>CM058169.1:16798973-17477349 GCA_030254885.1 Vitis rotundifolia
ATGCCAAACTAATCTCACCCCTCAACCTAGTTCTTTTCCAATACTTAGCAAACTGACAACCTTCAATAGGCTAAGAACGCACCTTTTTGATTCACTTTTTTTTTTCATTGTAGGAGTACAAGGCTTAAAGGTATTCTTTTCTAAATTGTCCATGTAACGGGGGTCCATCGATGACTCCCAACAAATTAAGGTTTAGGGCATCAAGCTTTAAGGATCTTTCAACCACTAACTCCTCGGATTTCACCCCGGACTTTTGAGAATGAATTTTAAATACCCAAGCACCTACAGTATGCTAAACTCCACCTATTCACCCATGTAACGAGCATTGAGGTCGGTGACTCCCAACCAATGAAGGCTTAGGGCACCAGGTTTTAAAGATTTTCACCATATACCCCTCAGACCTTGCTCGGGTTTCAAGGCAAGTAAAACACCTTTCTTTTCTTCTCTTTCTTTTTTTTCAAGGCTCATTGGCCTTTTATAAGGTGTCCCAACACTATTAAATGAGGTCAAAAGTACCAAGTCTAAATTTTCCTAAGTCAAGAGGGAAATAGTTTTCATCTTATACTCAGAACCTATTGTGCACAGTGTGTGAATAGCTTAAAGTGGAAGAACTAAGCTTGAATTCAATAGAAGATTCAACAATTCATCAACTTTAGTAAGCATAATACAAACTCTAAGTCAAGTGAAAAACAAAAATTCATTTTCTCCCATTTCAATTTTTGAGAATTTTTCCTTAATAACCATGGTGAGTAGAGAAAAAGAAAAAATTTTAAAATTAGATGAAAATCAACTACATTACCAAAATAACTTAGCATAAATAACAAAAAAACCTTCCTTCCTCAACTCTCCCCCCAACCGAGCTGAACATTGTCCTCAATGTGGCATGAGCGATTGAGATTAAAGGGAGGAAGTGGTACCTCCTGAATGATATCAATTTCGAATATTGATTGGAGAAACCACATATTTCAAAAAAAATAAAAGATGTGAGTAGAGGAAATAAGAATAAAATAATGCTAAGAGTGATCAAAAGGTGATAGATTTGTATTACTTCAATTCATGTAAGTACATAATGAAAGCAAGTAATACAAGTAATCCCAATATATAATACCAAAAGCATGGGATTTCAAAAAGGAAATGCATAAACGAAATACATAATCGAAATATAAAAGGGAAAACTATCAAAATGATCAGATGGTGGGTGGAGAATGCTGTGGAGATGATGGCTTAGTTGTCTCTGCCTCTCCTATAGTAGGCTTTGGTGGGCTAGGAATGGTATGCTCAAGGGCTGATATAATGCCAAGATGATGCTGAATCTGCCTCAGGAGAGTAGTGTGCTAGGCCTGAGTGGCCATAATCTGCTCTTGATGAGCACGAAGAGCTGTGATCTGCTGAGTGAGGATGTTCTGAGAAGTGGCCAATGCCTGGAAAGCGTGGGATAGGCCTCTATACTCGATGATGGGTATAGCTATCCTTGGCTCAGCTGAAGGAGATGGCTCTGATGCAGGTGGAATAATAGGGGGAGTCTGTGGTGTGGCCTGAGGAGCAGAGGGTGGAACCTCTAGTGTAGGCTCACTAGAGACCACTGCAGGGGCAGGTGGCTGAGTGTCAGCAGGTATGTCAACTGGCTCCTCTGGCTGCTTTGGATGCTCTGGTGCTCCCTGGTCTGCACCACGATAAGCTGTCATACTAGTCTATTTGTCGAGAGTGAAAATCTCTCGACAAATATGTCTACGCTCATACTGAGGCTCTGCTGGATATCCCAGGTGCTCCAATATCTGGCATAATAGTCTAGGGAAGAGGAGTGGAATGGCATCCGCTCGGAGCAGCTTCTTTCGATGCACCTTCTCTTCAAAGTAGAGAAGAGCAGCCATAATGAGGTGGTGAGGGCCAAAGAAGTATCCCTCAAAGATCCTATAGAGTGCCTCCAGCAACACTCCTCTCCTCTGTACCCAATGCTGAAGTGGGAAAATGTTGTGGCGAAGGAGTGCATCAATGAAGAACATGCTGGGGGGAAGCTCTTTCCTCAGGATGTAATGGCGTGAGGATGCCCCTCTGGACAAAGTATGAACGATGTCACTCTGTGAAGGATGAGTCCAGGCTCGAAAATCCTCTGGACGTACTGGCTCATAGGGGATATAGAGTGCCTCTGCTATATAGCGAGCTCCCAAAATACCATGTCGTCTATCTATGGTAAAATGGATGACAATAGGCTCACGGACCTGGTTTGTGGTCATGGATTGATAGAAGTCCAAAGCCACACGGGGGTAGAAAAAATCCCTAGGAGTCAGCAATTGCTCCAATTGATACCTTTGTAGCAGACGGAAGGACTCCCTGAGCTCAGGTTGAAGTCTGAAGGTGCCTATGTCGAAATAGAGCTCCGAATGGAATGGCCGTGCCCTGCAATCCAGATTTCCTTCAATTGGCGGCTGTGTGACCATGGGGCGTTTGATAGCTACCTCAGGAGTCATGCCTGAGGGAATTTGAGATTCTCTTCCTAGTGTCCGAGATAGCTGAGGCTTCTTGGCTGGCGGTGGAGACTTTTCGGCAGGCGGTGGAGACGGTGTAGGCTCTGAAGATGACTCGGTCAGATCAATTGGCTCAGAGACCTTGGCTTTCTTCTGTGGGGGACCGGTACCTGATTTTGGGCATTTGGAAGAACTCGCACTAGCGATGGTAAGTGATCCCCTTGTATTGTAACGCCTGACCGGAGGACTGATGGGTGCGTCCTCAACAGGAGGTGGGACGACTTGTGGCCGCGGTGGCTCAGATGTGGAGCCTTTGACGGTCGTGTCTCTTGGGATTCTCAGGCGAGTCGATGGGGACGAGGACTTTGCTCCTCGTGTTCTGGCCATGGCGGTGGCGGCGAAAATGGCCAAAAATGCGCTCGGGTTGCTCAAGCTGAGGAGGCAGACGGGAGGGTGCTCGGGCTTGGCTCCTCTTGGTACCTTTTTGAAGTTCAAATGACGGTTTGAAAATAGGAAAAATGGAATTTATACCGTTTAAAAGGGACACCAAGAGTCACTGTTCAGTTTTGCAGCATGGGGAGATTTTCGTAGAGGAGGGGCGGATTTCGTAGAAGGGGAAATTTGGCATCGATTTTGTAGCTCATTTCGTAACTGCGAAATGGGTGTACGGCGTTGCGAAATGGCACTCGTGTGCCAAAGGGGGGTTTCGTAGCTGCGAAACACCCTTCCAAATGGCGTCTCGGCTGCGAAATGGCGGATCTCCAGGCATGAAAAATTCGCAGCCATTTCGCGGCTGCGAAACGGATGTACTTGGCTGTGAAATGGCACTCGTGTGCTAAGGGTCCTCTTCGCAGCTGCGAAAATTTTCACAGAGGGCGCTAGGAGGCTGCGAAACCATTTCGCAGCGGGAGGCTATTTTCGCAGTGAGGGGGGCGATTTTCGTAGCGGCTCTTAGGGGCTGCGAAATTATTTCGCAGCGAAGGGCCATTTTCGCAGGGGCCCTTTTTAGGCTGTGAAATTTCGCAGACCTTGGATTTTCCTTGCTTTTGAGCTCCTCTTAAGTCCTAGAGACCTTCCTTCAATTTTCTTGCAATTCCTCCTGATTTTGATCAATCAAAAAGATTAAGTTACATATAAATAACACAATTTAAGACCAAAATTAAAATCAAAACAATTTACAAAGCTTATAAATTAATATAATTAAACAAAAATATGGACTTTGATGAAACTAAGTCCATCTAACCCTTCTCTGATCAGGCTTTTTGTGGCTCAAGGAGGTTGATCTCCTCATTTTCTTGCTTGAACGGCTCAATGAATGGCTTGAGGCGATGACCATTGACTTTAAAGGTGTCTGTGCCATTGGAATTCAATAATTCCACCACTCCATTGAGATGCACTTGGTGAATAATGAAAGGGCCTATCCATCTTGACTTGAGCTTCCCTGGAAAGATATGAAGCCTTGAGTCATAGAGTAGGACTCTTTGTCCTTTCCGGAATTCTTTGTTGGAGATTAGTTGATCGTACCACCTCTTCATCCTCTGCTTTGCAACTTTGGAATTGATGTAAGCATCATTTCTTAATTCATCCATCTCATTAAGGTTTAAACACCTCTTTGCCCCAGCTCTGATCAAGTCCATGTTCAACCTCTTGATTGCCCACCAAGCCTCATATTCAACTTCCACAGGGAGATGACACGCTTTGCCATAGACTAGACGATAGGGAGACATGCCAAGAATAGTCTTATAAGCTATTCTATATGCCCATAATGAATCATGAAGCTTGATAGACCAATCTTTCCTGCTTGTAATCACCACTTTCATCAATATGTTCTTGATTTCCCTGTTTGCTAGCTCCACTTGCCCGGAAGTTTGAGGGTGATAAGGTGTAACTACCTTATGCTTCACTCCATACTTGGCTAATAGGGTCTCAAAAGGTTTGTTGCAAAAATGAGTACCTCCATCACTGATTATGGCCTTGGGCACCCCAAACCTTGAGAAGATGTTCTCCTTAAGAAATTTGAGAACCACCCTGTGATCATTGTGTTTACAGGGGATTGCCTCAACCCATTTAGAAACATAGTCCACCCCCACCAATATATAAGAGTTACCAAAAAACATTGGGAAAGGTCTCATGAAGTCAATACCCCAGACGTCAAAAAGATCAACTATGAGGATGGGGTTCATGGGCATTTGATTTCTTTTTGTTAGCTTCCCAAGTCTTTGGCATCTGTCACAACTCCTACACATGATGTGGGAATCTTTAAAAAGTGATGGCCAAGTAAACCCTAATTGCAAGACTTTCATGGCTGTTTTCTGAGAGGCAAAGTGGCCTCCGCATGCATTCTCATGGCAGTGGCTGAGGATTACTTGTTGCTCTTGCTTAGGGACACACTTCCTTATGATCTGATCAGCACAATACTTGAAAAGAAAGGGCTCTTCCCAATAATAAGCATGAATTTTTGCAAAGAAGTGCTTCCTGTCTTGTGCTTTCCACTCACTTGGAACTTCACCAGTAACCAAATAGTTAGCAATGTGAGCATACCAAGGAGCTTTCTCTAGCAACATGAGTGATTCCTCAGGAAAGTCATCATTAATAGGCAAGACATGGGAATTGTGTGCTATAGCCAACCTTGAAAGGTGGTCAGCTACCACATTCTCTACCCCTTTCTTGTCTCGGATTTGGAGATCGAACTCTTGTAACAAAAGAATCCATCTAATCAACCTTGCTTTTGCATCTTGCTTCGTCAATAAATACTTCAAGGCTGAATGGTCAGTGAAAACAATGATGAAAGACCCTACCAAATAAGCACGAAACTTGTCTAAGGCAAACACCACAGCTAACAATTCTTTCTCTGTAGTTGTGTAGTTCCTTTGAGCTTCGTTCAATGTTTTGCTTGCATAGTAGATTACATAGGGCTTCCCATCTTCTCTTTGGCCAAGTACAGCTCCTATAGCAAAGTCACTGGCATCACACATGACTTCAAAGGGTAGTTGCCAGTTAGGAGCCCGCAATATTGGAGCAGTTGTCAAAAATTGCTTCAATTGATCAAAACTCTTTTGACATCTTTCATCCCATATAAACTTAGCATCCTTAGCTAAAAGTTTACAAAGAGGCTTTGAAAGCTTAGAGAAGTCTTGTATAAATCTCCTGTGGAACCCTACATGGCCAAGGAATTGCCTTACTCTTTTTACAGTGGTTGGGGACGGCAATTTGACAATAAGTTCCACCTTTGCGTTATCAACTTCAATGCCTTTCTTGGAGATGATATGACCAAGGACAATTCCTTGATGTACCATAAAATGGCATTTCTCCCAGTTGAGCACCAAGTCTTTCTCAATGCATCTGTTAAGAACCGCTTCCAAATTGACTAAGCATTCTTCAAATGTACCTCCATATACGGTGATATCATCCATGAAAACCTCCATAATTCGCTCCACCATATCACTGAAGATACTAAGCATACATATTTGGAATGTTGCAGGTGCATTGCATAAACCAAAAGACATTCTTCTGTAGGCGTATGTTCCAAATGGACATGTGAAAGTGGTCTTCTCCTGATCTTCAACATCAATTTCAATTTGGAAATACCCTGAGTACCCGTCCAAGAAACAATAAAAAGGATGGCCAGAGACTCTCTCCAGCACTTGATCAATAAACAGGAGTGGAAAATGATCTTTCCTTGTCACAGCATTCAATTTCCTATAATCAATACACACCCTCCAACCTGAAGTGAGGCGTGTAACAATTTCTTCTCCTTTTTCATTTTGAATTATAGTAATCCCTGACTTCTTTGGTACCACTTGAGTAGGACTCACCCAAGGGCTGTCAGATATGGGATAGATAATACCCGCTTGAAGTAACTTCAGCACCTCAGCTCGTACCACTTCTTGTAAGTGAGGATTCAGTCTTCTTTGAGGTTGATGAATTGGTTTAGCTTCTTCCTCCATATATATGTGATGTGTACAAACCAAAGGATTGATTCCTTTCAAGTCAGATATTTACCATCCTATTGTTTTCTTACACTTCTTAAGAACTTCAAGTAGAGAAGTCTCTTGATGAGTGGTAAGAGATGAAGATATAACAACAGGGCATTGGTTATTTTCTTCCAGGTACGTATATTTCAACTCCATGGGTAGAGGTTTCAAATTGAGCTTTGGGATCTCTTCCTTAACAGCTTCTTGTGCCTCCTCTTTATTGAATAAAGGTAGAATCTCTTCTTTCCTCCTCCAACCTTGTAGAGTAGCAAGCACATCAGCGGGTTCAGACAACCCTTCTACAAGATCCTCAAGACTTTCATTCAACTTGTCTTTCATATTCTGATTACAGTGCTCCTCCACTAGAGTATCAATAATGCATACCTCTTTTGGACCCTCCTCTTTTTCCGGAGTAGTTAGCTTTTTAGACATATAAAAGATATTAAGCTCAAGTGTCATGTTGCCAAAAGTAAGTTGCATAAGTCCATTCCTACAATTGATGATTGCATTTGAAGTAGCAAGAAATGGCCTTCCAAGGATGATAGGAACATAATTAGCTTCCTTAACAAAAGGATCAGTATCAAGAACAACAACGTCTACTGGATAGTAGAAATTATCAACTTGAACTAAGACATCTTTAATTATCCCCCTTGGAATTTTCACTGATCTATCTGCTAAGGATAGAGTGATTGGTGTTGGCTTCAATTCACCAAGTCTCAATTGCTTGTAGACAGAGTATGGTAACAAATTCACACTTGCTCCCAAATCTAACAAAGTTTTTTTCACTACCTTTCCTCCAATGATGACTAAAATGGTAGGACTTCCCGGATCTTTGTACTTCAAAGGGGTCTTGCATTGTATGATGGCACTTACTTGCTCAGTCAAGAAGGCTTTCTTATTCACATTCAACCCTCTTTTGATAGTACACAGGTCCTTTAGGAATTTTGCATACGTTGGAACTTGCTTAATCATATCCAGCAATGGAATATTGACCTTCACTTGCCTCAATACTTCAAGGATTTCTGATGCATTTTTTATCCCTTTTTTCCCATGCAAAGCTTGAGGAAAAGGTGGAGATGTGTGCTTCTTCATCAGTTCTTCCTTAATAAGCTCTTTCTCCGGATTTGCATTGACTGTTGATTCATGGTCCTCTTTCCCTTCATTGATATCTTTCTTCTTTCCTTTCATTTCCTCCCTCTTCTTTGTCTCTTCTTCTTTTTTCTCTTCAGCATGTGGCTCGGACGTTGGTGACTCAACCTTTTTACCACTCCTTAGAGTGATCAAGGCTTTAACATCTCTCACCTGTGAAGTTTCTCCCTCATGAGCTTCCACTTCATGGATACCCTTGGGGTTTTGGTGAGGTTGAGAAGGAAATCTACCCTTCTCTTGCACTGTGTTCAAATTAGTGAGCCTTGAGATTGAGTATTGGAGATTGTCTATCTTCTGAGATAAGTCATTTTGCATCTCATCCATCCTTTTGTTCAATGTGCTCTCTATACTGTCAATTCTTTGACTGAGCTGAGCATTGATGGATTTTTGGTCTCCAACAAAATCTCCCACAACCTTGCTTAGATTCACTATTGCTTGCTCAAGATTTGAAGCTTGTTGAGATGGTTGAGCCAGCTGTTGATACTGAGGTGCTTTTGGCTTCCATGAAAAATTTGGATGATTCCTCCAACTTGAGTTATAAGTATTGCCATACGAAGCATTGCTATTGGGTTTGAATTGTCCAATGGCATTTGCTTGATCTCCAAACATTTCTCTAGCAACTGGAATTGTAGGGCACTCCTCCACCAAGTGCTCATAAGACTGACAAATAGAACATGGCTTCACTTGCACTGGTGTTTCAGCAACAGCTTGCACTTCATGCATCTTTTTCAGTTCTAGCTCCTCCAATCTTCTTGTCATAGCTGCAAATTTCGCTTTCATATCAACGTCTTCATTCAAGGTGTACATCCTAGCCTTAGCACTAGAGGCATTTGGTTGAGACTTCATCTTCCCCACTTCTCCTCTGTTCGGTTCATCCCATCCCCTTGAGACTTCAGCTACATAACTCAAGAAATCCATAGCTTCCTCAGGATTCTTACTCATGAAATCTCCTCCACACATTGTTTCAAGGAGCTGCTTCATCGAGGAAGACATCGCATCATAAAAATAACTCACCAACAGCCATGTATCAAAACCATGGTGAGGACAAGCATTGATGGCCTCCACATATCTTTCCCAACACTCATAGAATTTCTCGTTCTCTTTAGCTGAGAAGTTAGAAATTTGCCTTTTCAAGCCATTTGTTCTGTGAGTAGGAAAAAACCTTTTGAGGAATTCAGCTTGTAAATCAGTCCAAGAACGGATACTCCTTGGCCTTAAAGAATTAAGCCAAATCTTGGCCTTATCCTTTAAAGTAAAAGGAAATAGCTTAAGCCTCATCAAATCGATTGAAGCTCTTCCCTCTCGGAATGTATTACAAACTTCTTCAAATTCCTTGATGTGTGCATAGGGATTCTCACTTTCCATTCCATGGAAAGTTGGTAGAAGTGGAACAATATGCGGTCTAATAACTAGCTGCTCCGTAGGGGGCACTATACATGATGGTGCACTCATACGAGGTGGATGCATGCAGTCCCTCATTGATCTGAATTCGTTTGGATTGTCTTGATGGACATGGTGACTATGCCGATCCTCAGGTGTAGCTTCCATGATGTTCAAGCTCAATTCCAACTCCTTGTTATGAGGTGTTTCAAGTTTCACAAGCCTTCCTCCACTATCTCGTATCCAATTTGGCATACACAACTAGTATCAACTGTAACAAAGAAAAAAAATGAAAAAAGAGGAAAAGAAAAACAAAGGAAAAAAAAAAAAAAAAAACAAGACTACCAAAAGAACTTAGATTAACTAAAACTAATTTAAAAGCTATGTTAGAATATGAACAAGTAAAAGAAGCAACTAAAAGAGTTAGTAAAATGAAAGAAAATTCACCGAACTTGTGATGAAAACCACAAGTATGCTGAAATAATATCACTGTGAAGTTGGCACCTTCCCCGGCAGCGGCGCCATTTGATTCGTGTCCCAATTGGTGTCTTAGCTGATTCACGTCCAGCTGGTGTTCCTTGATTGAGGGAGCAATCAACAAAATTTATAACCTATATCACCATGCATTAGGATAGCTTTAGCTAATATAGCATAGTGGCTCTAGGATCGTTCACTGGGAAGGGTTTTCAACTCATAGCTGATACCAATTCATAGTTAATTTGGTGCTTTTTCATTTCAAGGTTAGCTTAAGAAGAAAACACAAACTTTGGTTGAAAAAGGTTTAGTTTCAAGCTAACTAAAAAGAAAGTAATGGAAATTACTTATGAAGAAAAGCATTCCTTAGAGGTTTAGGTTCACAGGGGAGGTTCCTCATGCAAAAACAGAGCTCCGGTCACTTGGTTCATTTCCTCGCATTAGAGAATTAACATATAGTGAATCCTCTAACCGGTGTTGTACAGATGCTACCCTTTAATGGACTTCAGCACTAAATCCTTCTCACTGATGCAACTTGCAATGGCTCGTGCCTCTCACCTAGCATTTGCCATTCAAGGTGATCATTAACCTTGGACTTCCCTTCTCAAGCTCGCAAGAGATAACTAATGGATGTCTCCTTGGAGTCCAAAAGCTTACCAAGTGTTGGCAATTCAAGAAAATCCCACCTTCAAGTCACCTCCCAAAAGCTCGCAAGAGGTAAACTAGTGCATCTCTATGGACGGAGATCACTTGCCTTACCAAGTGTTGGCTCAGGTGAATTGCAAGGTGTTTTAACTTAACTAAAAACATAGAAATCATTAATGAGCGGCACTTACTCTTCATTAATGGCTGAAACCACAAAACTACCCATTCTTGTAGTTGGAACCATCCTCGGCAACCTTAGCTCCAAGGAATTAAAAGCTTAGCCACTCATTCTCTGAGGAAACTTCCTCAGAGCTTGTTTGGCTAGAAAGAAAATACAATCAAAATGGGAAGGTAAGGTATAGAAAAGCCCTGAATTTTACTTCCTTCCAAAACTATACAAAAGTTGTATGAGAACAAGCTTCCGTCCCCTGTTCAATGGAAACTTACAAGCATATATATGGGGTTATTCACCCTTTTGTTCTTACTTAAAGACTAAGGAATCCTATGATAGGTGGGTTACAAGGAGAGTTTGGGGATTTAGACATCAAATATCTAAAGCAAAAAATCTCAAGATGTCGGTCGCAAATATCGGGAAGCTTCAGGAGGAATTTCGCAGCTGTGCAAAAAGGGCTACGAAATTTCGCAGCAAAAGGACACCATTTTGCAGCCGTGCGAAATTTGCCTTCAGCTTGGAGTGATCAACTTCCAATGGCTGTAACTCCTTCATTTCAACTCCGAATCGCGCACCGTTTGAAGCATTAGATTCTTGACTTCCTGAGCTTTGAAATGGTATATGGCATGTAGGAAATGGACTCTGGGAAGTGCTCCAAAAATGCAAAAGAAGACTGCAGCTGTTGTCCTCTGTTTTGCTTCATGGCAGATTTCTCTTTGCTTCCCCTCCTTGCATTCCGGATTTGCTTATGGCAAAGGACTTTAAAGCTTCAAGGCTTTGGTTCTTCATGTTTCTGAGCTTTCCAAAAGCTTTGCCATGGATTCCAAAGAACTCTCCTCAATCTTGGATTGCTTTGGTGATCAAATTACTAACAAAAACACCAAAACTTACACACTTTGATTAGAATTGATTGCAAGGGTCCTTAATATGTTAATTGGGTTAAAAGGTAATAAATACTACTCAAAAGTGTTTAAAAGAGTTAATTACAAGCTTACACAATAGCACTTTCGAGTAGTAATCATTAGAAATGAGCATGATGAAGTCAAGCTCCAAAAATTCCAAGGTTCATCAGAAATCTCCTCAGAGTCTTTCCCTTAGATGCCACGGACATTGAGGATGCTATGAATAAGGGGAAAGGAAAAAAATCATTACTGGTAACACCAGAAGAGAATGATTTCAATAACCAAGAAGCTTCTGCATCTCTTGCTAGGAATGTGCTTATTTCGAAGCTTTTGAAGGATTCTCTTGATGTATCTTTCATCCAATAGTGTTCCACTCCGAAAGGAAGCTAAAGTTAGTGGCTGTAGGATTTCCCCCTCAAAAAGGTCTTACTATGTGCTGCATTACCAGGATGTTCCACCATCTTCTTCACAGGTTATTTCCATATTCCAGAAATTCCAAAAAGGAAAAAGAAATTAATGGTGAATAGATGCATAGACCAGCAACCCGGGTTAGCTAATTTTTTTGGCAGCAGTTTGTTTTCGCCCTACAGAGGTAAGGAAAAGGGTTTCATCAGCAATGACGTGTAACTCAGAAAAACGAGGTTGGATGGTCAAGAGAAGACTTTGAAACTGGTTCAGAATCTCTCTCTGATCAGTCCAATTCTCATTCAACTCCATTCTGATGCAATCCATGATGCATATTGAAAGATCCAAACTTGTTTGATTCTTGGGAAATCTCTCTTTGCCTAACACCCATGTAGGAGGTATCCATTTCAGGACATTATTTGTTCGTAATTTCACTAGAAAGACTGAAGATTTAATTTTGGAATGTGAAAATCTGGGGTTGGACACGCCCCTAGAGCATTCCCATGAACCCTCCACGGATTCTGAGCTCATTAGACATCTCAAAGATGTGATCCAGTTTTGCGGAGGGCCAATCTTAAAAGCTGAATATATGGAAGTGGTTCTTTGCCATTCTTATTGGTATCGGTACTGGATTAGCTGTTGTTTTCATCAATATTTTGGTCGAGAACTTTTCTGGGTGGAAGTTTCAATTAACTTTTTCATAATACAAAAATCATATGTGGCCGGATTCTTAGTATACATATATTTCAGCTTGCTCTTAGTATTTCCCTCTGTGTATATTGTCACACAATTCGCATCAGCAGTAGTAGGATCTGGTATTCCTGAAGTTAAGGGTTATTTGAATGGAATAGATACTCATGGTATCCTTCTTTTCAAAACGTTGGTTGGAAAGATATTTGGAAGTATTGGTTCTGTGGGAGGTGGTTTAGTATTGGGAAAAGAAGATCCTCTTGTTCATATTGGTGCCTGTGTTGCCTCTCTCAATGGTTGTAGATGAGAAGTTACATTCTACTGAATATTTTTTTCGGGTAATTTGGTGCTGTCTAGTTCGAATCTGTTCTTACCTGTATAAAATGTTGAAGAAATGATTTTAAGACATGCCCCTGCCCCTGCTTCTGTATCATTAGATGGACAACTAATCCCATCTCTAGACTACTTAGTTCCAGAACTAGATTTAGAAGATAAGAAGTTTCAACATCCTCGCCAAAATTTGGAAGAGGAAATTGTGAACTCACTTGAAACATTTGTACGAACTGTAGAAGATACAACTTCAAGGCATGCTCCTACATCCTTACAGAGAGAACTGATCCAGCCTTTGGACCACTTAGCATTGGAACCCGCTTTAGAAGAAAATAAGCTTTAAAGCACTTGCCAAAATTCAGAAGGGGCACCACACACATAGAGCTCGGAGACATTGCAATAGTCCGCGCATTTCTTCGAAAAGCTATATCAGTGAACTTCCCCATGTGAGCTACAGATGATCAGTTAGTACTACTGTAAAAGCAAAAGATGAAGTTCATGATGAGATGGAAAATACAGATTTTGAACTATAGAAAAATCCAAAAGTGAACTATGAGAAAATTGATGAATCAGATGAACTTCTGAGTGAAGATTTGAAACTCGCAAATGAGTGGCAGCAAGTGAGCACGTGCTCTGAATGAATATGGCCAGTTGTTCTCCAAACATGCTAGCAATGTACAAAGGTCTCTTTGCACAATCATCAGCAATCTAGGTGCAGCCAAACCCCCAAGCCTCGCTCCAACATGACCATCCTGGTGCATACTTTCCTTCATCCTTGATCTTTCTTTTCTTCTTTTTGTGATCTTACTAGTTTTGATCCAAGTCTTAAAAATCTTTTTTACCGGAACAATTCCAAATTTTCAAATTTCATCCATGAGAGTTTCTAGGCATAAAATCTAGATTTGTAATAAACTCTTTGCTGCCATTTCCCTTCCAACATGCATTTTCATTATTTTCAACTAATTTTCACGGTTTTCTCGTTTTTTCCAATAAGCACGAATAAACTTCATGGTTCCAAATAATGAGACTGATTGAATCAATTCGTGCAAAAGCAATTTGGATTTTGGTGGGGGATCCAACATTCTAGATATCATCTCTGATATTAATTCAAATGGGGTGTTTGTTTGATAATTGATTGTGTTTCCTCTTTGTGAATACATGGGATTATTTTACACCTATTATTGAGCTAACCTTGTTCCCCATTTTAGCGCTCAGTTCGTTGTCTAGGTACGCTCTCCATCACCCTATTTTCAAAATTCCATGAATATCCATTTCTTTGCGTACTATGCCCTTGCCTGATGTCATACTTGGTTACCATGATGCTTGATTTGCTTGGATGAAACACATGTTGTGATATATTTCTACACTAACTTTTATGTTTCATGATAGCGCTTGAGAAGCTGTTCAGGTACGTATTTTGACTGTCTCTTATGATCAGACTTTCTTGCTTGACATACTATTTTTTGAAGTCACCTAGCTTACCTAGGTATCCATGATCAACCATTTAATTGACACATTTCCCCCAATTTAGTCAGTAGAGACCTTTATAGGGCTTAGAGAGGTGCTACCTCTTAGAAGTATCTTCCTAATAAGTAACTTGATCCCCGGACCTAGACTCGAGTTTTTCAAAGACATGCTTTTCCAAAAAAATTATGGTGTCACTTTTTAGGGTTTTTTTTCTTATTTTATTTTCCCTTTAAAATAAAAATAAAATAAGTGACAATTCCAACTTTTCTAAAAATTAATTTTTCATAAAAAAAAGCAAGTCTCGCCAATTGAGTGGGGACGCACGTGAAAAATGCGAGTCCACAGGGAGACATGTTGCAAAGAGGAGGCTTCCTTTGTTTTGGTTTGTTTTAGACAAAGGAAGAAAGATGGGATTAAGGACAACTACTACAGAGGGTAGTGGAGTCTTGGACAAGCATAGGTTAGCAAAAGAAGAGCACGAGAGAAAGACACATTGGAAGAAGAGAAAGGAGTGCTCGAAGCCAAGCGAGCTTCACTTGAGAGGAGTTCCTTAGGTAAAGGATGTCGTGTTTTCTTCAAAGTTTTCCTTATTAGACACTATTTGTTTGTTTGGTTATGGATAACATAGGATATATGGTGTGCTTTATTTGTTTTTGGTTTGTTGTATGTTTATTGTTGTTGATATATTCACTGCTCTATTTGGCATTGTTTGGACTTAGCTTGACTCTATTTTGCTTTCACTATGTTGCATATGTGGATATTGATTTCATCATCATTTTCATTTTTGAATTCACCTCGAGTTCTCCTTGCTCATTTAAACCCATGGATTGAAACATGAAATTTGAATTTTGTTGGTTCATTTTGTTTCCACCTTTCATGCCTTGTTTATGTTGTTTTCCTATATTTCTAGTTCACATCCCAATCAGCTCTATTCATGACCTTCAAAATTTACTCTTTGTTTTAAAACTGAAAACTGAGAAGAGTTCTTCAAGAAGCCATTCATTTTTTTACACGAGAAGAATGTATTTGGAGCTCCTATAGCATATGTTTTAGAATCATCAGATGACATAAATGCCATCACTAGAAAGTTTTTTTATTAGTACGTAGGTTTCATTGATTTTGCAGCATGGTTCTTTAGTCTCTTAAGGAAAGTGAAAGGTTGAAGGGAATTACAATTGTGAGATTGGCAATAATAGGATCTTCATCCTAATGGTTTCAAAGCGATTTGAATTCTTAACTTAGGAATCAAGCAAGGAGATGGTTACTTTATTTATAATGGGGTTTTTGCAAATGATGTCTGGATTTATAAAGAAGATGGAACACCTTTTGTTGGGGAAGTATGTCCTAATCCTTGTGTTTTCATAGACTTCATTTAGTCAAAAGCTCCTTCATGGTGGGCCTATTCAATCAATGATTTTATTTCCATTAAGGTTGATAGTATATGAAATGATATGAATGAACCAACTCCTTTACACCCCTAGGCCCTACATCGACCTATTCTACATAGCTATCTTTCATCCCATGAGCCATAACTTCCCTAATCAATGCCTATTGCTCAAATGGAAACTTTGCTTATAAATTGCTTAAAGAACTGCATCAATCCTTATTTAAGAGGTTATTTATTAGGTTTGCATGCATATCTGATTATGATGGACCTAAAAAACTAGATGATCATCATCATTTGATTCAAGATATTGACTATGAATTGCCTGTTACAAAACCTACACTTTAGTTTGACATACAAGATATTTGGTTCTTCTCCATCCATATTGAGTAATTTAAAACTTGATACCACGACAATTTCAGTTTCATAACTCTCTTACTTGTGCTCTAATCCTTGGAACGGGGATTGGTGGTGATTCTATCTACAAATTTCCATATGGTGATCTAGCACTTTTTTTTTTTTTTTTTTTGGTGATGAGATCTATTTGGATTTAAAGCTTTAAAAAAGAGGAACTGTTGCCATGGCTAGTGTAGGAGAAAATCTAAATATTTCTCAGTTTTGTTTCATGCTGCGTGATGATCTAGACTACTTTGTGGGAAAGTAAAAGAAATCACAGTCATAAGAAGTTTCTTAAAGCTTTAAAGTAGTACGGTCGGGCTTAGAGGTGTATAAAAGAGCATGTGGGCACCAAGATTGTAGTTTAGACTTGAAGCTATGCCCAAAAGTTTTCTTCTCTAAGGTGGTTCAAGAATCAAGTAGTGGCACCATAAGCATAGTAGAACCTATCAAGATTCCTATTCTTAGACCAAAATGAAAACCTGTTCGTTCTTATCCCTGTAAACTGGTGAACCCACTTAGAAAAGGAATATTAGTTCTTAAGCCTTTAGTTAGATCTGTATCACCAATTTTGTTTAGTTTCAGAAAAAGAGAACCATTATTAGTAGTTGGTTTAGAGGCATTAAGTTCTATACTTTCAAATACACAGAATGGTAACCCATCTCCAATTTCATTTGTTGCTCTTATTAGAGTCAAATTTATGTCACTATGGACTCTCTATTGATTTGGTTGAAACATGTGGATTCTTTTATTATAATGGGTTTAGCTTCTCACATTGTGATAAGTTCACTTGAATGCCAAAACCCTTACTCAAAAGCTGGAAATCCTTTTTAGGGTCATCTCTGCTCAATTTGATGTAATTAATGCAAGACTTAGTTGGAGGCCTTAATCTGTTGGATGGTACAGACCTTGGAAAAGCATTTCCTTCCATGTAAAATGGAAGATGAAGTCCTCTTATGCAGTCTTCTGTAGCGGAAACTTCTAATAATGATGTAGGATGACAAGAAAAGTAGAGTGGGTCGACTTTTCAGAGCATTGATCCTCCAACTAGGAAACTAGCCTATAGCTTCCATGGGTCCATTTTAATGAAGACAATACACCATGTGGCCCACATTGTTATCAATTGGTTGTGAAGTCTGAAAGCATTGGTATAGTGAATTCTCTTGTGTGTGATAATTTTAGACATGAAGTGGTAGAATCACCTAAAGTGGTCCCACTTGCATAGACTAAAGGCTAAACGAAAAGGGTATGTTGATTAATGCCTTAGGATAACTTTTAAAATTTAAGGCAAGTTGATTAATTAAAGAGGGTCTCTACCCTAGTAATAAGAGTCATGACATGCTAGGATACCTTACAAAAAGACATGTAGTTTGAGAACTCTACATTTTTGCTAAATTGATTACCAACTTGCCTTGAATGCTTAATTTCTTTTAGTAATGCATAAAGTTATTATATTTGTTATGGATATCATATTTCTAACCTATCACCTCTTATCTCATGTTTAAATTGAACCTAGTTATAGACTAAAAATAATTTGGATATAGTATTAACTGCATATAAGCTAATTTTTGGTAGAGTTTGTTATTTCCTTTGAACAAACCTGACATAAAGAAAGAAAAACACATCAAAGATGGCATAAGGTAGATCAAAAGACCAAGTGTCTCATACTTGGGTTTTTGGATAGTGTGTTGCAAAATAAACACATGTCTATTGTCATGGTCTATGATATTTTCTTTTAAGTTGTAAGGATTTTTTGGCGATAAGGGCAAGTCAATTGACAAGTTGCCTTTAAGACTATTGTGAACATCAGGATTCATGTTATCTTAGATATCTTACGAGATTCCTTTGGGATAGGTAAGAAGATTCTCACAAAGTGGAAGAGTGTTCATATGGAAGTCAAGGTTCTTTAGGGTTTTCTATCAAGAAGAAGAACAACAACACCAAATAAAGAAAGTTCAAGAAAAGGAATGAGAGAACAAACTCATGGGCAATAATTCCTTTGTGACATTTTAGGACACTAGAAAAGGAATGCTCAGAGTGCCTAAGGACAGAAAAATACACATCATATTCTCATTGTTAAATAAATAGTGGTGGATTCATTCCAGACCCACTATTTGTAGTTCTCTATAAGGTTGGAGAATCTTACTTACTGCAATCCACCACTTCACACAGTATTACACTACAATTCCATTGTAGAACTCAACCAATTTAATAGTCGTTTGAGGTGTTGTCATTTCTTTTGAAATGTTTAAACACTTCACCAATTTGATCGTTTCAAGTATTGTCATTTCTTCTGAAACATTCAAATGTTATATATCTATCTCTCTCTCTCTCTCTCTCTCTCTCTCTCTCTCTCTCTCTATATATATATATATATATATATATTTAAACACACCTCTTATCCTACACACTACACCCATCCTACATCTTCTTAACTTCACTTACAATATAAATCGGCTTCAAACTTTTTCATCCTTATTTTATTCTTCTTCCCCATTTGAAACCCAGTTTTTTAGTTTCCATCACTTCCATCCATATCTCTCATTTCTCTTTGTGAAACTTCTCTGCATATCTCCTCTATTTTCTTCGAACACTCACATTGCTTATCTTGAAATGTAATATTTTTGCTTTATTTTTATTTCAAGTTATTTTGTAATGTATGGTTTTTATTATTATATAAGTTTTTAAATTTATTTGGATTATGTAATATTTGTTTGAATGATATTTATTGGAAATTCCTATTTTAAATAGATTAAATCATTCAAAAAAATAAAGTTATATATATATATATATATATATATATATATATATATATATATATATATATATATATATCTGTTATCGAGATGATTGATTTCTCACTTAGCTTTTATGGCCTTCTTTGCGGGTCACAATTTCAATGATTTTGTCGAGACAAGCATTCAAGGGAGCATGACCTTTAAGTTTTGACCGTCCCACTACCTATGACTCCTTGATAGATCATTATGTTGAGGTGGTGATGGTTTCCCCAGTGGAGTTGCTATTTTGTGGACTTGCATTTTTCACGTGCGTTCCTACTTGACGGCGGGACTCGCTTTTTATTTGGTGAAAATTTGATTTTTTGAAAAATATTTGGAGTCACCACTTATTTTTGTTTTATTTTTTTTTAAATGGAAAACAAAATAAGAAATAAAACTTTGTGTGACTTTTTATTTGGAAAAGACATCTCTATAAAAATTGAGTTTGGACTTGGGGATCAGGTTACCTATTGGGAAGGTACGGTGGTGAGTTGTAACATCCCCTCTAAACCCTTATACCTAGAATCTCTACTAAACAAATTGAGGTAATTGTGGTAATTAATTAATTAATCATAGATACTAAGATTAAAGAAACAAATCAATGTACACAAAAATGACGATAAAATCTAATTACAAGAATACACAACATAAATGACAAGAGAATTATGCAAAATAATTTATTGAACTAAAAAAATATTAAAAACAAAATAGTTTTCAAGAAATTTCAAAAGATTTTATATATAAAAAAAAACAATTTTAAATGAGCGATTTTAATTTATTTATGAACAAAAAAGAGTCAATTTATTTTCTCAATTTCATTTGTATTCAATTTTTAAAAAATTTATTTACACTTATTGTATTAGAAGAATTTATTATAAAATTTTAATTTGGTCAGAAAAATTATTTTTACTTTCTTTTACTAAAAAATGAATGATTTTTTACAATTTTATTTAAAAAAAAGTATTTCGATTTATTTTCATTTAAGAAAAACGATTTATACAAATTATTTTAAAAAATATAACTTTATTTTCAAAAGAAATTTTAATTAAAAAAAACTTTTATTGCTTTATTTACAAAAATGTTAAAATTCAATCCAATTTTATTAAGAAAATGATTTCTACACCTTTAATTTGCAAAAATAACTCATCCTATTCTCATTAAAAAATTATTTCAATCCTCTATTCTAAAATTACTATTAATCTCATTTTAAATAAGGAAAAAGAATTTATTTTTAAAAAATATTTTTTTGGATAGTTTTATTAAAAATTAATTTTTGGGGCAACTTTATTTACAAAAAAATTTTTGGACAATTATTATTAAAAACATTTTTATTTTTATTTTTTAAAAAACAATTTTTTGGATTTTATTAAGAAAACTTGCTTTTATTAAAAAGAATATTTTCTAAACTGTTATTTTATTAGCACATGTTTACTGAATTGTTCATTTTATTTAAATAAATTTTTTTGTTTATTTGATATTCAATTCTGTACACAATGAATAAATATATATATAAACAAATATTTACATAAACCAATAAAAATAAAACCAAATAGTAGTGGGAAATAAAACGTGTACCTAAACAAGCTTATAACAAGTTAAATGTTTTCCTAAACCTCACTTTCTTCCATGAAATTTCATGCTCCATATGTCATAAATTTGTAACATTTTTTTGGAAACCATATATGGATTGGAGAAAAAAAAATGTTGTGGGAGTAAGGGGAGAAAGAGGAAAAATAAGGAATTTTTTTTAAAAAATAATTATAATAAAATGGGGAAATGAGTGAATTGAGAAATAGAGGGAAAGTGGGGGGAAAATGGAAGAGGTCACCAGTCGGCAGTGGCTCGTTGACGACGACTAGCCGGTGATCCTATCAATGGCAATGAAGGGTTGATGGGTTTTTTGCTGAAATAATAATAATAACAAAGAAAAGAAAATAAAAAGTTAAAAAAAAAAAAAGATAAATGAGAGAAAGAAGATGGGAGAAAAAGAGGCAAGGATATGAAGTTGTGGGAAGGAGAGTCCACTGGAAGTTGGGTGGAGTATGGGAAGGAATAAGCAATATGGGAAAAAAAACCAAAAACAAATGAAGAAAGGAGAGAGTGGGAAAAGAAGAAATAAAAAAATAAAAAAGAAAAGGGAAGGAAAGGAGAGGGGGCCGATGACACTACAAGAAATAGGATTTTAGGTGACGGTCACCAATCGTCACCAAATCTTATATATTTGTGACCAAAACTTATTGTCACAGTCTTATGAAACCGTGACCGTACATCATAGTATGAGGCGTAGCTAAAGGTATTGGTCACGGTTTCCTAAGTGACCGTGACCATATGATTTTTTTTTGATGACCATACAAAAACTGTGACCAAAAGTTAGGAATACTTTGTTGTTTTTTAGTTGATTTAGTCACAATCAAGTAATAAATCGTGACTATATGTTTAACTTATAGTCATGGTCAAGTAATAAATCGTGACTAAATGTACACTTATAGTCATAGGTCAAGTTAGTGACCATGACTATATGTAAGCGTATAGTCATGATCAAGTAATTTACCATAACTAAATGTCAACTTATGGATTAAATGTAAGCTTATGGTCACGGTCAATTCCTTAATCATGACTAAATGTAGGTCTATAGTCACGATTAATTAAATGATTGTGACTAAATGTGGGTTTATGGTCACAATTAATTAAGTGACCGTGATTAATTGTTGGGTCTATGGTCATGGTGTTAATTCAGTGACTATGACTAAATGCAGGGCTATGGTGATGGGTAATTTAGTGATTATGACGAAATGTACACTTATGGTCACGACTATTAATGACCATGACTAAAATTAATCATATGATGTCCTCCCTATCCCCCAAATTTTGGTCACGGTTCATTACTGATCGTGACTAAAAGTAGACTTATGGTCACAATTTTTTAATGGTTGTGACTAAAATTTGTTATATTTAGACATTGGTCTTTTATAAATTTGGATTTTCCAAACCTGTTATAAACCTGAACAAACTCATTTTAGACCTGTATATGCAATTAAGCAATTAAAACAATTTCAAAATTTCAATATAGTATAATATATTACAATCAATTATCCCAAGTTAGTTAAAAACTTATATATCAATATAAGTCATTAAATAGCAAAAACATAATATAACAAAAAAAAAAAAAAAAAAAAATCAAACAAACAAACAACAAAAAAGATTCAAATTTAGTTTCATATTCTAACATAATATAATAAATCAACCAACCAAAACATCACATGATAGTCATGGAAAACAAAAAAAGTTAGGAGAATCTATCATATAAATAAGTAGCATAATCTTCAAAAAAGTTGAGAGAATCTATCATATAAAGATGTAGCATAATTTTCAAATTTCTATTGCCTTTGCTAAAATTGTTGCATCATTTGCATCATCTGTTCTTGAATTTGTGCTTGCATTTTTCTTTGCATTTCCATCATTTTTTTCTTTAAACTCTTCTTTCACTTGTTCTCGTGTCTTCCTTTGAACTTCTATCAACCTCTCTTCAAATGTTTCTTTCACATGTGAGAGTTCTTCCTTCACATTTGAGAGTTCTTCAGTTGCAGTTGTAAGCTTTTGTTATGTAGCTATTAGCATCTCTTGGGCATTTTCAAGTTGTGTTGAAAGAATAGCTCCTGATTGCTAAAGAATAGCTCCTGATCGCTTTCTACTAGTAGAACCAAAGACTAATTATTATATAAGTTTACTATCTTTAAACTTTAAAAACTAATTACTTTATTTTAAATTAAAAAAAAGACACAACTTATAAATTAAATCATAAAAAAAAAAGATATGAATTTGAGAATGGATTTTACTTGGATCACTTTTAAAATTTTTATTTTTTATTTTTTACTTTTGACAATAATTAAAAATGTAAATATTTTACTAAAGTCAACCATCATATGCTAATTGAAAAAAAAAATTAATATTGAAGGTATTATTTAAATAAGCTTCTTCTTTTAAAAAAATAATAATAATTTTAACATAAAATATAAACTTTGAAAGACTTATCTTAAAAAATTAATAATTTTTTTAAAAAAAAATTTAAAAAATTAAGGTAGCAAATCATTTTTACTACATCAAATTTAAAAATTTTTAAAACTAATTTTTAAGAATGTAAAATAATTTCATAGTTTTATAAAAGAATTCTTACATTTAATATATAATTTATTATTGTTTGTTTATAATAAAAATAGAAAGTATATGAAAATTATGATTCCAATAATGTGAATGTGTGGTGTGGACTTTCTATACATATCATGAGTCCAATTCACATTCCAATTAAAAAAAACAAAACCAAAATAACAAATCAATTTATGTATTATTTTTCTCATAAAAATAATACTTAATTATGGAAAATAATACTTATTTTTCCCCATATATCATTATAAAAATTCTTTGACAGTTTAATGTTCACTTCAAATTGAAATTGTTTACCCTCAATTATGGAAAATGAAAAATTAAAGGAAAAGGATATTAAGTCAAATGTCAATTAAGGCATGTTTCATATTATTTTTTATTTCTTAAGTGGTGGGTGAAAAGTAACAGGAAAATAACAGAATAGGTTTCCAAATATTGTAGATTTTCACTCATTTTCCTATTTTTTTCTAGGCAACCAAATAATGGAAGATATAAGTTTAAATGAGAATAAAATCAAAATGGTGAGGGAGGTAATTATTGTCAAAACATTTCCATTTGAGATAAACCCATAATCATTTCCATAAACACTAACAACATATATCATTTTCAATTTTTCCAAAAGCACCAACTAAGAAATAAACCCAATAACAATGGAATCTCAAACCTAATCACAAACATTTCCAAAATATCAACTAACAAAACCCCAAAAAAAAGATCTTTTTTTTCCAAAACTCACCAAAACCTAGAGAGAACATTTTTAAGGGAGTTTCTTAGAGGTGGCTTCGACTTTACCGACCGTAGCTTCCATGGGGCTTCTTCGGCATGGCTTCCATAAGCTTTTTCCGACAATGGCTTCCTCTAAGCAATGAGGTTGTGGGTAGGTTTTGTGGAGGAGAAATGGTGCCCTAGTTTTATATGGCTGTGGGTTTTGGAGAGGGAGAAAGTGGGTTTTGTCTTGTTGGTTTTGTGGGACAACTATTAATGAGTGTTATGTGGGGAGTGGTGTGTGCAATTGTAAGTGCAAGAGTGGTAGAAGGAGGAAGAAGAGAAGAAAAAAAGGGAGGGTAAAAAAGAGAGAGGAGAATAGAGAAAATAATAATAATAATAATAAAAAGTTGGAAGGGAATGTCTATGATATGGGGGAATGGGGGAGGTTTTGACTGTGGGGAGTGGTGTGCTGCAAATGAAGGAGTGGTGGAGGGAGGAAGAAGAAAAGAAAAAGGCGGAGGGAGGATGGGTGAAAAAGGAGAGAGAAGAGTAATAATAATAATAATAATAAAAAATGAAAAAGAAAAGTTGGAGGTGAGTGTCTATAATGTGGGGGAATGGGTGAGGTTCTGGCCATGGGGAGTGGTGTGTACAGTTGCAAGTGAAAGAGTGATGGAGAGAGGAAGAAGAGAAGAAAAAAATGGGGGGAGGGTGAGTGAAAAAGGAAAGAGAAGAGTAATAATAATAATAATAATAATAATAATAAAATGAAAACAAAGTGAAGTGGAGTGTCTATGACGTGGGGGAATGGGTGAGGTTCTGGCCATGGGGAGTGGTGTGTATAGTTGCAAGTGAAGGAGTGGTGGAGGGAGGAAGAAGAAAAGAAAAAATCTGGTGGAGGGTGGTGGGTGAAAAAGGAGAGCGAAGAGTAAAAATAATAATAATAATAATAATAATAATAATAATAATAAATGAAAAAGAAAAGTTGGAGGGGAGTGTCTATGACGTGGGGGAATGGGTGAGGTTCTGGCCATGGGGACTGGTGTGTGCAGTTGTAAGTGATGCACTTGCTGCTTTTATGGACTTAATGAATAGGGTATTCAAGCCCTATCTAGATCAGTTTGTGGTGGTTTTTATAGATGATATTTTGGTGTACTCAAAGAGTAGGGAGGAGCATGAGCGCCATTTGAGTACTATATTGCAGACTCTCAGAGATAAGCAATTGTATGCTAAACTAAAGAAGTGTGAGTTTTGGTTAGACAAAGTCTCTTTCCTTGGGCATGTGGTGACCAAGGATGGCATCTTTGTTGACCTTGGAAAGATAGATGTTGTCTCAAATTGGAGGAGACCTAATACTATGACCGAGATTCAAAGTTTCTTAAGACTGGCTGGTTATTATAGGCGGTTTATTGAGGGGTTCTCTAAGATTGCCCTACCTCTGACCAGGTGATTCGCGGGAGCCCAGTCGGGTCTTTTAATCAAAAACATTTATAAAACCTATGACCTCATACTGGCATAGCAAAGCTACTATAGTATAGCAGTTCTAGGGTCGAACTCTGGGATGGGTTTTCACTCTACCAGTGATAGACTCAAGATTAGAAATTGAATCTGATGATTTCCTTTGTCAAAAACTTAAAGTTTAAAAGAAAATAAAATTCGTTTTGAAAGTGGTGTTTGAAACTAAACTAACATATAACTAAGTAAAAATGGAAGAAAGAAAGTCTCCCGGAGCTAAGGGTTGCTAGGATCAAGTTCAGAATGCAAAGTGGAAAATTCTGGATTTTTCTCCTCGCATTGGGGATTTAACCTATAGTTATTTCCCGAACCGGTATAGGTTTAACAATGAAGATTTAATCCATAAAAAGTCAATAGAAATGGTAGTCAAGGTCCATTAATGGCTTTAGACACTATGGGTATTCACCTTGAGCCACTTTCCAATGGCTCGTACATGATAACTAATGGACTGATATGGATCTAGCAATAAGCATTCACAGAGACCTGAAGCTTACCATGTATTGGCCATTCAAAGTGATTCTAAGGGAGTTAAAGCAAAACTTTGGATTTGAAAGCCATTAATGAACTCCAACTACCTGTATTTAAGGCACGGGAGTTTTCCACCTTTGCATCTGGACTTTTCACCTAGCTTCCTTCACTCCAAGAAACTAAAATTTTAGCCTCTCATCCTCCGGGAAATCATCCTCAGAGGTTGTTTGGCTTCCGAGAAAAAGAAAATAGTAAAGAGAAAAGGAAAACGAGAGAGCTCTGTATTTTCCTAAATGTAAAACATAACATAGCATAACACCCATCCGAGAGGTGATTACCACCCCTCTTATAGTCTTTACAAAAGCCAAGCTTTTAATTGGCTAGTTATAAGGATAGGAAAGGAATTTACATCAAAAAAATACAAAAGAAAAGATCTAAAGTGGAGTCGGCAGAACAGAGGAAAATTCGCACCACGCATGGGCTGTGCGAAGCTGGTGCGAAGCTGGTGCGAAATTCTCTCTCAGCTTGATACAGTTGTCTTCCGAAGGCCATATATTCCTCATTTCAGCTCCAAATCGTACACGGTTTGAAGCGTTGGATTCTTGACTTCCAGAGCTTTCCAACGGTATATAGTATGAAAACAATGGACTTCGGAAAGTGCTCCAAAAGTGTGAAGGAAGACTGCAGCTGCAGTCCTCTGTTTCAGCTTCACTCTGTTTTCTTCTTTTTACTTGATTTTCCTCTTTGCTTCTCTCCTTTACTTGGCTTGTCTTAATGATCCAAAAAGCTGTCAAAACACTAAAACTAGCCACAAATATGATTAGAAGTCATTGCTAGGTCCTTAATATGCCAATTGGAATAAAAATGGAGAACTACTACACAAAAGTGCTTAAAACATAATGACTTAAAGGTGTAAAAATGCACTTTTTGGGTAGTAATCACCAGGTTGACTCAGAAAGGGGTTAAGTTTGAGTGGTCTAATGATTGTGAATGTAGTTTCCAAGAGTTAAAGAACAGATTAGTGACAGCTCCTATTTTGACTATTTTTTTAGGCTCAGGAGGGTTTGTGGTGTATAGTGAAGCCTCTTATTAGGGTTTGGGTTGTGTTCTTATGCAACATGGGAAAGTTGTAGCTTATGGTTCTAGACAGTTGAAGCCTTATGAACGAAATTATCCTACTCATGATTTGGAGTTAGCTGTAGTGGTTTTTACACTTAAGATCTGGAGACATTTTCTTTTTGGTGAAACTTGTGAGATATTCACAGATCATAAGAGTTTGAAGTATTTATTTTCCCAAAAGGAATTGAACATGAGACAGAGGAGTGGATTGAATTACTTAAAAACTATGACTGCATTATTCAGTATCACCTAGGAAAGGCGAATGCTATGGCTGACGCCTTGAGCAAGAAATCTGTTGGTTCCTTAGCAGTTATTAGAGGTTGTCAGAGGCAATTATTGGAAGATTTGAGGAGTTTACAAGTCCATATGAGAGTTTTGGACTCGAGAGCTCTTGTGGCGAACTTTAGAGTGTAACCAGACTTAGTTGGGAGAATTAAGGCCCTACAAAAGAACGATTTGAATTTAGTGCAACTTATGAAAGAGGTTAAAAATGGCAGTAAGCCTAACTTAGTTTTATTAGATGATGGGATTTTGAGGTTTAGGACTAGACTTTGTGTCCCAAATGATGGATACTTAAGGAGGGAGGTTTTGGAGGAAGCTCATTGTTCTAGGCTTGCGATCTACCCAGGAGGGACAAAGATTTACAAAGATTTGAGACAGAATTATTGGTGGTCAGGTATGAAGTGAGATATTGCGCAATTTGTGGCTCAGTGTTTGGTGTGTTAACAAGTGAAAGCTGAGCATCAACGACCAGCAAGGTTTTTGCAACCACTTTCTATTCCTAAGTGGAAATGGGAACATATTACTATGGATTTTGTGACAGGGTTACCAAGGACCTTAGGGGGCAATAATGCGATTTAGGTGATTGTTGATTGATTGAAAAAGTTTGCTCATTTTCTGCCTATGAAAGTCAATTTTTCTATGGATCGTTTAGCTTCTCTTTATATTAAGGAGATTGTGAGAATGCATGGTGTACCTATTTTTATAGTATTTGACAGAGATCCTCGTTTCACTTCTAGCTTTTGGCATAGTTTACAAAAAACATTAGGTATTAAGTTGAGTTTTAGTACTGCTTTTCATCCGCAGACTGATGGTCAATCAAAGAGGGTAATTCAGGTCTTGGAAGATTTTTTGAGAGCTTGTGCTTTGGACCTAAAAGGTAATTGGGATGATTATTTGCCCCTAGTGGAGTTTGCCTATAATAATAGCTTTCAAGTTAACATTGGGATGACACCTTTTGAGGTGTTATATGGTAGGAGATGTCGATCTCCTGTTTGTTGGGATGATGTTGGAGAGAAGAAACTTTGGGGCCTGAACTTGTGTAGTTGACTGTTGAAAAGGTCTCTTTAATTAAAAAAAGATTGAAAGTAGCACAAAGTAGATAGAAGAGTTATGCTGATAATCGTAGATGAGATTTGGAGTTTGAGGTGGGTGATCATGTTTTCTTGAAAGTTTCACCTATGAAGTCTATAATGAGATTTGGAAGAAAATGGAAACTCAGTCCTCGTTTTGTGGGGCCATTTGAGGTATTAGAAAGAGTAAGCACTTTGGCTTATAAAGTGGCCTTGCCCCCAAGTTTATCTAAGATTCATAATGTATTCCATGTTTTGACTTTGAGGAAATATATTTATGATTCCTCTCATGTTGTGGAGTTGGAGCCTATTCAAATTTCTGAGGACTTGACCTATGAAGAAGTGCCCGTTCAAATTGTGGATGTGATGGATAAGGTACTACGACATGCTGTTGTCAAGTTGGTAAAAGTCTAGTGGAGTAATCATAGTATCCAAGACACCACTTGGGAGTTAGAAGAAGGGATGTGAGAAAAACATCCTCAATTATTTTAAGACTTAGGTATGTCAAGTTTAGAGGACTAAACTTTTGTTAAGGAGGGGAGGATGTAATGCCTAAGTTTTTTATTTTTATTTTTAGGGGTAATTTAGGGAAATAATAATAATAATAATAATAATATTAATTAATTAATTAATTTAATAAAATGAAAGAGGGGTAAAAATGTAATTTTATGAATGAATACCCTAGGTATAAATTAGAAGTTTTGTTCTTCCTATTCTTTTTTGAATAGCGTTCCTGTTTACAAAATTCAAGAGGACGTAAGGTTGGAGTCAGATTTGAGGGTTTGAAGAACAGATCTCTATAGGTAAGATTCTAACCCCTAGATTAATATTTTAGATTCATTAGTTAATTTCAAACACATTAGATATTTTTTTGGAAAATCCAAATCTAGGTTAGGGTTTGTTTATTTAAATTTTAGATCACAATGTTTGAAAAATTGCAAGTATAGGTTGATTTATTGATAAAAATAGGAAAATTTCAATGGAATAGGAAAAAATAATCAGAGGAAGAAAAGAAATTTTAGATTTAGATAATAAATAAATAAGTCGTTTGTGGAGGCTTTAGATTGAAAAGAAAATAAAAAATAAATAAATAATAAGAAGAACTACATGATTTCTGGATTTTGGAGGGGTGATATAGATACTTGTATTTATGGTATTGAGGCATTGTCGGAATTAAGAAAAAAGGTGTGTGCATTGGATGGAAGGAAGGCCTGGGAAAAAAATGTATATATAAATAAATAATGAATCATCATAATAATGATGATGACAATAGGAAGAACAGGCGTGTGCATTGGATGGAAGGAAGGCCTTAGAAAAAATATATATAAATAAATAATGAGTCATCATAATAATGATGATGACAATAGGAAGAACTTGCCTTGTTTTATTGGTTTTGTATGTACCGGAGACGAGTGGGTAATGGTTTGGGTGGCTATTGAATTTGATAATTAATAAAATAATAATATTTAGTTTTAGGTTAATAAATAAAATAATAGTAATAATGTTTAATGTAATAAATAGAATGAGAGATTTAGTTAAAAAAAAAAAATTATAGAATTTTATAATGAAATAAAATTGCAATTTAATTAAATTAGTAATGGGTTATTAGAAACAATTGGGAATTTATTAATTTATTTTAAATAAGGAATAGATTAGTTAAATTATAGATAAATAGTAATAGTTATTTCTCTTATGTTATATTAGGTGAAGAGTAGATTTTTTAGAATTATTTTTCTCCCAAGTTTTCGAGGACTTATTTTGAGGTAAGGGAAATTAATGCAGTTATTTTTTTTTTAGAAACAAATTTCTATATACATCATTTGGAAACGTTTTGAGTTATTATTCGTTTTATGCGTGGATCAAATATGTTTTGCATGAAACGTATGTTAGAACCTTATATTTTGTTTACAACGAAGAAATGTGGAGATATTATGTTTTGCAAATTTGAATAATTGAAATAAGTGTTTGACTCTGGTTTGTTTGGCCCTTGTCAATAGGATATAATAGTTGACCATTACATTTTTGTGGTGGGAAATGTAATTGATTTGGACCCCAACCCTTAGGGGTTTGGTTAGAGGTTACTAGTACTAGTAGTGTTTGGTTCTGTCCACATTAAAGGAACAATTTAAGGCTAGCCACCTATTTGAAAAGTCTCACCTAATTGGGCACCATTTGTGTTTGATAACCAGAGTAAATAAATGATTTGAATGTTTTGATTGAATTTGATATGAAAATGTTTGAATCAGAAATGAAAGTGTACAGTTAAAAGTTTTGAATGTATTGGCAAAACTGACTCAAAGGTTTATGAAAATAATTAGTTATAATATCTCCTATTTTGCAAGTGAATTTGAAATATTTGATCCATGGATTGCATTAATGTTCCTTATTGGGCTTTGAGCTCATTCCTATTTGTTGATTACTTTTCAAGTACCCTTTGTTCGGGTGAGGAGTGATGGCTAGGTGGGTGAATGGTCATCATTAGGATTTTGCTTAGGATGTTATTTTGGACATTGTTAGCTTATAAGTTTATGTTCATTTGGATTATTTGGATTTTGGAAGCTATTTATATTTGAACTTACAAATTTTTATGATAGTTTGAAGTTGAGATTTGGAGATTATGAAAATTTGTTAGCACTTGTTTTGTTTGAGTTTGCAATCTATTTGGATAATGGATTTTGGTTGATGGATGCTTAGTTTTAAAATTAAGTTTTGAAGATTTTAGAATTTTGTTCCGCTACTTTAAACAGGTAATTGGTAATTGGTTACTTCCAGTTACAATATGATTGTTTAGGTCAGATTACACTTTAAGCCTTCGGGTTTGAGGTGTAAAATGACCGTCACGCCCTTGGAGTGGGTCGTGGGGTGCAACAGGAGGAATAAAATTGTGTGGACATGGATGGCAAGAACTCCTGTAATGTTAAAAGAGTCCTTGTATCTTTAGATTGTTATAATAGTATTATCTTCAAAATAAAATTTATGCATGTGGGGGTATATTTTTTACTTAATGTTTTTTAAAATAGGAAGTTTTATACAAAATGAAAAAAAATTCTTATATGAAAGATAGGTATAATATTGTTATGTCATTTGAAAACATTTTTTTTTTAAATTTAATGGAAGTAAAAGAATTTCAATTCCATAAATTTTAAAATTTTGAAAAAGTCTTTAAGAAGGATAGGTAAGAGCATGCTTGTTAGTGATTAGAAAATAGTTTTATATGTTTTAGAACAAAAAAATAAAAAAAATAATATGTTTAGCGATAAAAAACAATTTTATGCTCTTAAAAACAAAAAAGGGGTCGTTTTCAAATAATATCTTTTAGTTTTTTCAATTATTATTATTTTTTTTTGAGAATGTTTTAAAAAATAATTGTATAAAATGAAGAATGATTACAACTAAAGCACTATATATGAAAGTTACTCTAAAAAATATTTAAGACATAAAAATTAAGTTAAGAACATTTTAAGTTTCAAAATTTTATTTTATAAAACACCAAATAATTGTTTTAAAAAATGATTCTAAAAAACTATTTCCAAAAATACTTTCCGAATACAGCCTAATTTTTTTTTTTTTTTTGCTTTTTTGTATAAAATTCTTATATTTTATATACGAGTTTTTATTTTTATTTTTAAAAAAGAAAAGTTTATAAATAGAATTCAAAAGAGAAAGTGTTAAATTTTATGTTATTAATTTGTTGTATTATAGGAGCGAATGAATTGAGAACACTATGCAGTTAACCTTTTCAATCTCTTCACCTCTTCCATCAATGTTTAGTATAATCCTTATTTTCATCGAGTTTTGTTGATTAGTTCCTTCCACCTAGACCTCTTACATGTTTTATTCAAGTGTTCCCATATTGTAGCCCTCGCAACACTCTTCCTCTTAACTTCAAACAAGTTGTCTTCATATCGAAGTAACATAAGTTGATTTTCTTAGATGACAAGTGCTACTTATGTGATTATTTCTTTTACAAAAGTTGCAAATATTACTATTTAAGGATTCTTTGAAAAAATAATTTTTGAAGTATTTTTTATTTTTGTAAAGCTTGTAGCCTAATCTCTTTATGTCGAACATTAATTTTTTTACATGCCAAAATTACTAAAATTCTTGTTCTCATTTGGGAATTTTGAAAGACAAGAGGTTAACCAAAACCTTAACAATTGAAACCCTAGAAAACCATATGGTAATCCAGAAAAATCAATTTCAAGGCTCTACAAAAGAATGAATCACAAGAACAAATGAATTCAAGCATCAAGTATGGTAAAATATCTCTACAAAGGTTGTTTTGCTTATGAATTCTAACTTATTGTTAGAAGAAGGAAAGAGAATGACATTTTTACCTGCCATATCTCTTCGTTTGCAATGTTGCTTCTTATAGTTCCTTAAAAAAGAATGGGTTCTTGAGGAATGATGCTAAAGTGAGACCTTAGATCATTGACGAAAAAAATAGAGAAATCCCACATTGCTAAGTAGAAAATGGTTTGGCAAGCAGAAAGGGTTTCCTAATGGAGGTGAGAATAAATAGGTTTGGTAATAGGGGTGAGCAAGAGAGAAATATGCCTCCCATTGGGCTATATATGGTAGCAACCACCTTTTTTATACGACAATAAAGGATTTTATATTGTAGTTTCCACCTTTGTTTCGTAACAATATGAGATTTTATTGCTACTTTTGATTAGTCCCACAACCATAGGCTTAGCCATTTCCTATGGTCTAATTAATTCCGCAATCATATGTAGGTGGAAAATTCCTTTTCCCCCGACTCAATTAGTCTCACAACTATAGGCTTGAAATCATATTTCATTCACTGACTCAAATAGTCATGAGGTTATATGTACTCTTTAGTTGGGGATTTTGTTGATCCCTCCTAAACTACGTGACTATATCTAACTTTTCTTGTAGTAAACTTGATATCAAAATTCATTCCGAGAACACCCTAAACTCATTATATCCATATTGAGTCTACTCCCTTGTATCAAAATGGTGTTGAAATACACTCTTATGTATCAGAATTTCTCCTTTCCTAGCAATTTTCACTGGATGTAAACATTAGTCCTCAATTTGGGGCTTAGCATATATTTAAGTTAAAAGATAATGATTTGCACTAAAAATTTATTCCAAAACCTATTTTTATATCTAAGTGTTCATAAGTTATTAGGATAAATTTCTCATGGTGAGTACACTAGTGTTTATGATTACACATAGGATAGGACCTATGGTGAGTCATGACATTGATTATTAGATAGTCATGACTTTACCAAACTATACTATGTTGCATAAGCTCTCAATCTTGAGAGAATATCGAACAAGTACTAAGGTCTTAAATAGCTTTGACTCATAGCTAAGAGCTCATAACCTTGAGAGAATATTGAGTTAATACTAATTGAGTTAATACTAAGGTCTTCAATAGTTTTAATCTATGAGTGAGACCCTAAGGTAATCATACCTTACAACTTGGGTCATTATCTATTAAGACAAGTTGCAATAGGTATTCTAAAAAAAGACACTCTGGTATCTCATGGGATTAAGATGGTATGTCCTCTTGGGTGATCCTAAGGACTTGCAATTATGAAATTTGTGGCTACAATAATTCCTTAAGAGATTTAACATATATCATCTGTGAAATAAATTATGCCAATTGATCACAAAATAGGAAGATCTAAACTTGAAAGACTGATAACTATTAACTTGTTAGATTATATAAAATAGTTTAAGGGAGCCTACTTGCAACGAATAGACAAACTTGAGAAATTGATTAAATTAGATTTAATCAATTTTATCTTGATGTAATCTTATGGGGTATTGGAGTGCAGTTGACTTTTTTTAGTAGAATGTTAAATAAACTTTAGAATTAGACTATAAGGGAACCAATATTTTTTTATGGGTTTGAGTGGTCCTTGCTTGAGTTCACATTCTTTGTTAACACAAAGATTTGAGGAAGATTAGATTCAATTTATCACATGTGTGCATAAGAGTATTTTGGTAAAAACTCAATGTTACATAGAAACTTATAATTATTTATGTAGGTCTTCTAGATTGGACTAATTAATTAAGTAGAGCTTATTAAGACTAATTAATTAATTAGCACCTAATGAGATAAATAAAGTGACCAAGGCTATAGTGGGCTTAAGTTACTTAAGAACACAAGAAATGTTATATAAACCTTCTTAGGGTTTATGGTTAACCATCCATTCATTCTTTGCTTTCCTGGATAAGCACCTAGCCACCCTCTCTCTCTTAAGGATGGTGTAGTCACTTTATACTCGTGCCACAATTTAAGGACAGAGTGATCGAGTGGAAGAAACTTGGTTTATGAGATCCTTGCATTAGTTGGAGTAGTATTTTTAAACAATTGTTATAAAAAATGATTTTAAAATTTGAGAGCAATTTTCATATCAAATTAATTTTGGATAAAATCCTCTCATGGAATTTAAAAATTTTCAAGACTATGTTCTCCTATTACATTAGATTTCTAATTTAGAAAATAAATATTTTTGGAAATTTTAGTGAAGGATAATTTATTTCATTATTAAGAAAATTACTAAGAGATTTTAAAAGCTTTTAATTAAGTCAAAATATTAATTGGGAGAGGACCTTAACAAAGCCCACAACTTTCATTATCATGTCCATCTTTGATTTTAGGGCATTGCCACCCCAATGATGGGTTGGGCTAACGAACTAAGAGGTATAAACTTTGGAATTGGGTAAGACTAGATATGTTAGTAGTGGAAGCAACCTCCCTTCACTTCATAACATTGATGTCAAGGATAATGGTTACACACTTAACTTAGATATGAAGTGGTTGAACCACCCAATGTGGTCCAACTTGTATAGTCTACAGGCAAGAAGATCAATGTGAGAAGGTCTCTACCTTGTAATAAGTTCATGACACGCCCAATGTAGGCCTAACTTTTATGATACCACGATACCTAGCAAAAGAAATGTAGTACTAAGAGCTTTATACTTTGCTAAATTTATTTTCTTACTTTATGATGAATACTCAATAATTAATGTGTATTATTTATTTTTGTTACAACAGTCATGTCATATAATCCAATCACTCTCATTCTCTCAAGTGATAACTTAACTAGACCTAAATATGTGAATTGAAAAAGCAACTTGGATATAGTTCTTACATCATAGGAGCTTAAGTGGATAACTTAAGAATTTGTTCCAAATGTCCCTAATCGATAATCCTCGTAGGAAGATAGAGATACTTATCATAGATGACATAAGGCGGATCAATAGACCAAGCATATTATAGTTGGGTCTTTAGATAACAGGTTGCAATACCAACATGGGTCTCATCCCATGACTTATGATATTCTCTTTAGCCTACAAGAGATGTTTGGTGACTAGAGTAGGTTAGCTATAATAAAGGATTTCATTAATACTTATTTTATTATTTTAGTTTCCATTTAATATCCTATTTGTGCATTATGATTATATTGAGCATTCAAGCATACATTACTTGTATTGTACATGACTTAGATGCATTAGGAATTGCACCAAAGATCCAAGTCATGGGCTCTTGCAAGATGATGAGTTATTCATAGTGTGTTTATAGACTTAGGCAATCCATCTGAGGTTGTTGTGCACTTTCTAATTAGAGGGATGACTTATCTTGGTCATTAAGATGAGTTTAACATAGTGATCAATGCGCTAGTGTATATGGTTACACATTAGACATGACCTAAAATGAGTCATGACATGATGTGGGTGCATTAGATATTGAATATTTAGGTCTTACATCTCTAGCATTGTATATGACGTGGGTGCATTAGAAGTTGTACAAAATATCTAAGTCATGGGTTCCTTACAAGTAGATAATAGTTCATAGCTAGTTCATGGACTTAGGCAATCCATTTAAGGTAATAGTTTACTACCTCCGAATTGGAAGGATTACTTGTCTTAGATATCAAGATGGGGTTCCTATGGTGAGTAAATTAGTATTTATGGTTACACATTAAACAAGGCATAGTGAGTCATGATATTGGCTATCAGATAGTCATGACTTCACCAAGCCGCTAAGTTGCATGAGCTCTCAACCTTGAGAAAATATTGAGTTACTGCTGAAGTTTTTTAGTAGCTTTGACAAACGAGTAAAACCTTAATGTGGTCATATGTTTCTTATGAATTGGGTCACTATTGATTAAGGTAGGTGACAACAAGTATTCTTAAGATAGGCACGATGATATCTCATGAGTTTGAAATAGTGTGTCATCTTGGGTGATCCTAATGACATGTGATAATGAAAGTTATGGTCGTTGTAATTTCTCAAGTAGATTTTGACATATGCCTTTAAAGAGTTAGAGCATGTTAATTGATCACATAATAGGAAGATTGGAGACTCAAGGATTATAGAGATAATTTTCAAAAGTTGATCATAACATTCATTTTGTTAGATTATGAACATCGGTTCATAGGAAGCTTCCATGTAATGGTTAATAGATCATTGACCATGCTTCATATCTCAATTTAGTATCATTGGGTACTAAAATGCAATTGACTTATACAATGTAAGGTCAACTTTATAATTGGATTAAGAGGGAATTAGTATTTTCTTATGGGTCCTAATGGTCTCCACTTAAGTTCATATTCCTATGTAACACATTATTTTAGGAATAATTGGATTCTTTACTAATATGTGTGCATAACGGTGTTTTGATAAATATGTAAAGCTGCACGAGAGCTTATAAATGGTCTTTTTGGGTTGGAATAATTAATTAATTGGAGTCTAATTAATAAGGCTAATTAATTAATTAGTACCTTATATTAAGTGATCAAAGCCTAAGATGGACTCAAGTCACTTAAGCCCATAGGTAACCAAGATGAAAGTATCATGATATTTTGTGTATCGGCAGCCTTTGACATGATGAGTGGAGAAGAGGATTTATCCATGAAATATTGATATTGTCCCGATACATCAAGTTTAAGGCTGAAATATCGATGCCACGTAAGCCAACTTGACTGCGAATTTCAAAAGTTAATTGGGCACATGCAACCCGCTATGTGGAAAAGGTCTCCACTGAGCTTCCCAACACATTATTGACTTGGTTTTCTTGGCTTGACCTTTAAATACACATTTTGGGTGTTGTCTGTTGTGGATATGGGATTGCACAGTTCATGCTTAAAAGACAAATTGAAATAAAGTGCAAGGATGTGAATTGAACCATGACCTTTAGTTTATAAATGATAATAATGCCACCACACTGGAAATGCACATACTTTATATATAACTAAATTATAAACATTATATATATAAAATCTTACATATTTAATTATACTATAAATTACATGTGTGTATATATATATTTACTTAACAAATGGAACTTTAAAATGTCTATTATACTTAAATCATGTCTATTATACTTAAAATGTCTATTTTTTCTCAATATTTCTACGTGTTTTAATCAATTTTTGTCTTATCGATATTTTATGCCAAAATATCCATTGATATTTCTTGATATATTTGTAAAATTAAGTTACCGATATATCTGTCAAAACTAAAATTTTTATCCTTGTGGGTAACTAGGTGCTTTGTATAAACTCTCTTAAGGGTTTAAGGCTCCTATCTTTTTTGCTAGTTTATCTTCTAGAGAGATATAACTCTAGCCTTCCTCCCTATAGAGAAGATTTACCATCATCACTTAACAAGGTCCAAGAAAAAGAGTCGTCAGGTAGAAGATTATAAGATATTTGAGATCTACCTCAACCTCTTCATCGATTGGAATTGATTTGGGAGTATCTAGATCACAGGTATTTTTTTTATATATATAGATATATACCCTTATATCTATGTTTTTACATGTTATTCATTGTGTAGATTTTTCATGCATTCTAATGATCCAAGGCTTAAAATGATTTTTCCTAATTATTCCTATAATTGAAACCCCTTTAAAGAATTACAAATATGGTTAATGGGCCCAAAATCTATCCATCAAAAGTAAGTGAAATAATCTACCACTAAGCATGATTAAACAACAAAAATGTGATGCATATCATTTTTTTTTTCATTAATTAGGACACTCCCTTTTCCATTAGCCGTTCTTTCTTTAAAGGAATTATTATTTTTTATTGTTTTTCTTCACTGTTTCTTTCTTTCTATTTTTTCTCATTACTTTGTTTCTCTTACATTTTCACTCAAATTGTCCAAGAAGCAAACATGGTTAGGATCTAATCCCAAGGAAAGTATGCATTCTTGATCTCTTAGACTAGTATTATTTTTCAAGTACTCATTTTGGATGTGAATCTTTCTCATGTGTACCTTAGAGAAACTACATTTAAATGCCTTCAAGAATAAAATTACAAAATATCAATTCTGTGAAGAAAAAGGGCCTGCAGACTACCAGAATTGTTCACAGTAGTTTGTAGAATTCATATGAAATTGATCCTTTCAAGGATCACTTTGGGATCTGCTTTGCTGGAAAGCTAATGAAAATGTCACCAGTTTAATGTTTTTAGAAAAAAAACCCAGAAACACCTCTAGCCCTATGAGAAATATTGTAAAAGTGCACCATGGTGCAGGTTTATATTTCGGCTGCAGCACTGCCATATCAGATAATCAACCATTGAATACAAACTAAGAGAAATGTAACATCTTGAGGCTTATGATATCCAAAATTTACAGTCTCATAAAGAGTATAATTACATTAGAAGAAGGCTTTTCTCACAACATGATAGTAACGTCTACTGTCAGATATTTAAAACCCTAGTTTTAAGTAAAATGTTGAGCTCAACTCCTTACACCCCAAATACATCAAGCCCACATCTCTAAGACTCTACTATAAACATGAACTCAAAAAGAAGCTCCCTTATAAGAATCATATCAAGAACCAAGCACTTCCTCACATGGAGCCATATTAGCTAAATCCAAAAAATGCTTACTAGGTGACCTAACAAATCCCATTAATAAAGAGTAGTTCTATTCTAAAGATTAAGCTAAATGTCGTTAAGTAAAACCAATTCCAAAAACACAGTTGATAATGCAATCCTTTATAAGCTCATTGCTTTACTGCACTTCTCCTGCTGATTTCAACAATGCTCATTGGCTATCAAAGCTTGGGACTAATGATGCCAGCCAGCTTAATAAATTGGACTGCTTCGGTATGACGATAGTGTTGAAGCCTGTTATATGCCAAGAATGATCAGTTAATTCACAGTAGTGAAAATCCAATGAGTTCTATTTCTTCTAGTGAGAACAAGAACAACACTTTCTCATTGATGTACAATATGAAAAGAAATTGAAACAGATCAGAGAGTGATATTTTTTGTAGTAATATTTTTTTTTCTAGATTAAAACATAAAGACATAATGTAAAATAGGAAAACTACTCATGATCTTTAATAAATAAGTAATTAACACAGAGTATATGCACATCAGCTTTGACATGCACATGAAAATTTGAATCTGGATCATCCTATGCTTCAGCAACAAGTCTATCCCAAAATTGACATGAAAATTTGACATGTTAAAAGAAACTAGACAACCTTGATACAAAAATACCTTCATACAATAGGTAAAGAGTAATTTTATTGTGTCTAAATACACTTCTTGATGGAGTCACTGATAACATGAAAATGTAGGTAACCTTAATTTTGTAAAGTTAATAAGGCATGCCATTGTATGTCTGAGAAGAAAATATAGACTACATTCTATGAGAATATCCTTTCCAAGGATAAATTAATTAATAAGAACTTTCTCTGATGCTGTAACAAATAAATGGTTATATATGAACTTGAGGAACCATAAGAGCAAGATCTAGAAAGCCAATTTGGACATGGAACCATCAAACATGATCTCTGACTAGAGGTCATGATCAAATGCATGAGTATTGGCTTTAACAATGATAAATTACTTTTTCAAAGAGTTATTGGCAGCTTCACAAGCTCTTGCCTTTTCCAGCACACACATAGCTTTTGGGACAGCACCCTTCTTCCCTCTGTGTCTCTTTTGTAAGTTTGACATCAGTCAGTGAATGCATGTAAAATCGCTTAGCACTCACTTCTATTTCTGGTTCTAATTTCTTACTTCATGGGATCTGTTGCCTTTATGCTTATAAGATAAAGTTTTGTCCTAGAATAATTGATGATTCGTGATTCTTGCAGCAAGTTATGAGGGCACCCATATGAAGGATTCGCAAGGTGTTAGTATTATGGTTAGAATAAGAAATCAGGAGACTACTTAATTCAGATACGGTTCTGGTAAAGGTGTTGATTAGGATGGTTCAATTTTTTGGAAGTCAAGGAGCAATCAACTAAATTACTTGTAAGAGTTCTTGTCTTCACTACACCTGAAGAATGCTCTTATTTTGGTTTCAAGAAATGGACTTCTATATAATGACAAAATCAAGGAAAAGTGGATTCAAGAGATACCATGAATCAACCATGGAAGAAGCTAGTACGTCACACCTTACGTTATTATCCTGTCTGAAATCAAAATCCTTCTTGGTTAGGGAGGAATCTGTATCATTGTTGCCATGACTATTGCTGGACCAGAAACCTTTCCTTCTTCTCTGCTCTTATCATGGCCTTAACATTTGCAGAAACATTTAAGGGTACTACTATATCCATGCATTCACTTTTGAGGCTGAGAATTTCTCATCATTCCTCAGCAAAGATCAAAAGATTCTCTTCCCCAGGAGATACTTATTCTGTGAAGAAAAAAGTTCCAATGGTTAACTAACACATAGTTGGTCAATTTGAAAACTAGAGGACAGATACAGCAGATTTATGGTTCAGATTTATGAATTTAGTACTGCGAAGGTAATAGCTGACCTCTGGACCTAGGATTGTTCCTAACCATTATATGTGTAAGGCATTCGTGTTGTCTAACTGAAGTGCTAAGCCAATGTTTAGCACCATATGCATACATAATGATGCTACAAAGAGCATATCTCTGGAACTGAACCATTACCAGCTTTTGAATGCTCAACCCATATAATCTGATACAAACAACAATTACAACGTGTTAGTTGTCATGAACTAAAAACCACATATATTTAAGAGTTCCTGTTTGATTTAGGTTGCATATCGATTCACCTTGCACAGTCCATCTGGAAATTGTGCGATTATGCAGCCTGATGGCCTTCTCTGATATCAACTACTCCCCATATCTCATTGGTCAGCTGCTTCGGAATCTTGCTAAATAGCATTCTTGAGTTAGAGCTAATAATGAAGGGGACTTGAGATTCTGCAGGCATCAGGAAAGTCATTAAATTGAAGAATTCTTAGAAAATAATTACTATTATGGTTGTTGCAATTGAACAGACAAAGCAATCAAAACTCAATGCATAACTGAGAAATGGTTTAATTATGAACAGAAAAAGGAACACTCCCAATGTACCTTTCTGTCTTTATCTTCTTTTACCCTCTCTTTGTCAAAGGTGACTAAGAAATGCTTTCTCTTTGTTAAGTTTGATATTAATTGATAAATGAATATAAAACAAGTGACACCTAGCTTATATATCTGGCTGTTCCTATTGGAGAGGAATTAAAAACTTGGCTAGATGTAGGAAACATTTTGCTGCTTCCCATTGCCTAGGAAGATAAAAATATATTGGAGGAATGTATATGTATTGAGGAAATCAACATGGGTTTAAGTAGACAATCGAATAAGAGAACCGTAAACATGATGCAACTAAGTAAGCTGATATGACCAAGAATGTTGACAACAGATATGTGGTGGTAACATATAAAACTACATTTTGATTATGTCTTCATGCAAGGTCTAAAATGTGAAAATACTTTTGGATGACCTCTTAAGGAAAATGTAAATCAAATATTAAAGAAAAAAATAGCTTCAATCACCTTGAGGAGGAATCTTCGATGCCTTAATTTAATGACCTTATGTAGTGAGCAAATGGTAGACAAAACCAAATATTAATGATATTATAGAAGCCTCTAAATTAATTAACTCTTAGAGGCAAATATCCATTTCATCACACCCATCATTAGAAAGAAGTGAAAGTCAGTAATTGATAACTTACTCCTTGTTTACTAGGATTAAGACATAACCAAAGAATTAAAGTTAGTGTATTTTTTTAGTTAGTAATTTTGTTCTATTTCTTATTAGATGAAACTTACTTCCTTGAGTCTTATTGGTCTTAAGATGATTTTGGATTTATAAGACTTGATTTTAGAATACTTCAATAATCAAATTAAAAGTTAAGTATAAATTTATAAATTGGTAAAGTTTTTGGAATGACAATTACATGTTTTGAATTGAAAATAACTTGAAAAAAGAAAATGGAATATTGGAAAGAATGGGGAGAGAATTCGAATGCCTTGAGGATGGTTGAAATGCCTTGAGGATGCTTCAAAATCCATGAGTGAACGCCCTCAGGGAGTTCAAATGCCTTTCAAACAGCTGAAGAACCGTTCAAAAATCCAAGAGGGCATTCAAACACCCACCTCAAGTGTTCAAATGATCAATGATGTTTTAAGTTTCCAAATTCTATTTTAATTCAAAATATTATGATTTTAGGATGTCTTAAAAGGTTGGAAACTTTCTTAATTGGTTACTAGGCTTTTAGAATGTTTTATAATTGGGAAAACCCTTCATAATGGGAGTCTAGGATTTTTCAAATATAAAAGGATTTGTTTTGTTGTTAATTTGGTGGACTCTGAAGGAACCCTAAGAAAGAGAAAAACCTTAAGAGAATAATTTTCATTTCCAAAGCTTGATTGTCTGATTCTCAAACTTTCAAGATATTTCTTGAAAGTAATTTTTGGCTTCAACAAAACTTATAAATCTTATTGCAATACTTCGATAAGGGCTTCAAGGGATCTATGAAGAAGCACGAGAGAGTATTGCATCAAGGACACGGAAAATGAGCACAAGCGATGACATTATAAGACCTTAGGAAGTAGGTGCATCTAGTTAGGTAAAACCGTGTACCATTTTCTCATAGTTAAGGGATTATTTAATGGTTGAGAGACCACTCATGATTTTTTACACCTAGTAGGTTGCTAAGTGGTTTTCTCATGTTCTAACCTGTGTATTGTATAGAATCAATTTTAGTTATCTATGTATGAGAATTTTTTTCTCACTAAAAGATTAATCTAAAGGAACAAACTAAAAGTAGGTAATAAAAAAAATTATTTAGGGATTAATTCAAGGGCTACCTATTCACTCGTCTCTAGGTAATTTCGTTATATCAAGACTAGATGTAAAAAATTTTCCAAGCAGTATCAGATCTGGTAAAAATTATTTTCAAAATTTTTATTGATTCCTACTAGTCTTGATGAATGGAACCATAGGAATTGGGCCTTGCAAGGTGAAAGAGTTTGAAATACAATGGCATATGGGTGGTTACCCCCACTCTTAGTTGACAAGAATAAATTAAAACCCAAGGTAGAGTGGAATAAATTGAACAATGAAGGGAGTGAGGCAAATGCCAAAGCCCTTATATTGTATTTTCAATAGAATCATTCAAGACAAGTTTTGTAGGATTGATACATGTAAATATGATAAAGAGGCTTGAGACATTCTTGCAATAACATATGATAACACTTCTACCGTGAAGTAGTCAAAATTGCAAATGTTAACTACAAAGTTTGAAAGCACAAAGATGAAAGATGATAAAACAGTCTTTGAGTTTTATGCTAAACTCAATGATATTGTTGACTCATGTTTCAATCTAGGAGAAAGAATTCTTAACTCTAAAATGGTTAGAGAAATTAGGAGAGATTTAGTGCTAAGGTGATCACAATATAGGAAAGTAAAAAACTATATATGGATGTATTGATAGTATATGAACTTGTAGGTTCTTTACAGTCGTATGAGATGACTTCCCATGCTTTAGGAGACCTAAACGGGCACCCTAAAGACTTCATTTAAAGAAAAAATTGAGTATGAAGATTAGGGTGAATCATTTTTTAATAAACCCAAAATTTCCTCTTTTGCCAAAAAATTCAAAATTCTTACAAAAAATGCAAGAGGAGACAAACACAAAAGATGGTTCAAAGAAAGAGAAAAATCTCTCCAAGAAAATAATGAAAAGGTCCATAAAAATCATCTCAGATTGAATGTTTCAATTGAGAATAAGGAAATTAATAATCTTATTGCGTTCACTACCTCATTACCCCAATTCCCTAGGATTGAATAAAAAAATCTAGTCGAATCTAGTGATGAGGAAGAAGGGGAATTTGAAGACCTTCAAGAAGCATATAATACTATCACGAAAGCTATGAAATAAAATGTAAGAACGTAAAAATTTAAAGAAAAAGAATTCTCACATACATTACATACCTTATTTTGACTATGCTCATCCTGAAAGAGATCAAAATCCTACTTGGTTAGGTAGGAATCTATGGATGGTTGTTGCCATGACTAATGCTAGACCAGAAGGCTTTCTTTCATCTTCTTCGCTCCTTATAATGGCCTTAATGTTTTCAGAACTATTTAATGGTACTACATCCATGTGTTCTCTTTTGAGCACTGAGATTGGCCCAAGAATTTCTCATCATGCCCTCAGCAAAGCTCAAAAGATTCTTTTCCCCAGGAGATACTTATTCTGTGAAGAAACAAAGCTCTGGTAGTTAACTAACACATTGGTCAATTTGAACAGATGCAGCAGTAATTTTAGATCTATGAATTTAGTACTGGAAATATTGAAATATGCTGACCTTTGGGGCTAGGATTGTTCCTAACCATTATATATGTTAGGCGTTCATGTTGTCTAACTGAAGTGCTAAGCCAATGTTTAGCACCATATGCACATACATCACCTTGTGAATGCCCAACCCAATAATCTGATACAAACAATAATTACAACATGTGTTAATTGCCATGAACTAAAAAGCACATATAGTTAAGGGTTCATGTTTGATTTAGTTTTATATTCATTCACCTTGTGGATTTCATCCGGGATTGTTTCATTATGCAGCCTGATGGTCTTCTCCGATGTTAACCACTCCCCATATCTCATTGGTCAACTGCTTAATAAATAGCATTCTCCAGTTGAAACCAATAATGAAGGGGACATGAAATTCTGCAGCCATCAGGAAAGTCATTAAACTGAAGAATTTTTAGAAAATAATTACTATTATGGTTGTTGCATGTAAACAGACAAAGCAATCAAAATCAATGCATGACTGAGAAAAGGGTTCAGAATTATGAACAAAAAATGGAACACTCCAACCTTTTGTCTTTCTCCTCCCAATATGGTCCCCTGTTCCTTTACCCTCTCTTTCTCTTTGTTAAGTTGATATTAATCAATAAATGAATATAAAACAAGTGACACCTAGCTTATATCTCTGGCTGTTACTTTTTCATCACATCCCCTGTTAAAAAGATGTGAAAGTTACTGATTGATAACGTACTCGTTGTTGACTAGGACCAAGACATAACCAAAGAATGAAAGTGAAATTTGAATTTATGGTAACTAATTTTTTTTCTTGAAATGCTTCTAAAATTGTTGTTAAAGAGAGTTTCCTAAAGGCAACAGCAATATTTGAGTTTGTTGATGTTAGGTGGGCAATTTTGTTCCATTTTTTACATACTGTGAAGGATACATCATACTTACAAGGGTCGTACTAGTTCCCAATCAAGTTCAGTGATTTTAGAGTTGATAATTCTTGAGTCATGTATGCATTTGGTATTACTAAGGTTTATGGAATGCCTATAAAAGGTTAACTTGTATATATTTGAAGAAAAGCATGAAATATGAAGTTAGGAACACCAACATGAGTAAGATTTTCAAAAGTCCTAAAGGAATGTTCAAACATCCCGAAGGAATAATCAAATATCCTATAGGGCATTCAAATGCTACAGTGTAGAATGTTCAAGCATTCCATATACTGTTTCAATATCCCTTTCAGGTGTTCAAATGTTGGATTTTTTTTTTCTTTTGTTGTTGCAATTTTTATAGAATAAAGTTATAACTGTTTTCCAAATCAATGCCCTAAGTTTTGGTATAAAAACATAAGTTTAATATATTGAAGATAATGTCCAAGAGATTAATCATCTTGATAGCATTAAGAAGCACTCTATTTCTCAATCTTTCAAGACCAATATCCTTGAAACAAACCTTTTAGCAAAATAAAGGTCAAGGATTCAAGTTGTAAATCTCAATATGATTTTTGAGGTGATCCAATAAGGGGCATGGAGTACTACATCAAGGATGTGAAAAAAAAAAAAAAAAAAAAAAAGAGTTGAGGCACTAATAATATAAAATCCCGTAGAATAGGTGCATTCGATTATATAAAACCATGTGTTTTTTTTTTCTTCAAATTATTTAGCAAATTAATTGCATTTGATAGACCATCCATGTTTTTTACATTTAGGGGTATCTAGGTGCTTTTTCCACATTACATCTTGTGTCACTTGTATGATTTAATATTCTTATGACTAATATAATTCAATCGCTATTTATTGTTCATATATATGGAAGTCATTAAAAATTCTAATAAAGATTATTACTTTGGCGATATCTCATTTTTTGAAAACCAGACCGGACTAACTGGCTTGATTGTGGTGGACTTTTTGGTCTGATCCTCTCGATAAATCTGGTAAGTTTAACCGGCCACAAGCCACCCAAACTAGCTGTTGGATCGGTGAACCTCCTGGACTGTGTGGTTCCACATGAACCAAATGGATCAATTCCGATACTCTTCTTTCATTAAATAGGCCCAATTTAAAACCCAACATTTCCCTGTTTTTCATTCTAAGAGGTCCAAATAGAAGCCCAAGTCTTCCATTAAATGGTATTAGAGGCAAAAGCCCAACCCAAACACCATTTAACACCCTGATTTATAAGGGCCTTTTTTTTTTTCTTGTCCACATCCAATGTGGGATTCATAATTTTAAGTATAAGAAAAATGAAGGATTTGAACTCTAAACCTCCAATTAAGCAAAAGACATGGATTACCACTTGGCTATGTACACTTTGTTTCTTAAAATGACAAATAAAAGAATGCATATGTTTCTAAGAAGATTTATAATATTAAATAAATATAATATAATATTTTCTAAAATTATAAAATTAGTTAAAATTAAATAATTAAATTTTCTTTAATTTTGAATATATTCATATTAAAATATTATACATATTTCATTTAACAAAATTCAAAATATTAATATATTTATACTGAATCATAAGACATTAAACTAAATGTTGGAAACAAAGGAGATGTCTAATATTGTTCTTGTCATTCTACTTGTACTATTTATAGAATATATGTTTTGTCATTGTTAGCTATTGCTTAAATAATCAAAATATTTAAACCACTATTGCATGTGAATGCATGACTTTAATGATAATAAAATTAAAACGTCTAACATAAGTAACAAGGATAGAGTAAAAAATAATCTACATATTTAGAATAGTTACTAAACTTGTCAATTAACCAACTAAATAAGGATAAACTACAATCCATATTATGTCTCCTAGCTCTCCACTGGTTATTGCCATTACAAAAATATGTCACCAAAGTATCATTGGCACAATCGGTTCCTAACGGTTAAGTGAATATAAGTGAACATACCTTTTCCGACTCTGCTCATTCCATTGGATTTCTATTTGTAAGGAAGAACCTAAATTGTCAAATAAAAGAGTAAACACTTAACCTTATTTACAAAACTAGGAAATTATGACATGAGCTATAACTTTAAAAATGATCTAAGGCCAAGCAATCATAGTCTCTAGAAATCATATAAATGTCAGCATGCATTAAAACAATTCCAAATCTAGGCTTTTTTAATTGAAATAAACAAGCATGCAAGTTCTAGCCATGTGCTAAAAGACTTGAATTACTGTTAAATCAAGTCCATTAATTAAAATTAATCTTTTCAAAATAAAATATTTTTGAATTTAAGTATTTTCACTCAAAATGCATGCAATTTTATTATTATTTCATTTAACTAAAATAAAATTATTTAAAATATATATAAAAAGGAAAAGGCACTTTAGTGGACATAGAGACTCATACCTCTAGATGAAGGTGCCATTTAAAGGAAAATTGATGCTTTTAATAAGATCTAAAGGTTGTTCACTTCCACCTGATAAGCGATAATAAAAAGAATTAATGCTTCCTAAAGAATGTCATGACAACCAATGAATAGAATAAAGGCTAAAGAGGAGTGCAATCTACATAATATTGACAAAAGAGAAATTTGTCTCCACAAGAAAATTAGAAAGAATTAATGCTTCCTAAAAATTGTCATGGCAACCAATGAATAGAATAAAGGGTAAAGAGGAGTGCAATTGATAAACAATGGTTTTGTGTAATGTTTCAAACTTTTACTAATAAAATAAAAGGCTCACCCAAAACTTGAATCAAAAGAAGTAGAATGCCCAACATCTAAGATCATTCCTTGTTGTAAGTTGAAGTATTTGCATGTGCAAGGGTTGTGCAATTAATGTATGTATATCATTACATTACACAAAAATAATTTATAGAATTAACGAATATTAAATAAAAGCATGGATGATAAAAATAATAAAAATATGCTTCCATATAGAAAATATATAAATAAAAACTGCATCAATAAGCTAATAAAAACAAAAACATAAATCTCAATAAAAATAAAATAAAGAAATGAGAACACATATAAATATGATTTGGTTCACTACATTGGCGGGCTAGAGGGTACATACAATTGAACCTCCAACCTTAGTTTTAAAAGAGAAATACACCAACTGATGGGCTAAACATTACTTTTAGGTTTTATTTGCTCCCCTTGAAATTAACCTCTATCCTATTACACCTTGCATCCTATTCCTAACTTCGTCCTTGCTTTACTATATTATCCTTTTATTTTTTCAAAACTAAAATAAATAAAATAAATTCAATATAAAATAATATTTAAAATTATAAATGTCAAATTTAAACCATTCTATACAATAAAAAATCAAACCTTTCTTAAGTAATTGGCTAGTCAATAGTTAAAGAATTTCTATAGAATAGAACTATAAGAATGACGTAGATTTGGAGATGTTTATAATATTTTTAGTTATGTGTTGGAGGAGAAAAGTAGTTCACATGTATTTAAGAAAATTTAATTAATTTGATAAAATTAAGAGGGAAGACAAAAAATTTCAAGATAAGTCAAATACAAGGAATATCTTTCTAATTAAGACAATTTAGAATGAAAGAATTATATGTATTATAGTAATATGTGGGAACCATGAATAAATGGTGTCCCAATAGATTTTTGTTTTGTTGAAGAAACCAAAACTTGTTTACTTCACATATTCTAGAAGGCCAATTCATAATACTTCATAGACATAGATGTGCATGCTACATATGCATAGAAATATAGGCATTATGTGCGTAGCAATGGTTGTCAAATGTGCATAGTGGTATAGGATATATGTGTGCAAGAATACAAGTCAATAGAATGGAGAACCCAAAGTTAAGTTACTACTCCTCATAGACCACCTCAATGGATATTTCATTAGCTTGCATTCTCTAGCCATTGATCTTAATAACTATGACAATTTTGGCAAATGATCTACCAACACAAAACTGTACTATTATTAAACTTGCATGGCACATCATTCAAATACTCATCTTATCAAGCCATTGTGTGGCCTTCTCAATGATTATGGAAAAATCAAACATGTTTGATTGAAATATTCTTATAAATGCAACTTGTCTCTTTATTGATTAAGTTAATAAGCCATTAAATCACAAAAACATTCCATTGAAGTGTGTTTATTCCTATAAAATTGTTATTTAAATTTTTCTATTTTGAAAAATCTTTTTAATTTTTCATAATATCTCAATTATGAAATTTCAATCTCTGAAGTGTAATCCTAACTATTTGTTGTCTCATTTATTTTTATTTTTATTTTATTTTTAATTCACTATTACTTTACATTCTTGGTTTGTCAGTCACTTCTCCAAACTAGTATGAATTTATAAATTTTATTCTCTATTATTTTTCATTATAAATACTTGGGACAATTAAAATTTGAAATAATTTTAAAAGTGTTTAAATTATATTCCCTATTTTTGTTTATTTTTAATAATTTCATCACCATAAACAATTCTTAGACTCAAAAAAATTTCATTTAGACAAAAAAGTTGTTAAGAATTTTTTTAATATTATTCCTAGCTTGAAGAAAATGAACTAAAATTTAAATATATTGTTAGTGAATTAGATAGTCTAGTTTAAGTTGATAATTTGGTTTTATTCAACCTACCTTAAGACTTATATTTTCCTATAATAAAAGTATAAAAAGCTATGAAAAAGTTAATGACTTCAAACAAGCAACATAATGTGGACTTTAGTGAATATTGGGTTGAGGATTTTGTTAAATTAATTAGAAAAATTTAAGATCAGGCACTCAAATGCTCAAATCTAGTACTCAAACTCTATGTTCGAGCGCTAACAAGGGTGCTCAAGTATTGAAATCACTCAAGTGCACTTATATAGTGCTCGAGTGTTCAATGGTTAGTTTTCCATAAATTAAGTTTGCAAAATTTTAATTTTCCTTTTTTCAAAAAAAATGGAATTTAAAAAGTTAGGATTAATAGTCCACTACATTTCATTCCTATATACATATTATGCTGAAAAGTCAAGTTTTTCTAATGCACGTAAAAGATAAAAAGTCATTATCCTTTTTGTATCCCAAAACACTTAAAACTATTTAGGATTTATTCTTTGGTTCGTGAGAGAGGTTTCCATTCCTTCAAGATATCAAAGAGTTTACTAGGAAGTCGATGGTGTTGCATCATGAATGTGAGATCAAGCGTAGATTCTAGGGTGCAAGTCTTCAAGATAATTTTATGGTATGTGTACCTTTTCTTTGAAATAGTGGATGATAACTTTGTGGTCTCAATCCAATAGTTTTTACATCCACAATCTCTACGAGGTCTTATGGGTAATTTTCCACATAAATTGTTCATCTTTGTGAGTGAATGAAATTTTTGATTGATTGATTGATTAATTGTTTAATTCATTAAAAGAATTTATAGAAACAAAAATTGGTAAGCTTTGGGCTATAATAAAAAGGAATACTTATTCAACCCCCTTCTAGATAGTTTCATAATTGAGATCACAAATTTTAAATTGGTATCAAAGTAGGAAAAATCTTAATTATCATTTTTTTTCTATTATGATATGATCTTATATTATGGAACCACAAAGGTTTAGATCATCCAGAAACCATCTACCTTATTTTGATGGCAACAACTATCCTCACTAAAAAGCTTGTATGTAGTTGTTTTGAAAATAGAGGGGAAATCGTATGGAATTCAGTAGAATTTGGATGGAGGGCCCCATTAAAATTAGATGGAACATGTAGATCCACAAGTGAACTCAAGCCTAAGCAAGATTGCGATAAATTAGACAAGGAGGGTAGTGAAGATAATGCTTGGGGCTTCTATAACATATTCAATGAGGTGAGTCTAAACTAGTTTTGCACGATAGTCACATGCAAATGTTCCAATGAGGCATAAGACATTCTCTAGTAATGCATAAAGGCATTTCAACTTTGAAGTTGTCCAAAATGCAATGCTCATTGCAAAATTTAAGAGTATAAGAATTTAGGAGGATGAGACTTTCTCTAACTTTTATTTAGAACTAAGTGATATTGTTAATTTCATTTCTAACTTCTTGTCTTAAGAATATTAAATAGATCATGTAGGTTATTTAGAGTTGTTAGGATATTAAGTCTTGTTTATATGTTGGCAATTTTGTTCCAATTTATGTTTGGCCATAGAAGTCTTTTTAGATAATGACTTGCTCTCCATTGAAGATTAAAGGTTATTGTTCGTCCAACCAGGAAGTCACAAATATGTTTAAAAAGGTTTGAGTACTAATGGCATATAAGACTTATTTAAGGTATAAAAGGTTTGGTATCATTTTTGGACTTAAAATGTTTTTTGAAAAGAAGTAAGGGCCGCTCAAGCTGCTAACCTTGCTTTGGTGGTTAGCCCACTTAAGCGATAAGAACCGCTTAAGCAATAGGAACCGCTTAAGTGATAGGAACTGCTTAAGCGGTAAGAACCGCTCAAGTGGTCATGACATTCCTACCAAGTTTAGAAATGTATTTTGGATGAATTTAACTCAAACTCTAAGTTGGAAACTTGAGATATTGAAATCCTTATGGTTTTTTCCTGAATACCACCCTTGTAACCCTTTGAGGGATAGAGATCGAAGCTTAGAAAGATCATAGAGGTCTTAGAGAGTTTTAGGAGACCTATTATTCTTTAGAGGTACTCTTTGAGGAGAAAGTCTAATTTGTCACACCATTCTCATTCTCTCATTCAAGGATTCGATTCTTTGAATTATTGGTTGAAGACCATAATCCCTTTGGAGGGACTGAAGGATCTACTAGGAAGCAATAGGTAGTTGTTGTGTTGTGAACGTGGATTAAGTTGTAGGTATTGAAGAGTAAAGCGACCAAGTAAATTTGTGCGACTTGATTTCAAATAGTGGATTTAGATTAATAGGTCTTAGACCTCGTGGTTTTTTATCTCCATTATTTGTGGGGGTTTTCCACATAAAAAATCTAATGCCTCATTATCTATATTTCTTATATTCTGTTTGAATTGCCTACAACGGGTTAAATTAATTATACCTAATATTTTGTAGGGCAATCCTAAAAGGTTCATATTTATTTTTTCCAACTTATATTGTGATTGAAGATATTAAATATATTGAATTAGTTGTTTATATTAGTGGTTATGGTTTTTATATTCATAACCAATTATTGTTATCCCTAACTTTTCTCAAGATATCTTTTGATTGATTTGTTAAGATGTTATTGAGTTTGTTAGGTTGGTTATTTTAGATGATCTTATTATTCTTAACATATCTCAATAGATATATCAGATATTGACAATTATATTATCCCTAATAATTTGCAGGGTATTCCTAAAAGTTTGAAATCATATTTTTATATACCTAAGGATTCTAGGTATAAAACCATTTACTTATTTGAAACATCCTTGATATCTCTTAGAACAAAAAGTTGGTTATAATTTTTTAATATTTATTGATTTTTTTAATTCACCCATTCACTCTCCATCTGAGTGTTCCCCATTGAACTTTTGGTAATTATTCAAGTGGTATTTAAGCAATACCCAATTTTTAGAAGTGGCATAGACTCAAGTGATAGTGAATCCTTAAACCATGAAGATAACATGTATGGTCAAAGTGAAAACTATCTTGTTTTTTTTTTTTATTTTTGTTAATTTTGATTATGATCCATTGAATGACTTTGAAATTGATGAAAGCAATGAAAGTGGATTTGATGATTTAACCAAAGCATATTATTTAAGAGTTTGAAAGTGGATGATAATTTTTTTTTTAGTAAGCTCTTAGATTTCTTTGGTTTTTCATTTTCCTACTTTTTGCTATACCTTGATGTGTCATAGAATCGAGTTCAATCTCTAGATTCTATGTCTCCATACCCTCCTTCTAAGCTTAGGTTTCTTATTTAGAGCCTCTTTGATGTAGCTAACCTCCTTATGGAGTGTTTCCTTGGTGAGAACCATATGGATCTTTGTTATGCTCATTTCCATGAGTATTAGGTAAAGGTAGAGCAAAGCCCTTCTTAAAGTCCTTTTGCAATACTATTATCCTGAGTGTTTTTAAGGCTCATCATTAAGAGCCCTTGGCTATTTTGTTTGGGGTTACATACCTTCATTATGCTTTGATGTTTTATTCAAACAACCATTATGTAGTTCCCAACATCTACTTCAAAATTACTATGTATAGGTAGACTATTCTAGTCTCTACTCCCCATGTCCATTGTGTTATTCAGCTACATCCTTTTACTGACACATTATGCATTTCTTTTACTGAGTTTCAAGCCCTAACTTATGCCATGTTTGTGGGAATTCTTATGAGTTTGTTTGGAAAGCCTCATGACCTTCCTATATACATTTCTTTAGTTAGCTCTATTAATCTAACTTAGGTTATGCTTGTGTTTGCAACTAATACATTCTATCCATCTTCTCACCTACACAAATCCATTGTTTTATGTTTGGCAAGCTCATAGATACTATGCAAATAATTTTTTATGTCATGGCCATTTACTACAAGAATTCTAGTTTTAGAAGCCTTCCATTTGCTTTCTTCACTTCCTAGACAACATTCAACAAGAGTTTTTGATACTTGGTTAGTATGCTCCAATTAACTAGAAATCATGGTCCAAGCAAGTAAGCCACACTTGAAGTGTGATGGTTAGCCCTCCCGCTAATGAAAAAGATGAAATTAAAGTTGTTAAGTAGGGCAGCTGAACTAGTTCCACTTACCCAAGGTTATGGGGGTTGTAAATAGCATGTGAGATTTTATCGTGTGATTGTAGGGCCTTTAGAGCCCATTGATGGGTCATCTGTTAACTATGTGTTGCCTTCTATTGATCAGTAATGCTTTCACATGGATATTTGCATCAATGATTTGTAAGGCACATGGATGATCGTATTGGTGAGCAATATGATCATTCATAGCATATGGAAGGTCCTCTCATATTGTTAATCGAGTCCTAGGCTATATTTCTACATGGATCTTCTCTTAGCATAACTCAATTTTCCATCATGCCTTTCTATTGCTAAAAACAACGGTAGTTAGACTCTTTAGGTTTTCCTTTTTGTATTAATCTAGCTATATTTGGCCCATATTTTTATTTGTTTTAGAAAATTTTGATTGGGATGTTTTGTTGTGGATATCTTTATTTTGATATTTTGACTATATATGGAACTTATTTATATCTAAATAATTTTTTGTAATTGTGTTTGTTGCATATTATTCTTGTTTACTTTGTTAGTTTTGTGCCCAAAAAGGGGAGATGATATGATATATTTTTAGTATGGATGATGATTTTGAAATAATGATTCATCATTACATATTAGACTATGATCATATTGAGCATATGATGTTTACATTTCTTCTAGTAACCCCAATTTTTCACAACTTTTATTGTTCTAGTGTGTGTAAATCATAGTTTTTCTTACCATTATTGTTTAATGCGTTGTGGATATTGAATACCAAATTTTATGATGTTTGGTTAGAACAAGTGACATTGGCTATCGAGTTGTCATAACTTAACCAAGCTACTATGCTATATGAACTCTTAATCTTGAGAGAATATTGAGTAGTGTTGTTGTTTTCAATGTCTTTGACTTCTAAGTGAGACCTTGAGCAGGTAGTCATATATTCCTAATGGATTGGGTTACTTTTGATTAAGGTAGATGACAATAGGTATTCTTAAGATATCTCATGGGTTTAAGACAGTGTGTCCTCTTAGATAGTCTTAAGAATTTGTAAGTAATTCCTTTATTGGAATTTGACATATGCTCTTAGTAAGCTAGGTTGTGTCAATTGATCACATAATAGGGGGATTTGATGATACTCAAGGATGGTAATGATAATCTTGAGAGGATGATAGCTTATACCTCATTAGATTATGAACCCTAGTTCATGGGGAGCTAGCATGTAGTGGTTAGTAGGTCACATACTTGAGAAATTGATTAAATTAGGTTTGATTAATTTATTTCTTGATGTAATTTTCATAGTAAAGTATAGTTGACTTTTTGTATTAAGATGTTGAGTTAACTTTAGAATTGGATTCTGATAGAACCAATATTTTGGTTTGGATCTTAGTAGTCTGTGCTCAAGCTCACACTACTTGGTGACATGTTATTTTCATGTATTGTGGGTTTAAATTTATATATGTGCATAAGAGCATTTTGGTTAAAATGCAAGGTTGCATATGAACTTATGAATGACCTTTCCAAATTAAACTAATTAATTAATTGGAGCCTAATAGTGTTAATTAACTAATTAAGACCCAATGAACTAAATTAAGTTATCCAAGCCTAAGATAGGCTTAAGTTACTTAAGCACATAAGAAAGTCTATCTAAACCCATAAGAGATTTCGGATTAGACACTCTACACATCCTATGCTCTTCTATAACATAGAAAGAAAAATCTTGCCTCCATCCTTGTGGAGAGAGAAGTCCATTTTTTTAGTGCCAAATTCTAGGAGAGAGCCATCAGGTGGAAGATCTTTAGTTTTCAAGATCTACTTCATTGATTGGATTTGATCTAAGAGCATTCAAATCAAAGTTTAAGTTTTAAAACCCTTGGATCTAAGTTTTTAATTAAGAATGCTTTCTTCATGCTTAGATTTAGATCCCTAGGAAGTTAGATTCTTGCACTCATATAATCCAGGGCTTGGATTGGGTCTATCTAGGGTATTCCAACAACTTAAGCATTAGAAGTGCTCAAACATACTTATTTAGTGCTCAAGCATTTGATAGCCAGTTTTTAAAAAAAAATTAAATTTTCAAAATTTTAATTTTCTTTTTTACAAAAATATTTTTGGAAAATTAGGATTTAAGTTCACTAAGGTTTCATTCATACATATACTATACTTAAAAAATCAATTTTCTCTTGATTCACATAAGAGCTAAATGTCATTAGCCTTTCCATATCTAAAAACTCTCAAAGTAGTTTATGATTGATTCTTAGGTTTGTGAGAGTGATTTGCATCCCCTAGAGGCATTGGGAATTCCTTGATGGTGTTGCATCACAACACTAAGATTCGATGAAGGTTCTAAGGTGTAAGTTTTAGGGATAGCATCCAATGGACAAATTTGTGTACCTTTTCTTTGGAATAGTACTAGATTATAGCTTTGTGTCTCTGATACAGTTTTTTACATCCATAAATTCTCTAGAAGGCTTTGTAGGTTGTTTTCCACATAAATTGTGCATCCTTGTCTATGATTGAAATTCTCGATTGATTGATTAAATTGTTTAATTCATCAAGAGAATTTATATAAATAAAAAAAGGTAAACTTTTGGCTATATTAAAAAGGATTACCTATTCACATCAACCTCAAATTGAGGTAGTTTTATAAGTGAGATCACAAACATTTCCTTATGCTTTCACTCTTCTTTAATTTTCTATAAGATTAAATTGAAATTTGTTTACATGCCTTGAATATTAAATAGGAAGTTTGCAATTTATAAAACCTTTGCAAACGAGTTAAGTATGATTTATATTTTTTTTTACAAAGGGTATGTTTGTGAGAATGGTATAGTAGGACAACTTTAATTGATTGTTGGGGTTTAGAATAGTGTTACTATAATAAAGAGTGCTAAAAAGAGAAGATTTTAAAAAGATTACATATGGATTGGTGTAACAAATCATAATGAGTATATAGAAAATATACTATAGGGTAAGTAAAAATGTAACATAATTGAAAAGAAGCGTTATATTTCAAGCCAAATTGCATGATAATATATATTAGACTCAAGGCCTAGAGAATTTTATCTACATTTGCTATTTTGATTTCAAGAAAGTATTTGATAAGGACGAAAAGGAAAGAAGGAAAAAAATGGAGGAAAAAGTTGAAAAAAGTGATGTTTCTACTAGAAAAGAGATGTTTTCAGTAATATTCCTTTTTGTAGTTTGTTTTGTTTATTTATGTTGTATTTAAAATATAACTGGAGTTTCTTAATTATTTTATGGAAGATGTGTAATGATTAGCTGTTGGAAAGAAACTAATTGTAATTTTATTAAATATGATACTGAAGTTTTATGGTTTGAAACACATAGAACTTTATTCCAAGTTGTTTTATTGTATACAAAATTAAGGAAAATGGTGACACACCATCCATTAGGTGTGGCTATGAGAGATTTGTACTCCATACTCATCTAAGCGAGTATAAGAATACTAAATTAGTTCTATCTAACTAAATTCTCATGGGTGAGCGTGATGGTTGAAATTATTATGAGCGTTGTATGCTTTCAAAGCTACTCAAGTGATACTTTCTTAATAAAGAGTGTTTGTTATGGTTCATTGCATATTGTGGTTGAAGCTCATAACCAATGTATTGGCACTTTATGTGTTGATAAAGGATCGCTCACTAGATGCTTCACTTAGTGATTATCATACAAGTGTAACAATGACTAGTTTGTTAGACAACAAAAAACTTTCAATCTTGAGAGTTTCATGGGTTTATGGCTATTATATCGTGTTCTTCAATTGACTCTTATGTTGTCCTAAGATTAACAATCCGATTATATTGATTTTAATGAGAAATCCATGTTGTAGTTATGCTCTTGGTTGGTTATATTTGGTCAACATGAAATTCAGAGGACTTTAAGTTTTCACCTAAATAAAAGCTTACAAAATAATTTAGAAAATGTTTTTCATCTTTTTCATTTGATAAATTTTGTATGAACCACAAATATGAGGAAAGCATAGATAGCCCATCAATAAGGTAGATAATCATAATTTATCTTTGCTTTGATAATTATCATTGAAGAATCACATGCAGTTATTTAAAAGGTTGGATAGCTTAATGATTTATTTATTTTAAAGGGCGCAATCACAACATTGTAGTAAGATATGTTCGGTAGGGGGCTAAGATTTTATATAGCCATCAAATACCTAATAATTTCTCCTTTTAGTTTTGTATATCTCCATAAGTTAAGTGATTTGTAGGAGAAAACATGAAGTTCAATGGAATAAAATTGGGCTAAGGGGAGAAAATTGGAGAAATTGCTAAATGTGCCAAAATTTAGCTCAATAGTTTTTTAAGATGTTGTTTTATTATCTCCTGTCCATATTTAGAAGCTAAGAAAGTGAAGTAAAATGAGAAGTTCATGAAAAATAAATTTCCAAAATGGCTCTCATAATATTTATGCATGAAATAAATTGTATCTTGATTTATTGTAGAAATGTGAGAAAGGGAAAATAACCAAATTGTCAAGTTTGACTTAAATGGAGAAAAGTGAATGTGACTTGTTTCTTCTAACAAAACTACTTAACTACGCATGAAATGACACTAATAATGGCATGACATCCATGCTATCCCTATAACCTTATATGGGACATAAATCAAGAGTTTCTCTCTATGACAAAAATTGTCAAATGCCACTCCATTTGTTTCCTTTTGAAAGAACTTAGTTTATAAAACATTTATGAAGCAAGATGAATATATTGGAAACTTTAAGCTCTTAGTTACATTAAGCTCAATACATTACATTAAGTTTTAGTTGTATGAAACTTTAAGCTTAATACGTTACATTAAGTTTTGAATTCTTTCTTAGAGGGTGTTTGTTTGTTTTTTTTTTTAGCTTTTTGCTGAAAGCAATTGGCTTTCAGACTCTAGATTGTCTGTTTTTATACTTTTTCATAACTTATTATAAACTTTTTGATGAATAGAAGAAGCCAAAATATTTATTTTTTATAAATGGAAAAAGCAACATGTTGATTTTTCTTTACTTTTTAATACTTAATAGAAATAAAATATTACAAAAATGAACAACCTAATACTTAATACTATTAAGCATTAAAGTTCTATTTAGAGTTAAGTAAAAAAACAAACACCACCTTAGTCTTTTAGCTTTATAGTCAAGTGTTCATTCATTTTATTATTTTTATTATCATTTCTAGAATCATAAGTGGCTAGGTTATGCAAGTCAAGGTGATGGAAAGATATAAGTTACTTCTCCTAAGTTGTTTTTAGTAATTACAAGACCTTAAGCTAAATTTGTAATTTGATTCCCTTTTTGTCATTTTCTAAGCTTACTAGGCAATGACCTACTTTATACAGCACTGTTGTTTTCAAATTTCTCATAAGTTTTTTAGAGTGACTTAAGCCTTAGGAACTAATGCTTGCATAAAATTGAGTGAATGTGGATAGGCTATGTGTTATGGTGATATCTTAGTGAAATGTCTACCTTGTAAGAATACACAAGAAGGCATCATCTTGACTACTTCCTCTTTTCTTAGAACAATCAGCAACGTATTCAAAGTTTCTAGTTATTTGTAAGCCAAAGGCAAAAACATTAAGAATTATCTCTACTACTGCTTCTTGTTAACTGAAAGACTCATTACTTCTTGCTTTCTCCTAGGTTGACACCCATTACACACCAAGTATATTACAACGAAGGAATATTCCTAATGCATAGGGAATAGACACCTTATTTATACATATCCGCCACATAAGCCTAGAGAAACTAGATACTTAGGCCATCCCTAGTCATGAAATGCACTAAATTTGTGAAAATAATGTAATATAATACATTTTTATTTAGTCCAATTCTTTTAATTAAATCTCTTATGAGCATCATTTAAAACTAGAATGACCAATCTTGAGAAGTCATTTTTGCCTAAAAAGGCATCTAAAAGCCCTAGAATGACTCCTTAAATCCATCAAATGGTATCTAAAATCCATAATATAGTATTTCATGCTAAAAAAAAACATTTTTAAAAACAACTATTTGATATAATATTGGTGACAAAAACCTCAAGGAAGATTCGTATGTACCTCAAGATATTGTGGAACCTTCAACTTTATTCTCACTAGTTGAAGGTAAATTTCGTATTCAAACTAAAATATGCAAAAAAAAATAAAATAAAAATGCATAACTAATCTATGAAAAATTAAACCCTACCTAGATCGTAAATAAAATACCAACCAAAACAAATTTGAAATCCCTTTCCAATTGAAAATGATAAATCAAAACTTCAAACTCCTTAAGACTTAATTATGTCTCAAACAACCTTAATCCAACTATCTGAACCTCTCCCACTTTGTCTCATCCTCTATAATGCACCAAATGAATCCTAAAGGAAAGTTCTAACCCTAAATAAATAGCTTATTAGTTACTATTAAGTATATAAAAAACAAATTAAACACAGATTGGACTAAAACACTTGGTTTGTCCCAATAAAATTTCATAAAAAAATCAAATTCAAAAAAGGAAGAAAAAAAAAAAAATCAAAGCCACCAAAACCGTAATGGGAAATATGAAAAATCAAAATCAAAATAAAGAATTTGAAAATAAAAAAGGCTAGAGAAGAGACTCACCTCAAAATCGCGATAACTAAAAGCTCCCGAAGAGAGATTTAGAAATCTCTAGCTTAATAGGTGTTGAAGATGAAGATAGGGAAAGTGCTTTTCTCAAGGGCTAAAAGGAAAAAAGGAAAGTAAACTTAGAATTTAGGTGAGGAGAGAGAAAAACAAGTAAACTAGTCACACTCTTAAATTCATATATTATCTTTTTATATTTATTTTATTTTTATAATTATATTCTAATATGATGTGATGTGTAATATATTATGTTTGAACATTTTGAGGATGCATGACTCCCTTTTTTTTCTTTTTTCTTTTATTATTTTTTTATACAATATTTGGTGGTATTTCCTTTTCTAATTGAGTTTGTTTCTTTATAATATTTTTTAATAAACAAAGGTCATATTAATTACATTCCCATATGTTTCAATAAAAAAAAATTCTATTCAATTTTTGCCAATTGATAATATAGAAATTAAATTAATATACTACTTTGTAAAAGATATCAAAAGAATCACAATAGGAAAAATAAAATATAAAAAATAAACATGGGGATATTCCAAAATAATTTTCCAATTCTAAGTCACAAAAATGGAACAAAAAGCAAAATAAATAGTATAAAAATAAACAAGAAAAGTCCCAAACATGAGAAATAACAAGGGATATTAATTTAATTAATAATAAATACTACATTAAGTATAATTAATGTTTTGTGTTTACAACCTTATACATTTTCTTAGCATTGAAAAAAAATGAAAAACAAATTTGTAGAAATTTGAAAAAAAAAAAATATAGTCTTCCTTGAAACTAAGAATTCAAATATGTTAGGATCAAGCTCTTAAAAACATGACATGATATAACATTTTATGGATTTATTATTTATTTAATAAGATTCAAGTTTCCCTTTTAATATATCCGTTTCATGCACTACATGTAAATAACCTATGATTTGGATCTTTTGTGCAACTCCTAATACATCCAAATCATGTACAATGCAACAGATGTTATTCCAAAATGCTTATAAAGTACAATGCATGAAATAAGGATATATAAAAGTGAAACTAGAATGTCATTAAATAAATAATGAATTCGAAATTTGTTACATCATGTCATGCTTTTAAGGGTTTTATCCTAGTAATCTCTCACTAGCCTTAAAAGCATCATGCTATCAAAGCAGACTAGATACTCATCTAAAACCTACATTGTCCTTATGACCAACAAAGACTTTCTGTATTAATATCTTGGTGAAGGGATCCACCAGGTTCTCCATAGAAGGTATCTTATTAGCCATCACGTATTTAACTAATATCTACTCACCATAACTACAGCAAAGCAAATATCTAATCTAGAACATTGCATCACATACATAAGGCTACCCATTGTAGAGGCATAGGGTATTGCCTTAATGCGATTTCTCTTTGAAGATGTCAAAGAACATCAACCCTGAGAAAAGGCAACTTTAAACCTAAATATAGCAAACTCCTCTTGAAGTTATACATCATGTACTTGACCAAATGCTTGCCAGTGTAAAAGGCTTGACATAATGCAATTTTCCTATTCTTGTAATCCCTAAGGGCCTTAAATCCAAGAATATATTGTGTCCCTTCTAAATTTCCATCTAAAGCTAAGTAGATAACCAGATCTTGACCAATGACAATATCCCTACATCATTCTCAATTGGTAGATTGTCATCTACAACACAAGATCTTAAAGCACCACCATACTTCCCTCGCCTCTTTATACACACATGATCATTTGCTATGAAAATATTAGGTTGCATCATATAGATGCTAGCCATCAAGATAACAATTCAAGAGCACACTATCTTGATATCTTATTACAATATATCATAAGATACACTGCAATGGATAGGAGTACTCTAATGTATTTAAGTATGATTATTGGTAAAAAGGTTTCCCATAGTTGAAATAATGTTTTGAACCATAAACTTTATCTGCAACTTTGACATGTGTTTCTATTAAAACACATTATCCAAAGACCCAAGCATAAGAAACTTGTCTTCTGATATATCTTATGCCATTATTGATATCTCTCTCTTTATTTCTACTAAGTTTGTTTAAAGGAAATAACAAGTTGTACCTTAATTAGCTTCTATGCAACTAATACTGTATTTAGGTCATTTTTTAGTCTATGACTAGGTCCAATTCAATGGTGAGAATATAGGTGATTAGGTTAAGGAAATGATATCCATAACAAATAAAATAATTCCATGCATTTATTAAATGAATTGAGTAGTCAAGGCAAGATGGTAATTAATTTAGCAAAAAATGTAGTGCTCTCAAACTACATATATCCATGCAATGTATCCTAGTATCATAAAAATCAAGCCTACTTCAAGCAGGTTATGACTCTTATTACTAGGGTAGAGACCCTCTCTAATTAATTAACTTGCCTTAAACCTTAAAAGGTTATCTTAAGGAATTTATTAACATACCTTTTATATTTAGCCCTTAGATTGTGTAAGTAAGACCATTTTAAGGTGATTATACCATTTCACAAATGAGTTAAGTGTTTAACCAAGATGCTTAACATCAATATTACTAAGTGAAGAGTTCTATTTTCAGGATTGGCCACTCCCACTATAAACATGTAGTCTTATCCAATAGGATAGTCCATGTCCCTTCATTCCTTGGGTCACCCCATCTTCAAGATGGTGATGGACCCAAAATCAAGGTGGGTTTGATCTTGGAGGCTATAGGCTTGCTTATGGCCCTCTCCCACTTAATATTTTGAAATAATTAAGAGTTTTTTAAAATTTTAGTGATTACCTTATTTATAAATTATCTTCTATGAAAATTTCCCAACATATTTTTTTCCCAATTAGAAGCCCAATGTAATATGAAAATTTAAATTTGAAAATTTAAAATTTCCATTAAAGCATTTTATCCAAAAGTTAATTAGATAAAATCTCTACTCTCAAATCTTAAAGTTTATTTTCATAACTTCTCCTTCTTTACACAATTCCAATTTCAATAACTATTTTATTCTAGAAATATTCAAAGAAATTTATTTCCATCAAATTACTAAGTTTCCTTTAAATCTTTTGTTAATGTTATTTAATGATAAATTATCTCTAATTTAGCAAAGGAAACTTTGCTCTCTAATTTATTTTTACAAGTTTTATTTCCTTAATCTATATTATTCCAAAATTTAGTAAATAATATGCTTTGTAATCTAATTTTCAAGAAAATTTATATCCATTAAATTACTAAAAGTTCAATATTTTATACATTGAGCCATATTTACATACATTCACATCCCTATATAATCAAACATATAAAAGGAAAAAAAAAACATAAATGGAAATAAGAAAAATAATTTCCTATGGCCAAGGATATTTTTGCACAAGCAATTTTTCAATTGTGCACAAGCGCGATCGGTCTTCAACTTGCCATAACTTGGCACCAACATTTGCCATCAAAATTTGCCAAAATAATGCTCTTATAGAGATGTCCATTGTGCATGAAAAATAGGAGCTTTCTCAACTAGAAAATTCACAAACTTTTGCTATCGAAAATAACAACTTTCTCAACTGAAAAATTAGAAACTTTTGCTATTGAAAAAAGGGAACTTTGTGAATCCATGTTTAGTCTATGATGTACTAGATTGCCACCATAAATTTAGCCTAACAACTTTCTCAACTAAAAAATTAGGAACTTTTGCTACCAAAAAGTGGCAACATTGTGCATCCTTGTTTAGTCCATGATGCACCAGATTTCTGCCACAAATTGAACCTAACAAGTAGCCTAAAATTGAGCCAAAAAAACTTAAAGGAATTTGGCCCAAACTCAATCTCTAAACAATAGGCTCTCTACATAGCCTTGCATTAAACAGTCATATCTCTCTTATTTCAACTTCTATTTATGAACCATTTGAAGCATTGAATTCCTAATTTTTTAAGCTTCAAAACTATATATGGCTTGCCTCAGGAAAACCATGGGAGGCAACCCCGATATTGAGTCAAATTCAATGTTACTATGCTACTATGGATCTATAAAAATAAATAAATAAATAATAAAAAATAAATTGGATCTTTTCCCTTGTTTTTTTATTCAAATGAAATTCATAGCCATTAATCTCCTTGATGCTTCATAGATGATGCTCTAATAAAGGATCAAATCTTTATTGGCATCAATGAGGAATTCTTCTCTAATAGCCCTCCATAGATGCTAAAAATGTAACTTTACATCACAAAATTAAATCCTATGCTCCTATAATGAGATTACATCTCAATCTATGTAAAAGATTAAAACTTTACAAAAAAAATTGAAAACCTATGCTCCTTTAATGGAGCTTACAACCGAATCTATGAAGAAACAAATATAGAAAATAATTATCTCATTTAATCATCATATACAATAAAAATAAATAAAATTAACATGCATGCGTCCTTTGGCTATGAGATAATATTAAGACGACACAAAAGAGGTTAACACACCTTCAATAAAGATCTAAGCATGCTTATAACATTAGCTCTAATATCAATTGTAAGCATCTTTAATCTAAGCAACAAAACCAATTTTCAAAAAAATTATCTTAATTAGGGTTGAAACACTAACCTTTAGGTTTAGATGTTCCTAAACCTTAAATTCCATCTGTTAAAGAATAAAACTGATGTCCTCAAAAGTCTTGTTGACCCAAGATCTTCCATGCAATGACTCAATCCCATTCCTTAGCACCCAAATGATGGAATCTTAGAGGGTATTTATCAGGTTCCTAACTAGGCTTAAGTAACTTGAGCCAACATGGGCTTAGGTCATTTAATCTAACCAAAATTAGGTCCCAATTGATTAATTTACCCCATAGGGCCATCTAATTAATCAATTAGCCCAATTCGGAGATGTCATTTACTAACCCATGTGTAACCTTGCATAATTACCAAAACACACTTACATATATAAGTACCAAGACCCTGTCCAACCCTCATAAATCGTGTCAACAAGGTATATAAGTTCGAGTAGAGACCATTGGGACCTATAAGATAATATTGGTTCCCTCAAAATCTAATTATAAAGTTAATTCAACATCCCACTAGAGAGAGTCAACTACACTCTAATACCCTATGTAAATTATAACAAGACATGAAGTGTTTAGGCTTGCGACCTACTATCTATTGTATACGGTCTCCTTATGAACTAATGATTGTAGTCTAACAAGATAAAAACTATTAGCCTCTCAAGACTACCTCTACTATCCTTGATTTACAAATCCTCCTATTGTGTGATCAATTAACATATTTTAGTTTATAAAGAACTTATGTTAAGTTCTATTTAAGGAAATATTAGCTCATAGTTTACATGAACACACCTCCTTAAGATCACCCAAAAGGACTGTCTTAATCCCATAAGATATCACAGTGCCTTTATTGAGAATACCTATTGCTACCACCTTCCATCAATAGTAACTTAATCCATATGAAATATATGTTTATCTTAGGATCCCATCCGTAGATTAAAGTCATGGCTAATTTTGGCATAAACTTAGTATTCTCTCAAGGTTGAGAGACAATACTTTAATGAATTCATAACTACTTAATATTCTTACGTCATGACTCACTATTGGTTTTATCCGATGTGTAACTATATATAATAGTGCACTCACTATGGGAAACTCATCCTAATGGGCAAGACCATCCAATATTACTCTAATTAAAAGGTAGTACACTACAACCTCTAATGAGTTGTCTAGATCCACAAATTGGTTGTGAATAAATCATCTATTTGTAAGGAATCCATAACTTGGATCTTTTGTGAGACATGTACAATACAAGAAATACTAGGTGAGAATGTTTATAAAGTACATTCTCATGCTTTTAAGGCCTCTATCCTAGCAATAGGGTTCTTTAGGTTTTCTGGCAAGTTTGAAAGCACCAAACAAAAGAAAAAGTTCAAGAAATGGAGTAAGAAGAGCAAAGAGAAAGGAACATGTTTCCTTTGTAAAAAGAAAAACCACTAGAAAAAAAAGTGCTTGAATTCTTGAAGAAAAAACAAGAAGTGCATCATTCCTTTTAGTTGAATCCTATTTAATGGTGGATTCCACCAACTCTTGGTAGATTGATTTTAGGGCCACTGATCATATCAATAATTCTTTACAAAGATTTTAATCAAGAAGAAGTCTGAATGATAAGGACATGTATTTGACTTTAGGTTCTCCTGCAAGGATAGTTATGCAAGAAATGGGAAATGTTACCTTTATCTTAAAGAATAATTGTCTTCTAGAACTCAAAAATTGCCTATATGTTCTTGAGTTTAGAAAGAACTTCATTTCAGTTTCTAGTTTATGTAAATCAAATTATTCAATGTTTTTCAATAAATAAGTTATTATTAAAATGAATGATTCATTTATATTCTTAGGATCATTGGTTGATAATCTTTATCATATATCTCCATTATCACTATTGCCAAGTAATGAAAATAATCATACTCACTTTAAAGAAAGGAACCCAACACTAATCAAACATAACTTTGACACTTACACCTAGGTTATATTAATTTAAACAAGATCCCAAACCTGGTTAAGTTTGGAATATTACCCTCTTTGATTCAAGAGGATCTTCTAATCTATGAATCCTGTATGAAACAAAAAATGACCAAGAGACCCCTTATTACTTAAGGATAGAAAGCCAAGGAGTGTTTGAAGTTAGTGTATACTAACTTTTGTGGGCTTTTTAATGTCCATGCATGAGAAGGGTATGACTATTTCATCATAAATACCAATAAATACTCTAGGTTTGGATATACTTACCTAATACGTAGGAAATCTGATACCTTAGATTAATTCATTGAATTTTAAGTTAGAATTAGAAAACAAATCAAGCAAGCATTTAAAGGCACATAGACCTTGGAGATTGTGGCTTACCTACCTAACCTAGTACCTTTCAAGTTGGTACCTTTAACTCCTACCAAGATGTGAGTTGGTCGTAAACCTAGTTTGTGACACATTCATATTTAGGGGTGTCTAGCATATATGGTGAAAAAAAAAAAGTAAACAAGTTAAAATTAAGTTATAGGAATGACAGTTTGTAAGCTATCCAAAATGAACAAAAGGGTGTTATTTTTAAAGCCAGATCGACCAAAAGGTATTTGTTAGCATAAATGCTAGATTTATAGAAGAAGACTATATGATAAGTAATAAAGTAAAGTATGATATAAATTGGAGAGCACTTGAAGACATTCCCACATTAGCATAGAAAACTATGGGTCTAGAGGTTTCTACACTTATCATTCCTAGTAGTTCTACTTCATGAGAGTCTTGTCATAATAAGAAAATTGTTATACAATTAGATAGGTTCATGTATTTGCGAGAGTGTTTTGAGGCCATTATAGAGGAACATGGGATTGATCCCACAAATTACAATAATGCAACGAGCTATAGAGGTAGAGTTAGAATCTATGTATTCTAACAAAGTTTATGATTTTGTAAAAGCACTTGAAAGGATAAAACATAGGGTGAAAATGGGTCTATAAGAGGAAGAGAGGGGTAGATGAAAATGTTGAGACACATAAGGCTAGGCTTATAGTGAAGGGTTATAATTAGAAACTTGGTATTGATTATGAAAAGACCTTCTCATCAGTGGCCATGCTCAAATCCATCAAAATACTCATATGCATTGCAACATATCTCAATTATGAGATATAAAAAATGGATGTTAAGACAAAGATCTTGAATGACTATCTTGATGAAAGCAATTATATGATGCAACTAGATAATTTCATAGCAAAGGGCCAAGAGCACCTTGTGTGTAAGTTGCATAAATCCATTTATAGATTAAAGTAAGCATCTCACTCATGGAACAATTGTTTTGACTAGGTAATCAAGACTCTTGATTTTGATCAAAATAAGGGTGAGCCTTATTGTAGACCTTCCATTTTGTTCTAGTAGCACATGTTATTCTATGTATTTTCCTTCTCTTCTCGTTTCGTTATAGTCACCCCATGGTGGTCCATTGTCACTCATTTGGTTTACTATTTTTTGAACCACCTTGAGAGATTCATTGTTGAGGGATTTTTATAAATCCCAAATGTGACCTTAGTTGCATGCTTGGTATAGCTCACTTAGTTGTTGCATTTTAGGTTTAGTTCACTTAGTTATGTGCTTAGTCTAGCTCACTTAGTTGTCTTTTAAGTTTATCTCACTTATTTGCACCTTAGTCTAGCTTGCTTAGTTACATTTTAGGTTTAGTTCACTTAGTTGCATTTTAGGCTTAGTTCATTTAGTTGCCTTCTTTGTCTAGCTCATAGTTGCATTCTTATTTTAGCTCACTTAGTTGCATTCTTAGTTTAGTTCACTTAGTTGCATTCTTAGTTTAGATCACTTAGTTGCATTCTCAACTTAGTTTACTTAGTTTCATTCTTAGTTTAGCTCACTTAGTTGCATTTTAGGTTTAGTTCACTTAGTTGCATGCTTAGTCTAGCTCACTTAGCTACATTTTAAGTTTAGTTTACTTAGTTGCATGCTCAATCTATTGGAGATTGAATAGGTTGCTTTTGGGTGCATGGCTATTCGAGAAAAATAAGGAAATAATGAAAATTTGTATAGACTCCCAAGAAGGATACAAATAGCTATAAGGAGGAAAATTTGGAAACTTTGAGATTTGATGGATTCTCTTGAGGTATGCATGGTTGGCATGTAGGAGAGGATAAGGAAGACATTTTGATTTTAGGAAGGAGTCTATTTCATATACACCGGTATAAGGTGGTTCTTAAGGAAAGGAGAAGATTTTGAGAAGTTTGAGTTAGGAAATGATTCCCTTGGAGACATGAATTTGATTTTTGAAGATTGAGATAAGGGTTCTCATGGATAGACATGATTGCCATAGAGAAGGAGATTTGAGCCACATTTGACTTTGCCATTGATATGACTTTTTTTTCAAGGACATTCATGCCACTTGGAGTTTTAGATAGGTAGGATTCTTATTAGGAAGAGAAAGGGAGTTTTTGAGGAAAGAAGTGACTCTCTTTGGGATGTTATTTGAGATGGAGATTGAGGGGATTAATTTTTGGGGATCCATGGATTGAGATTGGAGATTGTGAGAAAGCACTGAGATAAGGAGATTTAGAATGACTCCTTTTGGTTCAGGCCACATTAAGATTGGAGATAGACATTCATGTAATAGGGAGAAGATAATAAGGAAGGGTGTAACTACCACTAATGGAGGAGAGAAGTTGAAGATTCCATGATGACTTTGGATAAGGGTTTGACCATGCCATTGGAGAGAGAGAACACAACTGTCACTAATTTAGAGATGAGAAAAAATGAGATCTTGAAAAAAAAAAGGTTTTGGGAAGAAAAAGTGAGATCTTAAGAAGAAAATGTGACATCTCAAGAAGAAAAAGTGACATCTTGAAAAGAAAAGGTAGCATCTTAAGAGGAAAAGGTGAAATCTTGAAAGGTTAGAGATGCGACATAGCAAGAAAAAAAAAGTAAGCTTCATTTTTTTGGAGGAGAGGTATGATTCTCTTTAATTTTTTCTACATATCTTAATTATGATCATTTGTCCATCTCTATTTTTACTTCCATCTTGCTTAAATATGGAATCTCTTTAGTTGGTGTGGATGCATAGGCCACACGGAATGTTGGTATTCATTGATTGGATAATTGTCGAAGATGATTAATTGTTTATGCTTAAGATCTATTTTACTCATGTTTTTCTTGGTTTTCTTTCACTTATTTTAAGCCTCTTTGATATCACATGACATTAGATGTTTACTTTGGTTCCATTTATTTGATTGTTTCTTTGAGATGTTTGAGTTTAGGTTTAGTTATTACCTCTCACACATTCACCCACACACCTATCCTTACTTTAAGTTTTGTTCTCTTGTTTTCATCTTGGGGTCTTATGTGAATTGATTATTTTAAAATATGTTTTCAAGAGGTTTTCTATAAAATTTTGGTTTTTCCATTTTCCAAGTTCATCTTAAATTTTTAGATTATAAAAATTATTTTTTGAAAAACATGCAACCATGTTTCAATCAGTAGGCACTTTTCTTATTGATTTTCATTGTTTTTTGGGTTTTCTTACATGAATAAAATCCATGGCTCCCAATAATGGAGTAACTCTTGGTCCTTATGAGCTTCATCATGATAACAAAGGATTGGGAAACCTGGATTTTATTTGTTGACTTTAATTTGGACCATGGTGGAGTCTAACATACTTTCAACTTTTCTAAATAAAAGCCTACTACCACATTACTTGACTCACTGACCTTTATGATGAAAAATTGGAATCAAGGCACTTAGGGTTCTTCCAAAAATATTTTGATGTTTTTATGACGTTTCTAACTTCCTACGTTGTCAAGAAAATTTAATTTGGGCTTCAATCATTTCTCAATTAAGAGATTTAAATCAGTTTTTACATGGGTTCCATTTTAACCCTATTCTAGACACTTGAATTGATTATGAAAAATTAAAGTATTTCTTGATTTCCTTAATTGTGTTTGATATTTTTTCCTAATATAATTTTCTTAAATTTAATTTTAGGACTTTGTTTCATTGAAAATCAATTTTCTAAGTGGGAGAAAAAAAATTATTTTTCTTACCCCTACTGCACTAAACCTATTTTATGTCAAGAATTGTTTAGCTTAATTTAAATATGTTTTTTTTTTTGTGCAATTTAATCATTTTTAAAATTTTCATTGTAAAATATACATATTGAATGTATTGTAGAAATTTTTACTTGATTTTATCGTACTTCTAGTTTAGTTAAATAAATTCATTTTTATATGTTATTGAAATTTGCTCTATTTCTGACCATTGTAATTGTGAAATAATCTAGTATTAATCGGCATCTAATTAAATAATTTGGCATTTTGGATTGTAATATGGTTATGTAGGAGATGTTTTGAAATGTTTTTCATGATAAAATTCATTTTCTAAATATTTTTTTAGGATTTATTTTTGAAGTCCTTCTATTTCAGGTACACGCTGATTATTTTGTATAGTGTTCATAGTATGAATTAATTTGGTATTGATTGACACCTAATTAAATAATTTGGGCTCTTGAATTGTGATATGGAAATATTGAAGATGTTGTCAATTTTTTATTTTGATGAAATAACATTTCTAGATATTTTTTTAGGTTTTACTTTTTGAATGTCCTCTATCTTATTGCTAAAAGTATTGTTTGTTGTTGATAATTTAGCTTATTTAGACATGCTTTTAGGTTGCTTTAACTTTTGTGATGCATTACAGATAACTTATACATATTAAATCAGTTATTTTATCTTATATTAGATGAATATATGTTGAAATCTTTAACCTAACTATTGTGTATTATTTCAACTTATTTCATTTTTTTAGTCTTTATCTTGGATTTGATTGTATGTAAAATGAGACCTCACCTATGATATCACATTCATTATTTCATTCATTAAGCTAATCCCTTTGGTCTTATGAAAGCGCTTTATATGCTATCACGATACTCTTTATTTATCCTTTATTTACTTAATCCCACGGACATGACATGCATGCTTTTGTTTTTATATATTCTCATGCTTGATTGCATCTTGTTATTCCTTGATCATTTCTTTAATTCTTGATTTGAATATAATTTATTTTGTGTATTACAAGACATTTGCTATGTTATACTTGTTTAACTAACCTTATTATTTTATGGAATCACTTTAGATTGCAATTGAGGTACATTCCTTCATTTTTCTTATATGTTTGATTATACTTGATATGCATATCTTGAGTGAGTAGCATTTTGCTAGGCTTTTTGTTATTATCATTTTTATCTGATTCTTGTTCTTTGGTATCCATGATTTACAAATCAATTGTTATAATTACCTCAACTTTATTAGTAGAGATCTTTATTGAGTGTGTAGAGGGGTGCTACCTTCGTAATAGGTAATTTAACCCCCAAACTTAGACTCAGTTATCAAATGCATACTTTTCCAAATAAGGAGTCATTTTTAGGGTTTTTGTTTCTTATTTTATTTTCCATTTAACAAATAAATTAAAATAAGTGGCGACTCCAATTTTTATAAAAATTAGTCTTTTACTAAAAGTGAGTCTCGCCATCAAGTAAGGATGCACGTGAAAAAATGCAAGTCCACACTTATGTGTACAAGAAGATGTAAGGAAGCATGGTGTTGTTTTTTATCTTGTATGTTGATGATATCTACTTATTGAGAATGATGTAGGGTTAATGTCATCAATCAAGATTTGATTATCTACTCGGTTCTAAATAAAAGATTTGGTTATCCCTTCAAGACCACAAGAATAAGAAAATTATGTTGTTTCAAGCCATCGACATTGACAATCTTATTATTAAGTGATGCAGGGATCCAAGAAGGGTTTGCTACCCTTTAGATATGGAGTACCTTTTTCTCATAATCAATATCTTAAGACATGAGAAAAATCATATGAAGGCAATACCCTATGCCTTAGTTGTGGGTAGCCTTATGTATAAGATGTTATATACTAGATAAGATATTTGTTTTTATTATAAGGATGGTGAGTAGATATCAGTCCAATCTAGGACCAGAGCATTGGATGGTGGTCAAGCATATGCTTAAGCATCTTTGAAGAATGAAATATTATATGCTAGTGTATAATCGTAAGTCTACCTCTAGGTTAGTGTTCGCTTTAGATTATGGGGCTGTCAATTGGAGAAGTGTGAAGCAATCCTATATTGTTGACTCCACTATGGAAGCCAAGTATGTTGTTGCTTCTACAATAATAATAAAAGGAATCTATTTAATTGGCTTAGAAAGTTTCTCATAGGACTTGGGGTAGTGCCCTAAGTTGTACCATTTTTGATACTATTTTATGATAACATTGGAGTGATACCACAATCTAAAGAACCAATAAACCACTAGAATGGTAATCACATAGAGAATGAGTATTACTTGATACATGAGATAATAATGAGAGGAGATGTGGTTGTGGAGAACATTGCTTTTATGGAAAACTTAGCAAATCCCTTCACCAAGACTTTGTCTACTACATTCTTTGATGGTCATAAGGATAGCATAAGTGTTAAATGTATTCCCATCATGCTTTAAGGCTAGTGGGAGTTTGTTGGGACAGATTCTTAGAAAGCATGACATGATATAATAGATTTAGATTCATTAATAAATTAATTTATTTATGATTTAGGCTCCCTTTTATTGAATTTAACATATGTTATTTGTCAGCTAAGACATGACAATTGATCACACAATATGAGGATTTATAACTTGAGGATGATAAAGGTAATCTTAAGAGGCTGATAGAAATCACCTAGTTAGATTATGGCTTCAATGTATGGAAAGACTCCATACAGTGGATAATATGTCACAAACTCGAGTAGTTATGTCTTATTGTAATATACATAAGGTACTAAAGTGTAGTTGACTCTCTATAAGAGGATGTTGAATCAACTTCAGAATTGGATTTTGAGGGAGTTAGTATTATCCTATGGATTTTAATGGTCCCTAGTCGAGCTCATATTCGATAATGGTATGGTTTATGAGGGTTTGATTGGTTCTTAGTTCACTTATGTGAATAAGGGTGTTTTAGTAAATATGTAAGATTGAACTAGTGTTAGTGAATAATCTCCTTAAACTAGGCTAATTAATTAATTACAACCTTTTTAAAGCTAGATTAAGTGACCTAGCCCAAGGTGGCCTTAAGTCACTTAAGCCTTCAAAAATCCTATAAATACCCCTTTTAAGGGCTAGGGTTTCACTCTTGATAGTTTTGTTTTCTTACCACTCAGAGAGAGAACCATAATTTCTACCCTCTTGAGATCTCCATTATCTCAGTGTCTTGGATTCAAAGTGGCGCCATAAAGTAGAAGATTGCTACATGTGTGAGATCTTCTATGACTTTGGAGTTTTCTACACCGATAAGAATTGATATGGGAACATCCTAATCTAGGTAAGCAGATCCAAACCAAGAGATCTAGTTCTTTAAAAAAAAATTATATACTTATTGGTCTCCATTACTAGGGTCTAGATAGCCCTAGGAAGATTACATGCACCTAATAAGATCCACGGCTCAAGAACTATGTAACATGGGATTCTCTACAACTAGTATTAAAGCCCTAGGTGAGGTTTGATCATGCTAGAATCTTTCTTGGATATGCTAACCACTATTTTCAAGGTTTATTCAAAGGGTTCAAATGGATGAATGATGGAAGTTTTTTTTTTTTTTTTTTTCTCTATTTAATTATGCTAGTTGAATGGATTCTATGATCTTTTTATTGGAATGTAAAATTTTGATTTTCAATTTTCATAGTTTGATTGTAAACTTTGGTTTAAAGGAGTATAAGTTTTTGTGTTTCTATGTAAAATGTTTTATCTTTCATCAATCTTTATAATCCTTGAGAACATGGAGGTGATCTAATCAATCAAGGAGCATCCATGGTGAATCCCTAACCAGAGAAAGGTAAGTTTTTCGATGGAATGACAATAAGAGAAGAGTTAGAATGACTCTTAGATTGGAGAATGCAATAGCAATGCTCAAGCGGCTAGATTTGTACTCGAGTAGTCATCAAGTGCTTAAGGGCCCTTCTAATGTTACATCCAATGACAAAAGCCTTTCTAGTGCTTCAATCATGCTTCCAACAATTTTGGTGCCATCATGGGTAGTTTTAGGATTTTAAAGGTATTTTAAGGTTTTTGCAATTATTTCTAACCCTAATTTTTGTTGCAAGCATTTTTGGTTCATTTGGATTTTTCAAAAATCCATTATTCAATCTTACCAAAATCATGTAGCAAGATCCCTAAGACTAAGGAAAGCTAATTTTTGTTATTTTATTTTATTTCCTTACTTTGCATTATGTTGCTTTTGAATGGAATTTGGAATGTATAAAATAATTAAAAATGGTAATTTTATATATTCTTATGGAAAGTAAGGGCTTGTTTAGTTGGTGATTTTGAAAACTATTCTTAGAAATAGTTTTTAAGAAGAATTTTTTGTGTTTTCAGAAACAAAATTTGCATTTGGGAATTGAATTATGAAAAACAATTTTTGTTTTCGAGAACAACAAAAATATATTTGGTTGAGTTATAAAAAGAGTTTTTTCAAAACACGTTTGGAAGTTGTTTTCTTTAAAATAAAAATAAAAAACATTGAGTGTTTTCTTTAACTAACTTGATATTGTAAATATATAGATAATTCTAAGAAGAGATCATGTTTAAATAAAAATAAAAACTTTAAAAAAAGACACTGAAGTTGGAACTTTCTAAGGAAAAAGGAGTTGTTTAATGCCACATATTTTGCAATCCATGCTCAATTACTAGAATCAATTTGCATAGATCAAATGCACTAAATGGATTGTAGGGATTTTTTCTTTTTCAATGTTTTAGTTTTCAACATAAATGATTTACTTTTTATCAAAAACAAAAACATAGTCATTAAAATTAAGTGATTACAAAAAAAGAATGAGAAATCCCTCATTAACTTGCAAAACTTGATAAAAAAATAAAAGAAAAGAAGTTCAACACTTATAATTATCAAAGCAAACACCTTAATCAAAGAAGGAAAAACTTCTTATCTTTTGAAAACCAAGACAATAAACAAGCCTTAGAACTCGGGAAAATATCTGCTTTGTTTTTCCTATATTTTCTCCCATCCAAACAAAGTATAATATAATTAACTCATTTCCAACACTAATCACACAAAGAAACCACAAAATTCTTAGAAAACTTAAAACATGTGCAGGATTGCACACAAAGCACCTCCTTTTTAACCCTAGTTGATTTGGTTACGATAAAATAAACATTAAAAACAAAAAAAAAACAAAAAAAATGGACTTCTATTGCCCAGATAAAAATATACCATTTTTTTTTGCTAAAAAAAAATATAAGAAATAGAACATGAAAATAAGCTCCAAAATGTATGTTATTTCTTTTTTCCCTCTATTTTCTCAGTAACCAAACAAGGAACTTAAACCACCCAGAGAAATTGTTTGGTTGCCTAGAAAATGTAAAATTGTATGATTCAAAATGAAAGCTCCAAAATGCTTCTTTTTCTAGTCTTCCCTTATTTCCTAGAAACCAAATAAACAATGTGTCAAAACTCAGCTTAAATCCATCTTTTCTAATAAAACATCAATTTCAAACATGGAGAAACTAGAGGAGTAAAAATAATCTACCTTCATGCGAAATGTAAGAACAAGAATAAATCCTCAATCAAATTTTTTTTCTTGTCTCCTCACTTTTACCATAGATCAAACAAACAACTTATCAAACCCCACTATATGTCCTTATATATTTTTCCATTAATAATACTAATTAAAACGTAATGCCAAATGTAAGAACATAAGCCCCAAAATTTATTTTATTTTCTTATCTCCTCACTTATCCTAGAAACCAAACAACAACTAATCAACACCACATAAATCTTAATATATTTTCTAATGACAAAACTAATTCCCAACTCAAAGAAATGAGAAGGAAAAAAAATTGAACTTCATTCAACATTTAAGGACAAGAATAAGCTCAAGATTTTCATTTTATTTTCTTTTCTCCCTTAGTTTTCCTAACAACTAAACAAACACCTTATTAGATTTCACCATAAATGGTATTTTTCCAATTACAATTCCAATTCTGATCATAGAGAACGAAAGAAAGAGAATTTCAAAGCCCATGCAAAATGTACAAACAAGAATAAGCTCCAAAATTTCATTCTAATGTCTAATCTCCTTGGGTTTTCCCATAAATCAAAGAAAAAGGCTAATCAAGCCCCATAACAAATTTATAATAACAATACGAACTCAAAACTTGGAGAATGAAAAGAAAAAAAAAACATTTGAACTTCATGCTTTTTTCCTCAAATTTGAAACGAAAAATATGATCAAAATTCATAAAAATCATAGATATATAGAAAATAAAAAAATGACTACAAAGTCCAAAAATATAAATGGATTATATTCTAAAATATAATAGAACAGACCCACAAAGAACAACAATTCACAAAAATTATTGAAAATATCTCATATCTAACTTTTTTTCCTAACTAATTTGTCCGATCTAACAAAATTATCCAAATTTAGAAAAAAAAAAATAACTTCAAAATATTTGGAAATAATGGAAATAAGAAATGTATTGGTGGAGATAGAGTTAACCTTGCTAGTGGAGAGACTTGTTGTAGACGTGTTGAAGGTTGAAGATGTGTTGAAGGAAAAAAAACATGAGGAAAACACGACAAATACCAAATTGAAAACACGAAGAGATGACCCAATTTTTTTATTATTAGTATTCTTTGAATAGTCGGAATAACAAAGGAAATGACTTTTTTTGTTCTCTAAAAAGAGAGATTTGAAAACAAGGAAAACAATAGGAACTAATAGCACACCCACTTGCCAAACGTATTTTTTGTGTTTTTTGTTCTCAAGAATAAAAAACAATTACTGAAAACAATAACCAAATAAGCCCTAAATTTTCATGAGAAGGTAATTTCCAAATAAATATTGCTAGAATTAAGGAATTTTTTATATGAAAAGATATTTTGAAAATTAAGAGAATCTAGTTTCCTTTTTAAAATGTCCTTAGAAGATTCTTTTTCTAAATTTCCTAAATTTGAGATCTTCAAGGATTTAATTTTTTTTATTTAAGAAAAGATTCTTTTATTTTAGAATTTTTATAAATATGGATGTTCCTTATGAGCACAAGTATTCCAATTTAAGGAATAAATAAAGAATTTGGAAATTCTTATGATAGAGAATTTATCTTTAAGAAATTTACCATAATTAAAATTAAGTCTCTTATTCTAAAATACTAAGAGGAAAAGGGCCTTTAGCAAGCCCATCACCATCCTAAAAATGGGATGGCCCAAGGAATTAAAGGATATAAACTAAATAATGCATGTTTGTAGTTGGAGTGGGAAATCCTAAAGATGGAACTCCTCACTTGGTAACATTGATTTCAATGATCTTGATTATAAACTTAGCCTAAATGTGAAATGGTAGAATAACCCAAAGTAATCTCACTTGCCTAATCTAATGGCTAAATTAAAAAATGAATGTTAATCATTGCCTTAGGATAACTTTCCAAGTTTAAGGCAAGGTGATTAATTAGAAAGAGTCTTTATCTAATAATAAGAATCATGACTTGCCTAAAGTGGGCTTGATCCTTATGATATTGGGATACCTTGCATGAATACATGTAGTTTGAGAGCACTACATTTTTTCTAGTACCAACCTACCATGAATGCTCAACTTATAATTAATGCATGGTTCTTTTTAAATGTAATGGATATCATGTCTTACAACCCAATCACCTTTATTTTCATAATCAATTAGACCTAATTATATACTATAAAATAATTCAAATATAATATTAGTTACAGAAAAGCTAATTTAGGTAAAGCTAGCTATTATTTTTAAATAAACCTATCAGAAAGAAAAAAGACATCAAATCAGATCAAAAGTCCAAGTGTCTCATACTTGGGTCTTTGGATAATGTGTTGCAATAGCAACGCATGTCTATTACCGTGATCTATGATATTTTCTTTAAGTTTGTAAGGATTATTTGGTGATGAGGACAAGTTAGCTAGACAAGTTGCCCTTAGAACTATTATGAACACCAAGATTCATATGATCTTAGAGATCTCATTACATTCCTTTGGAACAATAAAGAAGATTCTCAAAGATTAGAATTTTATTCATATATGAGTCAAGGGTTCTAAACTTTCCTACTAAAGAAAAGCATAACAACGCCAAATAAAGAAAGTATAAGAGAAGGAATTAAAGAGCAAGTTTAGGGATAGTGATTCTTTTGTGACCTTTTTAGGGACGCCAGAATAAGAATGCCTAGACTACCTAAGAAAAGGCAAATACACATCATATTCTTATTCTTGAATATATAGTAATGGATTTCACCAATTATAGTGGATAGATTTTAGGCCCACTATTTGTAATTAATTAGAAGGTTTTCAATAGGAAAAAAAGGTTACATAATGAGGATGTACCTATCTTAGCTTCAATTGCAAGGTTAGTTGTGCAGGCTAATGGGAGCATTTACCTATTTTTATGTCTGACTCCATTATCAAGCTTACATATGTTGAAAATAATCATATCTCATTAAAGAGGAAAGTACCTACAACTATTTAAAAATACTTGTGGCATCTTTGTATAGGTCATATAAACCAAAATAAGATCTAAAGACTAGTTAAGTTTGGGATATTACAATCATTGGTTTTAGAAGACCTTCTAGTATGTGAATCCTATATAAAGGGTAAAATGACCAAGGGACCCTTTATTGTTAAAAGGATTATAGCAAAAAAAAATGTTTGTAGTTAGTGCATATTGATGTGTGTGAGCCATTTAATGTCCATGCAGGTGGAGGGTATGAGTATTTCAACACCTTTACTGATGATTACTCTAGGTATGGTTTTGTTTACCTTATGCATAGGAAATCTAATGACTTGGATAAATTCAAGGAATTTTAAGGAGGACTTGGAAAATCGGTTAGGTGAATAACTCAAGGCTCTTCGATATGATCAAGGTGAAAAGTATATGTCAAGTGAATTTGATTCTTTCATAAAAGAATATAGGATTATATCCCAATTAAGTGCCCCTAGAACTCTACAACAAAATGGAGTGGTCAAAAGAAGAAATCAAATTCTTATGACATGGCGAGATCTATGATGAGTTTTTCAATACTCCATCTAAATTGGTAGCGTTAACTTCTATAGAGATGTAGAAAGTCATAAACTTGGTTTACACCATATTCAAATATAAGGTGTCTAAAACATATGTTGAAACCAAAGGTAGATAAGTTTGAATCAAGGCCAAAAGTTTCCTAATTTGTAGCTTATCTAAAAGGTTCAAAGGGTTAGTACTTTTAAACTTAGATCAACCCAAAGGTGTTTGTTAGTACAAATGCCAGATTTCTAGAAGATGACAAAATGATAAGTAATAAGAATAGGAGTGAGATTGATTAGATAACACTAGATGACACTCTCACAATAGACAAAATTTCAATAAATTCAATATCAACCATTTGCATTCCCATTTCTAATATATCAGCGAATCGTCGTAGTGAGAGGGTTGTTGTATAACCAAACCGATTCATGTATTTGGGAGAGTCTTTTGAGATAAATCAAGAGGAACATGAGATCAATTCCATAGATTATAATAAAGCAATAAGAGATGTGGATGCATATCTTTGGCAATAAGTTATGGAGGTAAAGTTAGAATCTATGTATTCTAACCAAGTTTGGGAGCTTGTAGAAGCACCTCAGGTGATAAAACTCATAGGGTGCAAGTGGGTCCACAAGAGAAAAAGAGGAGTAGATGGAAGGATTAAAACGTGTAAGGCTAGACTTGTAGCAAAGGGTTATAGCCAAAAACCTGGTTTCAACCATGAAGAGACTTTCTCAATTGTAGTCATGCTCAAGTCCATCAGGATACTCTTATTTAATTGTAACACATCTCAATTATTAGATATGGAAAATGGATGTTAAGACTATATTTTTGAACAGCAATCTTGATGAGAGCATCTATATGATGCAACTAAAAAGAACCAAGAGCATATGGTACAAGTTGCATAAATCCATTTATGGATTAAAGCAAGCATCTTGCTCATGAAACAAAAGTTTTGATTAGGCAATCAAACCCCTTGACTTTGATCAACACGAGGATGAACCTTGTGTGTACAAGAAGGTGTAGGAAAGCATGATGGTTTCTAAGATCTTGTATGTTGATGACATTCTACTCATTAGGAATGAAGTGAGGCTTATTATCATCAGTCAAGATTTGGTTGTTTACTTAGTTCTAGAAGAAGGATCTAAGAAAAGGGTAGTATATTCTTAGGATAAAGGTCTTATAAAACCATAATAATAGGAAACTATTATTGTCTCTAGCCACTTACATTAATAAGCTCTTGGTCAAGTATGTGATGTAGGATTCCAATAAGGGTTTCCTACCCTTCAGGCATGGAGTTCCTCTTTTTAAGGATCAATGCCCTAAGGCACCTAAGGAAAAAGAACATATACAGGCAATACCATATGCATCTATAGTGGGTATGTTTATGTATGTGATGCTGGGTACTAAATTGGATATATGCTTCACAATAAGCATAATGAGTAGATATTTGTCAAATCTAGGCCTAGAACAACTAATAATTGTCAAACATATACTCAAGTATCGTAGGAGAATGAAGGATTATATACTTATATTCCAAAGTAAAGAGTTAGTGCCCATTATATTTACTCTTGGTGGTGCAACTGCAAGTTGGAAGAGTGTGAAGCAATCTTATATTGCTAAATATGTTGTGCCTTCTAAGGTAGCAAAGGAATTTGTTCGGCTGAGGAAGTTCCTTATTAGACTTTGGGTAGTATCCTTGGTTGTTCAACCCATGATACTATTTTATGATAACAATAGAGTGGTGGCATAGTTTAAAGAACTAAAAAACTACCAAAATGGCAAACAAATTGAGAGAAAATATCATTTGATATGTAAAATAGTTTAAAAGAATAATGCAGCGGTTAAGAAGATACCTTTTGTAGAGAACTTGCTTGATCCTTTCACTAAAAGTTTTTCAGGTAGAGTCTTTGATGGTCATAGGGAAAACATAAGTGTCAGATGTGTTTCCAATATGATTTAAGGGCTAGTAAGAGATTGTTAGGATAAAGCCCTTAAAAGCATTATCTTGTTCCATCTCTATATATCTTGTTCCATACATTATATCTTATTAACATTTTTTCTTGATATCTTTTGCATTGTACATAACTTTGGTGCATTAGGAGTTATACTAAAAATTTAAGTCATAGGTTCCTTGCAAGTAGGTAATTTGTTCATAGTTGATTCATGGACTTAGGCAATTCACTTGAAACTATAATGTACTACCTCCTAATTAAAGGGATGATTGGTCTTGGTCTTCGAGATGGGTTTCTTATGTTAAGTAAACTAAAGTGTGTAATATTAAGCATTAGATAGGACCTATGATGAGTCATGATGTAAGGTTACCAAGTAGTCATGACTTCACCAAGCTCCTATGTTGTATGGTCTCTTAACCTTAAGAGAATATTAAACTTGTGCAAAAGTTTGTAATGGCTTTAACCGGCAAGTGAGACTTTAAGGTGGTTGGTCATATATTCACTATGGATTGGTTACAATTGATGGAGGTAAGTGGCAACAAGTAATCTTAACAAAGGCACCATGATATTTCATAGAGTTTAAGACAATGTGTCCTTTTGGGTGATTCTAAGGAATCACATTCAAGAAAATATAATCATAGTAGTTCCTTAATTAAAACTTGACATATGCTCTTTGTGAGCTAAGACATGTCAACTAATCACATAATAAGAGGATATGTAACTAAAAGATAGTAAGAGGTAATCTTGAGATGTTGATAGCAATCACCTTGTTAGAATACAGACGTTAGTTCATGGGAAGATTAGATATACTAAATAGTAGGTCATAGACCTAAGCACTTGTGTCTCATTGTAATATACATAAGGTATTGGAGTGTAGTTGACTCTCAGTAGTAGGATGTTGAGTCAACTTCAAAATTGGATTATGAGGGAGATAGTATTGTCCTATGGGTGTAGTGGTCCCGTTTTAGCTCATATTCCTTAATATCACAGTTAATGATAGTTGGATTGGTTCTTGGTTCACTTATTTGTGCAAGGGTATTTCAGGAAATATGTAAGATTGCAGAGGAATTAGTGAACAATCTCTTTCGAATGAGCTAATTGATTAGTTGGAGCCTGATTGGGCTAATTAATCAATTATAACCCTTTTTTTGTTATATTAAGTGACCTAAGCCTAAGGTGGGCTCAAAGTACTTAAGCCCATAGAAAGCCTATAAATACCCCATTTAGGAATTAGGGATTCACTCTTAACAATTTTGTTTTTGACCACTCCAAGAAAGAGATGGAGAAACCCGAGCCTCTATCTCTTGACATATCCACCATCTCAGTGTCTTAGATTCAAGAATGAGTCATAGGGTAGTAGATTATTGTGTCTGTAAAATGTTCTAAAATTTTGGATTTTTCTACACTGATGGGAGTTGATATATAGAAATATCCAAATAAGAGATTATCCTTTTTTTTTTCCAAAGCACTTAAACTACTCTCTAATTTTTACTAAAATGCCATAATATCTTCATTCTAATAAGAAATTATCCCTTTTTTTTTTTTTTTTTTTTTTTTGGTGGCTTGTATTTTGGAAAAAAAAAATACAAAAATGCTTAAACTAGTTTCTAATTTTTCCCTTTCGATCATCCTAAAGGAATCCATCTTAGTTTGGGAATTGGTGTGTGAAAGCATCAAGAAACTCTGGTAATTTCTTGAAGAAAACTCTACTATCAAAGGAGGTTGTAATTCAAGCAAGTGATTCATACTATTCCACAATAAGGTGTTTATAATATTTTATTTTTATTATATTTACCTAACAATAAAGTTGTATATGAAGAATAATAATATAAAAATAAATTTAGTGTTTTACATATTTTGTAAATTAAATTTTTATAGATTTTACATCATGCCATAATAGATTTTTATTTAATTAAAAATTTTAAAAATATCAAAGTTGTTCTTATTTTAATAAAATAGATTTTAAAACTATAATGTCTAAGTATAAATTTTAATAACCTTAATGTTATCCCAAATGGGCCCTAATATACATGTAACTAAAAGTAGAAAAATATATGTTGTTTTATGTACATAGCTTAAACAAAGTTATCACCTTTTTACTAAAAACAAAATACAAGGGAGAAACTTTTTTTCTCTTAATATTTTACATGGTTTTAAAAACTAAATTGGATCGGTCGATCACGGTTCTAGTTTGGTTCAGTTAATTAAGCCAACCATGGGTTGAACCAAGATCAGACCAAGTGAATCGATAGTCGGACCGACGAGCTAGACGACTCAACCAATTCCCTCCAAATCAAATGGTTCAACCCTTTTTTCTCCCATCAAAACGATGTTATTTTACTCAATATAAAAGGCTTCCTTTTTCCCCGCGATCGTCCCTCTCCAACTCCCATCACCGTCATCCGTGTTGTCGCCAACCCCTTTTTCTTTTCCAGTTGCCTCCTTTTCCCCCTTTATTTCCAGATTTTTTTTATACTTTTTTATTTTTATTACCTTATTAGTCCATCTCCATTATTATTTATTTTATTTTATCACCTCCTTTCTTTTCTAATTGCCTCCTCTTCCCCCTACCTTTCTAGATTTTTTTTATATTTATTTATTTTTATTACCTTATTAGTTCATCTCCATTATTATTTATTTTACTCTATATTTGTTATTTTTTAACTTTATGAATTTTAAAACTTATGATTTTAATTTAAATTAATGAAAACATTATAATTTTAAATAAATTTCTGATTTTAAAATAAGTTTTTCATTTAAAAATAAATTTTAAAATTTCTAATTTGAAACTAATTTTCAAATTTTCAAATGATTTTCAACAAAAAATTATTTTTAAATAATAAATACATTTTTATTTTTATTTTTATAATTATTTTTAATTTTAACAATATATAAATTATATATTTATGATGTCATCGATTCGACCATCAATCAAACCAGTGAACCGCGAACCAATAACTTTTCTGGTTTAATAATCGATCCGGTTATAAAAATATTGATATTTTACTAACAAAAATTTGGTGTGTTTGTCATCCCTATGTTTGATCACACTACTTTTTCTTTTCAATTTTGAAAATTATGCTTAACAACCTATTTTTATCTTTATTTTTAAAATTTTATGTTGAAAATTACCAAAAATAAAGGTCAAAACCTTTTTTATTCCAAGAAAAAACATTAATTAAATTTTAAAATTGGAAATCTTTATTTAATTAAAATTAAATTATATAGAGGCTATGTTAGTGCCAAACTCAAGTTTAGAAGTTACCTATTGAAATAGTTCATTATTTTAATTTTGCAAAATAAAATAATTAAACATATTAAAGTTAAAAGAAGAACTGTCACTAAAATAAAATTAACAAAAGCATATATTAATACATAAATTATCAAATTCAAAATTTAAAGGGAAAAAAAAAGTTATGGGGTATTTGGTAAAACTTAATACTTATTACTTAATAACTTAAGTTGACTTTAAATTAAATTATATTTAAATTGTTAATTTAAAACTTATTGCTCCATTCTTACTTTAAATATTAAGATTGTTTAATAAAATTAACTTAAAACATATTTTATATCATCAAATTAACATATTTATCCTTATAAATTATAATTAGGGCGAAGGAGGTTGAGTAACAGTGAAAGTTGTGAAGTAGTAAAAGAAATCATGAAGGTAATTAAGGCAAATGAGGATAAAAATGTAAAATAAAAATGTGAACTTAAGAATAAGTTAATTATTTTTACTTATTACTTAAAGTTGTTTTTTACTTTAAGTCATATCATTAAGTTATTTTATCAAATATACTTAATTTATTTAATGACTTAAATTAAGTTATTAAGTCATTTTACGTTATTTAGTCAGATTGACAAACACCCACTTAGTCTAAAAATTATATAAAAACAAATTATATTTTAAAAATAATTTATATATACTAGAAAATGAGAGTAAACATTAAGATAATGGTTTTAAGTACATTTCATTGGATCCACATACAAGCTTCAGGAGACACAAGATTTCGAAATATACAAATGTAGAAGAGCAGTGAAAACAGAAAACTGTCAATCAAGGATTAAACCACTGACTAGTAATAGGTTCCATACACACGAACAAGAACCTCATCCTCTGATCTATTGAAAGGCTTATTGCTTCTACTCACGGCGTTCTTGTTAAACAACCTGTCAAATAGATTAGTCAATAAACAGAAAAACTGTTTTATACAGCTAAGTTGGTGCCAAATATAACCTGATGGTATAAGTTGTCATCCAATGACTAAACCATACAGACATTGCAATTCAAATACCTGGGCTGGCCACCATTACCCATGGAGCCTGACCCCTATTAAATCCCCAGGCATGACCTTCCCCCTCAATTGATCAGCAGCTTTCTCCTCCTCTTCCTTGGCAACATGAATTTCATAACTAACTTTGTAGTTGCATCAGAAAGAATTACATGCACAACTCACTGTCCACGTATAAGAAATTTACATAACAAAATGAAACTTTTTGATTTGGCAATGTACAGAACAAAAATCTTGAGAAAAAAAGATTTGAGAGAATAAATTCTTTCAGCAGGTTTATGAGAAGGAGCAATTCTTTCAGGATAGCTCAAGGACCAAATTCTTGGGCATACGATCAAATAGAACTTAATTAAGTAACCCATCTTCTTCCTTCAATGAGGAAAACGAAACCTATCCTAATCACCCTAGTATAGGAGTTGGTGGCTTCCATATGACTCTACAAAATAAAGTTCAACTGGTAATGGCCCAAGTACCCAACCAATAGAGGAACTAGTGGCTCAACTTTTCAATGATGATAGGCAACTGATAATCTCCTTAGACACTATAATTGACTATAAATGGCAGCTGACCTTTTATGAACCCATAGGAAAATTAGATGAGTCAATTCCAAGACATAGTTCTCACAGGCTGCTTCCTTTTAAAGCTCATACCACAAGCCAAACCACGAAAAACTGAAGAACTAAAAGCCTCGGGCATATGCCCAAAAATTTTGAAACAACTTTAGCCCAAAGCACTTACTGCTCAATGAACTCTGGAACCACTTGGGGTCCTGCAGGTGATCAGAATCTCCCTTCATGATTATTGAGCTGTTTATATGGTTCTTGGGGGCAATGTTATTGAAATGTGTGTAGCCCTCGTCGCACAGAGACTTAAATCTGCTGGGGTGGAGTCGGGCAGACACTGAATCAATTATCATGGTTGAGGGGGTTGATTGGTGTCTCTTAGCAAAATGTGGAACACATGCTCTTTTTCTTTTTTTCTTTTTTCTTTTCAAATTGACCTGGGTGTCATGTTGTAAATAGAATTTTGGGCTTTCATTTGTGTAGCTGTGGAAGGTAGTTTTCCTCCTCTAACTCTGAATTTTGGTGTGACAGAAAGTGTTTTAAGGCTTATATCCACCCATATTATTTGACTTGTAAAATAAAGACAAGACTCCATTGCTGCTTTGCTGTGGTAACTCTTTTTGGATGATCTTTGGAAGTTTCTGCTAATCTGATAGTTGACATTTCAAAATAACTTTGAAGACAAGAATTCTACAATTGTTAGAAATCCTATAAAAGGTGAACATAATGGATCCAACACTGTTTATAATGCCTGAGTTCTTCAATTTCGTGTCCAGTGGAGACAGTTGAGGTCAATCTCAGGAGATTAATAATTGGCACTGGGTTTCAGAAATTTGAATATGCTCTAGTTTGACATTCTTGAAGTGGATTAGCAGAGTGGGATTCTCTACTCAGCTCATTGCCTTTTCACCAAGTTCCAAGGATCAATAGGAGATTATGAATATGTTGACAGTCTCATTCTGAAAGCAACTGCATCAATATCATACATGTTTAGAAGTTGGCAATGTAAAATTGGTATTAGGCTCATATTTTCTACAACCTGCAAGCCACTATCACTACCACTAATTATACGAATAGGCATCAATTCTTCAGGACGATGAAGAAGGAAGAGCATATCACATGCTCAAATGGAGGAATGTGATCCCATAATTCCTTAGGAAATAAGTTTGATATCTAGAAACAGGGAAAAAGAACAAAGAATCTTGAAAGACTACTTTCATTTTGTTCATGTTGCCTAAAGGACAACTTGTGGGCCTTCGAATTATATATTGGAACCATCAAGTCAACTGGAATAGATTCATTTCTGAAGCTACAGCTGGTTTATGGTCAACCATATCCCAAACCCAAAGTTCTTCAGTAGTCTACTGAGAAAATCCTATTTGGAACCTAACCATGAGAAAGTTCCAGGTTCGTTTAAGGCTGGGCTGAACCTATGCGCAACCTTCCGTCTTCTGGGACCCTTCTCTAACTATAGTTTCATCAACACAACAGTTAGCCTTGACCCAGCTACTAAGGCTGGGTGAAAATATTCTCAATTATTGTTCCATGCATATCTTGTTTGTGAATGATCTCCATTAGGACCAACTCTTATGTACTGATCCGGAATCAAATCTTGATACAGTATACATTCACCTGACCATTGGGATGGGTGAAGAGGCAATGCAGATACTTGTCCTATATTCCCATAGGTATCAAACTTCAATGCAGTAGTTGACACATTGACTACCTTTCTGAGGTTAGGACAAGATAAACTCATTAGTGGATGGAGAATAGCAAACCATAAACTGATTTATGTGGTTTGGAATTTGATGGTGTGAAAAGAAATAAAGATATGGATAAAGATCATGATAATAAGCATGCGATTCGCATATCTTTGGAGTGTTTCGAGTTGCAGCTAGATTGCCTATATAAAGAGGATGGAGGTTTGTAATTTCCAGTATCAGCAACAAAGAGCAGGTGTGAATTGTAGAGAGTAAATGGGGAAGTTGTCAACATCCCTCAAAGGCTTCCAATTTTCCTGACTGATTATCAAGATTGGAAAGTTGGAAGTCGGTGGGGGAACTTGAAAGCTTACCCCAGAATCAATATTACCCATCTGGTTCTTTGGTATCAGTTTCCCTGATCAATGGGAAGACAGTAGAAGATTGATTTAAGGTGAGATGTCCCCTTCTTCTCAAGAGACTGTGCTAACATTTTAGAGATTAATGCTAATGCCCATGATACTCTAAATCATTTCTTGGAGAACAGATTTGAGATAAGGTGAAAAACACCTAGTACCACACTACTACCAATCTCATTTCATTGCTCCTTTCACCCACACCCTCAAGGGTTTCATCACTACTTAGAGGGCATTTTTATCTTGTCAATTAATGACTAGGTTTATGAAGCATTTCAAACACACTGCCCTATTCTGCAATTGTTTAGAAGCATACCTTCTATTGATGATCCCACAATTTCATTGAACTCCCCTCATGAATGCATTTACCTACAGAGGAGAAAACATCTAAATGAATTGCCTTCACCAATTGCCATAACTGTCCAAACCATCCAAACTTCTTTTCAGGGAAAATTAATGTTTATATTAAAGTACAAAATCAAATATCTATGATATGATCCATCAAAGGATGAAAGTTTGGTAAAACCCATTACTCATGAACATGCTCCTCTACCATCAAATGTTTAATGAGAACTTTTAAAAGGACCTCTAGTTTTTCTGAGACTGCTAACAGTATCCAACAAATTGAGAAAAATCAAAATCAACCAACCCCCAAAATACACACTACATCACAACATTCCCCTCACCAAGCATGAAAGCAGTTCAATGTAACATGTATGAAACTGGTACTTCTGAAGAAGATGCTTATAATTACATAAGCGATTTGATTGGAGAGACATGGAGGAGGATGAATGAATATCAAGTAGTAGAGTCTCCCATAACTCATACTTTTATTAGAATTGCAATGAATAATCTTGCTAGGATGACCTAGTGCATGTATGAGGATGCAGATGGATATGGATTTCTTTATTCTTATAGGTTTGGCTGCTAAGGGCCTTGCACTCATGGATGTGGGCAAGGAAAAAATCAAAGAGATCAAAGCGATCTCTTTATTTTCCCCTGCTCTTTTCATTCTTTTAGTTATTTAAAAGGGGTCTAACCTGATCCCTCTGATACATCACTTTTAAGAGTTCTTGTCTTCACTATAACTGAAGAATGCTCTTATTTTTGGTTTCACAAATGGACTTCTATACACTGTCTACCTGCTTTACAACCTTCCTGTCTTCAACAATAATAAAATTAGTTAAGCAAATGTGGAATCAAGGGATCCCAAGAATGAACCATGGAAGAAGCTAGTACATCACACTTTACTTACCTTATTTCAACAATGCTTATCCTGTTGGAAATCAAAATCCTCCTTGGTGAGGAAGGAATCTATGGATGGTTGTTGCCATGACTATTGTTGGACCAGAAGCCTTGCCTCCGTCTCTGCTCTTATCACGGCCTTAATGTTTGCAGAAACACTCGAGGGTACTACATCCCTGTGTTCTATTTTGAGGCTGAGAAATTCTCATCTTTCCTCAGCAAAGCTCAACAGATTCTCTTCCCCAGGAGATACTCATTCTGTGAAGAAAAAAAGCAGTAATGGTTAACTAACACATAGTTCGTCAATTTGAAAATTAGAGGACAGATGCAGCAGATTTATGTTTCAGATTTATAAATTTAGTGCAGCAAATGTCATATGGTTACCTCTGGGCCTAGGATCGTTCCTAACAATTATGTGTAAGGTGTTTATGTTGTCTAACTGAAGTGCTAAGCCAATGTTTAGCCCCACATGCGTACATACTGATGCCACAAAGAACTGGAAAATCTCTGGAACTAAACCATTATCCGCTTCTGAATGCTCAACCCGTATAATCTAATCCAAACAACAATTACAACATGTTTTAATTGTCATGAACTAAAAAGCACATATAGTTAAGAGTTCATGTTTGATTTAGGTTGCATAGCCATTCACCTTGCAGAGTCCATCTTGAAATTGCTCGATCATGCAGCCTGACGGCCTTATCTGATATCAATTGCTCCCCATATCTCATTGGTCAACTGCTTACTGTATCTTGCTAAATAGCATTCTCCAGTTGGAACCAGTAATGAAGGGGAGATATTCTGCAGCCATCAGGAAAGTCATTAAATTGAGGCATTCTTAGAAAAGAATTACAATTATGGTTGTTGCAATTGAACAGACAAAGCAATCAAAACTCAATGCATGACTGGGACATGGTTTAATTATGAACAGAAAAAGGAACACTTCCAATGTACCATTCTGTCTCTCTTCCTCTTCCCTCTCTTTGTCTAAGGTGACTGAGAAACGTTTTCTCTTTGTTAAGTTTGATGTCAATCCATAAATGAATATTAAACAAGTGACACTTAGCTTATATCTCTGGCTGTTCCCATTGGAAAGGAGAACTGTTGCCTTCATAATAAGCTAAAGTTTTGTCCTAGAATAATTGATAATTCTTGGAGGTTATCGGGGTAGGAAATCTAAAGAAAATGGAAATGAGAAACAAAAATACTCAACATATTTACCTACCTAGTAGTAATGTCTGATCAACATGTATTGCTAATGATAATTGACAAATTAAAGACTCCTGATTATGTTGGCTAGATGTAGGAAACGTTAATTTTGGTGCTTCCCATTGCCTAGGAAGATAAAAATATATTAAAGGAATGGATATGTATTGAGGAAATCAACATGGGTTTAGGTAGACAATGGTATAAGAAAACCATAAACATATGCAACTATGTAAGCTGATATGGCCAAGTATGCTGATGATAGATATGTTGTGGTAATTATAAAACTACATTCTGATCATGTCTTGATGCAAGGTCTAACATGTAACATGTAAATGTACATTTTGGTGACCTCATAAGGAAGAAGTAAATCAAATATTAGAAAAAGAAATAGCTTCAATCATCTTGAGGAGGAATCATGGAAACATTCATTTAATGACCTTATGCAATGAGCAAATGGTGAGCAAAACCAAATACTAATGGGATTATAGAAGCCTCTAAATTAATTAAGAGCGGGTTTGATGGTATTTCTTTTCAAAGTATTTTTAGTGAAATCATTTTCTCTAAAAGTGTTTTTGGAAGAATCATCTATCAAGTGTTTCTCTAGAAATCACTCGAGTGATTTTTTTTTAAACTTTAAAAGTTTTTTCTAAATTTTGCTAAATGCCTAATTTTTCTTCAAAAACACTTTTTAAGCTAAAAGGGTTTTTTAAAACACTCCCAAATGAACTCTAACTCTTGGAACCAAAGATCCATTTCATCATATCTCCCATTAAAAAGATGTCAAAGTCAATAATTAATAACTTACCTCTTGTTGACTAGGATTAAGACATAACCAAAGAATGAAAACAAAGTTTGAATCTATAGTGTTGTGTTTTTTGTTTAGTTGGTAATTTTGTTCAAATTCTTACTTATTAAATGAGACTTACTTCCTTTGGTCTTATCAGTTTCAAGATGACTTTGATCTTTATCAAACTTGACTTCAGACCAATTCAATCATCAAATTCAAGGTAAGTATTCATTTATGAATTCGTAAAGTTTTTGGAATGGCAATTACATGAATAAAATTGAAAATAACTCAAGAACCCAAAAATGGAATATTGAGAAGAAGGGGGGGAAGGGCATTCAAAACACTCTGAGGATAGTTTAAATGCCTTGACGACATCTAAAATGCCTTGAGGATGTCCAAATGCCCTTCAAACACCCTAAGAGAGTTCAAAGACCTTTCAAACAGCCAAGGACTGTTCAAATGTCCTAGGGCCATTCACACATCCATGTCAAGTGTTCAAATGGTCGATGATATTTTTAAGTTTTCAAATTATGTTTTAATTCAAAAGATCATGTTTTTGAGATGTTTTAAAAGGTTGAAAGCTTTCCTAATTGGTTACAAAGCTTTTTTAAATGTTCACAATTGGGAAACTCTTCATAATGGGAGTCTAGGATTTTTCAAATATAAAAGGATTTGTTTTGTTGAAAAATTAGTGGATGTTAAGAGAACCCTAAGTGAGAGAGAAAAGCCTTCAGAGAACAATTGTCATTTCCAAAGCTTGATCTTCCAACTCTCAAACTTTCAAGATCTTGCTCAAGAGTAACTTTCAACTTCAACAAAGGTGATAAACCCCATCACAAAACTTCAACAAGGGCTTGAAAGGATCTACTAAGGAACATGAGGGAGTACCACATCAAGGATGTGGAAAATGAATGTAGGTGTTGACAATATAAAACCTTAAGAAGTAGGTGCACCCAGTTAAGTAAAATTGTGTACCGTTTTCTTATAATTAAGGGATTATCTAGCGATTGAGAGACCACTTGTAGTTTTTTACTTAGATGGTTTTTCCACATTATACCTTGCATATTGTATGAACTCAATTTTATTTATTTGTGCATGTGATTTTAGCTTTCACTAAAAGATTAATCTAAAGGGACAAATTAACCAAAAAAAGGTAAGAAACAATTTAATTTGGGGATTAATTCATGGACTACCTATTGACCCCTCTAGGTAGTTTCATTATATCAAGAGTAGATGTAAAATTTCTTTTAAGTTCTATCATAGTAGGTAAAAATTATTTTCAAAATTTCTATTGATTCCTACTAATCTTAATAAATGAAACCACAGAGAGTTGGGACTTGCATAAATTGTCCACCATTCTTTAAAGGGAGTAACTACCCTTATTGGAAATTCTAGATGGAATTGTTTCTTAAAATTAAGGTGAAAGAGTTTGGAATACAACAGAATGTGGGTGGTTACCCCCACTCTTAATTCACAAGAATAGTACTCCAACTAGTGAATTAAAACCCAAGCAAGAGTGAAATAAATTGGACAATGAAAGGAGTAAGGCCGATGTCAAAGCCCTTTGTTGTATTTTGAATAGAGTTAGTCTTGATGAGTTTTGCAAGATTGCCAAATGAGGAGACTTGGGACATCCAGGCAACAACACATGTGGGCATCTACTATGAAGTTATCAAAATTGTAAATGTTAATTACAAAGTTTGAAAACATAAAGATGAATGATGATAAAACCTTCTCTAAGTTTTATATTGAACTTAGTAATATTTTTAATTCATGTTTCCATCTAGGAGAAGGAATCCCTCACTCTAAAGTGATTAGAGAAATACTGAGATCTCTCCTTGAAACATTAGAACATAAAGTAACTACAATAAAGGAAAGTAAAAAAAATGTGGACTTATTAAGAGTAGATAAGCTTGTATGTTCTTTATAGACTTATGGGATAGCTTTATCATCCCCTAAGAGACCTAAAGGGGTATCCGTAAAGGCTTTCCTAAGAGAAAAAATTATGTTTGAAGATTCAAAGGGCTGATTATTTATAACCCTTTCCATTGCTAGGAGTTCTAATTTGATTTCCTTCCATAACCCTTAGGCTCACCCAAATCAGCGGGTCACTTCTCCTCCTCTTGTTCTTGGTCACATGAAAGCATCAAGATCAACCATTTAAACTTAAAATGTCATTGAACTCAAAAATCATTGAATCTACTACCTAATATAAAGGCAGCCAGCGGTCCATGGCTGGCTGACATATCACGGTTTCACCATCAGAGGGGGGGGATGGAAAGAAAGGAGTCGATCACCTAGCCGATCCTGAATAGCCCAATCTTTATTTCAACCAATCCGCCACCTAAAAAAATAAAAAATAAAAAAAAGAAAGACCAGTCTTCACTAATCTAAAATTTCTATTTTTGCCAAAAAATTCAAAACTTTTATGAAAATGCAAAAGGAGACAAGCATAAAAGATGACTCAAAAGAAAGAAAAGAAATCCTTCTCCAAGAAAAATAAAGAAAAAGGTCCATCAAAGTCATCTCAAGTTGAACATTTCATTTGTTGAGGGAAAGGACACTTTACATTAAATTAGCTTACTTCTAAAAAGAATAAGAAAGTTATGCAATTAAGTGACTTTGAATGATTCTGAGTCTAATGATAATGAATCCACAAGTTCAATTGAGAATGGAGATATGAATCATCTAGTTGCTTTCATTGCCTTATCACTCCAATTCCTTAAGATTGAATAAAAAAATCTAGTAAAATCTAGTGATAAGAAAGTACGAGAATTTGAAGACCTTCAAGAAGCATATAATGATTTGTACCATGAAAGCTATAAGATAAAATGTGAGAATGTAAAAATTGAAGAAAAAGAATTCTCACATTATATTTTTAGAATCTGAGAATTGTGATCTAAATGAAAATTTAATTTTTTTTTCTTTAAATTCTTAGAAAAATGACATGGATTGTAGGATCAAGGAGTAGTTGAAAAAGAAAATATAATGGAAAAAAAATTAAGTTTTTTGAATCTAAACACCATAATGTCATGATTAAAAATAATTCCCTTCCTTTGGAGTTTGATCAACTTAGAAAGAACATTGGGAATCAAAAGGAAGTGTTTCATCATAATTCTAAAATATTGAATGAAATGATTGAGAAAGGGAAAGCCATGGAGATAAAAGAGATTTAGATTACTTAGGTAAATTTGAAACTCCCACTAATGGATAGATTATTTTTTTGAAACCTAGAGAAAGCTTCTCTCTTAAATAATCATCCTCAAAGCATGCAAGCCACTAAGTGCACTACTTCGAACAAATCTAGCCATATGGCTAACTAGTGCTTTAGTAGATTCTTTGAGAAATATCAATCTCATCTTAATAGGCTAGTGAATGAATCAAATTATCTTAAAACTAAAATTTTGGATATTGAGAAAGGTAGTAGGTCATCTCACACTTGGTGTAAGAAACTAAAGAAATTAACACTATTTCTAAAACTAGGTAAATTTGGGTTAGGAAAGAAGACCTAGTTGCGCTTCAAGATGCAAGCCTAATGAGTTCTAAGTCTTCTCTTTTATATTCTCTTTTGAGTTCATCATCTAGGAAATTTTTAGGAGCTTGCTTCTCTAATTAGCATATTTTGTTCCATAGCCTAGCATCTATTCTTAGTATTTTATCCATTATCCCTGGCAATTATGTCTCTTATTCTCTAGGAGCTATGTCTTTTCAGAAGTCATGTATCTTTTTCTCTTGGAGCTATCTTTTTAGAAGCCCTTGACTGTTTTTTTTTTTTTTTTTTTTTTTTTTTTTTTTTTTTGTCTTTTTAATTAGGACTTCTGTGTTAGCTAGTCTTGATGATCTAGGTTTAGGATTTAGGGGGAGCTTATCCTTTCCTCAGTTTAGGATCTCATATGCAGGGAGAGTTAGTTACTTTTTAGAGGTCTCTGACTAGAGGTCATGATAAAAATGCATCAGCATTTGGCTTCAACAACAGAAATTACTTTTTCCAGAGTTAGCAGCTACACAAGCTCTTGCTGGAAACAGAGATTCTGGATTTGATCCCATTCTTCATTTTCCCTCTCTCTCTTGTAAGTTTGACATCATTCAGTGAATGGTATAAAGTAACTGAACTCTCGATTCTATTTCTGGTTTTTCCTATTCCAGACCAGAGTTGTTGCCTTTATGCTTATAAGCTAAAGTTTTGCCCTACAATAATTGACGATTCACTTTTCTTGAAGCAAGTTATCAGGGCAACCATATGAAGGATATGCAAGGCGTTAGCATGCATTATGACTAGAATAAGAAATTAGGAGACCAGTTAAGTCGGATGCAGTTCTGGTAAAGGTGTTGATTGGGGTGGTTCAATTTTTCTAAGTCAAAGAACAATCAGCTACATTACTTTTAAGACTTCTTGTCTTCGCTCTAACTGAAGAATGCTTTTATTTTGGTTTCATGAAATGGACTTCTACGTACCGTATACCTACTTTAGTATCTTCTTAACGTCAATAATGTAAAAATTAAGGAAATGTGGATCAAGGATCCCGTGAATGATCAACCATGGAAGAAGCTAGCAGTACATCACAACATACATACCTTATTTCGTCTATTCTCATCCAGAAGGAAATCAAAATCCTCCTTGCCATGGATGGTTGTTGCCATGACTATTGCTGGACCAGAAGACTTTCTTCCCGTCTTCTTTGCCCACCATCATGGCCTTAATGTTGGCAGAACCATCTACTGGTACTACATCCACGTGCTTTCATCTGAGGCACTGAGATTTCTCCGAGAATTTCTCATCATGCCCTCAGCAAAGCTCAACGGATTCTCTTCCCCAGGAGATACTTATTCTGTGAAGAAACAAAGCTGTAATAGTTAATCAACACATCGGTCACTTTCAAAATTAGAGGGCAGATGCAGCAGAGATTTCAGAGTTATGAATTTAGTACTGCAAATGTAATATGCTTGCCTCCAGGCCTAGGATTGTTTCTAACCATTATATGTGTGAGCCGTTCATGTTACTGATGTGCTAAGCCAATGTTTAGCACATAATGATATCACAGAGAGCTGCTAAATTTCTGGAACTGAACCTTTATCCACCTCTGAATGCTCGACCCATATAATCTGATATAAACAATAATTACAAAATGTGTTAATTGTCATAAACTAAAAAGCGCATGTAGTAAAGAGTTCATTGTTTGATTATGCAGCCTGATGGCCTTCTCTGATATCAACCGCTTACCGTATCTCATTCTCAGGTTGGAATCAATAATAAAGGGGACATGAAATTCTGCAGCCATCAGGAAAGTCATCATTAAGTTGAAGAATTCTTAGAAAAGAACTACTATTATGGTTGTTGCATTTGAACAGACAAAGCAATCAAAATTCAATGCATGACTGAGAAACGGGTTAGTTATAAATAGAAAAATGAACAATCCCAAAGTTTAACTTCTATTCATTTGAAGAAAAGCATGAAATATGAAGTTAGGAACAACATGGGGTAAGATGTTCAAAAGTCCTAAAGGAATGTTCAAACATCCCAAAAGAATACTCTAACATCCTATAGGTCATTCAAATGCTATGGTTTAGAATGTTCAAACATTCCATATAATGTTCGAACATCCCTTTTGGGCATTCGAATGTTGAATTAAATCTTTTGCAATTTTTATTCCATTTTTCATCCTTTGGGAGGCATTTTCAAAAAATTAAAGTTATAATTGTTTTCCAAATCAATGCCCTAAGGTTTTGGTATAAATACATAAGTTTAATATGTTGAAGATAATGTATAAGAGATTAGTCATCCCATTAAGAAGTACTCTATTTCTTAACCTTTCAAGACCATTCTTGAAAGAAACCTTCTAGTGATATAAAGGTCAAAGATTCAAATAGCTAAAACCTCACTATGGTTTTTGAGGTGATCCACTAAGGAGCATAAGTACTATATCTAGGATGTGAAAAAGAGTTTTAAGCACAGAAAGTATAAGATCCTATAGAATAGGTATATCCGATCAAGCAAAACCATGTCCTTTTTTTAATTCAAATTTAGTGGGTTGATTGCATTCAATAGTCCATCTATATTTTTAAACCTAGGGGTTTCTAGGTGCTTTTTCCACATTACATCTTGTGTCACTTATATGATTTAATATTCTTATCAATAGTCATTTACTATTGATATATTTATGGAAGTAATTAAAAATTTTGATATCTTACCTTTGGGTATATCTAAATTTGGACTACCTTTGGATTGGTTTATAATGTGATTTCTTATACTCTAATATGTTGACTTAAGATCTTTAGATACCAAGCTTACAAGGGTTGTCATTATCATTACCTTCCGCAAAGCCTCTACTAATTAAATCTTTGGTCTCTTGTTTATTGAAATATGATAAATCTCTTTTGTAACTGATGTTGGAGACCTTTGGATTTAATGTTGCTATCCCAACTACTACTGTTAGAAGTGCTTATTTCATTCTAACTTTATGATAATGATTAAATTTAGTACTCAAAATGGCTAAGATTCATTTGAGTCAACATCAAAACCTTCCACTTAAAATCATCATATCATTAAACTATATATTTTGCTTGTTATTCTATTTGTACTATTTATAGAATATATTCATAGTTAGTTATTTCTTAACTAATCAAAATATTAAAACCAATATTGCATGTGAATTTATGACTTTAATGATAATAAGATTAAAATGTACCTAGCATAAGTAACAAGGATAAATCAAAAAATAACTTATATATTTAGACTAGTTACTAAAATTGTCAATTAACCAAGTACATAAGGATAAATTGCAAATATGTTTTGTCTCCTAGCTTTTCAATTATTATTGTCATTACACAAAAATGTCACCAAAGTATCATTAGAGCAATAGGCTCCTAATGGTCAAGTTAATTTGATCAAAATGAAATGTATATAACATATTTGTATACATACCTTTTCCGACTCTGCTCATTCCATTGGATTTCCATATGTAAGGAGGAAACCTAAATTGTCAAATAAGAGTAAACAATTAACATGACCTATTAACTTTAAAAATGGTCCAAGGCCATGCTATCATAGTCTCTCAAATCATTAAAATGTCAACATGCATCACTATATATATGTATGTAATAAAAATTTCCAAATCTAGGCATTTTAAGTGAAAAATAAATAAGCATGCAAGTTCTACCCACATGCTAAAAATACTTGAACTACCATTAAATCAGATCCATTAATTAAAATGAATCTTTTCAAAATGAAACATTTCCAAATTAGGTGTTCTAATTCAAAATGAATGCAATTTTATTATTCTTTCATTTAACAAAAATGAAACTATTTAAACTATATATAAAAGGCAAAGGTAGTGCTTTAGTGTACGTAGAGACTCATACCTCCAGATGAAGGTGCCATTCAAAGGAAAATTGATGATTTTATTGAGATCCAAAGGTTGTTTCACTTCCACCTGATAATAGAAAGAATTAATGCTTTCTAAAAAGTACCATGACAACCAATTAATAGAATAAAAGGGTAAAGAGGAGTGCAATCCACATAATTCTAGTAGAAGAGACATTTGTCTCTACAAGAACATCATACATAGTTATGGTCACATAACAAAATCGTAGATTATTATCTCACGATGATCAACAATGGCTTTCTATAATGCTTCATACTTTTACTAACAAAATAAAAGGCTCACCCAAAACTTTAACCAGAAGAAGTATAAAGTCCAACATCTGAGCTTAGAGAAACTAGATATTCAAGTCATCATCCCTAGTCATGCATGAAATGCACTAAATTTATGAAAATAATGTGATCTAGTGCATTTTTGTTTAGTTCAATTCTTTTAATAAAATCTTTTATAAGCAAGCCTAGAATGGCTAGCCTTGAGGCATATTAGCCTAAAAAAGCATCTAAAAGCCTTAGAATGACTCCTAAAATCCGTAGAATGTTACCTAAAATCCTTAATATGACATTTCAACTTAAAAAAAAAAAAAGATAAAAGGTTTTAAAACAACTAGCTGATCTAATATTTGTGACAAACCAGCTACCTCCAATAATACCAAGATTCATATATATGTCAAGATATTATGGAACCTTCAACTTTATCCTCACTAAGTTGAAAGTAAAATTTTGTATTTAGCCTAAAATATGCACAAAATGCAATAACTAATCTATGAAAAATTAAGCACTACCGAGATTGTAAACAAAATACAAACCAAAACAAATTTGAAATCCCTTTCCAATTAAAATTGATACATCAAAACTTTAAACTAATTAAAACCTAATTATATCTCAAAAAACCCTTAATCAAACCACCCGATCAAACCTCTCCGATTTTCGTCTTGCCTTCTACAATGCACCGAATGAATCCCAAAGACAAATTATAATCCTAACTAAACTTATTAGTTACTACTAATTATATAAAAAAAAAAAAATGAAAACAAATCCAACTCAAAACACTTGATCTATTCCCACAAAATTTTACAAATAAATCAAACTTAGAAATGAAAGAAAAAGAAAAAACCAAAGCCACCAAAACCCTAACGGCAAAATTATTCACAAAAAAGAAAAAAGATCAAAAGAAAGTTTAAACTCGTTAAGACCTAATTACATCTCAAACAACCCTTAATCTAACCCTAACTAAGACACCAAATGAATCCCAAAGACAAGTTCTAACCCTAACTAAATAATTTATTAGTTATTACAAGGTAAATCAAAAAGAAATTGAAAACAAATCGAACTCAAAAAGGGAAGAAAAAGAAAAAATCAAAACCAACAAATCCCTAATGGAAAATTATTCAAAAAAAAAATCAAAAGAAAGTGAATATGAAAAATTAAAATCAAATAAAAAAAAGTGAAAATAAAAAATGCTAGAAATGAGACACACCTCAAAATCACCATGACTAAAAGATCTCAAAGAAAGATTTAGAAGGGCACTCTTAATTGATGTTGAAGATGAAAATAGGGAAATTATCTTAGTGCTTTTCTCAAGAGCTAAAAAGAAAAGGGGAAAGTAAACATAGGATCTAGGTAATGAGAAAGAAAAATGAGTAAGAAGGTCACAATCTTAAATTCTTATAATTTTATTTTTTTCTTGTTTTTATAATTATATTCTAATATGACATGATGTGCAATATATTATATTTAAACATTTTGAGAATGTATGACTCCATTTCTTTTTCTTTCCTTTTTTTTTTTTTTTGGTTAATACAAGATTTGGTGGTATTTCCTTCTCTGATTGAATTTGTTTCTGTATAATATTTTTTTTAATAAACAAAGGTCATATTTATAACATTCCCATATTTTCCATCAAAATAAATTTTTCATTTAATTTTTGTCAATTGATAATATGGAAATTAAATTGATATAATAACAATAAGGACAATAAAATATGAAAACTAAACATGGGAATATCTCAAAATCATTTACCAATTTTAAGTTACAAAGATTGAACAAAAAGCAAAATAAATAGTATAAAAATAAACAAGTAAAATAAAAACATGAGGAATAAAAAGTGAGAGCCTAGATCTAGATATAAGATGTTTTAGCTATGATTTGGATGTTCCCAAATCAATTCCAATTTGATAAAGAAGTTCCATAGGCATTGTAATTCTCGTAAACTAGATAGCCTTCCACTTGATCAATTTTTCTCATGGATCGAAGTGATAGAGAAGGATGGTCTTCTCTCTAGAAGGGAAGGCTAGGGTTTCTCTTTGGAATCTAAAAAATAAGAGTGTAGAATGAAGCTTTAGAACCCCTAAGGGGGTTTATATAGGCTTTCTTATATGCTTAATCAACTTGAGTCCAACTTAGGCTTAAGTCACTACATCTATGCCTACTTGAACCCTAATTAATTAATTATCCCCATTGAGCTCCAATTAGTTAGTTAGTCCTATTCAGAAAGACTATTCATAAGATTTAAAGCAGCCTTATGTTTTCACCAAAACACCATTACACACGCATGAGTTAGTAAACAAAAAATTCCCTTAAAAAACCATGCCACCAAGACTTAGGAGCTCGAGCAAGGACCGCATAAACCCAAAGGAAAATGTTGGCTCCAAAACCCAATTTTAAAGTTGGCTTAACATCCAATTATTGAGAGTCAATTGCATTACAGCATCCTATGATATTACAATGAGATGCAACTCAAGTCTGTGACATACTATCTACTACATCCAAACCCATGAACTAATGTCCATAATTTAATAAGGTATTTACTATCATTGTCTCAAGATTAGCTCTTCATTCCTTAAATTACATATCCTCTTATTATGTGATCAACAAACATACTCTAACTCACAAAGAGTATATGCCAAATTCCAATTAAGTAACTACTATGGTCATAATTTTCTTGATCACATGTCCTTACATAGTTTTAACCCTATGAGATATCATGATGCCTTTATTCAGAATACTTATTGTCACCTACCTTAATCAATAGTGACTCAATCCATAGGAAATATATAACCACCTTAAGGTCTCATCCAATCCATAGGAAATATATGATCATTTAGTGTCTTAATATCCTCACAAGGTTGAGAGTCCATTCAATGTAGTAGCTTGGTATCATGACTATCCAATAGGTAATGTCATGATTCATCATAGGTCCAACGCAATGTGTAATGATACACACTAGTGCACTCACCATAGGAAAACTATCATGATGACTATGAAAAGTCATCCCTCCAATTAAGAGGTAGTACACTATAGTCTCTAATGGACTACCTAAATCCATGAACCAACTATAAACTACGTATCATCTTGCAAGGAAGCCATGACTTGGATCTTCTATACAACTCCTAATGCACTCAAGTCATGTACAATGCAAGTGATAAAAGCTTGAATTTTCATATAACAATTAATGCAAATAAAGATAGAAAATGGGAACCAAAATCATAATAAATAAATTTATTAATGAATCTATATTCTATTACATCCTTTTATGCTTTCAAAGGTTCTATCCTAACACCTTAGCATGCTTATACTAGAAAACCTAGATTTCTTTGTTCCTTGGCCTCATATCACATAGGGTGCATGTATTCTATCCTAAGCTTCTCTAAATCTAACATAACAAAAACATTTGATATCAAAGACCATATTATGAGCAAGATCTAGAACTTAAAGTTTCATACCTACAATCTAGATGCTCCCAGATCGAATCCCATCTGAGAAAGATGTTAAAATTGTGATAGTCATTATCAAACTCATCTACTCAAAGTTTTTCCACCCAATCAATCCCTCATGGATCCTAGTACAATAGAAAGATGGGAATCTCTTCTTTTCTTGAGGGTGGCTATGGTTTCCCTCTTACACTCTCTTAAAGATGATGGTGAACGATCACTATCCCTATAGCAAAACAAATATCAAGTTAGTACATAGCATCGCATACAAAAGGTTACCAATTATAAAGGCATAAGGTACTTACTGTCTTAATGCAATTTTTCTTTTTAAATGTCTAAGGAACCAAATCTTGAGAAAGGCAACTCCAAACCTAAGGGTAGAAAACCCTTCTTGGAGTCCTACATCATAAACTTGACCAAATGCTTGTTAGCGTAGGTGATATAATGCAATTTTCTTATTCTTACAATCATAGAGGACTTTAATCTCAAGAATGTATAACTCCTCTTCTAGACTTTCATCTAGAACTTAGTAGAGAACCAAATCTTAATTGATGGCAATATCCCTACATCATTCTAAATTAGTATATTCTCATATACCAACAAGATTTAAGAGCACCACTATGTTTCCTTATGCCTTCTTAAACACACAAGGCCCTTTGCCAAATATGACCACCAATACTATTCATTGCTCATCATAATTTGTGGGTTAAAACCTCTCACTATGATGAGACACTTATGCACTAGAAGTATTGGGAATGGCATGTGCTTATACCTTTTGATCGATAGTATATTGTGTAAAAGTGGGACTATCTGGTAATATATCCCAATATGTATCACTTTTTACCTTATTGCTTATCTTATAGTCTTCATTAAAAATTTTGCACTGGTACTAACAAACACCTTATGATTATCCTGATTATAAAGAAATAAAACTCAAAATCCTTTTAAATATCCTATAAACAAATATACCTATTACATAAAGAAGCTATAACATAGTCTCCAGGACATATCCCCAAAAGAATATGGGAAGTGATAAGAAATCAATCGTCCATCTTGCTATGTCTATTAAACTTTAATATATTCTTTGTTCCACTCCATTTTGCAATGGAGTTCCTGGTGTACACAACTGGGATATAATCTCGTGCTTCTTAAGGAAAGAAATCAAACTTACTACACACCATCTCGATCTAATCAAAGAGCCTTGATATGTTTACCCAATAGGTTATCGAATTCCACCTTAAATTCAATGAATTATCTAAGGCATCGGATTTCCTATGTTCTAAGTGTGAGGAACCTTAGATTACTCCATTCCTAGGCTTTGGATCTTGTAGGGTGCATGCATCTATCCTTAAGCATCTCTAAGTTTACTGCAGCAGAATAAAATAGCAACAAAAACTATTATTAACTATAGATCTAGAGATATAGTAAAATCAATTTCTCATGGTGAAAAACATGCTTGAATAGTTTGGAGGTCTTGTTCACCCAAGATATTTTGTCCAGTGACTCAAACCATGATCTTGGCATTCCAAAGTATAGGCTTTGGAAATGTGAAAATCTAATCTCTTTTTTTTTTTCTCTTTCTCTCTAAAAGTGGAAGACAACTATCTAAAGCCATGGAAACCCTAACCCTAATCCCCTAAGGAGTATGTATAGGGTTCCCTTACTTGGCTTGAGTGAATTAAGCTCACCAAGGCTTGGGTCACTTAATCTAGCCCAAAACGAGTCCTCATTAATTGATTAACCTCATAGGTTCATCTCATTAATCAATTAGTCAAATCTAGAGACATTGTTTACTATCCCCCATGCAACCTTGCATAATTACCAAAACACTCTTATGCACAAAAGTGAACCTAGAGTTAATTCAACCCTCACAAACTGTGTCAACATGGTATATAGGCTCAAAGTGGAGACCACTAGGACTCATAGGAGTACTAGCTCCCTCAAAATCCAATTCTAAAGTTGATTCAACATCCCACTATAGAGAATCAATTACATTCCAATACCCTATGTAAATAACAATGAGACAAAGTTCAAGTTTATGACCTACTATCTACTACATGCTGACTCTCTATGAACTGATGTCCATAATCTAACAAAGAATTGTTGTCACTTATCAAGATTACCTCTCTAATCTTTGAGAAATAAATTTCATTTATTATGTGATCAACTGACATAATCTAGCTCTAAGGAGCATATGTCAAATTCCATTAAAAGAATTACGGTGGCCACATATTTCATGATCACATGTCCTTTAAATCACCTAAGGGAACACATTGTCTCAATCCCATGAGATATCATGGTGCCTTTATTAAGAATAATTGTTGCCACCAACCTCCATCAACAATGACCTAATCTATAGGGATATATGACTACTTTAGGGTCTCACCCATAAGTCAAAGCCTCCTGCTAATTTTGGCACAGGCTCAATATCTTCTCTAGGTTGAAAGTTCATGTAGTATAGTAACTTAGTGAATCATAACAATTGATAGTCTTACATCATATTCATCATAGGTCCTATCTAGTGTGCATCTCATACACTAATGCACTCACCATGGGAAACCCATTCTGACGAGCAAGACAAGTCATCCTTCCAATTAGGAGATTGTGCACTACAACCTCTACTGGATTACCTAAATCTATAAAGTGACTATGAAAAACTTATCTATTTACATGGAACCCATGACTTGTATCCTTTATGCAATTCCTAATGCACCTAAATCATGTATAATGTGAGAGATATGGGTTGAATGTTCAAATACAATATCAATGCATAAAAGGAATAGTCAACTTTGATTTTGTTATATCATGTCTTGCTTTTAGGAGCTTAATCCCATCACTTGGTATATACATCCAAACCTAGAGTTCATCAATAAAAATGATGAAATACTCATACTCTCTCCATGCATGAATACTAAAAGTTCCATACATATCAGTATGCATTAACTCCAAACATTCCATGGCTCTAATATTTATTAACAAAAAAAAAAAAATCATCCTCTTGGTTATTTTACCATCTATGCAAGACTTGTAGACTAAAAGATCCTCCATAATCAAAATGTCCATACTTAACCAATTTTTGGATCTTATTTAGATTAATATGACCTAGGTTTAGATACCAAATATTTGATTAGAGTTAGGTTCATTTCTTTAGTAAGATCTAACTATTCTCATTACTTGGCAAAGTGATCATGGATCACATGTAAAAGAGAAATTAATAACTCTCACTAATCTACATAGCTATTCTTGAAACTCAAGCTAAGGTAAGTACAATCCCATCATTTAACCAAGCCTAAAGTATTCATTAATTAAAATGATGAAATACCCATACTCTCTCCATGCATGAACACTAAAAGTTCCATACATATTAGCATGCATTAACTCCAAACATTCCATGGCTCTAATATTGTTATAAAAATAAAAATATATAAATAAATAAACCAAAGGTACTCTTGGTTATTTTACCATCTATATAGGATTCATAAACTAACAGATCCTCCATAATCAAAATGTCCAGACTTAACCAATGTTTGGATTCTATTTAGATTAATATGACCTAAGTTTAGATACCACATGTTTGATTAGCGCTAGGTTCATTTATTTAGTAAGATCTAACTATTCTCATTACTTGGAAAAGTGATCATGGATCACACATAAAAGAGAAAAGTAATAACTCTCACTAGTCTACATAGCTATTCTTTCAACTCAAGCTAAGATAAGTACAATGCCATTATTGGACCTTCTCACTTGTTTAAAACCTTGTAAAGACTTACAAAAAGTGGGTTTGGAATCTATCCACCATAATTGATGAAATCCACCATTATATATTTAACAATGAGAAAATGATGTATACTTTTCTTTTTCCTTAGGTAATCTAGGCATTCCTTTTCTAGTGTCCTAAAAGGCTCCAAAGGAATCACTCTCCCCTAAACTTGCTCTCTTATTCCTTCTCTTAAACTTTCCTTATTTGGTGTTGTTATTGTTGTTCTTGGTAAAAGAGCTTAAAGAACCTTTGACTATCCTATGAACACCCATATGTTCTTTAAGAATCCCCTTAGCCTTCTCATTGGTATTCATAACAATCGTAAAGGGGCACCTTGTCTAAGCTAACTTGTCCTTATCACCAAATAACCCTTGCAAACTAAAAAATTAATATCAAAGTCCCTAGTAATAGACATATGTTGCTATTGCAACCCATTATCTAAAAATCCAAATATAAGACAATTAGTCTTCTAATTTGTCTAAGTCCTCCTTTGATATACCACTCTTTCTTCCTTCTAGGTTAGTTCATAAGGAATAGCTAGCTTTACCTAAACTAGCTTTTTTGCAATTAGTTACTATATTTAGATTGTTATTCAATCAAAAGAATAGTTGAGCATGGTCTAATAACTAAATGTAAGAAAGAAAGTGATAACAAACACACATGATATCCATATAAAGAAAGCAGCCATGCATTTAGTATAATTGATCATTCAAGCTAAACAAAAGTTTAGCAAAAATATAGTGTTCTTAGGACTAAATATCCTTTTGCAAGGTATCCTAGTATCATAAGAATCAAGCCTACTTTAGGCAAGTCATGATTCTTATTACTAGGGTAGAGACCCTCTCTAATTAATCAATCTGCCTTAAAATTTAAAATTTATCTTAAGATATTGATCAACATACCTTTATGTTTAGCCTTTAGCCCATGCAAGTGGAACCACTTTGATTTTACCACTTCATGTCTTAATTAAGTATTTAACCAAGATCCTTGACATCAATGTTACCAAGTGAAGAGTTTCATCTTTAGGATTGGTCACTCCCACTACAAAACATATATAGGATCTTGTCCATAAAGGATAGTCCATATCCCTCTATTCCTTAGGTCACCTCATCTTCAAGAAGGTGATGCATCCAAAATCAAAATAGGCTTGATCTTGGAGGCTATGGGTTTGCCTATGGTCCTCTCTCACTTAACATTTTGTAAAAGAGACTTCTTTAAAACATTTGTAATTAACTTGATAAATAAATTATTTACTCTGAAAATTTTCAAAAATATTTATTTCCTAATTGGAAACCTAGTGTAATAGGAGAATATCAACACGAAAATTTTAAATTTCCATGAGAGTATTTTATCCAAAAATAAATTTTGATAAATATCTACTCTCAAATTTTAAAATCTACTTCCATAAAAAATTATCCCTCTCTACACAATTCCAATTAATAAATTTTTTATCTAGGAATATTTTTAAAGAAATTTATTTCCATAAAATTACTATGTATATTTTGGTAATACCCTTTAATGGTAAATTATTTCTAATGAAATTTTTAATGATATTTATTTTCCAATTGATAACAAGTGTAATAAGGAAATCACCAATTTATGAGATTTTGAAAATCCTAAGAGCACCTTATCCAAGATAGGAACTTTAACTTCTCATATTTAAAAATCCTTACAACAATTACTTTCCTTATGTCTACACCTTTCCAATTTAATAAATATTCTTAGACATGAAATTAAATTTTCATAATAATTTATTCCATTAAAATTATCAAAAATCACAACCTTTAGTAATTCCTTAATGGATAAATATTCTCTATGAAAAACTTTCAAAAATGTTTACTTCCAAAAGAAATTAAACACTATTTTGTAAAGTACATTCAAAATATTTTATTCCCATTAAATTACTAAAACTTCCAAAAAAAAAAATGATTACAGTTTTTATCATGAATTCTCTATCATGAGATTTTTCATAACCTTTATTTATTACCTAAATTGGAACACTTGGGCTAATTGGAAATTGTTCTCAATTTCCTTGTTATTGAACTTTCATTATCCAAGCATAATCCTTTTTCTCTCAGGGGAGAGTCTAAAGGACTTGGTGCTATCCTCCTTCTCTCAAGGAGGAAAAGCTTGGAGAACCACCTATCCCATAAATTAACTTATTTTCTTTCAATCAAAGTCTTGTGCAAAATAGGAAAAATCTCATTTTATAAAGATTTGGAAAATTAAGAACTCTTCCTTAAAAGGAAAAATTTTATTCTTAGAGATCTTAAAGATTTGAGTATATTTTAAATAAAATTAAAATATCTAAAAAATAATTTTGATAAGGGAAGGGAGATCTTAATCCATTTCCAATTTATTTTTTCCTAAAATAAAAAATTTCCTAATCATACACATTCCAACTTAATAAGTCATCTATTTTGAAAAAATCGCATGAAAAATTATTTCCTTAACAATAACAAACTATCTAATTAATGCTAAACACATGCCTAAAACACATATAGCATAAAAACATAAAAGGAAACAAAATCAAATATTCCTCCACGGCCTTTCAAGGATTGTTGCATATTTGGTTATTAAATTTTAGATAAAATCCAAAATAGCCCTACAACCAAAGATTAGGGCTAGTAAAAATTGAAAAACCCTAAAATGACAATTTGGCACCAAAAATTGAGCCCAATAAGAGGCTTAAAACTGAGCCCAAACAAAAAAAAAAGAATTTTTCTTAAACTCAGTCCAAAATAGCATGCCCTTGATGCAACCTTGGTTCAATTAGTCATATCTCCCTTGTTTCAACTCCAATTTGCAAACCATTTTAAGCGTTGAATTCCTTTCTTAAGCTTCAAAACCTTATTTATCTTGCTACAAGAAACTCATGGAAGGTATCCCCGATTTTGAGTGAAATCTAAGGCTACAATGTTACCATGGATCTTTGAAAAAAAACAAACAATTCTAAGACCCATCTTCTTTTCTCTTAGGCCATTATATATGGATAAAAAATGAATTTTTTACAATAATAGAAATTTCTATGCTTCTATAATGGATCTTACAACTCATCTATTAAAAAGAAAAGATTTTTACAATGAAATAAAAATCAAATACCTCTTACAGTCATGGGATGAATGTGATGCGAACCTCAATTGACACGCTTTGAGACCCAACAAACAGTATTGGAATAATTACCCAAGAAAGCTAAAATACAGATTTTTTATAGAACCCTAACCTAACGTTTATAAGTGAAACGCGAACCAAAAGTATAGGTAACAGACCTTGACCCAATGATTATAATGGAATCACGAACCGAAGGTATAAATTTTGAATGCCACAAGGAAGAATCCCTGATAAGTTCACAATTCTTGAAGAACCAAAAGAAAAGCCTCACCTTTTCTGATTTTTATTCAATAATCCTCTATTACAATGAGTGCATCCTATTTATATGTTAAAAACATACTAAATATTAAAACCCTAAATAAAAGTTGATTTGGTCTGAAATTAGCAGATTCAAATTAAGAAAGTAGCTAAAAAACTTACTAAATAATAAAAGCCTAAAATTAAGGTAGATTTGGTTTGAAATTAGCAGCTCTAGAATAGGAAATAACTGATATGGAACTGGAAAGTCAACCAGTCATTAATCCATGCCATAAATCACGCCCAATCAAGCCAGATTAGCCCTCAATAGCTTGGATTAAATTTATTACACTTTCATCTTCCTTTGGGCCAAACTTGGAATGTCCTGTGTTAGAATCAGCCCAAATTTCTTGAATTAGCCCATTAAGTGCTTCTTTGATCTTCTTGGACCTTGCTTTAGTAATAGGCCAAACTGGAACATGCAATAAATCCTTGAATGCTTGTTGATTCTCATCAGAATGACCCTACAAAACTAATTTAGCATATCCTAAAAAGGATCTAGCATGCAAGAACCTAATATAGGGTTTCGATACCAGTTGTTGGGAAAACCTAGATTGTTCTATTCCTTGGCCCCAGATCATATGAGATGCATGAATTCTATTTTAAGCTTCTCTAAATCTAACATGGTGAAAACATATGGTATCAAAAAACCATATTAAGATCTAGATCCAAAGGTTAAAGTTTCATACATGCGATCTGGGTATTACTAAATCAAATCCCATCTAATGAAAATGTCGAAATCATGGTAGTCATCATAAAACTCATCCACCCAAAAGTCTTCCACCCAATCACTCCCTTCATGGATCCTGACATAAGAGAATGGTGGACTTTTCTTCCTCTCTTGAGGGTGGCTAGGGTTTCTCTATTACTCTCTCTCAAAGACAATGGTAAAAGTGGAAAAAGCTTGAACCCTAAACCCCTAAGGGAGTTTTTGTAAGGCTCCTTGTGAGTTTAAGTGACTTGAGCCCAAATTGGGCTTAGGTCACCTAATTTAGCCTACTTAGGTCCTAATTAATTAATTATCCTTGATGGGCATCAATTAATTAATTAGCCCAAACCATCAATCTAGAAAGATCATTCATAAGATCTAATGCAACTTTTCATTTTTACCAAAACGCCTTCATGCACACTTGTGAACTACAAACCTAAATCCCTCAAATAAAATGTGTCACCATGAATTAGGAGCTCGAGCGAGAACCACCGAGACCCATAAGAAAATATTGGCTCTTTCATAAGCCAATTCTAACATGAACCCAATACTCCACCAAAGAGAGTCAACTATACTCCAATATCCTATAAAATATTTACAACAAGCTAAAGCTCAAGTTTGTGACCTATTGTTCATTGCATGTAGACTCCTCATGAACTAGTGTCCATAATCTAATAGGATAGTGCTATCAACCCATCAAGATTATCTCTCTAATCATTGAGTTCTAGATCCTCCTATTATATGGTCAATTGAAATACTCTAACTTACAAAGAGTACATTTCAAATTTCACTTAAGGAATTGCTACAACCACAAATTTCATGATCACGTATCCTTAGGATCACACAATGGGACACGTTATTTCAATCCTATAAGATATTATGGTGTCTCTATTGAGAATACCTATTACCATAACCTTCATCAATAGTGACCCAATCTATAGAGAATATATGACCACTTTAAAATCTCACTCATAAGTCAAAACCCCCTATTGATTTTAGAACAAGCTCAATATCCACTCAAGGTTAAGAGTCTATACAATGTAGTAGCTTGGTGAATTATGACACCCTAATAGCTCTATGTCATGATTCACCATAGGTCTTGTCTAATGTGTAACTATACACACTAGTGCACTCACCATTGGAACCTCATCATAATGATTAAGACAAGTCATCCCTCTAATTAAGAGGTAATGCACTATAGTCTCAACTAAATTGCCTAAATCTATTAACTGACTATGAACTACTTACCATCTTGCAAGCCCATGACTTGTATTTTTTATATAACTCCTAATGCAACCAAGTCATGTACAATACAAGTGATATGAGTTTGAATGCTTAAAAAGTAGATAGCAGGTAAAAGGTCATGTCTAACTTTATTACATCATATCTCGCTTTTAAAGGCTCTATCACAACAGCTTGCATGTAGCCATCCTATGAAATTCATGAGGACTAACCCCATTAAAAATGCTATAGAGAGCCCAATCATTCGTTTCACTACCCTTAATAGTCCAATTTCTCCAATTCTTATTTGGGATTGAGTTCTCCAATAGATCTCCCAATTTCATCCAATTTCAATGGTGGCCCCCATCAAAATTCTACCAAATTCCAAACCGATTCTCCTTTCATTTTTAAGAAAAACTCTATAAGAGACTTCCAATGAGGATAGTTGCTGCAATCAAAATAGGGTGAATTATTAATGGAAGATCTAATCTTCTAGGGTTCCATAACTTAGATCTAGAAAGATTGAGAAAAAAAAAAATTTTAAGTTTTTCTACTATAATACCAATTAAAAGTTTAAAAATCTAGATCAAGGAACACATAAAATAAGGTGAATAGGGGTTAGGAATTTTTTAACCTAGAATTAAATTTTTTTAATTCTTTGATTTTTCTCCTTTGATCTAGGGAGTAAAGAAAATGAAATCAATACACAAAGATTTTTTATGTGGAAAAACCACCCACACCATCTCCTAGAGACTATGTAGAAGTAAAAACCACAAGTCAAAAGATCCCTAATCACAAATCCACTGTTTGAAAGAACAATACACAATTTTACCTGGCACATGGTATCACTAAGTCTTACTCCTCAATACCTACTTTGAACTTCATGTTCGTGACGCAGCACCATGCATGCATGTAATGGATTCTACCTCAATGCCTAAGGAGATGTAGATCTCATTCTCAACCCAACGAGTGGAAAGACAAACGTCTTGAGAGCTTTGAGACACATAGAAGGCTAATTAGGTTTTTATCAATATTCACATCAAAGAGTTTAAACCCTTTTTAGTATGGTTTTATAGAATACAAATACTTAGTCGCCCAAAGCTCAAATTTGCAAAAATCCATTAAAATGAGGAAATAAATATAAATGTAGAGATTAATGGAATCTTTGACACAAGTGCTTAAGCACCCTTAGGAGTGCTTGAGTGCTTAAAAGGTTTTTAAAACCTTGTTAGCTCAATCTAAAAAACCTCCAATCAACTTCATGCCTATACTAAATCCAATTAGCCTTTCCCAAACCTTTTTATACATACCTATATTGTTCCGATTGATCATACAACAACGTCAAATCTTCAATGGAGACTAAGAGATGATCTAGAAAAGTCCTAAGCCAGAATGAATGGAATAAAATTGACAATATAAAAAATATGTAGTCTAATGTACTAACAACTTGTTTGAGGATGAACCATGTGTTGATGCCAAACTTCAAATGGTGCCTGGCTAGATTGGATTGCTGCAAAAATATGATCTAACTTCTTCTCCAAAGCATATAGTTCTCCTTGTCTATGTACTTTGGTTACAACTTAGTGCTTTTGGTCCTTTGCAACAAAGCCATCTGATGAGAATTCAACTAAGCATGAATTATCAGTTGTGAGTTGTCCAATGGATCGTAATTTTTTCGTTATCTGTGAAGCAACTAAGACTTTCCTTGGATCAAGATTATGGTGAGCAATCTTTAACTTTCCTTCTACATAACGAAAGACTTTTAAATTGCCTCCATTTCCAAAGAAAAAAAATTGAATCACTACCTCTATATGGAAAGTTTTTTTACATTATATCTGGAGCATTTTTAATTAGCAATATTGTAGAGTCTGAATCTTCATTAAAAGTGGGATCACTTGCTTCCTCATTCAGGATCATTGCAGGATAGGCCTTAGGAATATCTTGAGATTGGAACAAATAGTCAAAACTGTTCCGACAATCCACCCTAGAATGGTTAGCTTTATGAAAAATATTGTTAAATCTACTAGCAAGAGTGAATCTTCCTTATCTTAAAATAAACCTTCCACCATGACTCCTTCCCCTACCTTATAAGCTATGAAAGGCTTGTTCATGATTCAATTGAATTTTTTTCTGCTCTTTGACTTCGTTAAGCAGCATTTGCTCATGTCATTGTAAAGCAAGAAAATTTGATTGAAGGATGGATATGGTAGTTTTTCAGTCTTCATAAAGGGATAAGGATGCTTTCTTGTAAGAGAACAGCCTGTCTATTTTTCTTTTGTTACAAGTAATTGTTGTATTGGACGGTTGTGCTTTGGTTTAATCCGGCAGGACTTCTATAGTACAAAATACTGATATCACCAACTAAAGTTCTAGGGCCTTGCCTTATACAACTCAACTTAACTCCAAATATGTGTAATAAAATGTAAAAATAAACTAGTGCATATATAGAGAAAAACAATAAAAATTTGATAAAATAGAACTTAATATTTTCAATTTTCAATAAGAATTTTCCAAGTTCTCAACTAATGACAATCAATCTACTAAATCTTCAAATAAAAAAAATTACAAATATTAGATATTTTAAAATTAATTTTTTCGTAAAATTATCCAAATAAATATTTTAAAAACGATTCTCCAAAATTACAAATATTATAAAAAATTAATCCAAATATAGTTAAATTCCCCAAAATCATCATAATGAATTTTAATATAAAAGAAAATTTTTGTTTACTTCTAGATTCAAGCACTAGACTATACCATACTAAATTTTTCTCGGGGGTTAAATTTGATACAATAATAAATTTGATTTTTTTGAATAATTAGATAGAGCAATTCTAATTGCAAATGAATTTAATAAGAAAATAGTTATGTTCATCAAAATCATGATGAGGAAGTGTCATGTAAAAATAAATAAATAAATTTACTAACAAATTAGTGTTGCACAATAAAAGAACTTTTAATTGTCTTTTTTTTATAAGCAAATCATAATTTTGGTTCCTTTGAATGATAGAGTTGCGGGATTTTAATTATATAGAAATTTTATACAAATATACCATATTATCGTAATTTTTTTTTCTTTTTTGTATGAAAAATCGTTATGATGATTTTTGGGATTATAACTACATATGTACTAAATTTCTGCGCAATCACAATCTTGCAACTCTATCATTCAAAGGAATCTAAATTCTACATAAGAAATTGCCATTAAAAGTAAATTTTTTTTTGTCCAACACTCCTAAGTTAGCAATTTTTTTTTTCACATGACACTCCATGATGATGATTTGACAAACATAACTATTTTCTTATTAATTTTTTCTTGCAATCAGAATTACTCTATTTCATCATTCAAAAAAATAAATTTATTATCATATCAAAATTGACCATAAACTAAAATCTAATGTAGTATAATTTAGCTCATATTAGAAAGCAAACCAATTTTTTTCATTTGAAAATTCATTATGATGATTATAAGGAATATAACTACATTCATGGTTTGAAATGTCGGAATTTTTTGACAAAATATCATCGATATTATCGGAACAGACCAACATGATATTCCTCCGGTTCAAATTTCAAACTTATTTTCAATGCCGATTTATCAGGAAATTTCTTCTGCCCATGCCCCCTTCAAATTTCAAACTTTTTTGAAAATGTTTATGGCCAAGGCCAAAAAGCTAATGGTCAAACTGGTTACCACCGGAACAAGTTCTCACTTGATAATATATGTTGATAATAAATTTCTTAAAGTTCATTATTAAAAAATTAATTAATTAATTTTAATTATTTTACTTTAAATTTTATTTAATTAATTAATAAATATTTAAAAATTATCATATATTAAATATATCGTTATTTATCTTATTAATCATATTTTAAAAAATTACTATCATTTCACTTTTAAATTTTGTGTATTTATATATCCTTTTAATTTTATTTAATTTTGAATGTTTTTATTTTAAAATATTAAAAATATAAATTTATTTAAAATAATAATAATAATAATAATAATAATAATAATAAAGTTTTAATATTTTATAAATTAAAATTAATTTGATTAAATAAATAATAAACTATTAAGATCAATTTATCCTTACTTATTGATATTTTTCTCTTTGATCATATTTATGTCAATTACACTTAAAAAATAACTTTAACATGTATATTTTATTTATTTTATCATTTTTTTAGAATTTTTCTTAATATTTTATTTATTTTATCCTTTTTTTGAAATTTTTTTTAATATTTCCATGAATTTTGAATAATTTTCATCTTACCGATATTTTTAATATATTCGTAAAATCTAAATACCAATATATTCATGTTTACCAATATTTCAAACCATGACTATAAGTGAATTAAATTTCTTTCCAATCAAAATCTTAAAACTCTATCATTCATAAAAATCAAAATTATTGTTTGACTATATAAAAAATCATCATTCGAAGTTCTTTAATATAGTATCATTCAACACTCATCTATTAACAAATTTAATTTTTTATTTTTATTCGACACTTATTATTATGATTTTAACAAGCATCTCTTAGATTTCAATTTACATTTTTTACCACTCTCATTAATCAATAAATTTTCATATCTCCAAATTAATAAAATTAAGATCACCAATTTTTTGGTTTGAGAAGTTTTTCAATGATTTCATGATAATAATATTTCATGGTGTGATTAAGATAACTTAGTTTTTTTCTAATAAAAAGAATTTAAAAATAAATCAAAAGGAAAAAAATTAAAAATTATAATACTATAGAACAAAAGGCCAATCTCCAACCATGTCCACATGTCTTCAACACATAGGATGGCGCATAGAGATATGTGGATTTTTGGTGAAGCCAGAAGTGGTTAAAAGAGTTGAGAAGATACTGATAATGTTGTAACATCATATCCACAGCCCAACCACACACCCACTGCCACTTGTCTTCTTCATTATCACTCCCTCTGGTTGTGGTCTTAGTGTTACCACTGCAAATACAAAAGAAGCAACACCTGAAGAAATCTGATCAGGAAGGAAGGAAGGAGAAAAGAAGATTGAAGATTGAAATGGCAGCCTCAGTGATGAGCTCATTGAGCTTGAAACCATCTCCTTTCAGTGTTGAGAGGAGAGCAGTCAAAGGCCTGCCTTCTCTTGCCAGAAGCTCCTCTTCTTTCAGGGTTGAGGCCAGTGGTGGCAAGAAGATCAAAACTGACAAGCCTTATGGTTACTCTTCTTTCCCCTTTCACTAAATTTTTTTATATATATATACTCATGCACATGTGAAGAAAATTTGATTTTAGGGTTTGCATGTTGATTGATAATATTAATTGGAATGTTGTCTGACGAGCATAGGAATTGGAGGTGGCATGAAATTGTCTGAGGGACTTGACGCATCTGGCAGAAAGGGCAAGGTTGGTGGTTTAATTTTATGATTCCATCTGTTTGGATCCTGAGAAAATTTACATAAAAGGAGGAAAATAGTTGGTTTGAGACATCATTCAAATTTTCTACTATTTTTTAATAATTCATAATTGATATTTATTATGTGTATTTATTTTTCATTTTTGAAATGTATTTTAGGGAAAGGGAGTCTACCAATTCGTCGATAAATACGGTGCCAACGTGGATGGATACAGGTAGAATTTTAAAAAAAATTAATTTAATTTTTAGTGGGTTAAAAAAAAAATATTGAATTCTGTGAATGATTTCTAATTTATTCAAATTTAAAAAATAATAATAATAAAGAGGAAAATAAAATTTCTAACTTCTTGATGATGATTTCATTGCAGTCCAATCTACAGTCCTGAGGAATGGTCTCCAGGTGGTGATGTGTATGTTGGTGGTAAGCTACTCTCCAAATAAATAAATATATCATAAAATAAAAAATAAAAAAGAAATTCTTTTTTTTTTTTGTCTTGGTGGCATATATTTTTTTTTTTTAATAAAAAAAATGGGAAAATGCAGGTACCACAGGATTATTGATTTGGGCAGTGACCCTAGCAGGGCTTCTACTTGGGGGTGCTCTTCTTGTGTACAACACAAGTGCTTTGGCACAGTAGGCTATTCTTATTGTAATCTAATGCTTTTATTTCAACTCTTCAAAACTACATACTTTCCTTTGTGCATTCAAACTTGTAATATTTTTATTATGTATGGATAATTCTACTTCTAAATTACTTTTTAGTTATCCTCTTTTTATATTACTTAGCTCACATGGCATGACTATGTTTATCTAGGGTTGAAACTTGGACAGGTTGATCGGGTTGATAACCAAACTAAGTCCAATTCAAATTAAGAAACAATCAATTCAAACTCAACCCAGTCTGAATTCTAGCTCGTGGTACTCCATCCAAGCCCAACTCAACCTTATTTTTCTAAGCTTGGGTTGAGTTTGGATTGTTTAAGTTATACTCAAGTTAGTTGGGTTAAACTCGGGTTGATTGGGTTGAGTTCAAGTTGGTTAGGTTACATAATTCAAAATTCATCTATAATATTTTTTTTAAAGAACTTTTTAAATGTATTTATATAACAATTTAAATAGTAAATAGGATAAAATTCGAAGATAGTAACAAAAAATGAATATAAATTTACATATTTTTTCTTAAAAATGAAAAATATGATATAATATAATTTGACATTTTTTTCTTAAAAATAGAAAAAGAAAATAAATATTATTATATAAAATAATATGCATTATAAATATTATAAAAACATTAAATCGGGATTTGGGTTAGGTTTGAGTTGTTCTAACCTTAGCCTAATTGAGCTCGGATTGAAAAAACTTAACTCAAACTCAATCCAAGTATTGAAAATGATTGTCCAAGTCTCCCCCAAACATTGGATTAGGTTTGGATAGGGTCAGGTCAACCTGTCCAAGTTGCATCCCTATGTTTTTCTTCAAGAAAATATTAAGATAAATATAAATAAATAAAGCTTATGTAAAGTTCTCGAAAAGCACCAAAAAAAGAAAAAATTAGGTTCAATTGTCAACTACACCCATCGAAAATAGGATTGACTATGGATTCAAGCCATAACACATGGTTTCATCAAAGCATATAATTTTCCCGATCTAAAAGTAAGCAATGAAAAAGATTTGGCTTAGCATATCCTATTTGATATAGGTAAGAGAAGAACTTGACTTGACGATTATCTCATTTCTCTGGATGGAGAAAGGGTTCACCTCCTTATATTTCTTCATTTAGGATCCAACTTGTTTTATTATTATTATTATTATTATTATTATTTATTTGGTATGAAAGGTCTTTACTACAAGTTAGTTAGACCTGCATCAAAGAGTGAGGAATAATCCATCTTGAATTAATTTGTTTGGTAGAATAGGGTGCTATAAAACATGTAATTAGGTATGGATGGGGTGTTTACTATTTGATTAGTTTAATTAAAATAAGATCAATTGAGCTAATTAATTCAGTTTAATTCATCTAAGTAAACCTACTCCATGGTTTTATTAGGCTAAAAGTCCAATTTCTTTGTTTATTTGGGATCAAAACCAAAAAATCTATAATTAGATATTGTAGATCAAAAGATTTAAATACTCTTACAACAAATTGCTTAACACTTGTTTAAATCACATCATTACAACCTATTTCACATAGTACATGACTAACTATTATTGTAATTTGTACCCACCATATTAATAATAAAATAAAATAATAGAAAAAAATAAAAATAAAAATAAATTTAAAATTAATAAATTATTTTTGTATGTTATTTCAAACTCATTTTATTTATCTTAATTCTTGTATATAAAAATTAAATAATTTAAAATTACATAAATTTTTAATTAATTTTATTTATATCTTTTTTCTTTTCATTTTTTTGACAATAATATAACAAATTAGTTAGGAGTTATTTAATCACATTACTACAACCTATTTCGTACTTAGAATCTATTTGAAAGTAATTTTAGGAAACGTTTTTCATCTAAAATATTTTTGAAAAAAAAATTAAATATTTAATAAAATTTTAAAAATCACTTATGGATTGGAAAATCACTTTCAGAGTAAAAACACTTAATGGGTGATTCTCCTATATAAGCTTTTAGAGATAACACTAATAAAAATACTTCAAAAAGAAACACTACCAGACATACTCTTGTTATACTCAAACAGCATCAATAACTATTATTATATTTCATACCAATCATAGTAAAAAGAAAATGGAGAAAAATTAGAAGAAAAGGGAAAATAAAAAATAAAAAAAATCAAAATTAATAAGTTATTTCTACACTTCTTCAAACTTATTTTGTATAATTTAATTATTTTATATAAAGGTTAAATAATTTAAAATTACATAAATTTTTAATTAATTTTAATTATATTTTTTTTCATATTTTTCACAATGTTCTCTCCTTCATACTCAAGCACCTGGAACCTAACAGAGGGGCACCAAATATTTTTCCCAAGAGCTTGCAAGAACATATTTTGAAAGTAAACATTTATATAGCTTTGGAGAGAGACCCGAATGAGCAACAACCCCTTTCAACATGAGTCTCGATTCCCTTTTCTCAGTTGGATGGAGAGGCTAAAAAAGCCTCTACTTTCCTTCCAATGGATCTCCCTAAAAAGTATACCACACCAACTTTGAACCAAAAACTTGGAAAAATTTTAGGAATGAGGTAAACCAATACAATTTGGTATATAATTTTTCTGTCTACCAAAATACAATTTGAATTTCCCACTGATAGAGGGTGTCAACACATCAAACCTCCATAACCCCCAATTTAGGAGTAACTGAATTTCCCTTGTGGCCCTTTGCGTTTAAGAAAAATTGGATCATTGCAGTCTTAGCTCCATGTTACCTGACCTCCTCAAGAATATCTTCATCTTCAGGCGATGTCGGCGAGAGCCTCACATGTGGAGCGCCTAATTGTCCAATTCCCTCAGCCATCATGGGTCGAACTAGCTGTACATGCAAATCAATACTGCCTCAAGCCTCTCCCCAACAGCCAAACCAAAACGAAATGGCATGCAAAATGCGAAAATGCAAGTCCTACCATTTCTAAACCCGGATTCAGAACATAAATGTTTTAGTAGTGTCCAAGTTGACATATTTTCTGGTTTTTAGAGTCTAAAATAGTTCCAATGTCTTCTTTATTTGTGGTTTTTGTCATAAGCTTCTGATTATGTATTTTAGTTCTCAAATTTTCTTGTGACTTGTGATGGAGCACTACCGATCACATTAGCTGTTGTAGTCATATAGATATATCTAAATATTTTCATGATTACCAATCAACAATCTCATTTTTTTTTTTTTTTTGATAGGTCCAATCAACAATCTCATTGGGGATCACCATTTGAAAAATGTCCCATAATCTTGACATCACTGAAAATGTTTTAAAAAAAATAAAAAATAAAAAATCCCCTTAATACAAATGGGGACTTGAACCCAGGTCAACTTATGCCCACGCCTAACAATTACAATGCTCCATTGGGCTAAGGGCCACAATTGTATTAATTGGGAACATTATTTATGTATTGAGGTTGCATTCGGGAACTAAAAAGTGTTGTAACATATCAAACGAAATAATAAAGTATAATGTTAGAATTTAAGAGCATATTGAACTTGCTCAACAAGATGCTTTATCATATTGTTAACATGAAAGTTTGGGCATTTTAGTGCTTTCTGCACTCAATTTATCAATGCTGTAAAATGAACTATCATATTCGAAAAATATATCTCAGGCTCCTACGAGGGAAAATACGAGGGGGCAAATAGATGGGGAAAACAGAAGGAAAGAATAAATAAAGAAAAATGAACATTAAGTTTAAATTTAATAATTTTTCTAACATAGTCAATATTTATGTCTCTTAATTTATCAATAAATTTAAAAATGTGAAAGTTTCTAAATAATTTTCATCATATATTTTATTCACATTTTCCATAAGAAAACAAAAAAAAGATTTTGGATTCCTTACTACTTCTTTACCTTTTTCCTATTAATTTCCACAATCCAAAAAAGACCTTAGCTCACTCATTACAATTACATGGTATGTAGTTATTTTTCTAATTACTAAATTTTTTTTTTCGCATATATTTTCTCCTCTATTTATCTTAAAATTTTAAGTGTATATCTTAAATAAAAATAATTGCCCATTATAGTACATAATTTCAGAACTATGCCTAAAGCCATAGTGAGAGGAGCAAATCTATATTCACCACAATTAAGCAGTAATAATTCAAGGTGTTGTTGCTTCATTCAGATTCAAAAACATAATGCTCAACCATATTTATAGAGAAAAGTATCAAGTAGCCAAACCTTTTCGATTTCATGGCAAACAAGAGGGTTCTCTCTCAAGTACTGTAATGCTCTGTCTCTTCCTTGTCCCAACCTTTTTGAAATATAAAAACATGGCATGACTATAAGACACAAGAAGTTCCTATTTCAAGAAGAGTACAGCATTAAAAAATAATATATGTATATACATATATAGATATAGATATAGATACATATTTATATTCCAAAGGTTCTCTTTGTTTCAACAGGAAATAGCTCTCGGAAAATTTTCCAGCAGAAATTTTTTTTTCCGTAGGCTCCATTTATCTCCATGGATGTTTTACCATTTACCATGAGGGTTAAGTTTCAACTTGCTCCCATGAAATAAAAAATCACTCAACTAAAATTAAGACCATATTTGGTAACTTCTTTTTAAAACAATTTTTTATTCTCCAGAACAACAAAACAAGAAAACACGTTTGGTGATCAAGATGTTTTTTTTTTTTGATTGGACGATCAAGATGTTTTTGAAAAACATATTTTAGTTATTTTTAGTTGTTTTCACTTTTTTTTTTAGAATTGTTTTAAAAAATAATTACATAAATATGGAGAATGATTAAAAATAAAGCCCTACATATAAAAGTTATTTTTAAATACATTTTTAAAATATGGAAAAACAGGTTTAGAACATTTTAGATTTTCAAACATGCTTTTCTTCTATAAAATATCAAAGAATGATTTTTGAAAACAATTGTCAAAAATTGTTTTTCACAACTGTTTGCAAAAACGCTTCCACTAAATAAAATAAACAGTATTTCCTATAAATATTGGTGAGGAAGAGTATTCCGAAATATTACCAGTAAACCAAAGCTCTTGTATCTACAACAGGTCAAATCTTAAAAGATAATCATTAAAAATTAACAGGATATTTTACTAAAAGATTTAAAAGATTGTACTACTTAGAAGCAACAAACTTGTGTCGAAAGAAATTTAATAAATTAACTCCAAACCTGGACTTATGTATGAGCACTAAAAAGTAGGAATGACAATGGAGAGGTTATAGGCCAACACACCATACTCCACCTTCACAGTATAGGTTTGTGATTCCTGTAACTGAGGTTGAGTCAAGAGTTTCTAACCCTACTCAAATATGATTTACATATTATGCTTTAATAGCTTTGCCAAAAACCTTCTTTGGTATTATCTGTTTGCGTATATAGTATGTGAAAATATTTAAATTGTTAATTAAGCCACTCCACTTTTACTTGTTGGAGTCTACTTTATGAAATTACTCCTCTCTCCCATGTTCCAACGAAGGTGGTAGCATTATTAAGGACAATGATATGTTCTCTTATTCTACTAAGCCAATACCATGTTTTCTCTCCTTGATGCCCCCTTCGCATCCCTCAGGCTAATTAGTCAAAAGGGTTCCCGTCTCCTATATTCCACAAAGATGGTTAGGTTTATCAAGGGACATGCATAAACACGGCTAACAATTTACATAGGGATTTTTGCCTTTTCTAAACAAATTTCCTTCTTTGTGAGCAAAGGCATTTTCACACCTTGGAGATGAGGAAACAAAAAATTTGAAGCCAGAGGTTTTCTGAGATTATTTTATATTCCGTTTAACTATTCCACCATGACAATTAAAGCATGGATAGTGACAGTGACACCTCCTCTCTGTTCAAGGATGGATCATAATGCTCTTTAAATTGGGTAGTTTACCATGGGCAACACTTAGGCTATTGAAAAAGAGTAAAAAAGCACACATGGGAACATTCCAAGGATGAATGCTAATCTTGAATGACAAGCACCATGGCCGCAATATCATGGGTATCAACGAGCAAACGCACTAAGCCGTGGACTAGGTACAGCAAAAGAGAACTAAGGCACAGGATGGCAAGGCAAAGCAACCTTGCATGCTTGCACAAAGAGATTTAAGCATGGGCAGCATTAGCACACAAGAATATAATCATAAAGCAGCAGCAAGGTCTGAGCTGAGGCAATACACCTATTTGGTACAAGGTCAGTGGTTCAGAGACATAAGGCTCAACGACAAACATACTGGTTGAACAGGGTGTTTTCCCAGAGTTTCAAAGGCATCTGGACATGCCTTGAGAAGAAAAGAAATGTTTAGAAGAAGGTTCAAGGACATCTGGTCAGGGTAAGGTCATGGCCAAATTTGGGTGGCAGCAACTGAGGCCTTAAGTGGTGAAGCCTCACTCAAGACAACCCTGAAGTTCACATGACCAGAGGTTGCATACATCATCACATTCAAGCATACAGGCACATGCAGAGACATGAAGTCGCTTTTTTTTTTGATAAATAAGCAAGGAATATATGAACAAAAGGCAAACAGCCACATAGGGGGTATACAAGGTAGCTAAAACCTCAAAAATAAGCTAAGAAACCAAAAAACCTCACCAACCCTTAAGTGGATGCCAAGCACTCCAAAAAGCCCATAAGAGAAAATGACTCCTCTCCAAGATACAATCTAGCCCAACTCCATAAATTACAAACAAAAGAATTTTTGAGTTTTTGAATTGCTAAAGAACCCCCCCTAAAGGTTAGCCTACTCCTCTCCTTCCAAACCATCCAAAAAATGCACAACGGGATGGATTTCCAAATCTTTTTCCTTTTATTTCCTACAAAAGGGCCCCTCCGGCTAATTAACACCTTCTTTACAGTTTCTGGGAAGACCCACTGAACGCCAAACAATACTAGGACGATTTCCCAAAAAACTCTGACCATAATACAGTGTATAAGAATATGATTTACAGTTTCTTTTTCACAACCACACAAAAAGCAACGATTAGGGAGCTGTCACCTTCTTTTTTGGAGCCTATCTAACGTAAGAACTTTTCCCCAGATAACCTCCCAAGCAAAGAAAGCGACTTTGGTTGGAACCCTATCCACCCATATGTAATTCTTCAGGCAGGAGGTGTCATTGGGGTTAACCAGAAAGCTGTACGGTTCCTTAACTCCAAACTGCCCGTTTCTTCCACCCTTCCAAGAGACTGAGTCATCCTCCAAAGTTAGCCTGTAACCCCTCAAGACATTAAGCAAATTTCCTACCAAATCCAACTCTCAATCATTAAAAGCTCTAAAGAATCTTAGATTCCATCCTCCCTGACCAAAATTCTGATCCCAAACTTCCTCCACCGTTGCGTTCCTATGAGCAGCCATGGCAAATAATTGTGGAAAACTTTGGCACAGCGCTGTAAGGCCGCATCAATGATCAGTCCAGAATCTGATTTTTTAGTGTCATTTCCAACTGTGAACACTATATTTTCCCAACACCAATCTATTTCCTTCAAAATCTCCTTCTAAACCCCTACTCCAGACGTCCCATTAGTCTTATTTGTCCTCCAACCAAGGCCCTCTTGCCCATATTTCACCGAAATCACCTTCTTCCAAAGATTTTCCTTGTCACATGCAAATCTCCATACCCATTTGCCAAGCAAGGCCTTATTCAAAAGAGCTAGCTTCCTTAAGCCTGGCCCACCCTTCTCCTTATCCGCACATACCACCTCTCAATTAACTAAGTGGGCTTTCCTCTCCAAGTTTCCCCCTCCCCAAAGGAAGTCTCTTTGTAATTTTTATAATCTTCTTGCTACTACCTTGGGCATTCGAAAGAGAGACATTTGATAAATGGGCATACTTGCCATCGTACTCTTTATGAGAGTGATTCTCCCGCCTTTGGAAATATATTGTCGTTTCCAAAGCGCAAGTCTCCTCCTCACTCTCTCTTCCACCCCATCCCACACAGAGAGAGCCTTGTTAGGAGCCCCTAAAGGCAATCCCAAATAAGATGAAGGCAAAGAACCCACCCTGCACCCTAACTCCACTGCCAAGACATCAACCTCTTCCACCTCACCAACTGGAATGATTTAACTTTTGGCCAAATTGACCCTCAATCCTGACGCAACCAAAATAGGGTCCAGCTCAAGTGAGTGAGGTGCTCTTTCTTTGCCTCACAGAAAACAACTGTATCATCAGCAAAAAACAGGTAAGAAATAATCAATTCTGTCCTTCTTCCCCGGATTCTGCACCCTGAAAGAAAGCCCCCTTCAACAGTCCTCCTAATAAGAGCACTCAGCACTTCCATTCTCATAACAAAGAGGTAAGGAGATAGAGGGTCTCCTTGACGAAGCCCCTTGGTACTCGAGAAGAAGCCTGCTGGCACCCCATTAACCAAAACAGAAAATTTAGTTGTAGAGATGCATCTCCACATCCATCCCAACCACTTTGACTCAAACCCCATCTTTTGCATAACCTTTATTAAAAACTATCAGTTAATACTGTCATAAGCTTTTTCGATATCCAATTTACATATAAGCCCTTTCTCCTTTCTTTTCTGCCATAAATAAAATCACCTCATTTGCTTTTAGGGAGGCATCCAAAATTTGTCTACCCATCACAAAAGCATTCTGATCAGGGGAGACCACTTTTCCTATCAATTTCTTGAGCCTATTAGCTAGCACCTTAGCCATCAACTTATACAGCCCCCCCAACAGGCTTATAGGTTTAAAATCCCCAAGGTCCTCAGCCCCTCCTTTCTTTGGTATTAGAAACAGAAACGTGGTATTGAGGCTCTTGAGAAAGGAGCTTTGTTCATGGAACTCCTTAAACATTTTCATGACTTTCTCCTTCACAAAGTCCCAACAGTTTTGCCAAAAAGCCACTGTGAAGCCATTCCGGCTTGGGGCTTTGTCACCATTCATTTCCATCAAAGCAGAGTGGACTTCTTCCTCAGAGAAGGGACTCTCCAAGTTCTCAGCTTCTTGAAGGCTTAGTTGATCTAACTGCATCCTCCCAATATCAACCTTTCAATCTGGATTTTTTGATAGCATCTGTTGATAGGCATTAGCTACCCCTTCCCTCACATCTTGCTCCTTTGACAGCCACACCCCATTTATCTTAATTTCATCCAGGGAGTTGTTTCTACGATGGGCACTTGTCATACGATGAAAAAAACCCGTATTTTTGTCCCCTTCCCTTAACCATAATTTCCTTGAAAGTTGTCTCCAATGGACTTCTTCCAATAACACCCACTTTTTGTAATTTTCCTTTGCTTCCTTTTTTAATTCCGTTTCCTCCTCTGACAAGTTTCTCTCACTTTCCACCAGGTCCCAAAAATCCACTTGTTGAAGAGTTGAGATTTTATTGCATTCCAGCCTCCCCAAAACATCCCTATTCCAAGACTTTATGTTTTGTTTAAGCTCCTTCAACTTTGTAGCCAACCTAAAACTGGCACTACCTCTAACCACCATCCCCTGCCACCAACTCCATAGGAGATCTTTAAAACCCTCTACTTTAAGCCACATGTTTTCAAATCTGAAGGGGGAAGGTCCTCTTCTTAAACCACCACCCTCTAGCAAAATAGGGAAGTGATCAGAGATAGGCCTAGGCAGCCTGCTCTGTAGGACTCCACTAAACTGATCAAGCCAACTGGGAGTCACGAGAAATCTGTCCAGTCTAGCCCAAGACTGATTATTATGACCCTCGCTCCAAGTGAACAATCCCCCTTGCAAAGGTAGATCAACTAGCCCTAATTCATCAATTATCTGAGCAGTGCTGGCATGCACACTTACTTAAGGCAGCATTGGCACACAAAGAGCAGGCAGCACATGGGGGTAACTTTTCAAGTCCTAAAAAAGTTTGCTTTCTCGGGCTAAAGCATTTTTCAAGCCCTTGGGTAAAAGCATTGCTGGGCTGCCTTGGGCAATGAGCACTGCCTAGCCCTCCATTGCTGCATCCAAGTTCAGCCATGACCTCATCATGGCTAGATGTTCTTGAAACTTCTCCAACAACTTTTCCTCCTCAAGGCATGTCCAAGCTCTGCCCAATTACCCTTATCCTACCAGACATGCAAACATTTTGTCTCAAAGCTATGTGGATGCAAGGTACCACCAAACATGCCTTGGCCTCTGTTGCTTTGCTGTTAAGGGCTGTGAATAGGTCCTATGAAGTGTGCATGAAATTGGACACTAACAAATATATAGATGAAAATTGAATAACACTTTTCTTCTTTTCAGTGTAGGGTGCCTGGAGGGTGAGGGAGGAAATTATTACCATGAATACTTAAACTTCATCATCCACTAGCAATTACGTGAGTGACAAACAAGAATAGGAACTTTCATTGTTGTCATTACAATCATCATCATAATGATTATACCCAATAGTCACAAATTGAACCTTATTTTGCACAGGTGTTAAAAATACAAGAAGAATGTAAATGGCTAGAATAATCCAGTTATAGTGATGTGAAGGCAACTGACAATAAGATTAATTCTAAGGGTAAAAATAAAAGTCTGAAAGGCATACCTATTGTCCCCATAGCTATACCAAGAGCCCTTCTTTACCACAACATCCATCAGTTCAGCACAATCCAAAATGCAACCCTGCACTCCAATAAAAGTCAAAACAAAGTGCAGTCTGTGCCTTTAGGAAAGAAATAAGGGCTTTTATATTGCAATACCAACCAGTTGACTCACTCCCTCTCCAAACATTATTTCAAATTCAGCTTGCTTGTATGGCCTCGAAACCTGCAATAAAACCAGTCAGGAGAAGGACCACCCTACACAGGCAACATCAATAAGAAACATGGAGATGGTGAACCAGACAGGATATGAGTTGCACAAGTTTTTATTGAACGACATATCATAAGAAGTTTGCATAATCTGTGAAGCAGCAGAAACTAACAGCCCTAAATCTTTTCCACACTCAGAATAGGTAAGTATCATGGCAAATGAAGAGCTCAAAATATGATTGGAGCAAGTGAAAGATAGATATGTACAGTCTGTTCCAACCAGTCCTTGGTTAACATATCAGAGGTTTGGTGGGACTCTCAAATGTAATATAATGGAAGACTAACATAAAAAAGAGAGCATATAAGTTGTACAATAATAATTGCTATTAATTGTATAATGGGTTGCAAGTTTTTATCTCATGGTGAAGGGTCACAAATCATGCTATTTTTCATTCATGAAACAAGTCCAAGATATAATTGAAGAAGTACAATACTTTTTTTCTCAAGGAAAAGGGGTCATAAAAATTATGAATGTTATATGAATGCCTACACTACAATTAAAATGAAAAAAGAACATTGTAGAACCAAAGGAACCATTAGATACTGTTTAGCTGAATTTAGACCAACACACCTTACTCTTTTGCACTCTCACACGAACTCGTAGCCCAATGTCTTCATCACCTTTACTCTAAAACAAGTAGAAGAATGCACTAAGATGGATTTTTATGGATCAAAATTTCATAGACTAAAAATATAAATGCTAAAACAATCAAGAAGTAATGGTGCTTACAGACTTTATTTTTCCTATAGGACGTATCTCCAGGCGCAGTGATGCAAAGAACTTTAAAGCAATACCGCCACTGGTGACTTCAGGATTGCCGTAATACACACCAATCTTTAAAAAATCCAAAAGAGTTCTTTTCAATTAGAAAGGTGAAAATCAAAATAAGAAATATATATACTTTTATACAGAGAGAGCAATTAATTCAGAATATATAAATGATTTTAAAAGTGATAAAATCTGGTATCTTTGGTGAGGCCCCCTCAAGCAGAACAATTGCAATTGTCTCAAAAGAGCAGCTTATAACTTAAGTCATAAATACCTTATATCTTATTTGATTCAAGAAAATAAGAGTACATCCAGCTTTGGAAGCATTTCCTGACATTTTACGCAAAGCTTGGCTCATAAGACGTGCCTGCAAACCCATTTGCTGCATCCCAATTTCACCCTATGTGAAAGAACAAAGCAAGAGAGAATGAGACATGAACAATATCACAAGTTAAAAATCTTAAAATTGCAACATGATAGCTTACTTCAATCTCAGCACGTGGTGTGAGAGCTGAGACAGAATCAACACAAATAAGATCTATAGCACCAGATCTGCACATACGGTCTGCAACTGAAACAACCAAGTTTTGATTAACCAATATGACTCAAGGACACATACAATAAATTCCATTATTATTGCATTCAAATTCCAAATTTTCAAATCCCATTTCTCATATGAAACCATGTGGATAGGAAAAGAAATATTACTCTCCAGTGCCATCTCCCCATGATCAGGTTGGCACACAATTAAATTTTCGACATCAACTCCCAATGCTTTTGAGTATGCTGGATCAAAAGCATGCTCTGCATCAACAAGCATGGCAAAGCCTCCCAGCTTCTGCATATTCACCATATAAAAGCTGCATGTTAGTCTCAAAGCAAGGAGTAACATTTATGAAAATTGCCTCCTCCAAAACCAGTGTTCATAATAGACAAAGAAAACCACCTAGATGTAATACCTGCACTTCTGCAATAGCATGGAGTGCTAGGGTAGTCTTTCCACTACTTTCTGGTCCATATATCTGTAAAGAAAATTGCAGATGTTATCAGCCCTTTTGATCCCTGTATCAGTCATTGTGAAAAAAATGTCGTTTAAACCTAATAAAAATTATAAAATACTATCCCTATTTGCACTACAAGGACAAGGAAAATGCTGAAAAGAAGAACCCAATGTCCAAAACATGCATAATACATTATAAATTGAGTTTCCTACTGAAGTAGGATGCTATGATATATTATGCACATGGAGGATGAGTTTAAATACAATCATCCATCCTCTTTAAGTTTTGAACCAGCTCAGGCATTTCAGCTTACATGGTGCATACCAACTTTTTTTTTTTTTTTTCCTCTCAAAAGAGAACTGCATCTATGAGAATGTGATTCTTCTAAAAAAATTAATACACAATAACATTTTTGAACTTCACTTTTGTTTCAAAACAATCCTATTTTAAATTTTACTATAGAACCACATTTTGGAAATGCCACCCCCATACTCCAATTTCCCATGACACTAAGAAAAGAATGGATGAATTGGTTTTCAACCAATATAAACTTATCAGACTTACAATCTCAAAAAGTGGGGGAAAAAAAACACTTTGAGATAACTCAAAATTTTATTATTAAACTTTAATGCAAGTTATCAAAAGCTTGAAATTCACCAACAATCATTACAACAAGGAAAATTGCCACCAAATGGGTGTTGGAGAATATGATATACCTTATAAGCCCAAAATCTTAACAGCTTATGTTTTTAGAAAAATTGGTTATCCAACATAATTATATTAAAGCCTTCTTTGGTAAAAGATCACGTGTTCATGGTTTATGTGCCTACAGCCACATGTGTCCCTCCATATGCAGGTATGGAACCACACTCGAGGGAGAAGGTTGGAGAGGATGATATAAATTGTGGGCCCAAATCCTAATATTTAAACTTTTAGAAAAATTGGTTGTCCATCATATGGTAAAAACAAATCCACTGTACAATAAATCAAATAAAGCAAGCAACTCAAAGCAAAAGCTAAACATTTAAAATGGTGGACCATCGAAAAAATAGCTGGATCGTACTCTAGAGCAATGGCCCCAGCCATAAAATCATTGATAAAGGAGGTACACAACTAATACACAGTCTTTCTTTCTCTCATCCTATTCTAGCAACAAAGTAACTTCATCATTGGAGCACCATTGGCCCTAGGCTGGCTAGTGCTCCATTTGTTCTTTTTCACAAAATTCTTTCTGATTTGTTTTTCATTACAAATAATGTGCACAATAATAAACCCAGCAATTTGACACTGTTCTTGGTAAAAAGCAAACTCCAAATAGATAATCAACTACACAAAATCAAATCATCAACAAAATAAATACTAATCTTGATATATATCTATATATATATATATTTCCCCTGTCAACTCCAACAAAGTTACAATAATTTAAAATTAACAATTAATATTTATAGAAAATATGCAAAATCAAAATATTTTAAAAAATTACATAATATATAATCTTGTAGAAACAAAATTACATATTTTTTGTAATTGATATTTCAAGTTTCAACAAAATTACATGAATAATGTCAAATTTCAAAACCTATGTAAATTATAAACTAATTACTATTTAAATTAAACCTAAATTAGTTTGTCCAAAACTTATCTTGGGCTAACCATCTTCACAAGCTATTGGATGCATGTACAATGAAAAACAGGCCATTGGATACGGAGACGGTACTTTGATTGCATCACTCCAACATAAGCCAGCTTTGTCTCATTCCCTCTCTCCCTACATTTCTTCACTCTCTCTCCACATTTCTTCTGTTTTTTCCCTTTATTCTTTGATAAAGAGATCAGAGCTGGAGAGCTTTAGGGGAAGGAGACTATTTGGAGGGCTTCAGAGAAAGCCTCTGGGGGGGGTGACCCAATGTTCAACTAGCTTAAGTTATCCCTCTTGGCAGTGACTATTGATTTGAACATGCAACTGAGGTCCACCAGCATGTCCACTACAATTTAATAGAATGGTTTTGATTTCCACTGAAAATGGGCAAAAATTGCCGACATCTGGCAACAAACTGTTGAGCAACCTGTGTGACATATTGCAAGTAAAATCAGCTATTTCTCCCGATACCATCCAATTATTTACCAACGTATTTTTTAGCCCCCTCTTTCATATCACTGACCACTGATATCCAAGATTTCTCCAATTTTTCAACAAAATTTCCCAATATTTCCATCCTTGCTCTTAGTGGAGGAGTCTCCTATGTAATGGATTCTACTGCATGGGGTAACTCACCCTTCTCTGTTTTCGGATTTTATTAATAAAATCCATCTCAATTTGATTTTTCTAGATATGGGGTTGTCTACTTGAATCCTCAAGGAAAATCCATACAAGGGGCTCTTAATCCTCTTGCACTCTTAGCTGGGGTGTCTTGGTTGCAATAGATTCTACTCTGCTAGTGAGAAGGATATTTAAATAAAACCAGTAAGTCAGGTTTTCCAACATGTAACTAAAGCATATTTCAATGATAAATTATAAAAAGCAATCACAAAGGAACTTAAAGCCCTGTTTGAGAGAACTTCTCAAACGCTAAAAGCAGTGTTTAAAGTCCACATGCAACTTTTAGGAGTGTTTAGATAGAACTTTCAAACTACGACACCTACATTTCCCAATGCCATTTATCCATGTTTTGAGGAAACAGGAAAATCCATGCTTTTCCTCAACAGTGATGATAGTAGTGAATTTTAATTAATTAAAATTTTAAAAATATCATATTCATCTTTATCTTTAATAAAAACATTTTTAAAATACCGTTCCTAATTGCAAAATTCAATCACAACCAGTAGCAATTACTTCTATCTCTTCTAAACCCTCTCCCAATCAAGGCTTTAGATGGAAATGCAAGCGCAAATACGGAAAATAATAGTACCTCCACAATTCTCCCTTTGGGAAGGCCACCACCTAGGGCGAAGTCCAAAGTCAAACAGCCACTGGGAAAAGTTTCACTGCAAATTCCACAAAATCTTACAAATTAAAGCCTATTGCTTAGTCAAATGCAAGCCGTATCCACAACTTGAATGCAAAAACAAAATAAAAAATCCTTTGTTTTCTACTTCCATATGATTGATTAACCGGAAGCTAAAAAAAAAAAAATCGAAATGGATCAAAAGCAACGTACACGAGAGCTCCACCAGCACTCCCCAATCTCGTAACACTGCCTTTCCCAAATGAGCTATTGATATCATTCATTGCAGCTTCCAGCGCCTTTTGCTGATAAAAAAAATAACATACAATCAGCATATTTCAGCGAAAATTGAAATTTCCAAACAAGTTTCTCTGCTGAATAATAGTTTCTGATGAAAAAACAATTAAATCAGAAAATTTCTAACTAAAGTTTGAAATTTCCTAAAAAATAAAAATAAAAATAAAAAAAAATAAAAAAATAAAAAGCCTTTGCCGCTGAATAATAGTTAGCTGATAAAAAAACAACCAAATCAATTGATTCCATGAAAATTGAAAAGTCAGAAGAAGTTTGGACAGTTGAATATCAGGCAAAAGCATAGGATTAGCAGAGAATTACCCGGTCGAGGAATCGGGGGTCGGGGTCGGAGGAGAGAGCGCCATTCACTTTGACTTCGAACTCACAGCGGAGTCTCATTTGCTGCCTTTTAGCGCCCATATGGGGAGGTAAAGAGGATGATGGGAAAGCAGATGGGAGAAGAGTTTTGAGAGGAAAATGGTGGAGATTGAGGGGTAGTCTTACTAAATCCATTGCTCCCTCTTCAATCTCTGTAGATGAAGTGGGGACGGAGCAGATTGCAAGAGTGTGCTTTTGCGGGTTCTGTCAGGGTTTAGGGCTTTGCAACTCAAACCTTCATCTCCTGACAGCAATCCAAAGTGCTATATTTTCTCTCACCTCCCTCTTTGATTTCAAATTTATTCTAAACAAAGCCAGCACTCTGATTAACTCCTGTTGTTTCGGCTCGATCCTCCGCCTTAGACTACTAATAGCGTCTAAATATAAACCTCTTCCTTTTCTATTTTCAAATAAAAACAAAAATTATCATTGAAAACATATGTGGATTATATTTTCCTATTTTTACTTCCTACAAGATTATATTTTCCTATTTTCTTTTTAAAAAAAATTGAAAAATTGAAAGGAGTAAAATCAAATAAATGAAGGAAATAATAACTCATGAAACCTAACATATAAAAGGAATACATATATGAAATAAATAGTAAAATGAATAAAATATTATTTTATTCATATTTAAAATCAAATATCTTAAAAATACTAGATAAATAATTTGTTTATTTACTTTAAATTTTAGTCCATTTTATGACGTATGACATGGAAAAGCATTGGAAGCTTGAACATCATTGGTTAATCAGCAAATTAAAAGTAAATCTATAAATCTCGCAATCAATCGTATCATACTAGGTTAATATTATGTTAAGAAGAAATAATAAAAATTTGCTCAATTTGAATACAATCTATTTAATAGTCTTGTCGATAAAACCTAGCTAACATAAATATTTATAATATGATAACCCAATACAATCCGCTTAATAAATGAGTTAAGTTATATTTTGTATAAATTAATATAAATAATTTAACAAATGAGTATAACTCATTTAACTTTTTAAATATTTTAAAGTTATAAATGTATTATTTTAAAATGTTTTTTAGTTGTTTTAACTTTCTAGGTTTTAATTTTTTAAATTCTTCATTAATTTAGTATTTATTTTTTAATCATAATATATAAAATAATTTAAAATTTATAAAAATATTTTTAATCTTTATAATGAAATATATGTAATATTTTACTTTACTTTGTTATTAAATTTTTAACTATATAATATTTATAATTAAAAAAAATATTTGAAATTTTTATGATTTTTAAAAATATAAAATTAATAAATTTATATGAACTAAACGAGTCTCATATATGGGTTGAATCAAACAAATCTTTGAGAAATTTGATCTCCATCTCTCACTTTGAAATTTGGAAACAAGATATTTTTTTAATTTTTTTAAGTAATCGTCCGTGAAATAAATTTTGTTTTTCTTTGAAATAAGGTAAATGCTCTTGAACCATGGTAACTAAAGTAGTTTTTCTTTGGAATAAGGTCCATGCTCTTGATTAGAACCATGGTAAAAGTTGGACAATGGAACTTTATATAATTGTATTTGTTAATGATACTTTTGATTAGGATTAATGGATCTAAGTTCTATAAGCTTAAAACTCTAGAAGAAGAGATGAAAATGATTAATGTTCTCTAATCTAATGCTATTAGGAGTCTAATGTATGTTATGACGAATATAAAACTAAACGTTTGCTATGTTGTTGGGATGAGTAGTGATTGGAGCTAAAATATATACTTCAGTAGCAGATATATAATATGATTTATGCAATATAAAATACTCAACTAATCCAAATTAACTGGAATTGATACTAAAGTCATAGTTATGGATCTAACCTATATTTTGTGTTAAATTTCAAGTCTAAGAAAAGAAAAAAGATACAAGTTACAAGAATTCATTTCAAACCAAGGAAGAGGAAATGATCAAATATGCCTAAAGAAAGAATTGGAACTTGAAAAGCATGAGAAGATCCAAACAAGGACAAAATGAGCAATTCTTGGGCATGAAAGGTAGAGAATCAATGCTTATGGAGTGCGATAGAGGAAAAACAACCATGAATAAAAGAGGTTGAAGGTGGCTAAAGGTTCAACGTTGGAATTAGAAGTAAAAATCTAACAACAACAAATACCTTGACTTTGAGCTAAATTTAAAAGTGATTTCTAAGATCATTTTGGAACAAACCACATATTAATTTCAAGATCAAAGGTTAGGGACCCAAAGTTTTAAACAATGTGCAAATTAGAATTGAAACAAAAAAGTTACAACCAATTAAAGCAAGTTGCATTGTGGTAGAATAGTTGAAATGAAACAATCTCTAATGTGGAAACACAATTCCGATGTTGAAATGTAGCAACTTACCGCATCAAAATCCATTCCACATGAGCACTCTAATTCAACATCACCTGCAAATTCTCAAGATTTGACACATTTTAGCACCCCTCCAATCCAAAATCAAAACTTATATTTTATTAGTTTTTAGTTATTTTAAGTAGTTTTTATGAAATAAGTGGTCAATAGAAACATGCCAGATGTAGGGTTTCTAAGGAGAGCTTGGTTTTTTTGGAAAAAGAAGAAAACAGAGAGAGGACCTTGGTTTATTTTCTTTTCCATTATTATCAATAAATATGTTGTTTTTTATTTCTTTAATTTTCAAGAATGGTTCTTTGATGGATTGTACATGTGACAACACATCCATGAGAGGTTTAAAGGCTTTCTTAAGGTGTGAAACATGGAAACTTAGGGTTGAAGCCTAAGAAAAACAATGGGTAAGATTGGTTTAATTAGGGGATGGTACAATCACTTATTCCTTGATACTAAGAATTCTTGGTAATTCTTGATCCCTAGTTATCTAAGGTTTCACCATTATGATCTAACTTAAGGTAAATCTATATAAAGTGGTAAAAGTTTGAAATTCTAGACCTAAACCAAGATTTCATCTTTATTTATCTAATAGATAATTCAAAATGTAACAAAATAATAAAAGTATGATAGGAATACAACCCTTGGTTATTAAGTTAGGTTGATCTTATTTAGCCTCACATTTTGAATATCACAAGATTGATAAAAATAAATATTCTTGTTTCACCTAAAGCCTAAAACTAAAGTTAGATTGGGGGTTTATATCACAAGATTGATAAAAATAAATACTCTTATTTCACCTAAAGCTTTAACCCAAAGTTGGATTATGGAAACTCTAATCTTGAAATATTTGAATAAAATTTCAATTAATTTGTGCATTTTAAGTTAGATGTATTTAGTGTAAGGAATCTTGGATCACTCCATTTCCTATTCCAGTTAGGTGCATAAAAATCTACCTAGGGCTTCTAGATCCTAGCAACAAAAGCAAAAGGACAAATTTTAACAATAAAAAATCTAGATTTATGATTTCAAAAACATTATCAAAGATTTGATGTTCCCAAATCAATTCCTTTTGGTGAAAGTGAACCTTGCAATCGTCAAAAGTTTCATATACCCAAAATCTTTCACTCGATGGCTCTTCCTTATTTCCTAACACTCAAACTGCAAGGGGTTTGTGAGGATGGAGTTTAGGGCCCTTTCTTTATCGATGGCAGAAGACTGAAAGTTATAGAAACTCTAACCCTTAAAAGGGTATTTAAGAGAGCCAATCATAGGCTTAGATCACTCAATCTAGCCCAAAAAGGATCTTAATTGATTAGTTAACCCCACAAGACCATCTAATTAATCAATTGGCCTAATACAGAGATACCACTCACTAATCCTTATGTAACCTTTAAATATTACCAAAATAATTTTATGCACATAAGTGAACCAAGAGTTGATCCAACCCTCATGAACCATGATAACAAGGTATATGAGCTTGAGTAAGGACCACTAAGACCCATAGGATAGTGTTGGCTCCCTTAGAATCTAAATTTGAAGTTGATTCAACATCCCATTGCAAAAAATCAACTGCACTCTAATACCTTATGTAAATAATAATAAGACACTAAGTGCTCAAGTATGTGACCTGTTATTCGTTGTACATAGCCTCTCTATGAACTGGTGTTCGTAATCTAACAAAGTGAAAGTTATCAAGCTCTCAAGACTACCTCTACTATTCTTAAGTTAGAAATCTTTTTATTGTGTGATCATGGTGAAAGTTGTCTCTAACATATCTCAAGTCACTAAGAGCTTATGTCAAGTTTCACTTTAGAATCACCTAAGTGGACACATTGTCTCAATCCTATGAGATATCATGGTGCCTCTATTGAGAATACATATTGCTATTGGCTTTCATTAACATGGACCCAATTCATAGGGAATAGATTATTTATTTAGGTTTCACCCATAAATTAAAACCATTGTTGACTTTGGCACAAGCTCAATATTCTCTCAAGGTTGAGAAACAATAAAACATAACAATTTGGTGAAGTCATGACTACCCAATAGCTTTATGTCATGACTCACCATAGGTCTTGTTTAAAGTATAACCAAACACACTAATGCACTCACCATGTGAATCACATCCTAATGGTCAAAACTAGTTATCCCTCCAATTAGGAAGTAGTGCACTACAACCTTTAATGAGTGCTTAGACCCATGAACCAGTTGTGAACAAATCATCTACTTGCAAAGAACCGATGATTTGGATCTTTTGTGTACCCAAGTCACACACAATGCAAGGGATGTAGGTTGGAATGCTTATAAGGTGCAGTGCGTAGAATGAGGATAGATTAAAGTGAAATAAACTCTAAATTTGTTACATCATAGTATACTTTTACAAGCTCTATCCTAACATTTAGCAAAATAAATTTTATAAATTCAAAATTTAAAAAACTTGGTAAAAGAAATCCTTTGACCTAGTTTAATAAAGTTTATAGGTTAATCCTTGAGGATGATACCCAAAGTACTACAAAAGTTACAATTGTTGGGAACCCCAAATTACTTTGTTCCTAAGCCTTGGATCATATAAGTACATGTAATCTACTATAGGCCTCTAGATCTTAAGCAACGAAAGCAAAAAAAGTAGCATTTTTATGGTCATAGGATCTAAATTTATGTAATATAAAACTTTACTTTTGATTTAGATGTTCCCAAATCAATTCATTTCAATGAAGATGTGAATCAAAATAGTTGAAAGTCTCATAAACTCACGATTTTCTACCCAATGACTTAATCTTGATCTTAACACTCTAAATAATGGGTTTTTGGGAGGATGGAGGCTAAAGCTTTCTCTATTCTTAGGAGGTGGAAAACAACTTTATGGAAACCCTAACCCCCTGATGGGGTATTTATAGGGTTCCTCATTGGGTTTAAGTGACTTGAGCCCATTAAAGGGCTTAAGTCACTTAATCTAGCTTAAAAATGATCATAATTGATTGATTAACCCAATAAGACTATCCAATTAATCAATTAGCCTAATCCAAAGATGTCGTTCACTTATCCCTATGCAACCTTATATACTTATCAAAATGTCTTTATGCACATAAGTGAACCTAAAACTTATTAAACTCTTATCAACTGTATCATCGAGGTACATGAGCTCGAACGGGGACCATTGGAACCCACAAGAAGTACTGGCACCCTCAAAATCAAATCATGAAGTTGATTTAACATCCCAATATAGAGAATAAACTATACTTCAGTACCTTATGTATATAATAATAAGACGAAACTCGGGTCTATGACATACTATCCACTACATGCAAACTCCCTATATACCGATGTTTGTAATCTATCAAGGTAGTGCTATCACTTATCAAGATTACCTCTCTAATCCTTAAGTTATAGATCCTCTTTATTATGTGATCAATTGTCATTCTCTAACTTTAAAGAGTATATGTTAGGTTTCACTAAGTGAAATGTTATGACCATAATCTTTTGGATCACATGTCCTTTGGATCACCCAAGGGGACACACTATCTCAATATTATGAGCTATCGCGGTGCCTTTATTGAGAATATCTATTATCACTAAACTCCATCAATAATGACCTAATTTATAAGGATATATGACCAATGTCTTACTCATAGGTCAAAACCTCATGTTGATTTTGGCATAGGCGCAATATCCTCTTAAGGTTGAAAGTCTATGTAATATAGTAGTTTGGTGAATCATGATAACTAATCCCTTTATGTCATGATTTACCATAGTTCCTATCCACTGTGTATCACATACACTAGTGCAATCACCATGGTAAAACCATCTCGATGACTAAGACAAGTCATCCTCTAATTAGGAGGTAGTGCACAACAATCTCAGATAGATTACCAAAATCCATGAACCAATTATGGACTACTCATTACTCTATGAGGAACCCATGACTTAGATCTTTTGTGTAACTCTTAATGTACCCAAGTCATGTATAATGCAAGTGATGTGGGTGTGTATGCTCAAATAACTAATTAATGCATATGGGCTAATAAATGGGAAACTAAGAAACATAAATAAATAAATTTATAAATGAATCTTAATTTGTTACGTCATGTCCTTCTTTCTAGGGCTCAAACCCAACAATAGTGACTTTGTCTCTAGTTTCTCTTGACTAGAGTTATTACATTAAAGGATTAATATTTTAGACGACAGAGAAAATTGGTTAAAAAATTACCAACTACTACTAAGTAATCCTTAAATGATGCATTGAAGAGAAGTAAAGAGATTCTTAAGTTTCTAAAAGGCATTATGGACTATTCATGTTGTTATGTACAAGGCAAAAAATTGTGCTTAGTGGGTTTTTCAAATGTCGATTAAGTAGGAGATTTAGATAAGCACAAACCAATAATAAGATATACATTCTCATAGGGTAACAAGAAACAAACTTATACAATGTTGTTAACCATGGAAACTAAATTTATTGTGATAGTCAAATTGTAATCACATATATAAAGGATCCAAAATATCACAAAAGAATGAAACATATAAACATAAGAATAATTTTATAAAATATATTATTACATAAAAAGAGGTGATCCTAAAATATTTACCTACAAGTGAAATGGATGATGATCCATTCACAAATCCATCCAAAGAGACATGTGTTTCTAAACATGCAAAGTCATTAGGACTAAGTAGGTTATAATTTATGTTGATCAAATGTCATGAATCATTGTTAATAAGATGTAAGACACTTCATAAGTGATAAATGAGATGAGCATTTGTCATTCATATCATTGAATATGAAATTGGAAAATAAGTACATACACACATAAGCACTTGAAGGTATGTCAACAGGCTGAACACAAGCACCTACCGTAGTTGACGTGTTTGTAAACGGGGATGAGATATTGTATACTTATGTTGATAAAGGAGTAAAAAGTATATAAAATGATGACTGCTTGCCTAATTAAGTATCAAGATGAGGTATCTAATAAATGACATCTTAATTGAATATGATTTCCTACAATTACATTTTCTTGTTTAAACTAGTATGAAGTTCTAACATAGCAAGTTTAAGGAAAACTATAGATGTGAAATTCAAACAAGTTGTTGGTATAAAGCTTTTGGTTTAAGTTCATATGGTGGTAGCTTGACATATGCTCTTAAAATGAAGATAAACCAATATAACATGTATTTTATAATATATGGTGCTTGAATATAACTAATAAAAAAAGTAAGTGATTAATCTTTACATTCTCATTGTGTGAGATCCTTAGGCGTATTATAGTTTTAATAGCCCATAACAATACTCTTTGCATTTTTTATTATGTTTTGAATGATAAATTAATATCATTATTTTGATATTTTTCTAACAAAAATGAAATAATTTATTCTTATATGACATATAAGGTAACTGGTTAGGTTGAATCTATAAGACATCAACTCAAGAGGAAGACTATTTAACTTACATTGACATCGATGCATTCACTGTCTACTAGTTGTGTTTTCTTTATAACTTATATAATTGTAAATACATTTATGATATTGTATAGTATATAACTTTAAGGGACTTTGTGTACACCTTAGAAAATGTAATTAAATAAGTCTGATGTATAGAAAGACATAATTAAATAATTATTCATTCATAAATTTAGGGATTGAACTATTATATATCCCTAATAGGTACATGAATTTATAACTCTCAAATTAGAGGCACATAAATTTATTACTCCATTCCTTAGCCATGGATCTCATAAGGTGCATGCATTTTATCCTAAGTTTCTCTAGATCTATCGCACCAAAAATGTATGGCATCAAAAACCAATAATGAACATAGATCTAAAGATAAAAACTCAAACTTGCAATATGGATTTTCCTAGATTGATTCTAAGCTAATGAACTTGTTAGGGAAGAAGATTCATAAACTATAGAGAATATTTTGGAGCTCGTTTATCTAATGCTCTTCTTCTCAATTACTCCTCACACAAATTTAGGCAAGAGAAAAGTATGGACTTTTCTCTCTATAGGATGGCTAGGGTTTCTCTTTAGAGGCTATATGGAAGATGATAGGTAAAAGTCTAAAACCCCAACTTTTAAGAGAACATCTATAAAGCTTCTTATGGGTTTAAGTGATTTGAGACCAAATTAGGCTTGGGTAATCTAATCTAAACCACTTGAGTCTTAATTAATTAATTAGCCTTATTGGGTTACAATTAATTAATCAGCCCAATCTATAAAGACAACTCATAAGATGTAGTGTAACCTTGAACTTTTACCAAAAAGCCCTTATGCACACTTATGAATTTGAAACTCAAATCTCTTAAATAAAACATGTTATCATGAGCTAAGCTCAAGTTGACTTAACATTTCATTAAAAAGAGTCAATTACACTCCAATATCTTATAAAATTACAACGACCTAAGCTCAAGTCCATGACCTATTATTCATTGCATGTGAACTCCTTATGAACTAATGTCCATAATCTAATAGGATATTGTTATCAATCCTTCAAGATTACCTTTCCAATTCTTGAGTTATAGATCCTTTTATTTTGTGATCAATTGACATATTCTAGCTCATAAAGTGCATAAGTCAAATTCCACTTAAGGAGTTACTACAACCACAAATTTCATGATTATATGTCATTTGGATTACTCAAGGGGATACACTGTCTCATTCCCATGAGATATTATGGTACCTCTATTAAGAATACATGTTGTCACCAACCTTTATCAACAATGTCCTAATCTATAGGGAATATGTGACCATTTTAGAGTCTTACCCATAAATCAAAGCCTTATGTTGATTTCTACACATATTTAATATCCTCTCAAGGTTGAAATCCATGCAACATACAGTAGTTTGGTTAATCATGACAATCCAATAACCTTATATCATGATTCACTGTAGGTTTTATAAAATGTGTAACTATACATACTAGTGCACTTACCATGGAAACCCCATCCTAAGGACTAAGACAAATCATCCCTCCAATTAGGAGGTAATGCACTACAGTTTCTATTAGATTGCCCAAATCCATGAACTGACTATAAATTATTTATCATCTTATAAGGAACCCATGACATGTATCTTTTGTACAACTCTAAATGCACCTAAGTAATATACAATGTAAGTGGTATATATGAACCTGAATGCTCAAGTCAATATTAATGCAAAAGCAGATAGCAAATAGGATGTAAAGTCTAACTTTGTTACAACATGTATTACTTTTAAGGGCTCTATCATAACAACTTGCATGGTCATATGACTTATTTGTCTACATGAATGACCTTCAACATAGGAATGATATGAACTTGGATATTATTGGTCAAGCTCTTCCAATCCATCTTACGTGAGTGGGAAATATTGAAAATGGTTTGGGTGCCCAAATGAGTTAACCCAATTAATCCATATATTAACTAAAAAATGGAGGATGGGGTAGTTTTTATGTGTTTTAAAACTATTTAGAAACTTCCTCTATTAAAAAGAAAATAAAATCATAGATTTGATGGTGTTTTTTTTTTTTTTTAACTTAATGTTGAATGCAATTTGCTTTCAAACTTAGACGATTTATTTTTAATTTTTTTTTTACTTATTACTTATTTTTAAATTTTTTATTGAATAGAAAAATATGAAATATTTGACTTTTTGCTAAGTGTTAAAAATACTTTTTTGAAACAATAAAAACACAACTTAAACATGACTCTCACCTTATTAATATGTAACAAAAATAAAATAATAGAAAACCAAACAACTTAATACTTAATACTATTAAGTTGTATTTAAAGTTAAATTGAATTCTATTTAGATTTAATTTAAAAAACAAACACCACCAAAGTTTAACATCATTGACAAGAAGATGTAAATTAGAGGAAAGAAAGACAAAGAATATGTTTGGTCACTTCTAGATAACATTGTGTATGCTAAGTTAGATTTAAACTACAATGAGGCTTTTGCAAAACTTGTATGTAAAAGTTCCTTAAAAAGTTTTGGGATAAAATGACCACCAATATTGCAAAGTCTTTCAATGCATAGTTAAGAGAGGAATTTGACTAAACATTTTATACATTGTTGTTGATGCACATGAATAAGCTTGTGACCATGTTAGACAATCATATTAGTAGGACAAATATCATAAGGTTTGGTCCAATAAGTGTTACGCTTACCGATTTCACTGCATTATGTCCACTTGTTACGTAATACATTGAAATGTTGCTATTTAATAATAATCTCATTATAGTTTTACATTTGTATTAGTTATTTATCAAGCTAGGGCTTGCAATTGTTGATAGAAAAATGTTATATTCTAAACCCAAATAATGGAACTGATGTCTAAAGCATACCAAATTATCCAAACTCAAACTTCCCAAACCCTTAAAGGAGCTCAAATAAATTAAAAACAAATTTTGAATTTAGTAAAAAACAACACCCTTGAAACAAATTTAAAAAATCCCTTATAGAGAAAAGCCCTATAGAGCTAAGATGTATAAGAAGGGGTCGTGGATGACATTGACCATCACTGAGCCCAAAGAGTGATCAAAGTGAATGGTGAAAGTGAATCAATTAGAAAATAAGCTAAAAAATAGAGTTTGTAGCCAAAATGGTCTTTATTTAAATAAATAAAAAAACCAAAGTAGTGCATCTTTCAAACTAATTGTCAAACTACTCTTTTGAATCCACATCAGCAAGCTATCTTTGACCTTTTTTTTTTTTTTTTTTTTTCCATTTAGCACACTTTTATTCTGAAGGCAATTTTTTTCATTTGAAACCATTCAACATACTTTTATCCCAAAGCTATTTTTATCTGAAACCCTAACTATTATTTTTTCTCCTCACCGTCTGTGGCTCCCACCAGCAGCTCCCATCAGCAACGTCTTGTAGTGCCTAGGTAAGATTTTGAAGCAATTTAATTTTGGGTAAAATAATAAGCAAATATTCGGATAAGTGGGTTTGAGGACAAAAGTGGTTAATGGGCTTTTTCTTCTTATTTTCCTTAGCTTTCTCACTAACCAAACAAAGGAAAATGAAACATTAAAAATCCCAAAAATAAACAAAGAATCAAATCGAAAAAGTGGTTCATGAGTTTTTTTACCCCCATTTTCCTTAACTTTCTAACTAACCAAACGGAGGAAAACGAAACATTATAAACACCATTTGAAATTTTTAAAAAATTAAGGGTTTGTTTGGTTTCTGTTTCTGAAAATAGGTTTTTGTTCTTGAGAACAAAAGACACTCAAAAACACGTTTGACAATTGTTTCCCATGTTTTTAAACTTGTTCTCCGTGTTTTTAATTTGGTGGTTTTGGAAAACAATCTCAAGTTGTTTTTCGTATTTTTTATACTATGAATGGAAGAAAAAAAAAGCACAAAAAAAATCATGGAGAACAAAAAAAAAAAAACACTCGTGGAGAATAAAAAAACCATTCACAGATAACAAATCACAAACCCTCAATAAATGTATCCTACAACAAATTCAATCAAATCTCAAATCCACACATAGAGAACAAACCCACAACCCCTCAAATTTGTGCTCTCAAAATTTTATTTTCCAATTTCCTTCTCAAAATGAGAAAATTGATCAGCTACAGTGTTGGTAATGGTGGCAATGCTGCAATCTGAACTTTACATGGGCAACAAAAGTGGGTGAATATATGTGTGTGAGAGAGAGATAAGAGGACTGGGGAAATGGAGGTGTTGAGATGAAAGAGGAAGAGAAGAGTATGGATTATGTGGAACAAGAGGGAGAGATCGTGATAAGAGAGACGGATGAGAGAGATTTCAAGAGAAAGAAGAAGGTGCAGATGAAAAATTAGGGTAAGGGGTAAGTCTGAAAAGGGTTTTTTTTAAAATAATAATTAATTTTTAATTTTTTATTAAAAAAAGGAAAATAAAAAATGATCAAACAAATAATTTTTATCTTAAAAAATGCATACAATTTTTAAAATTATAAAATTATAAAAATTAATTGAAAAATGGATATAATTTTTTTATCTTTAAAATATTAAGTTAACCAAAGAAAATATAATTTTTTTAAAAAAATAAATAAACATGTTGAAAAGCCTTTATATTTATAGATTAATTTAATTATCCAATTATTTTTATGTTTAAAACAAATTTATTTATTTTTATTTTAAAAAATAGAATAATTGGAAAGGATGTTGGAGGGATAAGATTTAGTAAAAAATAAGAGATAAAAAAGGCAAATAGTTAAGAATATTTCAAATAAATATATCCTTATAAATCATAAATCCTTTAATTAATAATATTTCTTACCAATATTTAAAATAATAAAATATGTACTTTACATAATTGTCAATATTTCCTTTAAATATTTCTATCCAATGTTTCTACAATCAATTTAGAGTGCTAACAAAAGTTTTAAATTTGAATTATAACATTTTATTTTTTTTCTTTTTATTAAAAAATCTAACTATTTATTAAAAATGATTACCTTATCGTTAATCCTCATTGAGTATGATATTTAGTCATTTATTATTAAAATATTTCATCTTCTTATTTATTGTAATTAAAAATATATATATATGATCAAATTTTAAAATAAAATAAAAACTAAAAACATAATTTGATTTCCCATTCAAATCCATCACCCTCTTATTATTATCTTTTGTTGAGTTTTTTTATTTATACTTTTTCTATAAATAGAGAAGAGTTATGAAGAAAACATTAAATTAAAAAAAAAAAAAAAAAACCCAACTTCCAAACATGTTTTTTTGTTTTATTTGTTACAAAAAACATTTTTTATTAACTCAACCAAACATGTTTTTTTCTATTTTTAAGAACAAAAACTGTTTTTCAGAATTCAATTTCCAAACACATTTCTGAAAAAAATAAAAAATTGTTCTTAAAAACTATTTTTCAAAACAGTTTTCAAAAACAGCAATCAAACAGGCCCTAAATTTCATTTATTTTCAATTTATAAATGTTATTGTTAAGTATGTGACATATTTTTGTTTTTTTTCTTTTAGCACACCCATTATTTAATATTTATATTCCATTAATATTTATTTTAGATTTCTCATTGTAGCCAACTAGATAATTAAAAAGTGAAATTGGTTAAATTACTACTTAAGAATGGATAATATATTTGTACATAAATCCTACAAATCTTATAATATTTAATAGGAAGAAGAAAAAAATTAATATTTTAATTACTATTTTTGGACTTATTATATCGTATAAAAGTTGGAAGAGTCAAGGATGTAAATGATAAAAATGGCCTTATTGGGTATATTTTAACTTTTTTTTTTAATATTTTAAATTTATTAAATTGGTAATAAGTCTTAAAAATGGATTTTAGAATGATACTGTATGAAAATGTAAAATATTTGCAAAAAGATCTAAAAAAAACACTTAGTCTTCCCTTTTAAACAAATCAAAATTATATTTTAAAAATGTTATTATTAATGGTTCATTTTATAAAACTTTCATTAATTATATGTAAAACCATTATCAAAATGTTAAATTATTAACAAAAATAAAATAAAATATAAGAAATAACACTAAAAAAATTAATATATAGAAAATATTAGTTTTTACTTAAAATTTAACTTATTAAATTATAAATTGTAAAAATTGAATTAAATTAGAAAATTTTAAAATTAACCGGATATAAGCAAAAGTGTATTAATATGTCTATTCCGCTTTCTCTTTTTTAATTATTTTAATGGGAAAATATTAAAATATTTTTAGTTGTAATTATTAATTATGCTGAATATGTACACTTTACATCCATTTTTGAAACTTATATAAAATCAATTTTTGAACAAATTTAAAAAAATTTCCACTTAATATGGGTAGCTTAAACAACAACATTTTAATTGTTAATGGAAAAATAACAACATTTTATTCAATTTTAATGGTAATAAATAATAAGAAAATATTATTAAAAAAAAAATTGAATTATTTGGATATTAGGTGTTATTTGTTATTTGATTATTGTTAATAGCATACCCTATTATTGTTATTTGTTATTTCATTACAAATTGATGTTATTACTAATGTTTTATATTGTGTAATTTTGTGGTTAAAAATGAAATTGATTTGATTTTTTTGGCTTCTTTTATAGGTAAACTATGTCTAATTTATCGGCGGCAATAGTTTGTTTTTGTAATGGGAAAATGGTGAAAACACAAACCGATGTTGATTATGTTGGGGATAGAGTTGTGGTTGAACCTATTAATGTGCCTCTTGGGACAACATATGAACAACTGCTGGAAATGATATACTTAGTCACTGACATCAATAGAAAACAATTAATTTTTAGTTGTAAGTATCTTATGAAAATGAGGAATAAATTCCAACCTTGCCCAATAAAGAATGATAGTGGTGTAGCTCGAATGTTAGAAATGCATAACAGATTTAGGATGGATGAAGTTAAGTTATTTGTTGAACAAGTACCGATTGACTTACAAATGAATTCACCAATTGCTAATTGCATACCTTTGTTACTTAGTGAAAATGATGGTACTAGTAATGTTCAAAATCCATTTACTTTTGAGCATATCAGAAGATGATGAGGAAGATGAAGAAGGAAGACAATGTGATGATGACAGTGTAGGAGTCGAGGATGTTCATAATGATGATAATCAGGATAAGAAAGATAGCTCACCTTTTTTAGTTGTTCGTGAGGCAATTGAAAGAGAACAAATGAGATATGTGGTTGTGGATAGGGGATGATGTTATTTGTCAAACAATTCAAATATAGAGGATTTAAATGACCTAATTGAATTATCCCTAATGCAATATGATTGGCACCATCACCACAGTTTGAAAATGTTGAAAACATTGGTCATGTTGTGTGAAGTGATTAGACTCCATGGGGAAACACTCTTATAAGACATCCAATCAAAGAGTTCACAGTTGGCCAAATATTTAATTTCAAAGGAGATTTGTAACATGCTGTAAAGATGTAGTCTATTAATTCACACTAAGAGTATATCGTTTTGTCATCCACAAAGAAATTGTTGGTCCTAAGATGCAAGAAAGTTGAACAGTCTCAATGTCCTTGGAGACTTTGTGCTACGGTTGTTAAAGGGACATCTTTATTTGAGATCAACAAATATAGTGGCCCGCACACGTGTGTCAATCCTTGCATGAACCAAGATTATCATTAGTTAGACTCAAACTTGATAACCACCCATATAGAGGGAATGATTATGACATAATTCACACTTTCAATGACTGTCATTCAAGCAAGTGTTGTAGAAAGATTTGGGTACCAGATCTCATACACTAAGGCTTCGAAAGGCAAGTGTAAAACATTAACTAATTTGTTTGGTGATTTCTATAAATCATACGCTAAACTACCACATTTTTTTTGTGCCTTTAAGCAAACAAATCCAGGATGTGTTGTAATTTCTAAAATATTCCCAGATAATATGCGAAAAGAAGAGATATTTCAACAACTCTTTTGGGCATTTCATCCTTCCATAGAGAGCTTCAAGCATTATCGTCCTGTGCTAACTATTGATGGTACACACTTGTATGGGAAGTATAAGGGCACTGTAATGATTGTCATGGGGTGTGACGGAAATAATCAATTGTTTCCTCTCGCTTTTGCATTAATTGAGGGTGAAAATGTTGATAGTTGGAAATGGTTATTGGCATGTATTAGAAATCGAGTAACTCAAATGAGGGGTTTTTGTGTTATCTCTAATTGTCATTCGGGCATTATGGTCGCGTTTGTTGATGTTTATCTTGGTTAGTCTAAGCCAAATGCATATCATCAGATTTGTATGCGCCATCTTGCTATCAACTTTATGACTCGCTTTAAGGACAAATGCTTGAAACAACTTTTATGTAGAGCTGCCTTAGAAGCTAAGGTAGAAAAGTTCAACATGCATATGGGCACAATTGGGAAAATTAATTAAGATGTACTCAGCTGGTTGGAGGCTATTCCCTTTGAGAAATGGGCACTATCACATGATGGAGGTTGATGATATGACATAATGACTACGAACATGTCAGAAGTGCTCAATAGTGTGCTTAAAGGGGCACGAAGCTTCCCTATCATTGCCTTTGTTCAATTGACATTCTATCGAGTTAATAGTTACTTTGTTGTAAGAAGAGAACATGGTGCTAGTCGACTTGTTTAAGGTGAAGAATACACTCCTTATAATGATGCTAAGATTAATGCAAATGTTGTTAAGGCAGGTTCTCATGAGGTTGTTTTGTATGACCACTTTTAAGGACTGTTTCATGTGAATGCCAATAGGGGTAGTAAAAAGACATCATCCAGTGGGTGAACATATCGTGTTAACCTACGTGAGCATGGATGCACATGTGGCAAAACACTCATATATGGATTCCCATGTAGTCATATTCTAACAACATGTCATTTTCGTTTAATTGATTTTAGATCATTTGTTAACCATTATTATACTATGCAATCATACTTTAGCACTTGGGTACCATTGTTTAAACCCATATACAATGAGTACAAGTGGCCACCATATGTTGGTCTAGTTGTTGTGCCTGTAGATTCAATGAAACGTGTATTAGGTGGATGACCTAAATCTACTAGTTTGCACAATGAAATGGATGTTAGAGAAGGTAAAACCTTAGTTACATGTGGTTTGTGCAAACAAAGTGGTCACAATCGTCGTTCTTGTCCAAATACGAACATGGGTGTTGGGCTTTCATGATGTGTCATTGATATTGTATTTCTCCTTTAACATAGACACAAGTTCATGAATGATTTAGTTGTGTTTAACTTTTCATTGACCTTGGTTAGCTTTGGATGTTGACATTATGTTATTTGCATTTTGGACAATACCTATGTTATAAGAAAGACTTTGTTGTTAATTTAAAATTTGTAATATTAACAATTATTAGTCTTACAATGGTATATCATTTGCAAATGAATATTTTGATTAATCAGGTTATTTGTATTTTAGAGAATACCCTATTTATGGGAGAGACTTTTGCGAAATTTTTAATATTTGGATGCGAAAACTAGTTTATTACATTTTTTTTTTATTATTATACTTAGATATTGATATTGGTTGCAGATAAATATTTTGATTAATTAGGTTGTTTGTATTTTGGAGAATACCTTATTTATAAGGGAGACTCTGTCAAAATTTTTAAAATTTGGATGTGAACATTATGTTATGACTTTTTTTTTCATTATTGTACTTAGATATTGATATTGGTTGCAAATGGATATTTTGATTAATTAGGTTCTTTGTATTTTGGAGAATACCCTATTTATAGGGGAGATTCTATCGAAAATGTTTAAATTATAATATTAACATTAGTTTATTATGCCAATATAGTAATGGAGCATGGAGAGGGTAGATCCGATTCAGATCCATTAAATCGCTCTATTTTAGTACTATAAAATAGACATAGGTCTCACTTAGTGGATTCTGGTCAGGTATATATGTATATATAAATATAGATGTATATAAAAACATAATCATAAACCTTAATTAAACTCTTATTTAATCGAAATGGTATCTTTTGTAGCTTAATCGGGTATTGACATGTCGACAACGTTTATGGACATTCATGCGAGAGTGGGAGATGGACCCTCGTATTCGACGATATGTGATGCAGTATGGTTTTTATGGTGTATATCGTGTTGGACACATTTCACTAAATTGGCCATGGATCACGAGTCTTGTTAAGCAATGGCGGCCCGAGACACACATTTCATTTACCTATTGGAGAGATGACTATTACTTTATAGGATGTAGCCATGATTATAGGATTACATATTCATGGGCCTCCTATCACTGGCACATGTGACATAGATTGGTCACTACTATGTTCAGAGCTTTTAGGTGTGGTCCTACTTCCATCTCAGAGTAAAGGGTCAACTATATCAGCACGATGGTTACGTGAGCAGTTCTCATATCTACTAGTAGGGGTCAATGATGTTATTTTACAACGTTATGCTCGTGCTTTCATATTAACACTATTGGGTGGAGCATTGTTCGCAGACAAGAATGACACACATGTACAGTTATGTTATTTTCCACTATTGAGAGACTTCATTGAGATTTCTTGATATAGTTGGGATAGTGCAGTGTTGGCATACCTATATAAAGAGCTATGTCGTGTGAGTTTGGATAGTGCCACAGAGATTTTTGGACCTATCACACTATTACAAGTATTTCGACATAACTATTTATTATAATTAATTGACTCACATTATTGTTGTAAGTTGTTTAATTTTGATAATGCTATCTGATTTTTGTAGTTGTGGTCATGGGAGAGACTTCATGTGGGTTGACCTGATTTCGATCGTCCTCCAATGCCTATAGTAGTCCCACATGTACATGATGATGTAGTTGATGGTTTACATGATCATTTATTGCCAGATAAGGCACTCCCTGTCGATCCATCACCACATGTGTTGACATTCTATCAAGATTAATTGGATGTCTAAACACAGGATCAAGTAAAGTGTTAATGTGTAAGATTACCTTTGCAACATTTGCCACCAATGTGACTAATTAATTTTTTTAAAATTACAAGTATTATGGGAACCATATATAGCATATTTGATTGCACATCTTCCAGCCATATGCCAAGCTGATGAAGAAATTTGGCGAACTATGTCACCTCTAATTTGCTTTGATATTATCGAGTGGCATAGACCAGCGCGAGTTTTATGCCAGTTTTGTATGCAACAAGGGATACCTCCGCCTTGTTTGATAGATATGGAACTACATTTAGTGGATAGGCGAGGACGACATCAGTATGATTGGGCAACATTCCATGCTTAGTTATTTCTCTTTAGGCTACTCGTTTTGAGCATATTACGACAGCACCACTTTCTATTACTTCCATGGATTTTTATGATCCATATATGCAGTGGTATTGACGTATCACACAACGCTTGATTGCTCCTACTTTGCATAGAGATTTTATGAGGTTCCATAGTACAACTTTTGCCACTAAGTTATTGATGAGACCATTTGAGATACAAAACTATTTTTCAATGAATGTTAAACTTCAATTATGTGCAAATGCATCATGTTTCATTTTCTTATACAGATCACTATCGTATCGCAGATGGCTATTTTAGATGAATTGGAGGAAACTCACCGAATTGCTATTGATGTTTTACGTGCTATAGGAGAGGACCATCGCGTACACTCGACACAAGAGTCATCCACATCTTTAGGGCCATCCATGAGACCGCCATCATTGATTACGCCTGTTAGGGTACCACCCATTAGAAGTCGAGGAAGAGGTGGTCGTCGAGTTGGTCAGCGACATGTACCTCTGGCATCTACTTTGGTACAACCCTCACATCCACCAATCACATCTACCCTTCCTCTATTTCGGCCATATGCATCATTAGAGTCACCACTCTCTCCCCTTGATGTATCCATACCAACCCATTCATCTCGACCCGAGACTACCACACCATCTACCCTCACCCCTGTTAAGCCATCTATATCATTAGACTTACATTTTTTCCCTCATGTTACTTCTATACAGACTTCTTCACCTCCACCTCCACATCCACCCCAACCATCTATATCACCCCCACCTGTTACAGAATCTATTACACTTCTACCTGTTATAGAGTCCATTGCACCTCTACCTATTATAGAGTCCATTGCACCTCTACCTTTCTTAAGGGGACAACTCATGCCGCACGATTACATGTACAGGTACCTAGAGGATATCGAGCTCCACGTATACGCCAAGTTCTATCTCCATCAGTCTCATCTAACTAGACAACTCATGTAGATGGTGTGTCACAGTCTATAGAGATGGAGACTTTTTAGATAGCATAGATGGATATAACAAATATGGCCATCTACTGTAGATGTTCACAACGAAAGAGAAAGATTCCATTATGTGGGACACATTGAGAGCTTTTTTCATGTTTGTAGAACTATAATACTTTGGTTCATACATTTAAGATTACATAAAATGTTAATTCAAATTAGTGATGTTATGTTATTGTAGACCCCCCCAGGGGAAGACTTTAGATTTTGGTTTTGTTTTTTTATTTTATTTGCTGATTGCCTCGGAATGGGTTGCTCTCGGGCAGCCAAAGAGGGGTAGGATGGGACGGTAGAGAGGGGGTGACAGGTTGTGGCAGGGAGAGATATTTTTAGGTGGCTTCGGGAGCAAGCTAAAGAAGAAAAAGAAGAAAGGGGAGGCTTGGATCCGGGGGGGAGCGTTTTGGGAAGGTGAAGCTCGGCAGGAAGGGAGAAAAGGGTGATTTTGCTGAGTTTTGGTCGACCTCGTCGGAGAGGATATTCACAGGTATGGTTCTCTTCTCTTTCTCTGTTCATTCTTAGGTGACGTTTGTGTGTTGAGAATAAGCATATTCATGTTTCGTTTTTTTGAATGGCTCTTGCTTGAGGTTATTTTGCCTTTGTTTTTTTTCCGTAATGTATCTGCAACCATGCTTTGGCTTTGTTGGATGATCTCTTGGTTTCACCCACCTTCATCTGAGTCCATGCTCATTGTGGGGTTGCAAATCGATGACGACGTTGATGACGGAGCTGCAGCTGGAGGCGGCGACGAGGCGACGACGCTGCAGTTGGAGACGACGCTGCAGCTGGAGGCGGCAATGGCGGCAAGGCAACGACGCTGGCTGTTGGGGCTGCAGTTGAAGGCGGCGATGGCGAGGCGACGACGCTGGCGGCAAGGCGCCGGCTGGTGGGGCTGCAACTTGGCGACGACGACGGAGCTGGTGGTTGAGCTTCAGCTACGGCGGCAATGGCGACGTAGCGGCAGCTGGCGAAGGTGCCGAAGCAGGCGCGGGGGGGGAGGTCCAAGCTGGAAGGAGATGAAGCCTTGGGCTTGAGTTGGGCCATTAGGCCCAATTTTGTGATGACTTTGGTTTTGGGCTTAAGTTGGAGCCCAAACCCAAATTTGTTGATGAAGGGCCCCATGCCCCCTATGCTAGCCACTCTCATTGGCCCATGCCCACATCAATTTAGCCCATTAGGTTGCCCAAATCCTAGATAATTCTCTTAAAAATCTCTAATATTCATAATTAATTAATTCAATCATTCCCTTTTATTTGTTATCTTATTCTATTTCTACCAATTTATTTAACTCAACTTAAACACCACTAAAAGATAAATTATTAGGCTGGAATATTGTTTTTTTTTTTAAACCCTAAATAATTTACATTTCATCTTCTTTGCTTTAGTCATGCCTAATCATCATATATGAAAATTTTTATATAATTAATTTATGTTGGCTTTAATGAATTTTCTATTATCCAAATTTTAAGTCCCATCTTCACAACTTATGTTTTTCAAACCATTCTTCAAAAATCCGACTTCCTAAATTGATTTTCAATTTCAAATGTTTGACTATTTACTTTCATCCGTGTAAATATTATTCTCGTTATTATTATTATTAGCCCGTGTTTGTATATTTAATTCTTTCAAAAATTCCAATAGTTAAAATCTAGTTCTTTCAAAAATCCCGTGTTTTAATTTAATTCTTCAAATATTCGTTTAAATCTCATTTTCGTCAAATAGAATCGATATCTCATATTTATCTAGTCTAATCCTTCAAAAGTCCCCTGTCTTAATTTAATTATTCAAATATTTGTTTAAATCTTATCTTCATCACTTAAATCGTTATCCCGTATTTATTTAGCTATTCAAAGTCTAATCCCTCAAAAATCCCATGTCCCAATTTAATCTTTTTTTTTTTTTACAATTCGTTTAAACCTTATTTTCATCAATCAGGATTATTATCCCATATTCATCTATTTATTTAAAACCTAGTTCTTCAAAAATCTCATGTTTTAATTCAATTTTTCAATCCTAAAAATTCTGCAATTCGTCTAAATTTTATCCTCATTCATTAGAATCATTATTCCATATCTATTCAAAGTCCAATCTTTCGAAAACCCCATGTCTTAATTCAACTTTCAATACCAGAAATTCCATTATTTGTCTAAATCTTATTTTTGTTAATTAGATTTCTTGTTCCACATCTATTTATTTATATAAGATCCAATTCTTCAAAAATCCAATTTCTGAATTAAAACTTCAATCCCGAAAATTCTACTATTCATCTTTATTCGCCTAAATATTATTCTCGTTAATTAGTATTATAATCTCATACCTACCTATTTATTCAAAGTCTAATCCTTTAAAAACCCAACGCCCTAATTCAAATTTTCAATTAGAAAAATTCCACTATTCTTTTTTTATTCGTTTAAACATTATTCTTGTTAATGAGTATCATCATTCCATATTTATTTATTTATTTATTTCAATCATTAAAATTCAACTCTTCAAAACCAGATTTCCAAATTTAATCTTTAGACTCAAAAATTCCACCATTCACTTTTATTCATTTAAATATCATCTTCGTTATCATTATAAATTCCACGTTTACTTATTTCTTTCTTCTAAAAATTCCAATAATTAGAGTTCAATTATTCAAAGATCCGACTTTTAAACTTAATTTTCAAAATCCCACAATTCACTTTCGTCCATTCAAATATCACTTTCGTCAAAATCCGATTTTCCAATTTAATTTTTAATCTCACAAATCTCACCATTCATTATTCATCCGTCCAAATATCGTTTTGATTAATTAATAACATAATTCCATATTTACCTACTTATTTCTCTTAAAATCTCAATCATTAAAGGTCTAATTCTTCAAAATTCCGATTTCTAAATTTAGCTATCTAAAATTCCAAGTGTCCTACCTCCGAACTTAATTTTCAGTTCCTAATGTTCCGATTACCGTATTTACCCAGTTACTCATTTTGGTATCATCATTATTTTTACTACCACTTTATTTGTTCTTTTCTAAAAAGTTCGTCTTCAAACGATTTTCGAAACTTCCAATTTTCATAAATCGACTTTCATAATTTCTACTTCTCAAATAACTTACGATTCTGATTCCTTTCAAAATTCAATTCCCAAAGTCCCAATTTTTGCAACTTAATCTTTCTTTAAAACCCCGAACCCTCAAATCGTTTTCAAAATTCTAACCTCTTTTAAATTCAATTTCTAAAAATTCTCATTCTCACATTCAATCTCTAAAAATCTAATCTCCAAATAAACTCTAAAACTCCAATTTTCTAGTGATCTTCGAGATTCCAAATTTTCAATTAAATTTCAAGAATCTAATTTTCTCCCGAATAGTTTTAATTCCGCTCTGGCTTTCGAACGATCTTCTGCTCCTCTTGGTTTTAGTAAGCGTAAACGAATTTTTCATAATTCCAGAATAATGGGATCTGTGACAATAAGTCATGTTAAATAAACGGGCTGTGGTGGGCGCCCTACATGGGTGACTTTATGGTCGATTGATTGATTGTTTGCTTTGATTATCATACATGATTGATTTACCCTACTCTCTGACATACATGCGATTATTCCTAAACTGTGCACTAACCCTCTCTATTGATAGCGCATAGTGGCTCGTTGCCCAGGTATGTACCCATTTTCCTCTAATCGTTGTCTATGCATGTCTCGACTTTTATGTGTGCATGATCATTCAGGATATTCATTGATTTACTCGTCGATTGCCACGTCAGCTTCATTTTATTAGTAGAGACCCGACTTTAGGGACTTAGAGGGGTGCTATGGTCTTTCACCGTGCCTTCCTGATAAGTGACCTGACCTCCGAGCCCGATCCGGTTTTTCGTAGATCACCTTTTCCAAAATAAGGAGTCATACTTAGGGTTTTCTTTCTTATTTTGTTTACTCTTTTAAAATAAAACAAAAATAAGTGACGACTCCAAGTCATTTTCGAATAAATAAAAATCATTTTTCAAATAAAAATCGAGCTTGCCATCGAGTGGGGAACACATGAGCCGAAATGCGGGGTCCACAATTATTCACCTGTTTCCTTGATAATTTAAACAAATAAGACTCAAATGCATCCTAAAGTCTAAACGAAATATTCTAACTAAACAAATTGTTACAACCATAACCTATTTTTCTTTCATATAATTAAAAAATTATACATTTTAACCAAGACATAAGTTCAAATCATATTTAATAAGGAATAACCTAAAATCATAATCATTGGCATTAATTTTCATATGAAAATATAAAATTTTAAAATAATATAGACAATTTGTTTAGTTATTTTAAAATTTAAAAATAATATGAAAAAAATTCTTTAATTCATATGTGATAAAATTCATAAAATATACAAAATTTTATGGGAATGCATGTAGGTGAAATTATTTTCTCAAAATTTCAAGGAAAATATGAAAAAATAAAGTTAATATATATATAATTTTAAAACAATTGTAAAGAAAAAATTTATTAAGGATAATTTGTAAAAAGAAATAATTTTAAACTAACAATAAAAAATTGTAAGAAATTTTCCCCACTTCGAAATGAACTTTAAAGAAATTTGGCACATCCATAATTTACATTAAAATTAAAAATAAAAAAGTAAAGTTCTAAAATCTCCTTTTTTTTTTTAGTTGATGTATGGTTACATGAGTTCCCCTTAAAGATATTTATGAAACCATATTTAGTAATTGTGGTTTTATGGTTATTATGATAAAGAATATTTTAAAAATAATATTAAAATCATAATACCATTAAAACAGGGGTGGATTAATAACCTATTTGGTAGTGATTTTAAGAAGCGTTTTTATTATTTCAAATACTCGAAAATTTGTATTATTCAAGTGTTAAAAATATTAGAAATGTTTTCTAAAATTACTCCCAAATGTAATTTTAAAATAATTGTAAAACCACAATTAGTGACTGTGGTTTTAAAGATATTTTTGAAACTTTTAAAACCATAGTCAACAATGATAATTTTTACACTACAAAAAAAAAAAAAAAAAAAATCCATGTGGATGCTTACATGGATATAAAAGATTATTTTGACAAATATTTTGAGATGAGTACTATTTTTATCATTTTTTTCTACCTATAGATTATTTTGAACTTAAACTCTAAAAATTGGGTACTGCACAAGCCCTAATCAAGTACTAGAAGCCAAAAACAAATAAAGGCAAATGGGGAGATGGAGGAGCAAAAATTACTCATGGAAGCTTCGGATTCTATCTACTATATAGTCGAGTTTGTCGGAGAATTGTCATGGTCAAACTCCACTGTAATTTCTCTACTAAGAGACGACAAGGTAGGGCTTCATTAGCCTAGCTGGTCTTCTTTGGTTATTCCAGACAATTTTTCTTGAAACAACTGTATCATATGCCAAGTCATTTTTGTTTGGACACAACTTTTATGGACATTGGGCTAATTATTACATCCAACTAAACCATAATTCTCCCAAACTTCATAAAAAGGCAAAGAAAACCACTGAATTTACCATGGCCCACAAATCTAATCTCTCCTTGAGAAGAAACTACTCTCCCTCCCTCACAAGGCCACTACCCAAAACGGCGCCGTTTCTATGTCCCGAAATAGGCATTTCATTGGATTTTTCTGGGTCCTAGCCTCCAAGGCCGAGAGTTGGGTTCTCTCAGCTTCTGGGTTTTCGTTCTGTCTATCAACCACCTGCTACCCTCTGCAATCCTTGTGTTGCGTCCCTTGTTTGTTTCTTAGGAATTTCTGAAGATTAAATTTTCCTACAGATAGTCACTGCGACAAATTGTAATTGTAATTTTAATTTCCCCTATTTTCATTTTCCTCCCCAGTTTCTGGATTCCCAAACAACCAGATAGTAGAACTTAGCTCTGGTGGTGGACATGAGCCCTAGAAAATAATGGGCAGCAGTAGTCAATTGCTCCTTTCAGCGACTTGCTTGTCCACTCCTTTCAGCAACGATGGGTTTATGTGCTGCAATAGCAATAGACTTGCAGCAACATCATCATTATCATCCACAGTCAAATGGCAACAAATTTATGAACGATTGTCATCATCATCATCACCATCGCAATCATCTGTTGTCGTAAGAAACTCCACTTCTCCATTTCATTTTCTGCTGCCAAATCATGGCTCCAACAATAACAACAACAACAATGATGGCGGTAATGGTGGTGGTGGTGGTGGTTGGAATTCCTCCTGGGGTTCGAATTGGAATTGGGGGTGGTGGGGTGATGAGGAAAATGCCCTTTTCATCTTCTTCTGCTCCCATGTGCTCCATGAACGCGGTTCTGAGACTGCACACAAGCTTAGGGCAGTTTTGTTGTTCGTCGTTTCGGTTTTGTATAGCTTCTTCCATTTTCAATTGGATACTGCGCTGTCCAAGGAGAAAGAGGAGGAGGGTGTTTGGGAAGTGAGAGGAGGCAAGTGGCATAAGATAATCCCGGATTCTTCCAAGGACGAATTTGTTGTTGTTACACCTGGGATTGGAGCTGTTGGTGCTCCCAAGTCCTCGACTCTTCCCAATTTGTGGCTACAATGCAAGGAACTCTTTCTGCGTTTGATGCTGCCGGAGGGCTTTCCACACAGCGTTACCTCGGATTACTTGGACTACACCCTATGGAGGGGTGTGCAGGGTGTTGCCAGCCAAATTAGCGGAGTCCTTGCCACCCAAGTTGGTTTTTTTGGCTGTTTGTTGTTGTGTTTTGTTCTGTCTTGTCTTGTTTAATCTGCCTTGCTGATTCTATGTTGATTTTCACAGGCCTTGCTTTATGCGGTTGGATTGGGGAAAGGGGCCATTCCGACTGCCGCTGCAGTCAATTGGGTACTCAAAGATGGAATCGGCTACCTCAGTAAAATCCTCTTGTCAAAATTTGGCCGGCATTTTGATGTCCATCCCAAGGGTTGGAGGTTGTTTGCCGATCTTTTGGAAAATGCTGCCTATGGATTGGAGATATTGACTCCTGCCTTTCCTCATCAATTTCTCCTAATTGGTGCTGTTGCCGGAGCAGGACGATCAGCAGCTGCATTAATCCAGGTAATCGCCTGTTGGAAATTGGAATGTTAGGTCATATATATCAATACCTGCCAAGAGTTTCATTTCTTTTAAAAGAAATATGTTTTGATGTAGAACAGTTGCTTTTTCATACACAACCATCTTTCATCTTTTGCCTTACTGTTGGGATCATATTTTCCCTTGAACAATCCAGCTATTGGTAACTCCAAAAGGAAGATGCCAACTCATGGTGAAGGAGATGGTGGTGAAAATGTCACTGCTTTCTTAGGAGGTCCTAGGTTTACCTGATGCATTATTCTTGGGAAGGAATCATGTATATGCATTTGTGGTTTTCAGTGATCCTACAAAAGCAGGGCAAATGGGTACAGGTTATTTATTTATTTTTGAAAAATTCTTTCCTTTTGATGCATCTCTGGTAAGACTGACATGAACCTTTTATTCAACCACTATCCAAGCAACCCCTTTAAGTTTCAGTAGCACTCTACAAGATTAAATCACCTTAGAAGAAGAAAATTTAGGAAAATTTGATACCTCTTCAGTGGCAAAAGCTTGAAAAATAATTTGCCACGGAAAGATCCATTAGGCTTGAGAAAAATCAAATGTTTGGTCTTGAAAAATTAGGGGTTGAATTGTCATCATTAAGAATTTGAATGACCAGCATTAGTTTGTAATTCTGGTTTTAGGTTTTGTCACTGGAGCTAAGGGCAAACTTATAAAGGAATGACTAGTTATTACCCTGACTGATGGCTTCTTAAGGGGCTTTGTGAGTCTCCTTAATATGAGGATATGCAGTCTAGCTATTTGAATCCGTACCTGAGTTCATGGCAGCCATAAGCTATTAGAATCCTCAGGAAATTGCCACACAAGCTTTCTCATTAATGGAACAAGCATTGTCACCATACTGCTACCTTGTAGCCGATCTAAGATTTTAGGGTAAAGCACGATTGATCAGTTGAAGGGTGATCTTTCCTATCTTTCCCAACTTTGGTTGCCGAGAATGCACTTTGATATTAGTTTACAAGCAATGTTGCCTGACACTTAACAGTGAACATGAAGTAAGCCATATTTTGGAAGGGTGGATTTTTTCAGGGTAATTTCACCACTTAATGGAAACTTTATATTCTTCCAACTAGCCAAGAAATTGCTTATTATTCCCCCCAGTCAATTTCAAATATCTATTCTATGGTTTCCTCCAAATAAAGATCTAGAAGCATGAATAATCACTCAGTAATAACACATGCTGCTGGTGGGGTCTGACTTTTTGGGGAAAGAAGCTTGAACTATGTTTTCCTCGAGGAGTCCTTATTTTTTTATCAAGAACAATATTTCATTTGACTCCATAGCTATCAACTACCCCATGTTCTAAGTAGACTATGATAGCTAGATACCAAGTAGGAAGTTGAAAATTTTAAACAAATTGCCATAGACTTTGGATAAAGATCGCTAGAGGTAAACCACAAAGAAGAACAATGTCTTGATGTATTAACCTCCTAGAATTCTCACTTCTGTGTCCTTGCATAATTGAACTCTGTCATCTTCACCAGATAAACTCATGGATGTGAGGAAATTTCCACATGCTTTAGATATAGATTTAAGATATGTAATTGGAAACACATCTTAATCCTGCATGCTCTTCAAATGAAATATTCCATGCCTCACTAAAATGTGAGACCTCAGTATATTGTTAGGCTCCTTCTGGAGTGCCCCATCCAATTCAAGCAGTGTGGTTGCTTTCAGTTTTTCTCTATAACTTCCATTGCCTTTGGGATATGATATCTCCACGACTTTTCTAATCGTGTCTAACATGCATTTTGGTTTGTCATTATTTATTTAATTTTACCCATGCAAAATCTTGTGTGTCACTAGACTGGCATGATTTGTTTATGATAGAAATGTGTAAATTTTCTTAATTAAACCTTGTTCTGAATCTTTTTATTGTTTAAGATAGTCCATCAGTATCTCAATATAAGATCACTGTTCACCTGTTATCATCCTCATATGGACCTTATGATGTTCATATCTTAAAAGTACAAACTGCTCATTTCACAGGCTTCTACGAGGAGCTGTTTCTATGCTGGCTTTGCTGCTCAAAGGAATTTTGCTGAGGTAAAATGAATTTACTTCCAGATAGCTTTGTTTAAAATATTAAATGTGGAAACGTTTCGTGAAGCAGGCAAGTATTTTACATCCATCCAACTTGCCTGTATTTGATTTTGATGGAGAAATGGCTTGTCTTTTTCTAATTAGTTGTGCTAATTTTTTATTTTTTATTTTTATTTATTTATTTATTTTTTTTGTGTGACCTGTGCTTCTACCTTTTTATTATATCATTTTACATTTATTTCTTAATGGAATTACTGGTGGTAGGTAATTGCAAAGGGCGAGGCTCAAGGAATGGTGAGCAAATCCATTGGTATCATGCTTGGCATAGCATTAGCTAATTGCATAGGCTCCTCTGCACCTCTTTCCTTTGCTTCTTTTACTGTGGTAACTGTGGTCCATATGTTCTGCAATTTGAAGTCATATCAATCCATTCAATTAAGGACTTTGAATCCATACCGTGCAAGTAATATTTTCTTCTTCTTCTTCTTCTTCTTTTTTTATTCTTTTTATTTTTATTTTTAATTATAGTAATGCTATCTTAGTTTTGTTTTATATGATATAAAGTAATTTACTGTGCCTGAAATACAAAAATAGTGCAACATTGTTGACCATCTTTAAATAGAAATTCATTGTGTTATAGGAGCATAGTGGTTTTGAAGGTTTTGGAATGGTGGAGCGCATTGAAAGTCTTAGTATCCATGTATGTACACCTAGGACCCAGTGCCCTAGTAGGATTACATAAAATTGACACTCCTACTCTGAGTGGCATCCACCACTTGTACCAGGTCCTGTTCATTTCCAATGTTGTTTCCACCTCATTGTTTTCTTACTGTTTTATTCATGTGTCACATTTCTTTCTTCTGTTACAGAGAAGAGAAAGGAAAATTGAGTCCTTTCTTGTTGGTTTTGGCTTTGTGGTTGTTACTTTTCCTTTAAGGATATCCATCCTTTTGGTACTTTCTATTCATGATTCAATGAATTATGTGTTGTTTCTCATTGGAAACGAGTTGTTTCTGATTAAAAAAGAAGAAAAAGGAAAATTGACAAAATGCACTTTTTATTTATTTATTTATTTTTTTTAGGGCCATCCCCAATAACTGGTTTTATTTATTTATTTATTTTTTTAATGGTGTTCCATAAAGCCTATCATGGGAAGTTGGAAGTGATTATGTGGTGATGTACAGAAAAACTTATTTGGATTATATGAAATTATTATTTGGGCTCATATCATTGACCAGTGCTAATATTGTTTTGCTTATTGGATTCATCTTATAATTGAAAACGTATTTCTTGATTGTTTTAACAGGTTTAGTCTTCAGCGAATATCTGCTTAGTGGCCAAGTTCCTTCAATTAAGGAGGTTAATGAAGAGGAACCGCTAATTCCAGTTGTACCCCTTCTTAATGCAAAGCCTACTTATAAAGTGAGCTGATTTTTGTTTCTTGTTTCCTTGAGTGTTGTTTATAATTCTTTTTCCCTTGATTGGGTAGACTTTTTGAAGATAATATGTGTTGCTGACCTCTGATAATATTGCCTAATTTAAGTTTTGACATGAAGTTGGCATTGCTAGATTCCTTCAAATTACTCAATATGTGATTCAACCACAATTTAATGATGTGTTTTATTTCATTTTAATTCGTAGTAGGCCTTTTGATTTCTAATTGTCTGAGTTGTGTGCAATTTGAAATGTCACTTTAAGGCACAATCAGCAGTACTATCCACTGAAGCCAAGGATGCAGCTGCTGAAATAGAGCGCCGGTTGCAGTTGGGATCCAAGCTCAGTGAGGTAGTTAGCAGCAAGGAGGATGCACTTGCACTGTTTGATCTGTATAGAAATGAAGCTTATATTTTGACTGAGCACAAGGGACGATTTTTTGTAAGTAAATTACTAGCCCTGTTTTTAACACCTTGTTTAGTTGATTTGTTTGTTTATTTGTGTTTTTCCCCTCTTGTGGGCGATAGTGAGAGAAGGGATGGGTTAGGCTGATTTCCCCCTCTATGCTTTTTAGTTTATTCTCATTGCATTTTATTGGTATCCCATTTCTTCTTAGAAAAAAAAAAAAAAGTTCCTATAGTTACTTTGAAGGCTAAATGGTTAAATTAACTCATCAAATTCTCTTTTAATAATATTATGTCATTTTTAAATGTCAAAAATGTCAAAAATGGCTGAAATATCAATTAAACACCTAACACAATTTCAAAATTCAAATTTTAGGATTGCTTTTATGGCAAGGATAGTGAGTTTGTATGCCTATCAGGAAAAAAAAAAGGATAGGCACTTTATATAGGAAAAACTAGCAAGTAGATAATGATGTCTATAATTGGTTATTGATGGTCTTACAACTTAGGATTAAAGATGTTAATGTAAGCTGCAAGTAGTTCTGTTGCTTTCATGAATAGAGGAGGCCTTTACCTTATTAGACCACTATGCCCAATAGGAGTAAAGGCCCCCACTTATCCATTACCACAAGGCACCAAATGAACTTTCCCCTGTATGAAGCCAATGTAATGCACAACCTGCATGCAAACCAGATGATGCCCCACTTTTTGCTCAGAGGTCCTAGGTTGATGCCAATCTTTATTGGTTCCTGTCAATGCCCACACACAGACATGTGTCTATGTATATACAAGCATATATCTGTATATAAAATATGTATGGAGTGATTTTCTGCTTACTCATCTCCTTCTCTGGTGAAGTGAGAATTCACTCTACATCCGTCCCTCTGTTGAAATATAGGATTCCTTCTCATGTATATTGTAGCTTGGTTATTGGGCACAACTACAACCTTCCGTATCTTACCAGATTTGACTCACATCATTTAGCACAACAGATGCAACCTGGTACTCAGCACCTGAACTAGTTATTAAATTTAGTTCTGCAAAGGCACAATAGCTTATTGTGGACTTCAGGTTGATCTCTCACCAACCCAATAAACATATGAAAACCTAGTAATCGCTAAATCAGTTGATGGCTCAACAATAATGCTGTTTTGGTACATTGAGATATGATGCACTGCTTTTGCAGTATTTGGTGGGATGAATGTCTAAACTGACTAACCACTCTCATTAAGATTGCATGGGTGAAAACTTGAAAAACCAAGAAGGATTGTCAATTGACCAGTTGCCCAACTATGACAGGAGATGGGATTTCTAGGTTGAATATTAGGAGCAGAAGGCCTTTTTTTTTTCCCCAACAATTTTATGAGTAAGGCTGGTTTGATAAATCTCATTTAATGGGGTTCTTTTTTTCGTTATTCTATAGACATGGTCACATGGTCCATAGAATAATATTGTACACCTTTTTGTGGTGAGATCCTCAAACCTGCCTTCTTTCTTTGGTGAGATCCTCAAACCTGCCTTTTTTTCTTTAAACACTTTCTTTTGCTTATTCTTCTTCAAAATGTTGTCCAACATCATACTCCCACTGCAAGCATAAAGTGTCTGTTTGTGTAAGTGCTTGCATATACTCACAAGTTTAAATTGATTTATACGAGACACTTATTGAGGAAGATAAGTAGCCTTGTGAGATTTGCCTTTTTGAACTAGTATACACTTATTCTCCCTTTTTTTATTGGACTTTGATGTAGGATTTTATACTTCTTGGGAGGAATCTCATCCTTCTTTGTGCTTATTACTTCAATGCAATGAATTGATCATTTCTTATCATGCCCCCCTCCCCTTAAAAAAAATAAAAATGAAAAGCAAAAATAAGAAGTGGTGGCTGCAAGTTATCTCGGTGCATAAATTTTCAAGACATATACAAAGTAAGGCAATAGATGAAGAGACTAACACTATGTTTGATTCTAGGAAAGTACTAAAAAAAAAAAATAAAAAAAATTGAAGAAAATAATTTTCTCATATTTGATTTATCATGAAAAACACAAGAAAATAAATATAATTAAAATTGACTAGAAACTTATGCATTTTTAAATTATTTGATTTTTATAGGGAAGAGAAGAAATAAATGAAATGAATTTGAAGAAGAATGGAACAATAATTTATTTTTCCTTTGCCTTTTCTTTTCTTCAAATTTTTTTCCCTTGTATTTTCCTTTTTGCAAAAACAAAACAAGGGGTAGAAGTGTAGAAAACCAGAGGAAAAAGTGAGTTCAGCCTTACTGCACTGGGTTGTTTCCATATCTGTAGCCAATCACAATGGTTCGGGTTGAATAGATCAGAAATTAGGGATCCTTCTTGAAAAAGGGGCTCTCTTTATTTTACTTGTTTGTTTTGCGCTTCTTTCTTTCATTCTCCTCTTTCTTATGTTTTCTTCTCTTTGAAGTTGCAAAACTTATTTTATCAGTTGTGTTTGAAATATCGAACCAGGTGATACTTAAAGAAAGTTGCTCACCACAAGACATGCTGAAATCAGTGTTCCATGTCAATTATCTTTACTGGTTGGAAACAAATGCGGGAATCATATCTATGGGTGCCTCTGATGACTGCAGACCTGGAGGCAGGCTGCAGATATCTTTAGAGTACGTGCAAAGAGAATTCAACCATTTAAAAAATGACAGCGAGTTTGTAGGTTGGGCCACTGATGGGCTCATTGCAAGGCCTCTGCCTAATAGGATCCGTCCGGGTCATGTTGCCTCCACTCCGACAAGCTAATATATAAATCGAAGGCCTTTCCCTTGTGTTATCACTTGCATGACTCCCCATGTGCCAGAAAATGCTTTGTGATCATTGCCCGGCTACCTATGTCGTTCCATTTCCTCTTTTGTGAAGATTGTGATTAGAGAGTTCTGGTTGGGAAATACAGAATGGTAAAACCTTGAGGCTTTGATCTGCCAAAGAAGGCAGGCTTGTGACTTCCTCTGGACGTGGTTGGGCGGCAATTGGAAGGTGCTGATCATTGAGTTGGTAGAGAAAGACACCCTTGCCTTGGAAATCATTAATTGTTCATCTAGACATTAATACATTGATTCCTCCATTAACAAAACTAGACCTTGCATCATCTTTGCAAAGCATATACATGTTGGATCTTAAAAGTTCATTCCATGCTAACATTTCAAGGCTAGTGCTGCATCAAGCACCATTCTGTCTTGATCTGTTTGGTTTTTTGCAATAAAAAAGGGATGGTATCATTTCATTATTCTCTCTGGGAAAATGAGAGTTTTGTCCCATCTCTTTGCATTTTTTCTTCAGTGCCAAACAAAGCTGGGCAAATGAATCCAGTGCTGGGCCAAGCAGCTAAAGCCACAAAACAAAAAAGGTGGGATTTTCGCAGTTGAAACTGAAGGCAGAAACGGGAGATGGTTCTGCTCAGCCCCAACCTCAATCAAGCTGGGAAACATTCTCTTCTACTTCTAGTTTGCATAAGGTAAATCTTTAATTGATAGAAGCAGGGTTTAGTTTGATGATAAATGCACAGCAAGGGATAAGAAACATCACTCAGGAGTGAATACCTATTGATAGATGAAGTCTTATTTGGTAGAGCTTTTTAAATATTTAAGAAATTCAAATATAATTTTTAAGGATATTTGAATATAACTCCCCATATATATATATAGGTCTCATAAGTTACTCAACATAATTTATGAAAGTAGGAAAGAGATTTTGTTTGATGAAATCATCTAACTTGTCAAGATCATCCTTATTTTTTTGACAGTTTCTAAACATACAATCATTGCACTATTATAATATTTGCTTTTATTTCTATTACCCCACATCACAAGATAAGACCATAAGAGCATGTTACAACATTGGAATAGATAATGAAAATGAAGAATCTCTATTTATCACCGTATTTTCATTTTGATTAGAAATAAAAATAGGAGAAAAAATAAATTCCATTCACCTTTATTTTTATTTAAATTTCATAGTTACTAAATAGGGATGCAACTTGGATAAGTTGACTTGAGCTAGCCCAAATCCAACTTGATGTTTGAGTGGGTTTGGGCAAATATTTTCAGTATTCGAATTAAGTTTGGGTTAAATTTTCTCAATCCACTTAATTTGGATTGGGTTAGGGCTAACGTTCGAAGAACGTGAACTTAACCACGAGCTTGATTTAATTTTTTATAATATTTATGTCCTATATTCATTTTCTTTTTTGATTTTAAATAAAAAATTAAATTATAATTATATCATATACATTTTCATTGTTTTAGAAATATATATATATATAAGTTTATTTATTTTTATTGTTATCTTAAAATTTTATCTTATTTACTATTTAAATTTGGGTATGAATATATAGATTTTTTATTATTTATTTATTTATAAAAAAATTATTATAGATAGATTTTAAATCATGCAACTCAATTAACCTGATTAATTTGAATTTAACTCGATCAATTTGATTTTAATTCAACCAATTTGAGTTTAGAAAATTGAGATTGAGTTGGGCTTGGGTTGAGTATTTCAGGTTAGAGATTGGGTTAGGTTGAGCTTGGGTTAGAGATTAGGTTAGATTGAGCTTGGATTAATTATGTCTTAATTTGAGGTGGGTTTGGGTTACTCATCAATCCAACCAATCCGCCTAAGTTGAAGCCCTAGTACTAAACCCATCTACGAGACAATGGACCGATTTATGGATGAAAATGAACATACTAAAGCAATACGAATCATTGCTGATTGCTCCACTTATCCCATCAGAAACATTTTTGGAGAATCACGGTCGAACCTACTCTAAATTGATGTTAGATAGTATGTATGTTTAGATTGAGGTTAATTGTTGGTCTCATTCTATTTAACCTTAATTGTTTTGACACATTTGATCTATTGTCTCCGGTCCATCTTTTGAGCCGGAGGGGCCGCTGAATCGGTGAGACCCGGAGACGGTTCGCTTCACCTACTGGGTTTTTTTTTCGTTTTTTCTTTTGGACAAATGGGCCAGAACCTTGTTGGGCCACGCACGGCGCTTTCACAATGGCCCAAAGAATACTGATAGTTAAAAGGGCTTGAACCTTGGATTCAAGGACAAATAACCCTTAAATTTTTATCAATTATGACGTAAATTATTTTTAAAATAATTGGTTAAAAGAGATGAAAAGATCTTATATTTGTAAATCTAACCTCCTCATTTTTTATTTTTAAAAAGTAATTTATTTTTTACATAAATGCCTCTCAATATATTGATTATTTACATGTATATTTTAAAAGAAAAATTATTTTTGTAAGAAAAAAATAAGGGCATTTTTGTCCAAAATGAATATTTTTTAGGGTTAAAAAAATTGAAGAGTTTGAAGGAGGATTTTCCCAAGCTTGCTATTCTCAACTTTCAATAACCTCATCAAGGCTTTGCTTCTTGAAAAGATGGGAGGATTTTCCCAAAGTTGGAAATTCCATTTTTAATATATATGTTAAAATAATTTAGAAGAAGAGTTGGAGATGTGATACGAATAAAATTTGGATTATAATAAGAATAATGTGACATTCAAACTTTAGAAAAGATTGAGTCGGTCCAAAAATCCAAAGTCAATTCTCAATCTCCTGATTTTGTGGGATTTTGGGAGTTAAAATGGAATATTTTGGAGAACTATTACACCAAACATTGCCTTATGAAATGAAGTCATCAAATCTAAATGGTGAGCTCATAAGGATTCACTCTTTCTTTTTTCCAATTAATTAAACGGATGGAAGCGACGGTCAAATCTATATTTTAAAATTGGCCAAATCTATATTTTAAAATTGGCCAAATCTATATTTTTTGGGCAAATGTGTTTGGCATTCTGCTTACTATATTCAAATTCCTTTTTTTTTCTTTTAAATAATAACAATAATAAAAGGAGGATAGGAAACCGAGGATGTTTTTTTTTTTTTTTACTTAAAGCAATTTTGCTTTCAGATTTTAAGATGTTTATTTATTTTTATTTTTTAATGTTTTCATGATTTATTATTAAATTTTTAAAATTTTTTATTGAATGAAAAAAACCAAAATATTTGATTTTTTTCTAAATTAAAAAAATAACATATTAATTTTTTTTTTCATTTTCTAATATTTAATAGAAATAAATATTTAAAAAACCAACAACCTAATACTAAATACTATTAAACACTATTTAGTTTTAAGTTTTATTTAGAATTAAGTAAAAAAAAAAAAAAAACGAGCACTATATAATGGATGTTTGATAAAACTTAATACTTATTAATTAATGATTTAAGTTGACTTTAAGTTAAATTATACGTAAGTTGTTTACTTAAAACTTATTACTTAATTCTTTTTTTTTTTAGTACTAATGTTGTTTGATAAAATTAACTTATAATTTATTTTAAACACTTAAATTAACATATTTTTCCTCATAAATTATAACTAGTGCCATGAAGATCAAGTAATAGTGGAGGTCATGAAGTAACAAAGAATATTGTGTAGGTAATTAGAACAAATGAGGGTAAAAAGATAAAATAAAAATGTAGCCTTAAAGAATAAGTTAATTATTTTTATATACTTAAAAGTTGTTTTCCTATTTTAAGTCATACTATTAAAGTATTTTATCAAATACACTTAATTAACTTAATGACTTAAATTAAGTTATTAAGTCACTTTAAGTTATTAAATTAGTTTATCAAATACCACCTTAGTAAGATATTTAAAGCTCTAATTTTAATTTCTAGTTTTTTTTTTTTTTTTTTTTTTTTTTTTTTTTTTTTTTTTTTTTTTTTTGTAATTTTTATAAGTTAGTAGTAAGGTTGTTTGATGTCCAAGGATCATACTAGTTCAGTAGTATTAAAAAATAGAAAGTGTTGTTTTTTACAATCTTTAACTAGTTTGTTTATTTTTATTTTTAATAAAAAATAGTATAAATAAGAATAAATTAAAAAGATGTTATGGAATAATACTATTGCAAATTATTTTGACCCATCTACCATTACTGAAGAAAAAACATCACTCCACGAATTGATTGATTCGATTACAAATTAATAATAAGTGTTGTACTTTATTTTATTTTTTCAAAATAAAGATTCTCTTGAAGTGCAAGTTGTTTAAAAGTTATTTTAGATTTTACAATTTGTTTGGTGGGAGACTAAAGTGACATATGGTTACGATTTGTGGGCTCATTTTCTATTTTTTATGTTTCAAAAGATTATATATATATAAATAAGAAGAGTTATTATACAAAAGGTAAGACTTATTTTAGGTTGTAACTTGGCTAGTGTCATGCCTCGAATGTTGGGTGATCTAAAACTCAACTCATGACATTAGTTTAAAGGTTTGACTCTTAGGGTTACTCCTAGTCTAAGTTGGCAACTTAAACACCTTGATTTTTTTTTTTTGAAATAAATCATAGTTTGAATTTAAATAAAATTTCTTTGATCTAAGGATTCATTTCACTAATACATAAATACCACTAAAGTCAAAACGTGACAAAAAAAAATAAAAATCAAAGTCTCTATTCCAAGTCTAGAACAATTTCAATAGCTCTTCATGACTATCCAAAGTATAATCAAATTTCAATTACTTAAATTAACCAAATTGATACAAGTCCCAAAATTTTAACAAAACAATTATTAAAAATCTTTAGGCAGCTTCTGAACTTCTTGGGGCATTCTAGAACCCCCTTTAGTTTGCCTATAAGTCCTCAAGAATGACATCTATATCTAAAACGTTTTTTTAAAAACTGAACAAACTTTTCCATATTACTCAATAGACTGCCTTACACCCAAAATGGTTAATAGGGAGGTACTAAGCGTCAAGAAAATTAAAATAAACACCTAGACATTAAAACAACATTCAAATATTGAAATAAACTTTCAACTTTAAACCAAACATTTTATTTTATATGACCATACAACTTATACACCTCTTGATAGTTAAATAAAAATGAAAATGAAAATGTAACAAATAATCATACAATGCACTATTGTTATTGGTATTACAGGAAAAGAATTAAGAATCCCATAATTTTAGGGTGAGATTTGCTAATATGGGAGATATTATTTTTGATTGATTGTGATTGATCCGTGTGCACATAGTTTCCTAGAATAGGCTACTTGATGTTTGTATATATGTATCTTCCTATCTGTAAGTCAATACATTTTTCAATATACTAAAGATTCCCAAAATACTCTGTTTTACCCTTTCTACATGGTATTAGAGCACCAAACTTGGTGACTCTGAATTCTTCCAAACTCTTCCGTAACCTAATCCCTTGTTATAGCCGTTGCCATGGACATCAACAACAGAACAAGATTGACATCGTCTAAGGCTACCATAGAAGCCTCAAATCCCTTTTCTCTACCCCACTTGGGCCACCCAGTTATGGTACTCATCTCCAAGGTACTTAAAGGAGATAACTATAGCATGTGGAGTCGGGCTATGAGAATTAGTTTGAGTGCTAAAGACAAGATTGGATTCGTCACAAGTTCAATCAAGCCACCTTCTTCAATAGATGATAGTTTTCCTTCTTGGCAACGATGCAATGATATGGTGATCTCATGGTTATTGAATTCCATTCATCCAAACATAGCCAATAGTGTAATTTATGCCGAAATTGCAATGGAAATTTGGGCAGATCTACAAGAGTGTTTTTCTTAAGGAAATGATTTAAGAATTTACCAGATCAAATGAGACATCATGAAACATAGGTAGCAGGGGTAGTAGTCAATTTCGATTTACTACTTAAAGCCTAAAGCTTTTTGAGATGAACTTTCATCCTATCATGAAGTGTTATCCTGCTCTTATGGAGGGTTGGAGAAACTCAAGGAAAGAGATGAGAAAGAGAGTCATGCAATTTCTTATGGGATTGAATGATAGTTTTGCTGTCATTCGTGGACAAATCTTATTGGTGCAACTCTACCTGATGCATGTCGAGTTTACTTATTGTCCTTCAATAAGAAAAGCAGATTGAAGTTTCTCTATCATGCCATGCTTGCAGATCTGGACAACAAAGCGACTATAGCACACCAAGTTCAAAGGCAAAAGACTTTGCTATACTGCTCTTATTGTGACCGTGATTATCACATCATTGAGAAGTGTTACTACCTACATGGCTTTCCAATAGGTCACAAGCTTCATGGGAAGAATGTGAAGCCTCCTAATCAACGTCACTCAAATGCAAACAATGTGAAGGTGGAAACAAACAAGGTTGTGGAGACAAAAAAAAATTTTCTTTCAATAAATGATGGACCAAGGCTCACAATTGAAGAATATAACCAACTAATGGCCATGATTTAGAAAAATAATGATAGTAACAACATTGTGCAAATGCCACAAGCATAAATATGCCATCATCCAAAATTATTCTAGATTGCCCACAGTTGAATACGTGTTGGGTTATTGATAATGGAGCCACAGATCATGTAACTTAGCTAAATTATTAGATTTGAAAATTTTACCTAGGACAACCACCATTGGTTTGCTAGATGGTGGTCAGGCACATATTGAGTCAATTGATTCATTGCATATTACACCTCATGTTAAACTCGATGAAGTACTCAAAGTTCCACAATTTCAAGTTAATTTGCTATCAGTTAGTAAACTAATGTAGGTATAACAATGTATAATGATGTTCTTTTCCAATTTCTATGTTGTGTAGGACGCTGCTACAAGGTAGACGATTAGCCTGGGCAAGCAACATAATGACCTTTACCACCTAGCACAAGACCAAAATCTAGCCTTAGCTTACGTCATTCGTAAACATTCCAATCTTTGGCATTAACGTCTTGGGCACCCATCATCTAGTCCTCTTCAAATTCTTGCTAGAATTAATCCTAAAATTTATTTTGATTCCAAGCATGTTTGTGAGACCTTTTAGCTAAAGAAACTCGTTTATCCTTTCCATCTAGTTTAATTTCTTCTCAAACACCTTTTGATTTGATACATTGTGATATTTGGGGACCACATTAAATAAATTCCTATTTTGGGGCTCATTATTTCTTAACAATTGTTTATGATTATACTCGATATACATGGATAAATCTTATGAGTTTTAAATATGAAACACAAAGGATATTGAAATAATTCATTTCTTGGTGGAAACATAATTCAATTGTCTCATTAAAACTCTTTAGATCTATTATGGCATTGAAATTTCCTATATGAAACAATATTTAGGTACTAAGGGGATTAATTACCATCATTCATGTATTTACACCCCCAACAAAATGGGGTGGTTGAGAGGAAACATTGTAATATTTTAAATGTGGGAAAAACTCTTCATTTTCAAGCAAACTTGCCATTAAAATTTTGGAGGGAAAGTGTTTAAACGACTTGCTATTTAATGAATTACTTACCCACACCTTTTCTTTCTCACAAATCGCCATACTAACTTCTTCACTACAAGCTACCTACATGTATCCATCTACAAACTTTTGGATGTCTTTGTTATGCCACTAATCTCTTACCTATATATAAATTAGATCAAAGAGCTTGTCGTTGCATATTTGTTGGTTATTCTCTTGGTCCAATAGGTTATCGGGTTTATGATCTTGAAAGTAATAAATTCTTTTCGTTTGTCTTTCATGAACATATCATCCTGTTCCAGACTAATCCACAAGAAGAGCAACATGATGTGGCCGTTCTTCCTTTACCACAAACCTCATATGAATCCATAACCACAAAGAAAACCAAACCCTAAGCCGATGATCAATTTTTTTCTTCACCTTCCTTATTTCCATCCCCCGTGTCTACCTTCAATGAACCTACACTTGATTATGACACCATTGTGACACCACCACCTCTTGTTACTCACAATTTAATTGTATCAAGCAACCAAGTGTCAAACTCCGAAATTTTCATCTCTACCATACAACTAAGGTTGCTGCTAACCAGTCTTCTTCTTTGTTAGGTATGCTTTATCCTTTGACTCGGTATATTTCTTATGCACAACTCTCATCGAATTATCAGAATTTTGTTTGTGCCATCACCACTCTTATGGACCTTACAACTTATGAACAAGTAGTATTGGATCTAAAATGGTAGGAAGCTATGGATGCAGAACTCCATGCTCTTGAACAGAATCACACTTAGACACTCACACCTCTCCCTTTTGGTCATCGTCTAATTGGGTGCAAATGAGTGTATAAGATCAAACATAACTCTGATGGCACGGTTGAGCTATACAAAGCTCGGTTGGTGGCGAAAGGCTTCACTCAACTTGAAGGGATTGACTATAAGGAGACCTTGGCTCCTATGACTAAATTAAATATAGTTCGATGTTTACTTGTTATAGTCACTGTTTGACATTGGTCACTTCACCAAATGAATGTTCAAATGCCTTTTTCTATGGTGATTTTCTTGAAGAAGTCTATATGTAGTTACCTCTCAGTTTTCATTGATAGGGGGAGACACCTATGGTATGTCAACTCAATAAGTCATTATATGGGTTTAAACAAGCCTCTCGTAGTTGGTTTTGAAAAATTTTCTACTATTATTCAACAAAATGACTTTCATTAATCAAGGGTTGACTATTCACTTTTCACAAAAATCTCTGGTAATTCTTTCATAGTCATGCTCATCTACATAGACGACATGATCATAACCAGTAATGATGAGAATACAATTATAGCTTTTAAAGAGTCTTTGCACACCAAATTTTGCATCAAGGACCTCGATCAATTATGATATTTCCTTAGTATTGAAGTTGCTCATTTTATTGATGATATTTCGATATCCTAAGGAAAATACACTCTTGATATCTTAGATGAAGCAAGCTTGCTTGGTGCCAAACCATTGTTGACACCTATGAAAGAAAATATTAAACTCCTACCCACAATAGGAGATTTATTGAAGAATCCATCCACTTATAGAATATTGGTTGGGTGACTTATTTAGCTTACTATTACAAGGCCAAAGATAAATTATTAAGTTCACATTTTAAGCTAATTTAAGCAAAAACTAAGAAAGCCTCTTTTAGATGTTGTTCATCATCTTTTCTGGTATCTTAAAGGTGCACTTGGACAAGGACTATATTTTCTTGCCAAAGGAAATTTGCTACTAAGGGGATTTTGTGAAGTAGATTAGGCTTGATGTTCAATCACAAGATGATCTATGATTAGTTATTACTTTTTTCTTGGATGAGCTCTTATTTCATGGAAAACCAAGAAACAAACAACAGTGTTAAGGTCCTCAATTGAATTACAATATAAAGTAATGACTTCCATTAGATGTGAGCTTTCGTGGCTCAAGCATTTGTTAGATGACTTATGGGTATAACACTCATAGCTAGCTTAACTATTTTGTGATAGTGAAACAACACTCCATATTGCTATCTAATCCAGTTTACCATGAACGTACCAAGCATATAGAGATTGATCGCCATGTTGTTCGAGACTGAATTCAGTCAAGTGCCATAGTAATTGCTCATTTTCCATCAGCTTGCTAGTTTGTTGATTTGTTCACTAAGCCACTCAATTCATCAACTTTTCATTCCCTTCTCAACAAGTTTGGCGTTTTTAACATACACGCTCCAACTTGAGAGGGAGTATTATGGGAAAAGAATCAAGAATCACATAATTTTAGGATGAGATTTGCTAATATGGGAGAAATTATTTTTGATTAATTGTGATCGATTTGTGTACACATAATTTCCTAGAATAGGATACCTGATGTTTTTTATATATGTATTTTCTTCTCTGTAAGTCGATACATTTTTCAACATATGGAAGATTCCCAAAATACTATGTTTGACTCTTTTTACAATTGAGCTTTCATCGAAGGATATGCGTCCATACCCAAATACACTTCTAATTCAAAGTCTTTCTGAGGTAAATTTTTGTGTTTTTTACATTAAAAATATCATTTCCATTTTAATTCGTCCTCTCCCTAACCTTTACTTTACATCGTCATTTTCTTTTTCTATTTCACATAACATTTTATCATTTTTTTTTCATCACACAACCATGATGCAAATGAAATGCAATAAACCCATATATTAACAACTGTTAATTTCTAGAATATAATTTTATTTTCCAAACATAATCCAATCATTCCAACAATCAACAACAATAATTTTTCTCCAATCTATATATTATCAACAATTCATAAAAAATAAAAAAAATCTAAACAATAGTCATATAATTAGATGACATGAAGAAAATACAAATATGAATATATTTATCTCCCAACAACAAGATCTATATTTTTTTTTTTCAAAAAATAATGTTCAGTAAAAATTTTAGGGTTAAACCACCCTATCACAAAATCTAATAGTTAAAACTAAAGTTGGACTCCATAGGGATGCTCCTTATGAAAAATAGGACATTCTCCTAAAATTTCATGTGAAACAGAGTATGTTTTTAGCTTGTTAAATGATCTTTTGAAGACAGACGTTTTCTCCCACTTCCAAATGAACACCCTTTCTGTAAGTCCCGTTTTATTCCCCATTTTTTAACCTCTCTTCTAGTTCATGCCTCTTGTTAACTTTCACTTCTTTTTTTTCTTTTTATCTTATTCCTTAGTTTGTAGTGGCTTTTAGCCATTTTTCAATATTTTTTAATCACTTTTCTTTTTTAAAACCCCTAAACATAATTTAATTTTTCTAAAATTGATTTTTTTAATAAAAAAATTTGTTTATAACTATTGTATCGAAACTATATTTCCCATTTCTTAATAAAAAAAATATTTTTTTAAAATATAAAATCCTATACTTAGATTTTTACCAGTATAATTAATTTTTTGAAAAAACCAAAATTATCAATTCAAGTAATAGGAAAGATTTTTCCTAACTTCCTAAAAAATTTTCTACAATAAAGCTGACATGACACAAATTCAACTTACTTATTTGACCACTAAAGTTTGGTGAAAATTTTCAATCCAATTCTCTTAAGGTTGAGTGACAATACAATATAGTAACTTAGTGAAATTATGACTACCTGATAGCTTTATGTCATGACTCATTGTAGGTCTTATTCAATGTGTAACCATACACACTAGTGCACTTATCATGGGAAACCCATCTTGATGGCCAAGATTGACCATCCCTCCAATTAGGAGGCGGTGCACTACAACCTCAAATGGATTGCCTAAGTTTATGAACCAGTTGTGAACAAATCATCTACTTGTAATGAACCCATGACTTGGATCTTTCGTGTAACTCCTAATGCACCTAAGTCATGTACAATGCAAGAGATACTAGGTTAGAATGCTCATAAAGTATAATACATAAAATAAGGATAGAAAAAAGTAAAAACAAAATATCAGTACATGAATAATGAATTCCTAATCTATTACATCAGTCATATTTTTAAGGACTCTATCTTAACTAAAATTGGGCAAGAAACAAAAAAAGAAAGAAAAACCACTACAAAAAAAAGGTAGACCACAAAGTGGAGATTACTTTAGTTATATATAATTATTTCTTTAATACAAGTAGATTTATAAGCTAGGTTTTGTAACCACAACACTTTATTTTAAGAGATTCACACCAATTGCCCTTTATTTTAGGAGATTCATACCAACTCCATTTTAGGATATTTAAACCAATTGTAATATTACAAGTAGAAACAAGTATCACAATTTCCCATTTTTAGAAAATAAACCAAATCGTGGATTTTATCCTTATTCAAAGATTAAGAATTATTCAAGATTCTCTACACTTCTGTCTTAAGTTGGACTAAACAAATTGAATAGACCTAGCTTGTCAACCAACTTCTCAAATATCGGCTTGAATGAATCTTTATTCAAAAAATTTGCAGCTTGTTGTGATGAAGGCACATAGACAACACAAATACTCCTATCTTTGATTTTTTCCTTGATATAGTGGTTGTCCACCTCTATATGTTTTATTCTATTGTGATGAGCAAGGATGTGAGAGATTGATGGTGATGGCAGCCTTATTGTCATAGTAAACTTTCATAGGCTCATTTCTCATAAATTTAAATTCATCCAACAATATGTTCAACTAAAGTAACTCACAAATTCTATGTGCTAAAGCTCTAAATTTTGTCTTAGCACTATTTCTAGTCACCGCTGTATGTTTCTTGCTTCTTTATGTCACTAAATTGTCTCACACAAAGGTGCAATATTTGATTGTTGATCTCCTGTCTGTTTTGGTACTTTTTCAATGTTTTTTTTTTCACGAGCTATTTAATGTATTTATAGTTTTACCAACCCTCGACATGTGGATCTCTTTAGGAGATGTGCCTAGTAATAGAAAAACATTCCTCATTGTGATGAGTGTGGACTTGAACTCTCGTTTTCTAATGAATATGACTCCCTAGTTTCGTGAGGAGATGAGATCATTATTTCTTTTGTTGGCTTACTTGAGTTATGTGTTTGAAAACCTTTATCCAATACACCGTCTTTCACTGATCTTGCTTAATTTGCATCTATAAAAGCCTCAACACTCACCTATTCACTTTTCTTAAAGAGTAGGCTTCATCTTAGAGTCCCTTTAAGGTATCTCAAAATTTGACACACCACTTCCATCTGTTCTTCATTAGAAGAAAACATATATTAGCTCACGACACTAACTGCAAAGGTAATATTATGTCTAGTATGGGAAAAATAGACAAACTTTCATACTAGACATTAGTATTGACCTTTATCAATTAGTGTACTTTTAAATTGTTCTTCTAGTTTCAAATTAAGATTTATGGGTGTATTTGCAGACTTACACCCTAACATCCATGTCTCCTCCAAGAGGTCTAGCACGTACTTTCTCTAAGAGACTAAAATGCTACTTCTATTTCTTGCTACTTCCATACCAAGAAAATATTTTAATGGGCTTAGATCTTTAATCTCAAATTTTGTTGCAAAAGTATTTTTTAGCCTTTCCATCTCTACAACATCTTCACTAGTTAAAATCATATCATCAACATATATTATGAGAATCATAGTCTCACCTTTTTTATGTCTATAGAATATAGTGTGATCCAATTAAGCTTATTGGTACCTTTGATGACGAACAACCTTCATGAATCTACTAAACCAAGCCTATGGAGATTGTTTCAAACCATAAAGAGATTTTCTGAACTTATAGACATTTCCATGAATTCTGGCCTTATCAAATCTTAGTGGTACTTCCATATAGACTTCTTCCTCCAACTCACCATTCAAGAATGCATTTTTGACATAAGTTGCTAGAATTTCCAGTCCAAATTTGCTATCAAGGATAAGAGTACTCAAATAGTGTTTAGCTTTGCTAAAACGTCTTCTGATAATCAACTCCATAGGTTCGAGAAAAACCTTTTGCCACTAATCTCACTTTATAACGCTCAATAGATCCATCTGGCTTATCTTTAATGGTAAAAACTCACTTCCAACCAATGAAAGATCTTTCTCTCAACATTTTCACAACATCCCAAGTTCTATTCTTCTTTAGAGCTAACATTTCTTCTCTTACTGCATTTTTCCATTCTAGTATTAATAAAGCTTCCTGTATAATTTTCAAAACTTCCATTACTGTCAAATTAGTTACAAGAACTTGAACAAATGATGACAAGTGACAGTAGGCTACAAACTTAGAGATTAGATGTTGAGTACAAGATCGGGTTCCTTTCCTAAGAGCTATAGGAACATTAAAATCATCACCTTCAGAAGTAACATGTGGGTTAAAAGTTTGAGTACCTGATATAAGTTTAGATTCATGGTTTTGCAAGAGGTCTATCAAGTGTTCCACTTTTTGAGTATTCTTCCATCTTGAATAAACAATTTTCTAAGGAGATTATAGTTGCAAGTCTCCCCCTATCATTTAACCTTTGTTTATAGTCATAGTAGGTTCAACATAGGGTGTTTGTGGTTGTTCAAGCTTAGGTAGTAGTGCTTGTGGCTATTTAAGCTTAAGTGTTTGTGGTTATGGCCGTTCAAGCTCAAGTGTTTATAGTCAAATACCCAAATGACATGAAGAAAACACAAATATGAACATATTTATCTCCTAACAATAAGATCTATAATTTTTTTCTTTCTTAAAAGAATATTTAATAAAATTTTTTAGGTTAAACCACCATACCACAAACCGGGAATCCAACCAAGCTCAAATTGCACTTTGTAGGGATGTTTCTCATGAAAAAAAGAACATTATCTTAAAATCTCATGTGAAACGAAACACGTTTGAATTCTGCATATTCCGTCTTTGATAGAGATTTCATACCTTTTTCTTGAAGTTGACCAATGGTTATCAGGTTCATTTTCAAATCTGGAACAAACAAAACATTAGAGATATTCCAAATATAATTTTCTTTGGTTTGGATTGTTTCCTTTCCTTTTCCTATAACAAAGACTTTAAAATTGTCTAAGTGCCATGAAAAGATTCATCTAAATTAGAGAATGAAGACTTGTATCCACACATATGGTCATTGTAGCCTATGTTTAAATACCACAAATTCTTGTGGGCTTCCTCATTAACATGACAAGTTATTAACAAAGATATTTCTTCTTCATTTTCTACAAAATTAGATTTTTCAATACATCCTTTAAATAAATTAGTTCAACATTATGACTGATAATAACCATACCTGTGACATTGGAAACACTTAACACTAGATTTGTCTACTGACTTTAGTCTATAAGTAGTTGAGTGATGACTACCTCAACCTCTTCATTTCCCTTGAAAATCACGAACATGATTATCTTTAGGTTTTGGGTATAGTTTTCTATGACCATCATATCCTATGCCTCTGTTTCTACCTTTGCCTCTTCTTCGTTCTGTTGTACCTAGTGTTGAAGATAAATTATTTGTGGAAACTTGTAATGCTTGCTCTTCATTATCATGTTGATTCATCTTTTGTTCATGAATCAACAACAAATCTTATAATTCATCGATTAAGAGTTCATTAAGATCTTTTGATTCTTTAATGAAACAAACCACATAATTAAATTTTGGCATCATCGAATGAAGAATTTTTTCCATCATAGACAAATCCTCCATATTTTCACCATATATACACATCTTGTTGATAATTGTCATTGTTTTTTGAGAAATGATTAGAAACTGATTCTCTTGATTTAATCTAAAGCTTTTTGAACTCCAAATGAAGTGCTTGAAGTTGTTGCCTTTTTTCTCCTATCAATCTATGATATTTATTTTTCATAGAATCACAAATTTGCTTGAAAGTGTCTTTGTTGACAATTATTTCTAGGATAGAATGATCAATTTCTTGGAAAAAGGTTGTTATTTGCCTTTAAATCCTTTAGCTTTAGTCATTTCATCTTTGTCATTTGCACATTCGTCACACATGTTGGTTTTTCTACCTAAGAATCAATCACTTGTCAATACCCTTTGGACCTCAAGAAGTCTCCGCAATGTTTTCAAATGTTGGAGAAGTTGTCTGTTCACAGTTCAATGGTCTGATTGGTGGTTGAACCACAATCAAATTAGTTATGTCATAAAAATATAATTTATATATTATTAAAATTAAAAATAATTATAAAAAAATTGAAAAAATATAAATAATTAAAAATTTAAATACATTTCATCACTTTATTATTACTACTAATAACCTGAATTATGATATGGATAACATGAAGATTTATTAAATTATTAGTATTTCTAATTTTATTTAATTTATTTAAATTTCAATTATTAAGGTAAAATAAGATTTTCTTATTTAAAGTTGTTTAAATTTTAATAATTATATTTTTTTATTATTTGAAAATTATTAGTTTTTTATTCACATTAGTTTGATATTTATTATCCTATAATATATTGATAAATCATAATTATTTATATCTATTTTAAAGTTTTTTTTTAAATATATATATATGTATATATTTAAAATGGTTTTTAATTAATGAATGTCAACTTGATGCATTATGTTTTTTCTTACCAAAGACTCAACTTCAACCCCATCTTCTACCTAGTAGATGGCTTTTTGCCCTTTAAAAATAGTGAATCCCATATCATAAATTTAATAAGCCAAAGCTGCAAAAGCAAATTGTAAAATGGCATTAATGAGGACATTAGTCAACTCATTTCGAAGGTGTGATTATGTCCATGTATGTTGGGCCCATAGTGTGAGTTTTGGAAAACTAAAGGTTGTTTCAATTGGGCCTATGATGTGAGTTATGGAAAAAAAGAAGTGTTTTAATTGATGAATCGACTAAGTTTGTTCACCAATTTAGCAGTTGGATCATTAGGTGGACTAGTTCAATGATAGTTCAACTTTATTTTGACCTAATTAAGTGAACTAAATTAGGTTAAGGTCTGATCAACAATCTAATTGGTCAAACTGGTCCAATTTTTAAAAACATTGGTTTTCCATTAGCATGCTCCAATGGTCATACTGACCATCAAAGTGAGGAATATTTGGTTGTACAAACTTGTTTGACACCATCAATCACTGTTGTTGTTGTTGCATAAATAAATAAATAAATAAAGAAAAAAAGAAAAAAGGAATAGAAAAACAAAAGCAAAAACAAAACAAAAGAAAAACAAGGTGAAAGAGAAAGAAAGCTATCACTCTTTTTATCTCACAAAGGCTTATTTTTAACTAGGCTTTAATACCCTTACTATAAATTATAAATTATATAAATTAGAGCAAAGAAGAAAAATAGAGCAAAAAATGATAAAAATCTAGGATAAAAAAACTTTTCTTAGTACCATACTTTCATTCACGTGAAGCCCATATATAGACAAAGTTACAAATGACTCTTAAGCTAGAAGTAAGAAAACAACCTATTACACATTAGGAAATAACAACCCACAACCACTAATACATTAAACGTGGAGCTACAAAGGACTAGCTCCTTATTACCCATTGTTGCGAACACTTGAATATCTGCATTCCCATCCCTAGACCATTAGGTGGATGCAAAACTTTTCCTAAGGCTCTTTAGATTTAACAAGTGGAAGCAAAAGCATATTAGTAACTTAGATCTAGAGGTTCAAAGTGCTTTACCTAAGATTTGGGTGTTCCTATATCGTTTCCAGTTGTTGAAAGGTAAACATGGATCTTGTAAATTGAGAGTTCTTCCACCCAATCCCTCTCTTTCCTTTGTTCCTAACACATAGAAGTCTCACAAAGTGGTGGTGGTTAGGATTCTCTTCTCTCTAGCGTGAATAAGAAGACTAAACTAAAGCCCTAATCCCTAAGAGGGGTTTATATAGACTTCATGTGGGTTTAAGTGACTTGAACTCATCTTGGGTTTGGTTACTTAATCCAACTCATTTGGGTCCTAATTGATTAATTATCTCTATTAAGCTTTAATTAATCAATTAGTCCAATTTAAAGAGACCATTCACAAATTCTTATGCAACCTTATGTATTTACCAAAATACCTTTATACATACATGTGAATAACGAATTTAAATACCCTTCAATAAATGTGTCATAGGAAAATAATGGCTTCCTCAGAATCCAATTATTAAGTTTACTCAATATCCCATTATAGATAGTCAACTACACTCCAATATTCTATGAAATTATAATGAAATACTAACTTTAGGTCTATGACCTACTATCCATTGTAAATAAGCTCCCCATAAATCGATATTAATAATTTAACAAGCTGGATGTTATCGACCTCTTAAGATTACATCTACAATCCTTAAGTCTTAAATTTTCCTATTATTTGATCAATTGACATATTCTATCTCTCAAAGAACATATGTCAAATTCCAATTAAGGAATTGTTACGATCATAGATTTCTTGATCACATATCTTTAGGATCACCCAAGGGGATATATTGTCTTAAATCCATGAGATATCATGGTGTTTATCTTAAGTGTACATATTGTCATTAGTCTTCATCCCCAGTGACTCATTCCATAAGGAATAATATATGACCACCTTAGGATCCCATTTGTAGGTCAAAGTCACTGAAGACCTTAGCACCAACTTAGTATCCTCTCAAGGTTCAGAACCTATACAATATAATAGCTTGGTGAGATCATAACTACATGATAGCCAATGTCATAACTCATCATATGTAGGTCTTGTTTAGTGTGTAACCAAACATACTAGTGAACTTATCATGAAAAACCCATCTCAATGACCAAGATAAGTCATCCCTTCAATTAGAATGTAGTGCACTACAAAGTCAAATGGATTGCTTAAGTCCATGAACCAATTGTAAATAACTCATCTACTTGTAAGCAATTTATGATTTGGATATTTTGTAGAATTCCTAATGCACCCAATTCCTAATGGATCTTCTATGAAAACAATTAAAATAATTTCTCAAAGAGCATTTGTGTTAAACCGAGATTTGGTTAATATTTGTTTTGATGATAACAAAATAAGGTTTGGAATAAATGTTTTATCTTAAGTGTGTTTTAAGCAAGAATATTTTCAAAGTGACAATTACAAAGACAAAACAAGTCAAAGGAAATTTAAGAAGATGAAGACCTCAAAGAAAAGTGCTTTTAAGACCTAAAGCTCCTTAGGATCTCTTTGTAAGGTTGTTGGTGTACTAGGATCATGTATCTTATTTTTTATTCATGCACCTAAAATCATCCAAGAGCTAAATTGTTTTAAAATCTTTTATATTTGGATGATTTCATGTTTTCGATTAAAACCTTACGTCAAATGCTTTTTAAAATTGCTTTAAAAATTTTTTAAAAGTCAAATACAAGTTACAAGAGGTTCCAAGCCTTAAACCGAGGTCTTTTATGCACCTTACAGTGCAACTAGTTGAGGTAAGGAGGAATCGGTTGAGCTGGTTAGCTCAAACAATTGAGGTGCATTTGTAAATGCTTTCTCTTCAAATAGCATGTATTCAACTAGTTGAGGTTAAGCCTCAACCAATTGAGGCTCAGTCGAAGCTTTAAACCCCAAAGATCACTTGCCAGAAGCATTAAATGCTAACGACTAGTGAAATGGTGAAACCAGTGTTTGATTGGATGACTCTAAACTATGCCTTATGGCTAGTTTGGCCTCCAAACTCCTATAAAAAGGCTCCAAACTTCTTTTTTTTTTTTCAAGTGTAGGAATTCTAAATCTTTTATGAACATCATTTGAGCCTTAAGGGAATGATTTGAGTGCACTTTTTTTAAAAACTTTCATATCATTAGTGCTCCACTCAATTCTAGTTTATTTTGTATTATTTAAGTCTAAATTTTGTAATAGGATTTTATGAAAATATTTTTTTTTATTTCTTGTAAAGCTTTGTAACGGAAGATCAAGTGCAGGGTATCACTTAAGGAAAATCTAAGTATGAGATATTAATTAGTGTTTACTAAGTGTGGGGTATAACTTGAGTGTTTTAGAATGAGGTATGCCCATTGGAGCCTACCAATCCAATTTTAAAGTTTAAAGGCTTGGTTTGGAACCTTGAATTAATTGAACCTCAAGCTTAGGATTAAGGTGGATGGGAGTGAACGTAATCCGTAATTGAGTTGAACCACTATAAATCTTGTGTTTATTTTCTCTCTTCCTTAGTCTCTTTACTTTATATGCAATTACTTTTCATTGTATTTATTATATATTTGCATATAGTTGTCTCTTACATCCATATAATTTAAATTTTCATAAAGAATCCATCACCCTATTCACCTGCCTTTTAAGGTGATTACTATAGGTTGATATATCTAATATCTTAATAATTTTAGAATAAGTTCTCAACAAAGCTGTTATTAAAAACAACTGCGAAAAATACTTTTAAAATTTATTTAGTTTTTCAACATGTTAAACAAAAAGGAAACTTATCCATTTTATGATAACATATATAACGTCTTTAGGTTGATATTAGGTTCAAATTTGAACTTCTGGGACTTTTCACTTCCGGAAATTAACCAAATATTTCTATATAATCAAAAGAAAGAAGGAAGAAAAATTGGAAGAACTTTATTTTTCTCTACCAACATGAATGGTAGCCAAGAGAATAAAAGGAAGAAGATGAACAAAGAAAAAGGCTTTTCATTTTTATTTATTTATTATTTAGATAAATTCTTGTTCTCCCCTTCTTATAGAAACCTAAGTGACCTAGGGCTTATGAGGTTTAAGACAATGCAAAGAAAAATCCAACTTAAGAGATTTCACATTTGTCTTATTGAGAATTTTGAAATGGTAGCGTTTATAAGAGTATTTGTGAGGGCCAATGTTAGAAGAATATGCCAAATTTATATTTTGGCATTGATAATCTCTGTCCAATGTAAATATTAAAATAATAATGTCAATTTATTTTTGTTAATGCTAGGAGAAATGCCAAAAAGGTGACATGCAAGAAGCTGTCATTTGAATGTTTTAAAAGCTATACCATTTCATGGAGCAGCATAACCCAATACCAATACATACCCTCTCAAACAACAAAGGAAAAACAATCAATAATGTATAAGTATGAAAGTGTATAAAAGCACAAGAAACTTTTTTAACTTTAGTAAATGCATTAGTGTTAATCTCAGGAATTTAAGGATTTAGCCAACTTTTATTCTCATTTAATCATTTTAATATTTGCTTAATTAAAAAATAGTAATAGAATTGATACAAATTCAAGGAAAAATCTTCAAATTGCATGCATATTTAAAAAATAGATTTAATGATGCAACGAGAAAAATGCTCAAAAGCTCCATGAGAGGAGGGAGGGATAATTTATTACCCAACTTCAAGAGCTTTAAGAGTAATCTATAATCAAGAGTCAAATTACACATTCCCTTTTAAAGGAGTTGTCAAGACTCAAGAGGGGAAGCAAAGACACATATGTACAATTCTAACAAGAGAAGAAATCCTTCACATACATGAAATATTGCATACAACTCCCTTACAGGAACAGTACTAACAATAATGGTTCCAAATGGGGGGCAGAGCCACTTCAGACAAGTAGCTCTCTGATGAACTCCCTTCCCCAAAGCTTGGTGACTCTTCCACATTGGAGAGCTGGTTCAACACAGCCTTTATTACCATTTTATCACAAGAGAAAGTACCCAAGTCTGGCATTCCTCCAAATATGGGTTTAGTGAGCAAGTGTGGCTCCATATATTGGGTGACGTGTGGGAACACTAGGTTTGATGGGTTTGGGGAGCACATATCGGAGAAGCAGGGCACTTGCTCATATTCATTGAGTTTGGTTTCAGTTTGATCAAAATTGAAGTAAGAATCCACTAGTGGCGGAAGAGTTGAAGAGCCCATGTTCATGTTGTCACAGTACCCATTCCCCATGTTGCTTGTTATTGCCTTGCCTGCTGCTTCTGATCTACTTTTGTTGAACACTCTACATAGAACCCAATCTTCCTGCAGGTTACATCAAAGTTGAGAGTGGAAAAAAAAAATTCCATTAGTGAACTCTTGAAAAAGGAAAAGGATAATGCTTAAAATTGTAAGATGTATGAATAAATTGCTTCTAAATTTATAAATAGTCACAATACTTTGTTCTTGAGTTTGATTGATAAAGTTTGGAGTATATATGATAGAATTACTTTGCTGTGCTTACTTAATGTCACAGAATCATGGAATAATACACAAGATAATAAAGAAAAGATTGAAAACTAACCAACCCTTGAGAAAATTGAGCCTTAAAATTGACTAGCACATGTTGGGTCAATATAATAATTAAGCACTTAAGTTATTCAGACAGATTGCTAGATCAGTACTAGAAATTGATTAAGAACTTGGAGGATGAATAAAGTAAAAAGAAGCACTCCAATATGTATAATTATTCACTATAATTTTGAAGTGGATTCATAGATAGCTGATGGGTCCTATTCAAATTAGATGAGCAAGCATATATGCCAAAGACTAAATAAAAGCTAAAAGCAATGATTCTTGAAGGGGACAAGCTTTGGGTAATTTTTCTATTTTTAATTCTTAATTGCAAGTTGTTTGGGAACCTAGAATTCGGCCCCATAGTTGAGGCGAAAATTCAGGAAATTCGCCACAAAGGACACAAGTTGTCCTTGTTATTGAAAGTCTCCATATGTTGGTTTAATTTCAAACTGATGAGAGTATATACAACTCTTGGTCCACTTTTTCCACACTGCCTATTAAACCAACTTGTGACTTAAATAATCTCATAACTTTAGTGATTGGATTTCTATCTTCCACAAGTCCTATATATAATAATATTATGTATAAGTAATGCCTATACAAATTAGTTCATCAATATTTTTGGAGAACAGGGATAAATAGAGAGAAGAGGTACCTTGAGAGAAGGAATGGTAGGTGGGGTGAGAGGGCCTTGGAGGCGAAACTCATGCATGACCCACTCAGTCTTTTTGCCTTTGGGTGCCCTACCTTGGTAGAAGACCAAGGTCTTCCTCATGCCAACAAGGGTGCCCTTGCTACGGATCGGCCTGTCCTTGCCTGTCGCCTTCCAATATCCAGATAGTGTTGCCCTATTTGTTCTAAGTCCTGTTGCATATTTCCTATCTCTCTGGTTGTAGAAATACCAATCTTTGCCCCCAACACATGCCATCTCTGCCCCACCCACATACACATCAACCATTATCAAGTTAATATCAATCCAATAATGGACTCCATAAATCAATGATTTAAAAATAAAAAGAATAATATAAGGAATATGTAGAATGGGGATGCTTTTTTTGGAAATTTTGTAACTCAAAAAATGACAAATTAATTTTTCCAAAGTCAAAATATGTTGCTTGCTATGTTTAAAGAAGTGGGGTTCAAGAAATTGAAACATCAACTTGGAAGCATTTTTTTTTTTCTTTTTTTCTATAATTAAACTTGTTTCTTGAGTACGGAACTCATTTGTATGTGGATTATTCTATAAGAAATATACAAAAAATTAAAATATAAAAAATAATAAAATATAATTTAAAGAAAAAGAGGAATCATGAAATGTCAATATTGATGAGTCATGCATGATAGTGAAAACTACAAGTAAAGATTCAAGGGCGGCTCACTGTTTGCATGCCAAGATGTCAATAAATAGTGCGGGAATTATTGGAGGGAGCTCTTGGTCATATGAATAGAAGGAAAACAACTTTTAGAAAAAAATGACATTTCATTATCCTTCCAAAATATGAAAGTTGACAAGCTAATGATAAACCACCAAATTTTATATCCAAAATGGAAGGATTAAAAAGGAAAAAAGAAAAAAGAACCTATAAATTTTTTCTTTTATTTGATTTTGCATGGAAAGTTTTCACACTTTTCCTATTTTTGAAGGATCAAAATGAAGAAGAATTCTTTTTCCTTTTTTCCTTTTTTTTTTTAACATTTTTTTTTTCTATGTATGTTTTTTTAATATATATTTTCACATGTTATCAAATATATATATAAAAAATATTATTCTCTCTTTACAGTTTTTCCTTTTTCTTAATATTTTCTAGCACTTTAATAGTTCTTAAAGTGATTAAAAGAATTTATGATTAGTATTCATTTATATCATGAAAAGTTAAAAAAAAAAAAAACCAAAAATAAGTTTAAAACTTGGTGTTTGTTTTTTAACTTAATAAAAAAAGTCAAAATATTTATTTAAAACGTGATATTTATTTTTCAATTAAAGTAACTTATTGATATTAATTAATATGATAACAAATTCACTTTAATCATATTGATTGATATCAATAAATTTCTTGTAACTGAGTAGAAAGAGTAAAACATTTTGACTTTGTTTATTCAATAAAAAAAAAACAAACACCACTTAATAATTTTACTACTATATCTTCAAAACTAGTTCAAGTTTCATTCAGGGAATAAAAAGTCTAAAAATATAATTTTTTGAAATAATTTTTATTGTATTGTATTTTATTTTTCTTTAATAACAAATCAAATAAGAGAACTTGAAAATTTTTTACTTGTTTAATACTTTGGAGGCTTACTCTGAGCCATTAATATCAATCATGCTAGCTAACAGAAACAAGAATAAACCCCAAAATTAAGAAATTAATATAAGATCCTCACCATTTATGAGGTTATGATGGAAGTGTAGAAAATTCCTCATAAAGTTAGGAGAGTGTCAAAGTGGCCCAAAAGAAAGAGAGAGAGAGAGAGTTTGTAGTGTTTTTTTTGTGCATGAAATTAATGATGAAAGTGAAACATACGTGAAAGACAATCCATTGAAAAATGAGATGTAAGTGAGGTACAGGTGTGTGGTAGACATATAAAATCCAGAGCATATATGAATTTTGGGTCTGAATTGTTATCTCAATATCACTCTCACCACCTCTGTGCCTTTGAATTATTTCAAACTGCCAAAACTGTCTGTTTCTTCAAAAAGGAAGGGATGCATATGAGGTATCTATCTGTGTACTGGGTCTTCCTTGAAATATTTGTTCCATCTAATCAAAATGCATATTTAAATTTTCTTTCCTGATTTTGAAGCCAAATAAAAATATGGAGGAATAAAAAGGAAATTGAAGCTTCAAACCCTAAAAATAGCACTAGATTGGCATGGGAGAAATCAAATTAAATATTTCATTTCAAGACTGTTGTTTGTCTTCAAAACAAAGAAATGAAAATAATAGCTAGAGAGATATATTTTCTAAAATAAATTATTTAAAGATATTGAAAAAATTATTTCTGGAAAATTATTTAACAATAAAGACAAACATGGTGAGAGCTGCATTCTTATGCATTTCATACACAAAGAGATTTCTTTTTTTTATAATTAAGAAATTTTAGTAATTGAAAACTTACTATTAGAAGGAAAAAAAACCGAAACAAAGCGAGGTTATTTGAAGGATCATCATAATTAATTGCTATATTATATGATGTAACATGTATTTTTTGAAAAATAATTCATAATCCACAAAAGACAAGCTATATAAACTTTAAAACTTTTGATTTTTTTTTTCAAAAAGGAAAAAATGAAATTGAAGAAATGAAGAAAATTTTTATTGGGTGAAACTAGGATATATGTTCTCTCTCTTTTCTTTTTTTTTTTTTTTCTTTTTTCTTTTACCCTTTCCCTGTCATTTTTCTTTTCTCTCATTTTCTGACAAAGATATGTGAGTGGAAGCTTTTTCCGTGCAACAAAACAAAAATATTTCAACATACAGCTTCAAGGTAAGAATACCTGAATTTTCAACAATTTGGACACCATGTACAACATCTAGATTGAGATGCACACCAAAAGAAAGAAGAAAAAGGAAAAAAAAAAAAAAAAAAGCTTTACACCCACTTGTTTTTTGTTCTATCTTTCTGATAACTATTATTTTTTGCAAAAGCAATAGAAATATATATGATGAGCATGAAGATATGCAGAATCAGTAAAAATATAGAAGATGAGGATGAAGATGAAGATGAAGATGATCAAGATAGTGGATATGGAGGGTGGGCTCACCAGGAATATCCCAAGGCTCACACTTGTTGAGATCAACTTCAATGAAAAGAGAAGATTCAGAGGAAGTGACCTTCTTCATCAGGTAATCACATACAAGCTCTTCATCTTTTGGATGGAACCTGAAACCTGGTGGCAGCCTTGACTCAACCATCTCAATAATGCTCATTTTGAGTTGAGAGAAAGAGAAATGGCAATTGCTTAATTTTGGGGTTGTTATATATAAAGAAAAAACCAAAGTAAAGGGATTGTTTATGTATGTATGGGATCTCAAGTCAACTAGTATTTTCGGTATGAAGAGGCACTTATATACAAGAAGGGGAAGAGGAAGATGAAGAGGAAGAGGAATAGTTATGGCAATGGGTAATGTTGATGTGGGCTAACCAACTACTGCCAACCTGCTGATGTAGTCATAGCAAGTGATTGGTTTTTGGAATTTATTGTGGGGTTGGATGGAGTTGGCACCCAAACCAGACAATTTGAATGAGGACAAGCCCACATGATGCTCCTGTCCTTACTCTTCACTGTCCCTTTCACCTCTTTCAATCAATATCTTTAGTTTTCATTTTTTTTTTTCCTTTTTGAAGAATTGTTAAACACATCCTTCTAATCTTTTTCCACGCCCTACTATTTTTTCCTTTTTAAAAAAAAATCAGGTAAGAGAATAAAAATGCTCTCTTGCCTTCTTTATCATACACCACCAAAAACCTTAATCCTAAAAAATTCCATTCTCTTCACTTTACCTTTTTTTTGCTTTATTTTCCATTTCCTTTTTTTTTTTTTTCAAATCTATTCTCTTCATCTTTTTCCTCTTTCCTCTTTTAGGGTTTTGCTATAGTACTCAAAGTGTTTTTGATACCCACTTTGATACAGTAGAATTTTCCTTCTTTCAAATTAATTAACTAATAATGACCATAACATCCCCCTCTTTTTGTTTTATTAAATAAATAAAGAGGTATGATTAAGGAAGGGGTATTTTTGCCTTTTCACACAATCTTTTGTTCAAAAAAAATTTGATAGGTGTAAAGAGAGCTGAAGCCGATGTTTTCAACATTTCTCCCCTTTTTAGTTAAAGATTGATGAGTCATAATTCATCCTCAAAATACAATGATAGACACAATATAAGAATATTATATATCAAAGTCTAAAGTCACTTCTTCTTTGTAATGAATCTAACTCCCTTCGATTTTATAACCTTTTTCAAAGCATCAATGGGTCAAGTATGGTATTACCATTACTGCGTTCATGTTGTGGTAGAAAAATTTCATGCTTACCATCCAACCCATGACAAAACCCAATGGGAAAAGAGAATCGTGATTAGAATGTTTGGATCTTAGTATTATTTTAATTGGTGAAATTTGTTATAATGATGTTGATTGATGCTTTGGAAGCATATGTTGTTAATAATTTTCACAAACACAAAAATATAATAAAATTGGAAGCCATAGATTGATTGTACCTGCACCCATAGCAATTAGATTAAAAAATTTGTCAAAAATAATCATATTCTTCAATATATTAAATTTCATATTCTTCAACATATTCTTCAATTTATTAGGACAATTTGGATGATCTATCCAAGATCTATTATCATGTAATGATAGAAAACTCATAGACTCGTTTGTAAACTAGACTCTCTTGTCCTTTTTTTTTTTTGAACATGTATGTATATCTTATATATCTTCTTCCTTTAAAAAAATAAAAATAAATAAATACGAGCTAGATGGACAATTATCTCTTATCAACATGTGCCCATAGTACTTAATAACATGATATTTAATGAATATAATTAACTTTCAAATATTATGGATGTGCCTACCATTCTCCCACTTGGCCCATACCTTACAATATGCATTAATACATAACAAAAAAATTTCCCTTAGATATTAAATCCTTTTACCTAAGCTAGAGAATTTAAAATGGCATAAATCATAGCAATAAGTTCACCAAAGCCAAGAATTACCTCCCACGTATTATAATATAATTTTTCTTTTTTGAATGAGAATCATATGTAGTACGTGTCTTTATGAATGAGCTTCTACATGCTCATTCAAGGTCTACATAATGATGTGATTCTTTAATAATCAGTTGTTTCTGGATTGTTGAATCCTAATGACTTTTTTGAAAAACAATTAATCTATTTGAAGACTTGGGAGTAGGTTCAATACTACGATTTTCCTATCAATTCAAACACTAAATTTTGAGGTTGGCCACTCCTACTAATCTTATTATTCTCTATAAACCTTACATTTTGAGATTTGATAATTCTTGTTGCGTAAGGACAATAAAAGCCATATCCCTTAGACTTCTCTACATGGTCAATGAAATATCCATCTGACTATTCTTGAATTAGACATTCTCTCTTGTGGGTTATAAACCCTAACCTTAGTTAGGCAACCTTATATATGATCATGCCTTAAAATGGGTTTCTAACCTTTCCATGTATCTTAAAAGGCATTTTGGGAACCATTTTAGCATCTTTAGGATAGATGTCATAGTTTTCACTGGTTCACTCCTCAAGGATAGTGAAAGGTTGGAGTTATTAATCATGCTCCTCACCATGCCTTCAAAGTTCAATTTTATATTTTAGCCACACCATTTTGGGATGGTGAACTCGACATTGTGTGTTGAGCTACAAGGCCTTATTCTTGTAGAAACCTCGCAAATGGACTAGTTAATTGTTCTATTTTAGTGTACCCACTAGAATATTCTCCATCTCTGACATTATGATCATAACTTTTTTACCTAATACTTTCACGAATTTTTCTTTACAAGTTTTGAAAACATATCATGCTTCACTTTTATCATAAAACAAATAGAGATACATATATCATGAGCAATCATCGATAAAAGTAATGAAATATCTTTGATCATTTAAGCACATATCAAAGGAGACATACATATTAGTGTATACTAACTCTAAAATATCAAAACTTCTTTTGGCACCCTTCTTGGTTTTGTTGGTCTATTTTTCTTTAAGAAAATTCACACATACAAAAATTAATAAAATTAAGAGGCTTAAAGATTCCTTAATTTTTCAACATTTTAATCCTTTCAATAAAGATATGATCCAATTTCCTATGTCATAATATGGAGTATTTCTCATTTATAACATCATGCTTAATGCTCACATTACCATTGATAGTAAAAAAGTTAAAATCCAAAGTAAGTTTTTCAAATGAAGTACGAAGAATTCATCATCCAAAATATCATCACCAATAATAATATATAATATCTTTTAACAAGTAAAAGGAACTATTAAAGAAATTGAAACTAAAACCATGATGTAAAAGTCTTGAAATTGAAATAATATTCTAAAAAAATGATGGAATATAAAAAGTTCTTTCAAGGTATAAAACAAAGTTAGATCTAAGATAAGTCTATGAGTCCTAGCCATTTCCATATGTGAATGTATTCGGTTTTCTAAATAGATAGAACTTTCACTTTCCATTGGTTTCTTTTGGCTTATAAAGCCTTACATGGTATTGGCATATGGATTGTGAAACCAAAGTCAATAAACTAATTGTTTTGAGAATCATGAACCATATTAGACTCTTGACACACCAAAGAGATGATATTATATACCTTTCTCTTCAAGCTAGTGCTTGATTTGGAACAAGTTTTCTTTGTCCCTTTTTCTTATAAAAAAGGCACTTGGCACTGCTCATATTAATTTCCTTTCTCTATCTTGGTCAATTTCCTTTTATGAGTCATTAAATGAGCACTTTCAATCCTTTCTTGATTTAGTCTCCTTTCTTCTTGAACACACATTGTTAAAAGTTCATTGATTGACCATTTTTTCTTATGTGTATTATAAGAAATCTTGAAAGGTCCATATAGAAATGACAATGAGTTAAGGATGAAGTGAACCAGAAATTAAGCATACATTTCAATCTCTAATGACTTTATTAGGTTGGGCAGTAATATCCCTTGTTTCCATAATTTGCTCACACACTCCTTTAGTGTTTGTAAATTTCATGGAATACATCTTTGTTGTCAAGGTGGTAATCAATGCCTTATCAAAAGTCTTAAATTGTTGCTAAGTAGCATTGGGATATTCTTTAACCTTGGTATAGTTAGGAATCAAACATGAATTAAGTTTCCTAATGTGAGACTTAATAAACATCCAACTTAAGCAATTAGATCACTTTAATGTTCATATGTTTTCTCACTTTAGATGCCTGATGTTATCAAAGTTGTTGGTTCATACGTGCAAAGTGTTAAATCAAGATCTATGCACCATAATGCAAGGTGAATTTTCTCCTTCCAATCAATTTAGCTATTGTAGAAAAAAAGATGGAAGGAATAAAAGGTATAAAATTCTTTTCCTTGACTTTCAACTTGTATAGAGACCTACATATACACAAAAATTCCTAGCACTAAAATTAGGAACTTTCCTAACCCAATTACACAAGATCCCTTTGATTACGGGATTGCCTAATTCTCTCCTCAATTACAAAATCATGGCTTTCATAATTTCATTCTTCCACACTCCTCCTCAAGCTTATGAATAGATGTTTTCCATTCACAACTTGGATACACTTACTTGAAATGTTGTATTGTTTAAACCTTTTGTGAGTATATTTCCAAGTTGGTGGTCAGTAGATGTATAAGAAGTACCAATCAATCCATTATCTAGTTTCTTTATAATAAAATGTTTGTCTATTTCTATTTATTTTGCTCGATTGTGTTGCACTGGATTATATGTGATATTGATTACAAATTTGTTATCGTAGTAAAGTCTCATTGGGTCATCCAATTTAAGCTTCAAATCTTTCAAAATGATTTTCAACCATAGTAGTTCACAAACTCTTTGGGCCACGATGCAAAATTTTGCTTCTACATTGGACCTCACCACCAAACTGATATGTTTCTCACTTCTCCATATCAATAGATTCCCACTAAGAAAGGTGCAATACCTAGTCGTTAATCTTCTATTAACCATAGATCCAACATAATCTACATTTGTGTATGCTTTAAGTATTAGTCTCGAACTTCATTTAAATAAGATGCCTTTTCTTAGAGACCCCGTAAAGTACTATAGCCCTTGGTTAGCAACTTGCAAATGAACCTCTTTTGGACTATGCATGAATTGGCTAATCATACTCACAACATATGTTATATCCATTCTTATGCGAGAAAGATAAATTAGTTTTCCTAGCAAATGTTAATATATACATCTTTCTATCTATTGCAACATCTTCCTTAGCCTCTTCAAGCTTGTGATTAGGATTTATTGGTGTGTTTGCTAGTTTACACACTAACTTCCTTGTTTCTTTGATAAGATTTTTTTTTTACATATTTCTACTAAAAAAAAATAAAAATGTCCTACTTAGAATGTGCAACATTGATTCCTAGGAAGTATTTCAACCTTCCTTAAATTTTTAATTTCAAATTCTTTGGTTAATCATTGCCTCAAAGTCTTTCTCTCCATTTCATTCTTTTTCTTTTTGTCATGATGATGTCGTCTACATATACCAAAAGGGTTGTAACTCTCCCTAAATTTGAATGCTTGATGAACAATATATGATATCCCTAACTTTGTCCATATCTTATTTTTTTCATCACTTTAGCAAACCTTCCAAACCATGCCCTTAGAGACTATTCAGTCCATATAAAGCTTTCTTTAGTTTACATGCCTTTTTAGTGGCTAGGTTGTTTCTAAATCCAGGAGGGACTTCCATATAAATCTCTTCTTCTAGATCTCTATTCAAAAATTCATTCTTGATGTCGAATTGTTGTAGATCCTAATTATATTTTGTTGCCAATGATAAAAAAATTCTTACTATGTTCATCTTAGTAACCAAAGCAAATGTCTCTAGATAATCCACTCCATATGCTTGAATATATCCTTTAGTCACCAATCTTGCCTTGTACCTCTCTAATATCTTATTTGCTCTATATTTAAGAGTATAAATGCACTTACATCCTACTGGCCTTTTTCTTACAAGCAAGTTTACCAACTCGCAAGTTTTATACTTCTCCAGGACCTTCATTTTTGCATTTATGATTTGTCTCCAGTTTTCATTAGATAAAGCCTTGGATAGAGTGGTAAGAATATAAATATTGTTCAAACTTGTAAGAAAACTTTTATAAGATGAAGACAACTTTTCAAATGATATAACATGGGAAAATGGATACAAAGTACATTTAGTGCATTCTCTTATTCCCTTCTTGATGGAAATAGAGAGGTTTTGATTTATAATATTTTCATATTGAAGCTCATACTCAGTTTGTAAGGGAGGATGAAAGACTATTACCTTATTTCTAGAAATCGGTTTAGATTCTTGAACTTGTATAGGCTTAGGAACTGTAACTTTCTTCCTTGAGTGACTTTTCTAGTCATTCGATTCTCAAAAGCAAAGTCAATGGATGACAACTCAGGTTCAAAGAAGAAAGACACAAATACTAGATCAAACACTTGAAGAGGGTCAATGAGAAAGGGATCAATGAAACAAAAATCTCAATCCTTATCTTCCTCAATGGAATTCTCCGCCAAAAGATAAGAAGTGGGAAAATATGACTCACTTTTGTTGAAAGTAACATTAGTTAAGACAAAAAAAAAAAAATGGATGGTGGATGGTAATACTCCTACCCTTTTTGAGTCGAAAAATATTTTACAAAAATACATTTGATTGCTCATAAGTCTAATTTTCCCCTATTTGGACTGTGAACAAGTACAAAGGACACACAATCAAATATCTTAGGAATAAGATGGTTTGTGGTTCTCATAATAAGACAAAACGATGAGAGTATTTCCATGGACTTTTGAAACCTAAGACTTTCAAAGGTAATCGGTTTATAAGGTGGGTGGTGGTTAGGACAACTTTCTCTCAATAAGATTTAGGCACATATTTTTGGAACAAAAAAACTCGTGTTGTATCAAGAAGGTGACTATTTTTCCTCTCAACAACTCTATTTTTTGTGGGGTATTTACATATGATGACTCGTGAATTATTCCTTCATATTGAAAGTATGGAGTTAGGACTTGATTGGAATAATCTTTGGCATTGTCAGACCGAAACCTCTCGATAGAAATACCAAATTGGTTTTTTATCATGTTATGAAAATTTGAGAGAACAAAACTCACATTAGATTTGTGTTCACGTATGAAAATACCCTAGTACAATTAGGAATGAAAGACATAAACCAATGTGCCCTAGATATATTACAGATAGGGGAAAGACCCAAAATATCACTATGGATTAAATGAAAAGACTCTAAACTTCTTTTATTATTGGTGGGAAAGATTGAATGCTTGTGTTTGGTGAGTTCACATACATCACAATGAAAGATCTCAGCATCAAATTTCCTAAATAGAGAAGGAATTAAGATCTTAAGAGTTCTAAATACGAATGTCCAAGTCTAGTTGATGAAGCTAGTTTTTTTTTCTTTATTGAAAAGGTGGTGCCTAGAAAGAAAAGATATGGATGATTTGCTTGGTGTCTCAAGGTAGTATAGCCCATTCCATTTCTTAGCAAGTCCAATCATCTTCCCCAAGTCTTGGTCTTGAAATACATAGTGAGTAGGGTAAAAAGTCATATTGCAAACCAAACCTTGTGTAAGCTTTTATATAAAGACAAGATTAGTGGACAACTTTGGAACATGAAACACATTTCCAAGTGTAAGTGTAGGACTAATTTGGACATCTCCTACACTTGCGATGGTGGTTAATGAACCCTTCAATGTGTCTATTTTCCTATTATTTGGGCAAGAGTTATAGTTGTTAAATTAATGTGATGAATGAGTCATGTGATTTATGGCACCTGAATTTATAACCCATGAATTGATAAAGGTTTCAAATGAGACTTTTAATCCAATGGAAATGAACAATATACTTGAGAGTGCTAGTGAGTAGGTATAATTAAATCTGGCTGCCTTGTTCCAAAGATTTTTTTTCAACTGGTTAAATTGAAGACAAGTATGTTTGCCCATTATTCCTCCATTGCCCTCCATTGTAACCCCACTCTTTGCTAAATGTGGTTGGCTTGCCATGAAGTTTCTAAAGTAGAGGCAAGTTCTTAAGGTCAATAATAAAGGTCAACTATGATCTTCAACTCAATAATGAAGGCCAAAAAAATATTCTTCTCTTCCTAGTATTAACAACTCTCTGCTACAATTGTGTTATAGTTGTGTCATAGTTATGTTATAGTTGTATTTCCAATTCTAACTTATTCCTTGATTTTATGAGAGATTTTCTCTCATAAAATCAAGGATTAGATTTTTTTCTAAGGTGGATGGTCTCAATCATTCATGTATAAATATCATTACTATAGTCAATTTGAATGATAGAGAGAAAAAAAAAAAAAATCTCCCTCAAATTTCTTATGTCAAAAATATTTTGTGCATTACCTATATAAAAATTTAATCAAAAGTTAATCAATAAAGTTCATATATATCAAAAATACATCAACCGTTCTCTATGTTGACATCCATAGGTATATAGCATAGTTTCAAAAGTTGTAATCCATGCACTATCATTGAAACAAAATAATTATAGAAAATAAACCCCATTAAGCACACCATCAATATGGGTGTGTCTATATATATATATAATTCAAAGGTATGAGTATATAATTTATTCCATTGTAGCAGTGAGTTCAAAATAATGTAAATATCATAATTTAATATTTAAAATCTCAAAATGTATGTCTATATATATGTAGATATCTTATATGGATCTCCAAAATGATGTATAAATATATATATATATATATATATAAAAGATTTTGATAACAATCAATAAAGACCCAAATAAAATATACCTCACAAATATGATTGACAACAATGAAGTTTTTGCAATAGTAAATAATTTTCAACGAAGCAAAAAGATAGAATCGAATGCTAAACTAGAAGTATAACTCTAATAGCAAATGTTAATGATTTTCAAAAACACAAAAATATAATAAAACCAAAAGCCATAGATTGTATCTCCAATCATAGTAATCAGATTAAAAAATTTGTCATAAAAGATAAAAAGGTAGTATCTCTTGCCAACATGTGCCCATGTTATTAGGGAAAAGCTAATTACATCGATAATAAGTTAGCATCTATTTGAATATACTTCTTACTTTTTTGTTTTTAACATTGAAAAGTAATAATAAATTCTATATAAAAATATAATCTCTTATATAAAAAAACATAAATTTATCTTATATAATTTCAAAAAATTTAAATTTTAAGATAATAATTTTTTTTTAATACCTCGGTTTTTTAAAACAGTTTTTAAATCGTTACTTTTTCATTATAAGTCTCTAAGAATTTTTATATCTTATATGAAAGTTACTATTATTTCCTAATTTTAAAAATATCAACAATAAAGTGTAATCAAAAGAGCATTTAATATTTTATTTATTTTTATAGTCGATAATATAAAGTTTAAATAGATGATTGTATTACATGTTAAAAAAAAAAAAGTCAAGAGAAGTAGTAGACGATTTCTCTCGAACCGAATATTCCATATTGTCCAACATTGATGAGAGCTTTTTGGGAGAAAAAGGGCAGTTACCTAGCAAGCACCCGCTTGTTGGTTTCAACAAGAAAACATGCCAATCATAGTTTCGTAATCAACACACCATTGCCTTTCTTAACAATACAATAGTATGAGAAGTATTCACTTTGGAATTGGTCACTTCACTTTTATTTAATCCAATTTAATCGAGATTCTACTTCATCAATCAATCTACACTAAAGTAACCATAATAATAAATAAATAAAATATGTATATCATTTTCATCCATAAAATAGCCTTAAAGATAACATATAATAAAAATTATTTAGTTGGTATTTATAAGAAAACAATCCAAAAAATAATTTTTTAGAACAGTTTTTAAAAATTTTATTTGATTTTTGTAGGAAAAAATTATGTTTGAAAACCTAAAATGTTTAAAACCTATCTTTAATATTTTTAAAAATATTTTAAAAATAATTTTTATATATTATGTTTTATTTTTAATTATTCTACGTATTTTGTATAATTATTTTTTAATACAATCCTTAAAACACAAGTGAAAATAATATAAAATAGTTAAAATATGTTATTTGAAAACACTTTACTTTTCTCTTTAAGAACAGAAAATAGAAAACAATTTTTTATTATCAAACGTGTTTTCTATATTTTTTATTTTGAAAAACAGAAAACTGTTCTAAAAAACAATTCTCAAATAAACCCTCCTTTAAAACTTTCATATACTCAAATTCTTCACACTTCTATGTGAAAATTTTATAAATTTAAATTATATTTTCCTTCATTTTTAATCTTTTCTTCTTACTTTTCTTTTCATCATTTTATTTTTCTTTTGTTCCAATGTTTTAAAATCCAAATGGGGCTTAGATATTCAACATTTAACAAGATTTTTGTGGAAAACTCAACTGTCACCAACTATTCCCATAATAAACTATTCATTTCACGGCTATATTAAAGCAAATGGCGTAAAGCAATGGAAGTTTGATTTAAAATTTGACACCTAATGGGAGAAGTTCTAATGTCTTTTCCAAAAGATGCATTCCCTTACCACCAAGACTTACCTCCAAAATTCCACTAAAATATCTTCATTCTTTCTTCCAATTCGTTTGTTTTTCTTTTTCCAAATATGTAGTGATATTTTCAAAAATCAAACTTCAATCGACATCGGTTTTTTTATTCCTTATCCAAAACTAGAAAAGCCCAATCCACAACTTGGTCAAAAATGGAAGTCCAACCTAAATAATTTTGAAGAAGACATTGACACTATAATCCAACTTTAAAATGAGAGTGAAAGCAAAAGAAGAGGAAGAGAAAAAAAGGAAGCTTTCAACAGTCGTATTTAGCATAAATAGCTAACCTTTTGAGGAATCTTTTAAGAGATAAATGATGAAGTGGACTCCTTTGTATTTTGCTTTTCTCCTCTTTTATTACTTTGAACGACTCCTTTTCTAGTGATAGCAACGGTTCATTTCATCTTGCTCTCATCCAAACTGCTAGCCACATCCTTACTTATCGTCCAACTACAACCCAATTCCATTGGTTGCCTCAAAAGACTTGTGTGTCCGTAAAAGAGTTCTTTACTTTAAAAGAGGACGTGGAATCGAGAACAACGTTGGTTTTTCTCAAATCTTTTTTCAGCACGAAAAGTTATTTCATGTTTAATAAAACTTTTTCGTGGTATCAATATTATCCTTTTGAAGCTATGAGTTCAATGTCAACCTCAATCTCAACATTGAGCTAAAGTCATAGTCAAAAGCTCAGAGTTTCCCCCTTTTTTTTCACTTGTTTGGTTCAATCACATGCTTTCGCTTTTGCTTTCTGATAAAAATATCCATTTTCTTACATCCATGTTAAGCTTTTTTGGAAATCAATAATCAGTTTGCAAAAGCTTAACAAAGAGCTTTTTTTTTAAGCATGGTAAGAGCTTTTGAATATATCTGGATAATTCAATAGGAAAAAAAGAAAGAAGACTTATGAAAAGGATTCATAAGAAAAAAAAATTGACAATAGCCCATTCGAGAGAGGCCAGTTTTGGCTTGTATAGGGAGTTGTTTGAAATTTAAGGAGACTTCTCTAATTGGTCATTGTCCTTTCAAAATCATGATTTTAGCCTCGGTTTCTATCAAAACTAAAAATCATCAGGTAGAAGGCTTCATGGGCTAAAATACTATTTGTTGGATTCCAAAGACTAGTCCAAACAAGACCACAACTTTCTAAAAGAGACAAAAAGTCAGTCAAATGTGAACAAGTGTGATCCCCCTATTTGTTTAACAAAAGGCAATGTCAGCCAATGTCTTCCTCTCCACAAATTAGTTAGAAGAATCTTCTTCCTCAGATACAGACCAATAAATAAACCAGGCTCTACCATCTGTCTACTTCAGCTAACAATTAAACTAATAAAATGTACCAAGTTGATAACACCTTTGCTTTGTGTTCTAGTTTCTTGGAAAATTTTATGAGTTCAAGAGGAATTCATGGAATGGGTCAAACTTCAAACAAAGCTGTCCTACTCATTCCAACCTCCTAAGCAATAGAGATTTGTAGGGGAAGACTGGTCGTACAGGTTCATTCCCACCAGAAGAAACACAAGACAAGCACACTCCAATGAAATTAAGCAATCGACCTGTAGCATCATTTTGTTTTTAGACAAATACAAACCACGAACGGCTTTGAAATTGTTTTGGTATTTAATAACAGAAGTCCTGATTAAATAGACTATAAATAGTACCTAAAATAGCATATTCGATGCATAAGTAACTCTCAATTTGTCTTTGCCAGAATGCAATGAGGACTCTGAGCTCTTGAGCTTATCTTATTTGAGGAATGACAGGGACATGCCGTATTTTTCATTTCAATAAAGTACTATATTATGGAATAAACAACTACAATACCTTAACAATTAAACCACGGGTTCTGGGCCCTGACAAAGAAGTTGAAGGGGGCTGACTCAACAAAAAAAATATATGCATGAAGGATGATTGAGTAAAACGTAAAGGAAAAGAAAAAATGGTGATCCTCAGAACCTAGTAGGCAGCTACTGAATTTAGATTTCATGCCTAGAAGAAGCCATGTAGATGCTTAAGACATGCAGAGGGGGAAAAAATCTGAGAGTTGAGGTGGGGTTCGTGGGGAGGTTCCTGCTTCAATTCCATGTAATGGTAATTCTGAATTTTACCCATCAGGAAAAGAAAAATACATCTTCCCATTTTGACTATATAATATCAGATAAATAACCACTTGTAAGTCTATGAAGGTTAACAAAAAGAAGGTATTACCTGCATGCAAGTTACACCATTTCTAACTCTATGCTTCTCAAATTTGTGTCAATTTCTTTTCTTTGCAATTATGGCAACATTCCTTGGGGATAATGCAGGATCGAAAATAGGCAACATGACTGCCTCCACTGAACTGCCTTGCTCTTGGAGGAACAATAATCTATCAAGCAGAATAAGTGTTTCCAAAAGAGGTCCTAAAGCAGCACGAAGAGACCAATAAGGTCCAATAAATTCCTGCATGGAATTGTGATGTTAATCAGTGCTTACCCAGCTGACTTATATAAATACAGTAAATGGCATGCACACTGTTATTTATTTCCACAAGAATCTGTATATGAACAAGTGCTGAATTAGGACAAAGTATTATAGTAAAACAGGATCTAAAGTATTTCATGATTTTCAAACTTAATGACACATGCCTTGAAATAATGATAACAAATAAATAAATAAATAAATAAATCACGTTGCTGGGGCTTTAGCCGAAGTGGCTTGATATATATTTTGATCCATTACCTATTAGCCTATTCTTTTGGGTCAAATTGGTAGCTTAACATGATACTAGAGCCTTGATTTTCAATATGTCATGAGTTCAAACATTATTGCTTGTTTATTCCCCCCATTCATCAAGCACAGGTGCAAGAGCAAGCCCGAAGAAGGCTGTTTGTCTGGCATAGTGTTTGAGCTTTAGCCGAAGTTGGGTTGATATACACGGTTGGTGCATTAGCTGACAGCTTAAACTTTTGAGTTAAATTGGTAGCTTAACAAATAACATATTGCAATACAATATAAACACTAAGAAGACACCAACAATGTACCACAATTATAAGAATGAAGTGCTTGTATAGAAATTTTATAGAACATTTTTTTCAATATGATTTATGAATAGACAAGCTCACTCATAAAAGTGAATGTGAGATTTAGAAGTTCTTTTTCTTTCATTAGAAACTGTATAATCTCTTTAAGTCTTGGAAGTTAATTTATGATGCTTCTAAGTATATTCACGATTCTTAAAAAATCTAACACCATAATTGAGAGAACCATAATCAGAGATGAGGTTAGCTTCTCTAGGTAAGTTTAAGGGTAATTAAGCAAGCTGGAAACATATCCTATACCTAAACCTTGGTCATGTCATTTCCATGAAAGGTATTTAACAAACTTTAAAGTGCTCATCTAATACCAATATAACAAATCAAATCATTGGACTTTATAACAACACATCTCATTACAACCAAAAAACCATATGCTATGAATGATAAGGATTCATCACCATGGATAAACCACAGGGGTTCCCATAATTTTACGCAGGCATCCTGCATAGATGCTGAAGTAAAGGTGAAATACCAACTCTGTTAATAAGGCATAGAGTTGAAAGAATATGATACACTGGAGTTTTGTTAAACATCAAGCAAGTTTTCTCTTATAGAAGTGAAGTGGAATTGTTACATACATAAATATGTGAGTAAAATCAATTAGGTACTAAGAGTAACATACAGCAAATGGTGCAGCTTCCTCCCACACTTCTTTAAAATTCACATCTGGCAAAGGTTTGAGACCAAGGCGGCACAACCCAGACTTGCAAAATTTCTCAAAGAGGGAATACTTATCAGCAGAGTTAATTGTGTGAGATATGGTAGCCTCATCAGAAGAAATCCCTTGGAATAAGGAATCTTTCTCCATTGCAAAAGCTGCTTTGTCATCTGCAGCACATGTTTCAATAGTAACTTGCAATCATCTTGACAGGTAGTTCAAATGTCTCCTCATAGCACATAAATAATCATAAAATAACAATCATATGCACTACACTAATTTAGTCCCACAGAGGACTATCTTAAGCTGAATCACATCATTACAATGTGTCTAAGCTCTCCTGGATGTACACTGCTTGTACAGCTTTGCTTTGGTAGGCCTTTAAGGCCTAATCAATTCCAAGACAAAGGGGGAAAAACTGACAGCAATATGGAAGACTTATTAGCAGTACACTCCTTATTCACCGGGTTCAAATTTTGTCAACTTGGTTGGGCAGCTTCTTTTCATCCTACAGTGTTATTGAGATTGAGACAAAGGTAAATGTGTACCTTTTTCAGGATGCAGGGAAGACTCCAAATTCCTCCTTTGCTGTTGGCGGCGCAAAGCTTTCCCTTGACGCCCTATAGCAGGCCTTGTAATCAAAACTTCTGGATAATACCTATAGAGAACCTTCACAAGGTACAAAAAATATGATGTCTTCATGGTAGGAGAGGCAAAAAGGTGATATTCCTAAACAACCTATAAAAAAGGAATTGAGTTGTATTGGAAAAAAAAAAAAAAACACTAAAAAAATGGTGTGCATTTCCTAGCATGTCACATGAATGCTGGGTAGTCTTGATTTGATTTTGCATGCATGCTTGTATCAATGTACATAAACTATTCTTCGGATCAAAAAGTATTATATCATGAAACAATGCAGGAAGTCCTTGTGGCAATTGAATTATGGTGCAAGAAATGGTAACTGGGCTTTCTAACATCACAATTATCAGGTAAAAAGTTCACAAAGGTTCCCATTTTGTTTGTTTGGTTTTTTGTGTTTTTCTTCTATTTTTTTTCTTTTTTTGGGGGCAGCATAAAACAAGGTTAGAACTTAGAACGGAGAAATAAAAGCTTAAGATCAAAACACATATCTGTAGCAACTGTTGTCAAGATATCACTCATACTTTCACTGTATATTGGGGATATTGTTGGTATTCCAAACATTTTTCTCCTGACAGCTTTTAGGGAGAACTTCATGAAATATCCCAACATATCTTAGGAAATTCATCAATGATATATTGCAAAGTGCACTGATGGAGCGTCAAATACAAAGAACCAGATAACTGAGGGACATATGAATCATGTGCCTTGCACTAAAAGGAGACCAGAAATAATAGAAGCTAATAAATGTCAAAATTGCAAGGCATTTGGTTCTCTGTGTTCTAAGGATAAGCAGCAGGGTAAGAGAGTGCCATCAGGTCAGTCCTAAATAAAATCAAAGGTTCTTTTCTAGGTTTTTCTATTAAGGCTTCGAAGACATGGGCTTGGGTTAGTTCGGTTATAAAAAATTCCTACAGCAACCAAACAGAACTTAATTTGGTTAGAGAAAAATCTAAACCAAACCAAACCAACCAGTGAAGGTTGGTCTGAATTAGTCAGGTTGGTTTATTTATTTATTTTTAACAAAAAGAAGTGCCAAGATTTCTTGATATTGCTATGGATGAGTTAAACCAACATAATACCACCACATACTTTGAATACATGCAAATATTGGCCTCGAAAATATCAGAACCATTAAGATTTTCAAGGTAGCACATATAGACACAAAATATTATGGTTTGCCTAGAATATTTTGAGTAGTTGCACTAGACAATTACAAGTCTGACAATAAGAAATAAACAAAAAAAAAAAAAAACAAATGAAGGGAGACAAATGTTGTTTGATAGCACATACCATCTGGAAGGCAGCCCGGAAAGCATGCAACTCAAAATTATGAAGACCAGCATCCTTTCCCATGACTTTCCATCTCTCTGCACTCTAATAAGAGCAGTGAGGTGAATGGATATATAAGGCTAAAGTAGAATGCCTAAAAAAAAAAAAAAAAAAAAAGACTGATCAGCATGGTTTTCCAACAAAATGCAAAGCATAACCCAGTGACATTTGCAAATTAAGACTCTAAATGCAACTTCATTTAATTAAGAACTATAATTTAAGACTCTAAAAACCCTAATCACCTGATTGAGTGAGAACAACAACCATTTTATTGTTGCCTCACCTGAAAATGGATATTAACTTCATCAATCATCTATGCTCTTTCTAATGCCTAATGAGTAAAAATGATTTCCAATAGTTCAATTAAAAAAAAAAAAACTATAAACTACTTACTATTCAACTCTACCGGTTCCAGTGGCCAAATATTTAACTCCTTTTGGTGATACAAAATTCTCAGCATTTAGACAAGACTTCAAGCTTACTTAAATGAAGACATCAAGGGGCATCTCAGGTTTGAAGTGGCATCTTACCCTCCCTTCTTGAAGGTTTTCTTTGAGGTAAAAAAACACTGACCAAAAGAAGAGATTCTTCCTCACAAAGCTCAGATAGTTCATTTTAACAGAGATCAGTCAACTTCTAAACCTACACAATATCATTCTCTCAACAATTTTACTTCCAGCTTTAACTGGTTGACATTAGAAAGTGTCACTGATCAAAATTCTAGTTACCCAACCAAAGGGGCAAGACATGCAAGACTGGAACCAGAGAAAACTCTAGTCAGGGTCATTTAGGACATAATCGCCTAATAAATTATACACCTTTGCTATCTGCATCCATGTGGAGTTAAATTCCATGAACCCACTGATGTGGTGCCTAAGTTTCAAGTTCATGATCCAACAAATAAAAATGAGAGAAGGTACCACATTTTGCTTACAATTCTTAGTAATATGCAAAATGTTGACACAAACTTGGATAAGTGAATATCTTTGAAGGCCTTCATTGCAAACTGAACTAACAATAAGAAAAGCAAGATAAAATTGTACCTGACAAGCAAGGTCGCGTGAACTTTTTCCAAGTGACAAGCCAGCAGATTTAATACCAGTACTCATTGGAAAACCACATTGGGAAGCAGAACTCTCGCAAACTTCTTCAGATAGTAAGTTGTAACAACAACCAATGCTAACCACTGCTTTAACTTCTTTGCACTCCAAAAATGTCCTGATTCAATATATACAATACATGAATATAGGTATATAAATAAATACCTAGATATGTTAGGTAATTAAAAAAAGCTTGACTATGGGGGCTTCCCACCCCTTGAGTGGTTACCTGGATTTGTGGTCCTTGCTTGTAGCAGGGAGATTTAGATTCACAATTGTATAGATTGTGATTAGGATGAATATGTATCCCTCAACACAGGTTGTTCACCATAGTATTATTTTTTTAGAAGGCAAAGATCAAATCTATTAAAAGTACCTAACAAAAGAGCGCACAAAAGTATACTTGGTGTATACAAAGAAGCCAAAAGGCCATACAAAGCAGAGGGAGACACAAAAAACAATACTCTTTTCCTACTTAGAGTTCAGCCAATCAAATGGTCCAAAATAAACACAATGGAGCTACTTCCTAAGCTTTCTTCCTTTTTTTTTTCTTAACAAAGGATCCATGTCAATTCAAAAGGATGTTTCTTGGTTTGTTTGGTGCTCAATGGGTTTTTCTAGAAACTGTAAAGGAGGTTTTATTTAGCTGGAGGGGCTCTTTTATGGGGAAAAAAAGAAAAAAGTTTTGGAAATCCATTCTGCTGTACATTTTTTGGACAGTTTGGAAGGAGAGGAATAGATTAGCTTTTAGGAAAAGGGGGGGGAGGGGTGTTAGCAATTCAGAAGCTTAAAAATTCTTTTGTTTGTAATTTATGGGGTTGGGCTAAATTGTATATTGGAGAGGAGCCGCTCTCCCTTATAGACTTCTTGGAGTGGTTAGCCTCCTGTTAAGGGTTGGTGAGTTTTTTATTTCTCTTTTTTTGGTTGTGAGGCCTTAGCTGCCTTGTATACCCCTGTATGCTTTGCGGCTTTTTTGCCTTTTGTTAATACATTCTGTGCTTATTTATCAAAAAAAAAAAAAAAAAAAGGATGTTTCTGATTGAGGAATAAATCATACTTCAATAAAAGAACAGAGTGGCTATCCCTCAGCCTCTTCTCCCTTTCTTTCTAATAAAACACTCATGCTAACGTTTAAGAACCTCTTTCACTAAATTGGAGAGAATATAATAGATGTCGAATAAAGCCAATATACACATACATACATATATACATATATATATACATACATACATATATATATATATATATATATATATATATATATAGAGCGAGAGAGCGAGAGAGAGAGAGAGAGAGAGAAATTGCTTGTTTGCAATGGACGAGGATATGATTAGTTAATTCTTCTTCTCTTATATATGTATGATGTAGCAATGTTAGAATCCTTCCCTTAACTTCCTCCTAGACAAAAAAGCTCACTTTAGACTCTTAAACCTCCTTCGAGGGGAAAGCCTCTCCATCATCCAAAGCATGATAGAAGGATTGAATAAAGAGCTTCCCATCTTTGGTACCACCCCAAACCAACCTATCCTCATATTCTCTAAATATTCCCCCAAACTTATTAAACAAACTCTTAATGTTATCTAACTTGGAACTGCCTAAAGTAATATGGGTCCCAAAGCCCCTTCCCACTCAAATATTCTCAAAAATCAGCCACCTAAGAAGCTGCAAAGGAGTACTGAGTAAGAAAGGTTCTCTCAACGAAGAGTTGCCACACCAAACATCCTGTTAGAATTTAACTCTTCTCCATTAAGTACCTCTAGCCTAGTTTTCTAATGGAACACTCCCACCCTCTTCTAATAGCTATGGTCAAACCAACACCATAGCCTTCCTTCCTTCATGGCAACACCAACCTCTCAACTATTCCCTAAACTTTACCTCAACAGAAAATCCCTTTTCAAAGAAAATTTCTAACACCATTTTCCATGTAACACTTTGTTGAGGGTAGACAAGGCTCTAACACCTAGACCCCTTTCTTTTTATCTTACAAAACAACACCTCATAATGCCTACAACCTACCTCATCTACTCAAGCCTAATTGCTTAAGCTTGGCTTGTTGAGAATGGTTCATTTGACTAGTATCCTAGTTGGGTGCTTATTAAGTGGCCAATGAGAGTTGTAGGCAACTTAAGTCCATTTCACTTCATAGAGCTATATATCATCATACATCTATTATAATAACTTGCAATATGGATTTCTATGGTACATGGATATAAGAAGTAGAAATGGGTCAAAGGTAAGTCCCTTTATTTACTAAGCTAGACTAGACTGATTACAAGGTGCATAAATAACTTTGAAATGTGGTCAATTGTGGATGTCCTTATTTATTTTAAATATGGTACATGAATAGCTTTATTTAGATCATTTAATTGAAATCGGCTAGTTTCAAATGCAAGACCAACTTTTTACTTAGCAACAAAAGAATGATAAAAGAACATTATTTTTGTTTGGCAACTATCTAATCTAGTTATGACCAATTTCATTGCTAAGACAGAGAATTTAAAAAGGAAAGAGAAACTAAGGAAAGAATAAGAAAAAACTTAAAGATTGACAAATTTTTCATTTTGGAATGAAAGTGTCCCAGATTTAATATTGAGTCCATTTGCAGATCAACTGGTATGAGCAATTGGTAGTGAACCTAGGTGTACCATATAAAACTAGTTCTAGCCATTTTAAAGCCATACATCATCTCATTACTTTGGACTGATGTTAGCCACAATCAGGCCTCATTAACATCTCTTAGGGAACACCCAAGTCAAAGCTTGCTGATCTTTTCCAGCCCTAAAGATTTGATAGAAGGTGCCACTCCCAAAGAAACATTAATGGATAAACTCCTCTTGCCAAAGTGTTATGGATGAAGTGAAGCATTTCATTGTAACAACAGGAGGCTAGCATATATTTGACACAAGTTATCTATTAATTTGCATCTGTAAGTCAATGTGGAGGGGGGCTTCTTTCATTAAATTCCAGAATTGAAAAAACCAAGTTTGAAAATCTAAGCATACCTCATTACTCACCTAAGCATTGTTACTGAAAGGTCTCCACATGCGTGAAGTCCAGCAAGAACAAATGAAGACTCATTATCTACATCACACAAAGATGGCAATCTTCTCTTATCTAGTCCTGCATGAGAAGGTTGGCTTACACTTTGTCCAATCTGCTGTGGATGCTGAACATCTTCTTCATACAGTAACATGTCATTCACGGCTTTCAACATGTCAGCAGACATTACACGGCATGTTACAGTCTTTGGCACATTCAAACTCCTACTCCCTGACCTAATAGAGCAAAAAGTATCAGTATCATTGAGAACTACAGGAAACATAGAAAAAGAATCTAAATTTAATAAAATTTAATTATTGAAATCTAAGGTACCAACCAAGTTGACCATTTATGACAAAATCAGGGTACCAGCACCATGAATTTAATGAGTCTCACTCATGTGGTTAAAATGTAGCCTAAATTCCATGTTAGACTAGCTGGATGGTACATACAATCTAACAAACTCTTTATTTTTGTTAAGCTACAAACTGACCTAAAAGCTTAAGCTATTTGGAAATGAGCCCAAAATGTATACCAAGCTAATACCCTCCTTACATGTGCCTCCACACCAGCTTGTGGACAAACAAATCACAATTATGAACAAAACAGATGGTGGAATAAAGAGAAGAAGAGATCCGAACTTAACAAGTGTAGTGAACCAAAACTCTGATACCATGTTGAGCTACCAATTGATCTAAAAGCTTAAGCTGTTAGGAAATAGGTTCACTAATAATTTTATTTATTTATTTATAAAAAAAAATACAATAGGATTTGTACAATTACATGTACTTGATAAAAAATGAGTTAATAGACTTAACCAAGTAATTTTGTGAGAGATTCCTAAATGAGACCAGATAATGAGCTCCACTAAGCATGTAGAACATGTACTAATATACTGCCAGTGGCCTGAGAGGTACCTTAGGCTCCATTCTGCAATAAAAAAATTAACAAAAAACTAAAATAAAAAAGAAATAACAATTTTAGGTGATCATATCTTGTACCCAGATTTACGCATCTGAGCTGCATAGTGCTTCTTGATTCGTTCTGCACGTGCATTTGTAACATTTCCATGATGAGAACAAGAATCAATTGCCACCACAGAGAGCTGATATTGAAAGGAAAGTACTTGTGCAAGATAGCCCTAAAAGAAATTTTGAATCACAAAAAGACAACAAAGTTATATAGGAAGTAAGCAAAATCATTTTTGTTTTTCAAATAAATGTACGCAATTTTTAGAATTCTCCACAAGGGAATTCTTTTGGGTTAATTCCTCCCCCCCACCCCCAAGAAAAAGAAAAAAAAGGCTAAACGAACAAAGGAAAGAAGATTGATAAAATATCTTGTTAAATTGACAGTTAAGATTACACCTATCACACAGAATTGCTAATCAGAAATCATTTTTTTTAAATCTGTAGTTTGAATAAGGCTATTTAATAGGAGAAAATCCATAAAACACCATAAGATGTATGAATAGAGACCACTAAAAAACCAAAACCTTCATCAAGTTACAGCGAACAAGCAAAAGAGAAAAAATGATTTTCAAGCTCTTCTTCTCCCCTTCCATTCACTTAGAACCCATCATTGTTTTACCAGCAATTGCTTGATCAAATGTGTTATGGTTTTAGCCAAAATTGCTTGATATTTACTATTTGTCCATTACCTAATAGTTTAAACCTTTAGGTGAATTGGTAGCTTAAAATGGCATTAGAGCCTTGGTTTTTGAGAAGTCATGATTCGAACCTGCCAGCTTGTTTATCTCTCACTTTTATTGAGTCTTAAGTAGAAGCCCAAAGGAGCATGCCCATGAATCAGAGTGTTAGGACTTTAATCCAAATTTGCTTGATGTTCATTGTTTTTTTATTACATAACAGCTTAAGCTTTTGGGTAAATTAGTAGCCTAACAACATACAATGTATGAGGCTACAATAAAGTTAAAATTTAAGGCATGATCACATTTATTAAAACTTACCATTCATACAGGAATTATGGGAGTTGAATAGAGTTATAAGAACTTTCTGGGAGGGTTTGAATATTTAAAATATATTATAAACTTCCTGTTTTTTTTTTTAAAAAAAAAAAAAAAAAAAAAGGAAGAAGAAAGAAAAATGAAATTTGTAAAATTATAGATAAGAAAGCATTGGGAATTCAATCACAAATAAACAAAAGGGGTGAAAGGGGTGATGCATGGCAGCTTCCTCCCACCACCTCACACATGTTTCCACAGGCATAAAAGTTTTTGTTTGCTTTCACTCTTCCAACAAACTTCTCATCAAATGCTGGAGCAAGAAAAAGAGAAGCTTTAGAAAGGAAGAGGGTGCAGAAAGAAAAAGGGTGCTCTTCCTTTCTATAGATTCCCTTTTTTTGGCTCTGGCCTAAGAATTTCACCCTTCTCTAACCTAAGAATTTCATTCCCAAGGCTAGAGAAGGTTGACACTTAACTAAGTTGTGCAGGCCAGCAATATTTCTACTGGAGGTTCAAGATCCTTTGCAGAGATAGTGAAGCAGGGATTGCATTTAGGATCTATGGATGGTGATGTAGCTTTGGAAGCTTCCTCCATTGCCTCAAGATTGTCATCCTGGAGAAATATTTTCATTGAACAGTGGAATGGTTCTATAGGTCATGGCCTTCTGCTTTGTGATTGAGTCCCAGACCAAAAGGGTATGGTGGAAGAAGGGTTGAGTCGGTGTGAATGCTCTCAATGGCAGCCCTTTCCCCAAGATTTGATCAAAGAGGGTTGTGACTTGGTACTCAAAAAGGTTTCAGGGCTTTCAAGGGAATAATATTCTTCCCCACATAATCATGTTGCAGGTGTCTCAGAAGCAGTGTGTGAGCTCTGAGTTGTGGGTTGGATTAATCAGGCTTCCTATACATTTTTGGAGTTAGATCTGTTCAAGACAATAGGCAAACTGTGTGGAAGTTTTGCCTATACAACTTTGGGGTTGAGATCAGTCATATTTTAACAACCAACCCTTCCTTTATTCACATCTTTGTTAAAAGTATTCCTTTTGTAATCCATTACATAATGATTCAAAAAACACCAGGTCCCCTCCCTCTACAACTAAAGCATTGATAAAACTTCAAATGTCACTTTCTTTTGACTGAATCTTTTGTTCTCCTCATCATTCAAGGACAAGAAAATCTTATGACAACAAAGACACTAGCATTTCCCCTAGATTCAAAACCATAGTTGGTGATAGAACTAATAAATATATTTTTGTTTCATGATCACACAAGCCTATAACAGGAACTTTCTTTTGGTGGAAACCTTTTTTCTCCTTATCTTTCGGGAAAGACAAGAAAATATCAAGATGTAAAAATTCCCAAAAACTTCACATAGATTCAAACCCACAACTGATGAGAAAAACAGAACAGATATTTTTTATCTTTACTACTCACAAGCTTATATTCTTGCTCTTTTATCCAATTTTAATCTTTCTCCCAATCCAATACTAGGGTGCTCGTGTAGACTGATATTCCATTATGGTAATTAGTCATAAATGTAGCACTGTGCAATCCTCTATTTGATAGGTAAATAATTTGCATTTAGAAGGTCCCTAGAATTCATTGGAGGAAATGCAACAAAAATGATATTGTAACAACACCAACAGAAATTAATCAAATTTTGAAAGGACATGAGACTGGAGGACAATCATTAAATTAATCAGGAAGGAGACAAGTGCCCCATAGCAGCTCAACTGAAAAAAATAGAGTCAAAGGGAAAGAATATAAGCTAACAGCAGAAAAAGATTGAACAGATTGAACAGCTTTAAAGGAGATATAAAATTATTGAAGTTAGCAGTCAAAAAAAACAGGGAAGACAGGTGGCATCTGTTCAACCAAAAAATAAATGCGCAAGAAGTTGTCACATAGAGCAAATAATGAGGAAAGTGGAGCAATAATGGAGGCATGAAGTCAATATTTCCATGATAGGAAGAACATTTTGCTATGTATCTCAGCCATATGTTGTGTACCAAAAGGGTGTCCCAAAAGACAACAAGGTGAAAATCAGCCACTAAAAATGATGGTGAAGCCAAAGTAATTCAACCAAAAGCAATTGCACAAGATCCCAATAGTATAGAATAACTTTTTTTTGATCAGTAATCCCAATAGCATAGAATAACAAAGAAATTGATACACCTAAGAAAGAACAAGTACCAAAGTGTCAGACAGCAAAAGGCATAGTCAACCCCATCAACCATTACAAAAATGCAAGAGTAGGAGTGTTACAAAGAAATTGGGAGAGTTCGTTACTAACAACAAAGTCATCACCATAACATAAAGCAATGACCTCCATAACAATGGTAGCATTTACTTTCTCAGGTCTCTCTATATCTTAGAGAATTAAGAGTTAGTTTGGGAGTGATTTTGAAAGGTTAAAAGTGCTTCCAAATGCTTGGAAGACTTTCATTACCAAAATTAGACATTTGAAAAAGTTTTAAACATGTAGAGAGACACTTAAGCTGATTATTAGACTAACACTAGATAGGTGCTTCTTTTAACAATCAGCTTTCTGTTATGTAACATATCACCAAAAACCACTATCAAAGCACTTCTTTTCACTCATTTCCAAACACTAATTGATTCTTCATAAAAATGTTTTTGTTTGAAGCACTTTTGACAAAAGAGCTACAAGATAAAAACGCTTCTATGATAATCACTCCCAAATGAGCTCTAGGTTCCAACATCATTACAGATTTCTTAGAATTGGTTTTTTATCACACAATTTCCTTTGCAAACATGTATGTACATTTGCTAACATTTCTATTTAGCTTATCAATACTCTTTAATTTCAACACTTTGACTTTATAGCACATTCCAATTTCTTGCACCTCATCTTTTATAGTTGTGTAACTCAATTCCCAATTTAACCCCTTGGTCAAATTATCAAATCCTTGTGTTAGGAGGGAAGAAAGAGAATCGAACATCCGTAATGTTCATAAACAAACAATTGATTAGAAGCCAACAGATCACATTCCACCACTCAGTGCTACTCACTTTATATCTCTCCAAGTCAGGGCATCTGGATCAGTCAGTAAGCTTTAGCACACCAATATACATTCTACTTAGATTAGTCAAACTAACTGCAAAAACCCACTAAGTTGAAGTTAAAACTAAGAACCAAAAATGTAATAAGCTAGATGTGTTGAAATGTGAATGTGTAGATGTGAAATTAATATACTGAGCCAAAAGCAGGTGATAACAATAAAGGAAATTAGTGCTAAGAAAGTGAAAAAGATAGAAATTTAAAGATAATAAGAAGTAAACAATATTTCTGCTGAACAGTAAACATTATTAGACTGATGCTGGAAATTAGACATTGCCACTGGACATGGAAAATAAAGTTGAAAACTGAAATTGATAAAGATATGATATTGGTATTAAAAGGAATCTCTCAAAAAAAAAAAAAAAAAAATGATATTGATATTGAAAGGCAAATTATGGATTCATACTGTATGTTGTTGAAGATGACTTCCTTTCTGGAGCATAGGGAGCTATTAAACTTCTGATTTTTTTAATAGTTAAAGAGAAGTAGTATATATAGAAAAGAGGAGATGCCAAAAACAGTGCCCTCAAAGGATATAGTAAGTATATGGTATAAGCCTAAAGGCTCATCCCAGAGGTAAAGGGAAAGAAGCAAAAAACATCACCTGCCTTTACTTTGAGCCTAACCAATCAATGAAGCTAACAAAATAATTAGGGTTCATATCTATAGATACCCTAGACCAAGACCACAAATTACACACAAAAGAATTTTTCAATCTTTGGATCGATAACACCTTATTGTCAAATGCTCAAAAGTTTCATTCCTTCCACACTATCCAAAATAAACATAAAGGGGTCACTTACCAAGCCTTTTTACAAGCTTTACCCATGAAAAACCCATGCCACCCAAGAAGAGATTCCTTCACCAGGCAGGAGAGAACCCAAGACACCCCAATGAGGGAAAAAAGCAGATCCCAAAGAACCCACAACTTTGCACAATGAAAGAAGATTGTGATCAACTGCTTCTACTTAGAGGCAAAGGAAACATCTATTTGTCAAATAGAACCCCCTCCTTTGGATTTGATCAAGAGTTAAGACTTTTCCCCAAGTTGCCTCTATTAAACTTTTGATGGAGATACTTTCTCCCTATTACATTAATATGGTATCAAAGTAAAAAAATTCCTTTCGCATGTCCTCTATAACTGCTTGATGCTCCCACCTTTAGTAGTTTATGGGTTTGACTCAGTCTCTTTGCTTCCTCATGTGTAAACAAATGTCCTTTCTTTGCCATGTGATCCTGTGTACCATTCTTAAATATTTGGGCTAAGTCCAAAGCATTTTGTTGAATAATTATGCCCTCACTATCCTTCTTAGCTACTGAGTTCAGATTTTCTTTCTTTTAGGGGCCTTTCTGGTAAATGAAATATGTCTGGGACAGATGATAGTCATTCCTTCTATTGTGGGAGCAGTTACTTTATGTCTTTATTATTACTTCATGTTTCATATGGTTTACTACTTCAACCTAGGTGTTTCCAGTGTTCCTCCATTTTCAATGTTCTAAACATGGTTCTATATTTCTATAGATACATTACAGTAGCTTGTTTTCCCATCATTGTTAACAATTGATCTTTTACTACTCTCCTGGTGGTCATATACTGAAGTATTACCATCTGTTGTGGTTTGTTTCATTCAACTTAGTGGACCTAAACAAGTCCAAGGATAAGGAATGATATGATTTAATCTTTCATTGGTTAATCGAGGCAATTTAAATTATTCAGATTTGCAATTCAGACAGAGTAAAATAGTTCCTTTTCATTCCATTTATTGTAAAAACTATAAAACTGTACCTGTTTATTAATAAGAGGAAGAGAGAGAGAGAGAGAAGAGACCAATGAGGCTGTGAAAAGAAGGATGACTGATCCCAAAAAGAGAGAACGAACAAAACAAAGAATACACATTTCCTCTCGAAGGACAATATACAAACAAAAGCTGAAGCAGCTCCTCAAAATTCTTATCAATTGTTGCAATTCTACAAGCAGGAAATGGCAACTTAAACAGCTAAAATCATTCTAAAAAACCACATGTACCTAATAAACATCAAAATACACCTAGATTAACCAAATGCAGTAAGATATTTCAACTCTTAGAATCAGCATGCATCAGCTAAGATGGCATATAATGCCTGGCTAATAATTGATTGCACAAACATGGTCAAATGGAAATGAGAGGATTAAAAAAGGGAAAAAATTAAGCAGTCTCAACATTAGGATCACATGTACAAAATTGGAAAACAGAGGAAGAAAGAACAGGGCCCACCTGACCAGCACCAACATCTACTATTGTATCAGCTCCCACACTGTTTGCAATTGAATCGACAACAGCAGAAAGAACCTCTACCTGTCCACAAAAGCCATTCCTCCAAGTCACAGAATCCTTACAGATTCAATGTCTATAAAGAAAAGAAGGAAAACTGGGAATTTGAAATCTTTTGCTTAGAAGCCAATGACCAATCATAAAAAACATATCTAAAGATCGTGCTGGACATGAATCAACATTGTCAAGCTGTTTCCCTAGAAGCAAAATCAAGTAAATTGGTAAACCCTGATCATCAATGCCAAAATCTATCGCCTGAGTTATTAACCATATATTTCTTGACAAATTAAAATAATTCAAGAAGCAGGACCTGCTGACATTTGGATTGTTCAGTAAGGAGTTTATCCAAGTGTAACCTTCACTTTAAATTTTTATAGGGCCTAGATTCCATGAGATATAGAAAAAAGAAAATGAAAAGGAGAAGATGAAAAAAGAAAAATGAAGTTTAAGAACTGAACAGGTCAATGATCTACCTCATGTTTTTTCTTCATATTCATGCCCTGAGTAAGAACACTATTGAGTGAAGTCATGCCCATGTTGGGCAATATCTACAAAAGTCACAAAAGATAAAAAATTACTGAGTCTAATAACCAAAAATAATAAAATAATAAAAATAAATAAATAAAAGAGAAGAAACATACAAACAAAAAGCCAAGTCAAACTACTCAATTTGAGTAAAAGGAGCTACCAGTATGATCCTTGAACAATTTCTCAAATAAACTATTTCCAGAAGGAACTAGCTGGGTTTAAATTTCAGAGAATGTACAAAAGTCCTCTTTTCTCCTCGCTAATTAGTCTATAACATAATAATCCTTTCTCTAGCATTATGATGAAGTAAAAATAAGTCTATATAATATCAGTTTTGTAGCAAAGAATGCCTTCCTAATTTGGATGTGAAAAAGCATCATGTATTGTGACCTTCATGAGGAAGTGTATATACTTCCTCACCCAAGATTTAGAGCTTCAGGAAGTGAGGGAAAGTGTAATGCCTGATAAAAGCTTTATATGGCCTAAGACAATCTCCCAAGGCATGGTTTGAGACATTGAATGATCCTTTAACTAAGATTTGATTTGTCCAAAATTGGAAAGATTTTTGTTAAGAATAGTAGGATTAGAACCTTAATTGTGTATTCCAATTTTTAATATTATAAGAAAAAAACTCATTAAATGAATTAGTACATACAGTGTAGGACAATAGATCCTTACCAAAGAAAAGAAAAAAAGAAAAAACAAATAACTGATAGAAAATGTAAGAACAAGTCCAAAATACTCCAACAGATAGTTGAGATAAGCTGCAATAGCACGTTAGACAGAGTTGTGTGGTGGCCATTGCACCTTGTTCCCACAAGGCTGCTAAGGCATGCCATGTGGTATGCATGTCATGGATCAAGCACAAAATGGGATCATTTGACTAAATTGGTTCCACACAACAAGTCTCCAGCCTGCATTGTCTTCAAACAGTGTTTGGATTCTTCATTGGGATAACACAAGGCTAGTTGAAGTATGTGTTTATGGAAGGGGCATGTAGATTAAATTGATTAGTTAAAAGAAAAAAAAAAAAAAAAAAAAGCAATGGTTGGTGGACAATCAAGCAGTACTAACGGCCCAACCAAAATGCAATTCTCAAAACTGGATTTCATCAACGGGATACAGAATATGAGAGATCTTGAAACTTTTCCTTGAGAAGTGGAGCAGTGCCTTAAGGCCATTCATATTAAAGAAGTAAATGATTTACCAGCACAAGAAGGCATTGTACAGTTCATGCCAAGCTCCACTGGAGAAACCTAACAAAGGATAATAGAGTGCCAGGTCGCACTTAGATCTTTCCCTAGATGGTGCCAAAGAGGCAATTAAGAAACCTGCTCATCCTCTTCAACACCACATTGTTGACACAAAAGTTTTCAATAAAGAGATAATAGGCATGCACTATGGTTGGTTGTGTCAACAAGTTCAGTTTGTTGGGGCTGGTCATAAATAACATGCCCAAAAGGTCAAGTGGGTCAACTATAAGAATGGACTCCAAGGGTGGGCTTATGCAAAACTTTATAGGCAGGGGGGTTTCCAGACTTACCCACACTCAAGCCAGCAGCAAGTTGCTTGGTAGACTACAAATTAAGGGCTGAGTTCAAATCCCAGACAATGGGTAAAGGCAAGCCATGAAGAAAGGCCATGACAAGAAGAGGCGTGACCCAATAAAGGCAACAGAAAAAGAAAAAAAAAAGGAAAACAGGCCAAGGGTTCTCCCAAGAAGATAAAATTTTTCAGCAATAGATGCTGCTAATGTTGAAGAAGACTCAATACTCAGGCTCAGAGGGACTAGTCAAATAATTCAATCCTCTACAACTATTGAACCTTTTTGGGCTCAGCCGTTATCTAAGGTGAACCATAAAAATGTGTTAGCTGTGGTAGTCACAGAAGCCAAGCATAATTTTGTTTCATTCAGGAAGCTAAAAAGGTATGATCTAAAGCTTGTATGACAACAATGAATAGAACAAAGTATTCACTAATCCATGAAACACGTAGAACTGACAATTGGAATTGCTAAATTACATCCAAAAACTACCAGTTACAAAACAAAGTATGCAGTAATCCATGAAACAAATAGATACAAGAGCTGGAATTGATATAACAAATATGAAAATTACCGACTGCAACCCTGCCTGATGTCGAGGAAGCACAAGGGAGCTTAAAGCAATGACAAATTGCTGAAGCGAAGGAGGCCAGTGATCCTGAAACCAAATTTGGGAGATTTCCAGCACATATTCAGCACTTAGACAACTCAATCATACTTGAAACCAAAACTTATTGAAGTTTTTACCTGGAATATTCCAGATGGGATTTGGAGAAGATGGTCCACAGGCTCATTCGTGAGGCAATCAATCCAATCTTCATCGATAGCTTCCCAGAGTCGATCATTGAAGAAATTGACTACGTGAGCATTGATTAGGAAAGAATATGGAGTGAGAAATTGGTGAATAGCGTGTATCCATTCTAGGGTTTCAGAAGCACTGCCGCAACTGTACTTGCTGGAGCTGCCACCTCCCATTTCCCCAATCTTCTTCCACTCCACGCCCCTTGAACAGTTGCACTCTTCCAATGGTATGGCTTCCCCTTTCTATTTTTAAAATTAGATGTTAAAAATATTAATTATTTAATAAACTCCTACTTCCACTTGTTACCAATTTTTTATATTTTAGATCTTTTAAATCAATGATTAATTTATACATTTATATAAAATAAAAAAATAAAAATAAAAAAAATTCATAATTTGGAAGCAATTGCTATCATTATTGGAAAAAAAAAAATCTAAACCAATATTATTTTATCTTTTGTATTATAATTTTTTTAAGTTAAAAGATATTTTGTAAGATTAACTTGTGCAGGGATGACAACGGGACGCGTGGCTCATCCCAACTCCACCCCGTTTATTCAAAATAATTATCCTCCCCCTCCTATCCCATTTAACTTTTTCTTGAAATTTTTTTATTTTTAAAAAATTATTTTAAATGTTTTTAATTACATTAGAATAAATATATTTTATAAATAATTAAATTATTATATTTTTTATAACTTATTTTATTGAAAAGTATTTTATTATTATTATTATCATCATCTATATATTAAAAATAGGAAAATAAAAATTAAATTAAATCAATTTTTAAAATTAATTATATATATAATTGAGACAAGATGGGACAAGACAATACCTGAACTTGTCCCGGGTTTTAAAAAATATCTCAAACTCATCCAAGACTTATTTATTTAAATTTTAAACTTATCTCATTAAGAATAAAGCAGACGGGTACCCAAAAAAATGTGCTCCATTGCCATCCCAAAACTTGTGGAAGAGCTATAATTCAACTTACAAAAAGAATTTTTACTTCTATGAAGTCAATCCAACCTAGTGGTCTTATTCTTTGTTCATAGGCCTTTTCTTTTTCTTATTATTTAATTTTCAAGCTCTTAATTTATTTTCACTTTCTATTTTTAAAATGAGATGTTAAAAAATATAGCAATGAGAAAGTTTTATGCATAGACCTAATCAATTCACTTTTGACTAAAACTGCACAAAGGCAAAATTGAATAAAATTGCTTAGGGTATTTGCTAGACATTTCGAGTGAATAGATGACTCTCACCTTATTGGTTATGAAGTTCTCAAAATTTAAATGAATCTAAACTTAGGTGGTATTGATGTATAGTTTCAACTTTTGAAGACATTTGTTAGAGTTAGTGAAAGTTTAGAGTATTGTAGAAGATCGTCCAAAGAAAGCTATTTGAGAAAAGCAAACTTAGCGAGAATAGTTCCTAGTTTGAAAAAAACAAACTTGGCAAATTTAGTACTTTAAAAAGATTTAAATCCATTAAAAATAAATTAGATATTGGCACCATTAGTAATTGATTTAGGTGCACAATTGAATCATTATCAATCATAAATTTATACTAGGTTTATTATTAAGTTCTAGTTTGTTTTTGCTATAATTTGTGTTGTACTTTTTATGTAGGTTTGTTCTATTTCTAGATAAAGAGTTTGAACAAAAAGAGTTAGTAGGTGAATGAAGATTCAAAAATTGTAAAAGGAATGGAATGATTGTGAACCAAACCTAGAAGCAATTGAAGGAATAAAAGATTTAGGATAATGGGAGTTCTTGTATATTTTGTGAAGCATTTTCAAACGCTAGAGTGACTTTGAAGGTAACATATTTGAAATAAGATACATAAAAGATTCTAGACGATGAGAGTTCTTGTATATTTTCTAAAAGATCATAAGGATTAAATAACAAACCTATATATCATCAATCTATTTTATAAATTTATATTGATTTTATAAAGTTTAAACTATTTTAGCATATCAAAATTTATTTTAATTATGAAAGAATTCAATAATGAACATGAAAAACTTTAAAGGCATGAAATTCTTTTCATCTCATTGAATTGCATATAAATACATTTGGATCATTGTGCTTCGACACTTTCACATATCTCATTCTCACTTTCTCATAGTCTAATACAATGTTTTTCATTTTGACATCGATATTTAAGTGACTTTAGCATTATGTGAAATAAAATATCTTAAACAAATGAAGATCTTCTATCAAAATCATCCATTTGTTATCTTTGATATTTAATGAAATTGAGTAAGATGATTTAAAAACATGACAAAATCAAATTTTGGGTAAATTTATACACTACTGATTGTTCATTTTTTTTATAGGGTAATTTCCAAATTTTTTGGATGATTATAACTAAAATAATTAAATTAGTTCACATTATTGTGTTTTTATAGTTTACGTTCTTGATTTTGAAAAGAAATGTGATGGTGAAATTTTCATATTCTTTCAATGATGGAAAATGTGCTTGCCAATATTCTTGGTTAGTTTTAATAATATCCCTAGATAACATACTCAAAATCCTAAATGGAATATATTCCTTTTGTGAAGAATATTGTATAAAATATTTCTTATGTTGATATGTCTTTATAATATTATATTTTCTTATAAAATAAGAAAAAATGTTAGAAATATTAATTAGCATAGAAATGCATGATTTTCCTTATATACCCATCATGATTGTTGCAACTTGCAATACTTAAATGGTTCATTTAATTTGTATCACTTTAAAGATTCTTTGATGAGTTTTTACAAGTTTTGCAAGGAAATGGAATGAAAATCATGCCAAAATGTATGGAAAGCATTGCATTGTGCCACTTTGCTACCCTTTTGTGCCCTCATAACTTTGCCAGACCCCCTAGTGAAGGAAAAAAACCTCATAGCAAAGTGGCTTAAAATTGACCATGCTACCTAAAAGTAATCTCTTTGTTAGAAGTTTGTTCTCCATTATCACCAAAACACATGCAGGATATATTTATCAATTCATTCAAACATGCCTTTTCCTTCTAGATTTGGAACATACCCAAGTCCATTTTTTATTTTGTTGAAGATGTATGGATCTTCTAAGGCTGTGGAGGGCACCACCTTACTCTGATTCACTCTAACGATGGGAAGCGGGAGAGATTAGGGTTCTGTTATATTCAAAAGATGTGATAATCTGAAAAAACAGAAACTTGGCCTTTAAATACCCTCCTACCTTAGGGACCATACCCTTTGGGCTATTGGGCCTCACGAGTCTTAGGCCCATCATCTAAGGTCGTGATGGCATTGGGCTCACACATAAGGTGGCCCATACTCCAGAAAACCGATACAAAACAAATACGAAAAGTTGAATAGCATAATTATGAATTATGTTATATATATATATATATGTGTGTCCATATTTTAACAATCTCCCACTTGGACCACATATATTTTAACAATGATTCATGATAGTACTTTATTGAGCTCATCTTGCTATTCTATCTTAATATCCTTAAACAATTCGGTCTACTAGTTATGCTAACATAGGATCAAAGCGGCTTTCGTTAATCATAATTATAACTAGACACATCAATGATCACAACATCAACAAAATTAGCAACATGGATCAAGTATGGATGTGTAGCATGGAAATTACATAAAATGTGATCTTTCATACGTCTATTTCCAATTGGTCCTACTTTATGACCAAAAAATAGTCAAATTCCACTTTCAACACTTGATGCTAAACTACTTCTGAAAGTCATTATTTCAATTTAGAGAATTCAAATACAATAGTCTTTAAAATTAAGGTCTGTACAAATAACACAACATAATATCACATCAAGAAAACAAACACAAAATCTAAATACAAACTCCCACTATACTAGCACATCATCAGTGTGTATAACACCCATATGTGTGACATGCTCATGATATACTTTGGGTGGCAAACCCTTAGTGAGCGAATCTGCAATCATGAAGTTTGTGCTTATGTGTTCAATCGATACTTGAAGACTTTGAACTCTTTTTTTCACAACCAAGAACTTGATATCAATGTGTTTGGACTTTGATGAACTTTGGTTGTTCTTAGAATATAATTCTATGGCCTTATTATCACAATTGATTCTCAATGGTTTCTCAATTCCATCAACAATCCGCAATTGAGTGACAAAATTCCGCATCCATATCCCATGGTTTGATGCCTCGTAGCAAGTTATGAAACTCTGCTTCCATGGTAGAAGAAGCAATAAGTGTTTGTTTACACTTTTCCATGATACTGCTCCTTCAGCCAACATGAAGATGTAGCCTGAAGTAGATCTCCTGCTGTTAAGACATCCCGCGAAATCGGAGTCCGAATATCCCACGATCTCTAAATGACTGGATCTATGGTATGTGAGCATATAATCTTTAGTTCTTTGTAAATACCGCATAACCCGTTTTGCCTTTTTCCAGTGATCCATACCTGAGTTACTTAAATATCTGCTTAACATTCCAACAATGTACGCAATATTCAGACACGTACAAGCTTGTGCATACATGAGACTTCCTACTGCCGAGGCATAGGAAAACCTCTTCATATCCTTCTTCTCAAGTTCATTTTTCGGACATTGGTGCAAACTAAATTTATCGCCTTTTGCCACAGGCGTGTCTCTTGGTGCACAATTGCTCATGCCAAATCTACTCAACACTTATCGATGTAGGCCTTTTGTGATAGCCCTAGTATACCTCTTGAACGATCCCTATAGATCTATATACCCAGCACAAAAGATGCATTACCAAGACCCTTCATATCAAATTTACTAGATAGAAATCGCTTGGTTTCATGCAAAAGTCCCACATCACTACTTGCAAGTAGAATATTATCAACATATAGCACCAAAATAATGAATTTGCTCCTACTGAACTTGAGGTATATGCATTGATCAATGATTTTCTCCTTAAAACCAAATGAAGTAATCACCTGATCAAACTTTCGGTACCATTGTCGGGATGCTTGCTTTAAACCATATATGGACCTTTTTAATCTGTATACAAGTTGCTTTGAATCATTAGACTCAAAGTTCTCTAGTTGCACCATGTATATTATCTCATCAATGTTGCCATTAAGAAACGCAGTTTTAACGTCCATTTGATGCAGCTCTAAATCATAATGAGCTACAAGTGCCATGATGATTCTAAAGGAGTCCTTTGATGAAACCGGTGAAAAGGTCTCGTTATAATCAATGTCTTTCTTTTGAGTAAAACCTTTTGCGACTAGGCGTACCTTATACCTAACAATGTTGCCTTTTGAATCTCGCTTAGTCTTAAAAATCCATTTACAATCAATTGGTTTTACACCTTCAGGCAACTCTACTAGGTCCTAAACACCATTGTCTTTCATTGATTTTATCTCATCCTTCATGGCCTCTATCCACTTTTCAGAGTCAAAACTTTGTTTGACTTGACTAACTGAAATTGGATCGTCTTCCAAACCCATGTTAAACTCATGTTCTTGGAGATATACAACATAATCATCTGAAATTGTACTTCTCCTTTCTTTAGTGGATTTTCTCAATGGCACTTGTACTTAAGGTTCTTGAAGTTGTTGAGTTACTTCTTCATGAACTAGAATCGGTTCCATAACTTGAGCAGGAGGAATCTCAAGTCTGTCTTGAATCTCTATTATTAATTGTACATTTTGAATAGTGTCATCAAACATAATATGACCATGTTTAGTCATAATAATAGGAATACTAACAGATTCCTCTTCAAAGACCACCTTTTTTAATGGCTCTCTCCCACTTAACTCGACATCCTCAATGAACTTAGCATTGCCCGTTTCAAAGAAGGATCTAGTTGAGGGGTCATAAAATTTGAAGCCTCTCGACCTTTCAGAATACCCTACAAAGTAGTAGCTCACTATTCTGGAGTCCAATTTCTTTTCATTTGGCTTGTAAGGCCTAACTTCAACTGGACAACCCTAGACATGCAAGTGCCTAATACTAGGTTTCTTGCTAGTCCATAACTCATATGGGGTTTTGACTACTGCTTTGCTTGGGACTCTATTTAAAATGTAAACTGCAATTTTGATGGCTTCGCCCCAAAGTGATTCTAGTAAGGTGGAATGACTGATCATACTTCTTACCATATCCTTAAGAGTACGGTTTCGCTTCTCTGCTACACCATTTTGGCTTGGAGTTCCTGACATGGTGTATTGAGGAACGATATCACACTCCATCAAATATTTGGCGAACAACCCTGGATGTTGTTTACTGGATCCATCATATCTACCATAGTATTCACCTTCACGGTCAGATCTGACGGCCTTTATTTTCTTGCTTAGTTGGTTCTCAACTTCAGTTTTGAAATTCTTGAACACATCCAGTGACTGAGACTTCTCATGAATAAAATAAAGATAGCCATAACGCGAGTAATCGTCAATGAAAGTGATAAAATATTGTTGTCCATTCCAAGAAGGGGTAGGAAATGGACCACAAATGTCCGTATGTATCAATTCCAAGACGTCACTACACTTATTAGCATCATTTTTCCTCATATTTGTTTGTTTACCCTTAATGCACTCTATACAGACTTGAAAGTCTGAGAAATCAAGTGGATCAAGAATTCCTTCTGACACAAGCCTTTGAATACGTTGATTTGAAATATGACCCAAATGTCTATGCCATAACATTGATGAATTCTCATTTATTAATTTTCGCTTAATGCCATAATTACTTGATTGCAAGGTTTCATTTCCATGAAAGGTCTTTAAATTCAATTTGTATAATTTGTCTATTAGACTACCTGTACCAATAACATTTGAATTTAGATAAAAACTAACCATTCCATTTCTAAATGAACAATAATATCCATATCTGTCCAAACATGAAATAGAAATTAAATTCCGTCTAAACAATGGTACTACAAAAGTCTCTTCCAAATCCAAAGTACATCCAAAGTCTAACTGTAATCTAAAAAGACCAATCGCCTTGACTGCAACCTTGTTTCCATTTCCCACATAGATGTATCTTTCACCATCAGTTGGCATTCGGCTCCTTAGGCAACCCTGCATAGTAATACTTATGTGAGTAATTGCACCTATATCTATCCACCAAGTGTCAGTAGGCACTATAGCTAAATTAATTTCTGAACAAACAAAGTTGAGAAGTGTACTTTTCTTTTCACGCCAAGCAGCGTATTTGGTACATGTCTTCTTCATATGTCCAGCCTTCTTGCAAAAGAAACAAGTAATCTCCTTATCTTGTTTTTTCTGCACCTTTTGCTTTAATGTCACAGGAATTGCAATTTGTTTTCCTTTATTGTTTTTCTTTATTTTCTTGTTGGTACCAAATCCCTGAAATGTGGAAGCCAAGTGAGCACTTTCTATCTTCTCTTGTTTCAATCTCTCTTCCTCTTGTACACACTGAGCAATAAGCTCATTCAGAGTTCATTTTTCCTTTTGTGTATTGTAACTAATTTTGAATGGACTGAATTGTGTAGGCAAAGACATCAAGACCAAGTACACGAGTATGTCTTCCGACAACTCTAACTTTAGTGCCTTGAGTCTAGTCACAAGATTAGACATTTTTATAATGTACTCCCTTATATTCTCTTTTCTTTTGTACCGCATAGAGACAAGCTTACTAAGAATAATGCTTGTCTCAACCTTTTCGTTTGTAGTGAATCGATTTGCTATCTGGTCCAAGAATGTCTTGGCTTGGGTTTCCTCAAGTATTGCACCCCTTGTAGCTTCTGGAATTGAGTGCTTCATTATCATTAGACTCATGCGATTGGATCGCTCCCATTTTTCCATAGTAGACCTTTGCTCAGCAGTGCTGGCACTAGTAAGGTCTGGAGGGTGATCCTCTCTTAATGCATAGCCTAAGTCCATGCACCTGAGCACGATTATAACATGCTCTTTCCATTTCCTGAAGTTTGTGCCATTAAACATAGGAATGTTATTGACATTTGCAGATATAGATGATGCTGAATTCATAATAATAAAGCTCACAATCAGTCACATGCATGGAAAAATAAACATCATACAAGATACCTAGCACAAACATTAATATTCTATCTTTGGATAGAAATATCAACTTGTAATTGGCATCCTTATACAAAATTAATTCATAAATATTGACAATAAAACCGAAACAATATGCCTGTCTTTGGACTGACATACAGTATACAAGATAAACTTTATATGTCACATATTTATGACTACTTTATTTATTATCATATTAAAATAATCTTCCTTGGGGCTGATTATTTTAAATAATAATAATAATAATAACATATTTACATATTATAAAATAAATAAATTATATAATATATGTTACTTTGGCAACAAATATATATAATTCATTTATTTTAAAACATTAAACATAAATACAACAAGAAACAATTCAATCAAAATTATTTATTTATTTATTTATTTATGCATAATCCCATGTATATGTATAACATTGAAGCATAAAACATGTATAAAAGCTTTGGTCTAATGGTTTAGGCATGGGCTTGATTTTAAGGCAATAGCCAATGGTTATGGGTTCAAGCTAACCCGCCCCCTTAGTTATTTGGGTTCGAATCCCCAAATTGCAAAGTAAATAATGATGCAGGGGCGTGCAATTTAGATGAAATATTACCCATATTTCAAACACTTATTTTATTATTATTATTTACATTGATCACTTTACGTGCAACATAAACATATAATTTTCCCATAGCACAAATAGCAATGTTTGACTTTCTTGTGTTAGACACTGCAAAAATGAAATGCTATATAGGAGTCCATGTTACTAGTTCATTTTTGTTAGGTAGTTCATGCAATTGTGTTTGAGATAAATATTCGTATTTTTTTTTATTTTCTTCTTACACTCAGCATTTTTATCTTATTTTATGTAGCCCCAAACGACCCAAGGTCGTTTGCAGCCGCGTCACCCTTAGAGCGGCACTAGCAGCAATGCTGGAGCTGTCCTCGAATGACGCCGCCATCATTGGAACGGTGATTTCCCATTTTTTTTTTATTTGGACATTCTACAGGAATTTGAATCTTGTCCACAAATAACCAACTATAATCACACTTCTTGCGACATTGGCGTCCAAAATACAAAGGGCGCCAACCAACCAAGGACCCATGGCGACCTCGGAGATGTCGGCAGCGGTGCTAAACAAAGCCAAAGGATGACATCTGCAGTGTCTTTCCGAGCGGCGTTGCAAGAAAGACGCCACAACGCTTTCTCCGACTGCTTAAACGACTCCAAAATGGCGCTTCTCCAAGCGGCCGATCTCCAAAACGACATTCTGCCTTCAGCCGACGTTGTAGGGAATACCCATAGCAGAGCCTCAACGGCGCCAAAACGGCGTTGGAACTACGCTTTTCCGATCCCCAAATGACGCGTCGCAGTGCCCCAGCATTCCCTATCGGAGAATGATGCTTGAATGATGTTTGGAAATGACGCCTAAATCGTGCTTGGAACGATGCCTGAAAGACGCCTGGAACGATGCTTGAAACACCGTCTCAAGCGCGCCTGGAATGGCCTCTGAAGGGCACCTAGAATGGCGCCTCAACGACGCTTCTTAAATGTTTGAAACAGCGCTAAACGCCTCCTTTTCCAACCACCGGACTGGCGCCAAAACGGTGCCCCTCACCAGCATCGCAAGCATCACCCTCGTCACTGGTAGTGGCGCCCAGAATGAATCGACGCTTGGACGGCATCGCTCCAGATGGCGTTGCAAGGGAGACACAATGCCTTTCTTTTACGCGCTGAGGTTGGTCTTTATTTTGTTTAGATTTTCTACTATTTGTTTTGGTGAAAATGGGAACCTTCATTAACATAACCATGGCTCTGATACCAATTGTTAGAAGTTTGTTCTCCATTATCACCAAAACACATGTAGGATATATTTATCAATTCATTTAAACATGCATTTTTCTTCTAGATTTGGAACATACTCGAGTCCATTTTTATTTTGTTGAAGATGTATGGATCTTCTAAGGCTGTGGAGGGCACCATCTTACTTTAATTCTCTCTGATGATGGGAAGTGGGAAATATTAAAGTTCTATTCTATTCAAAAGATGTGATAATCTGGGAAAACAGAAACTTGGCCTTTAAATACCCTCCTGCCTTAGGGACCATACCCTTTGGGCTATTGGGCTTCACGAGTCTTAGGCTCATCATCTAAGGCCCGTGATGGCATTGGGCTCTACACATAAGGCGGCCCATACTCCTAAAAATCGATACAAAACAAATACAGAAAGTCGAATAGCATAATCATGAATTATGTTATATATATATGTGCGTCCATATTTTAACACTCTTCACTAGCAACCCATTTTTCCCTCACTAACTAACATCATAATCCATCCTATTATCATGTAAGAGGTCGTATGACTTCATAAAGGGGATGGTCTCACTAGCCTTATGTTCATGATAGGGGTATCCTTTGAGGATTCTTTCATCACCAAGCATTGAGACTAGCATTCTCTTTTATAACCATCAAGAGTTGAACATCCCATGCATGTAAAAAGGCTACAACTTTAAATTTGCAACCAAACCACCAATGAGCAAAAGACAAATATAAGATGGTAATAGGGGACATTTGCTAACAAAAGAACACTCCTTTAATTAGAATAAGGTTGATACCCTTGAGTACAATTGGAAAACACCTTTCTTATTCTTTTTTATTTTATTCAAATTTCATTTCTTTCTTTCTTTCTATTTTCTTTAAGGCAAGACATATGTTGATTCCCTTTTTTTTTTTTTTTTCCTTTTTTTTGTTTTTGTTTTTGTTTTTTTTTTTTTTTTGGTTTGAGCTATAAATCTCCTTGTTTATGGCTTGAAAAGGTTACACTAGTACCTCCTAGGTATTCATCAAAGTGGCTAGGTTTTAAGAACCATTTAAGGCCACTAACTCCTCAGGTTTCACCTTAAGTACTAAAATAGGGTCTAATTTCCAACTTAGTTCAAGTTTAAGTGATAACTAACCCTTCCACTTATGTAGCAAATAAGGCGTTGGTGACTCCAAACTAATAGGTTATGAGAGCCAAGGCTTAAAGACTACAATAGCCATTAACCATTGCACTTTGCCTTAAAAACCTTTTTTATGTATTTTTTTTTTTTTAAATTATTTTAGCAATAGGGTTCATTTTTTTAGGTTTTCCAATCAATATACACACTGAAACCTTAACCAAGTATTGTAAAAAATATTTCTTCTTAGGACACTATATGTGCTTTGAGTCTTTAATGGAATTAAGAAATAAAAAAGATACAAAAATCTTAAAATGTCTACCTAACAACCAAATCAATCTTTTTTATAACAAAGTAAATCAATTCATATCAAATTCAAAATAACTAGTCTCTAAAGCATCATCAAAACCAAGAAATAATGTTTTAAATTGATTTAAATTCTTGTATAGAGTATTAAAATAAATTCTTAAAATTTAAGAAGTATTCAACACTTATTGAAGGAAAATTCTCAATTCAATTGAGCGAAAAGTGATATCCTAAGTAAACAAGCAAACAATTTCAAGAATTTAAGGTATCCTTTCTCCAATCTAAATTGTAAAATTCCTTGTTATATGAAAAATAAGAAAAACCAAAATAGAATAAAGGTGAAAAAAGGTTACATTCATCTCCCATTCAACATAATGTCTTGCTTCACAAAACAAAAATCGCCTAAGAATAGAGCAAGTTAGTCAAACAACTAGTTAACAAAATGGAAAGATAAAGAAAATGGATATATACAACTCAATGAGAAATGAAAAACAGTAACAAAACCTAAAACAAAATAAAATAAACCAAAACAAAATATAAATGTACCTAAAATAATGAGGAGAGGTCCATGGGAATTAAGGATCATGAGATGTCGTAATAGTATGAGCAACATTTTCAATAATTTCTCTTAGAACTTCAACAACTAGCTGCATGCCTATAATTTTTGCCAATAATAATGGCAACAACTATAGAAGTAGGAATATTTGAACCTTCATTAGTAGCTTTTCTTAATGGATTCTCCACTAGAGCAATTGTATTAACCTCATTTCCATTGTTAAGATCAAAGAACATAAACTCATTAAAAAAAATAGACCTTAGATTATTTATGTAGCTTAGAATGTAGGGAATCAGATATAAGTGATGTTTAAGCCTTCGAAGAATCAATAACTACAAAAATTGAAATAGAGAAAAACTAAAATTGATGATGGAATGACTTGGATACCTTAGCCTAGGTAGTGACAAGCTATATCAAAATGTGTAAACCTATTTATAAAATTTTTTATCATACGCACCTTGAAAATTTTGACAAATGAAAAAATTGAGATATTTTTTGCAAAATGTTGTAGACAGTATGACAATTTTGATACTAAATATACATGTATTGATTTCAATTTGATACAAACTTTATTTTTCAAGAATTGTAGCTTAGTATAAAAAGTTTTGATACATGAGTACTTAGTACAAAAAATATTTGATAAAGACCATCAAACTTCCAAATTTGTACTATTCATATGCTAAAGCCAATATTGAAATTTTGAAATCCAATTTCGTTATAAGGCTTACTTTCAAAATGACTTATTTTGTATCTAAATAGATATTGAAAATTTTGATAATTGGATTTTCATTGTCATTTTTTTTTTCATTTTACACTAAAAAATCATGCTTCTAATTTTTGAAATTCCTTCGAATGTTATATTTATCTCTAAAAATTTATTTGAATCATGTTTATCCAAAATTAGATATCCATACATCATCAAACAAACTATCTCAAAACAACATTTGACAACCTTTTATTAGCAATGTATTTCCAAAAATATAAAGAACACTAAGAAAAATGCAAAATAATTGTTTGATTTTGGAATTTGGTGAGCAAATCCAAAGTGAGACATCTTCAATTTGAAATGCACTTGTTGAATTTAAAATAGGATCAATTTTGAATTTACACACTACATTCGCTCTATTTTTGCTCTTCCATTCAAAATGCTTATCCTTAATTTGAAAATTTTGAATTGGGATGTTAGTTTTTGCTCATTTTGTCTTTTCTTTTCATTTTTGCATGCAATTTCAAATTCATGGGTTGTTGTTCATGTTCCTCCTCTTCCTGGCCTTCTTTTGCTCTTTCTCCTTGATTTTTCTTGGATTTCATGCCTTTCTTAGTTTTTATTTTTTTTATTCTTATGAGTGCCAACTCTTTTTCTTAACATGGTTTCACCCTCATTTTATCTTAGTTACCGAGTTTGCTTCAATTTCACTTTTTTTTTCTTCTCTTTGTTGTCTTTTCACTCAAGATAACATGTTATAGACACTAGTACAATTTTAAAAGGTAGTTATTAATGTTTTTTTTTTCATATCTAAAACACATCATTTATCATTTTCCGAGATACATATTTGAGCACCAATTTAATCCCTTATAATTATATCAAGATGATGGTAATTGATTAAATCCAAATTAATCAATTTCTCGGGTTTATGACTTATTAACCATTACATATAGGCTCCCCATGACTTGGTGTATATAATTTAATGAGGCATCAATTTCTCAAGATTACCTTTACAATCCTTAAGTCTCATATTCTCCTATCATGTGAACAACTAACATGCTCTAACTCACAAAGAGTATATGTCAAATTCCATTAAAGGAATTATTGTAGTCACAAATTTCATGATCACAAATCTTTAAGATCACTTAAGGAGACATATTTTCTCAAACCTATGAATTATCATGGTGCCTATCTTGATAATATCTATTACCACATGCCTTAATGAATAGTAACCTCAATCCATAGAAGATATATAACAACATTAAGATCTCAATAGTAGTTTAAAGTCATTGAAGACCTCAATACTAGTTCAATATTTTTTTAAGGTTGAGAGTTCATAAAACATAGTCACTTAGTAAAATCTTGATTACCTTGTATCCAATTTCATGATTCGCGATAAGTCCTATCTAATGCGTAATCATAAACATTAGTGTTGAGAAAATTTTCTAATTATGAGCCTACATATTAACATTAATTGTACATGTGCACTATTTATTATTAACCTATTAAAAGTTATTAGTTAAATTAACTAATTCATTAGGCTTATAAAGCATTTCTTAAATGGTATGGGCTATGCAATGTGTATATATTATTTAATCTATTTATGATAGACCAATAAATAAAATAAAATAGAGTACAAGTATAAATAAGGTTGTGGTCCCTAGTCTAAATGGAATGTATCACTATTTTACTCACATCCCATCATTAAGTGACACTCAAGTTCTCTACAATACATTGTTTTTAGATGTGGAAGATTGAAACCCATTGTTTCACTCCAATGGATATGGGTATGTCTTCCTATTAATTTTCTTGATGATTTAACATAAGATTCTGACATGGTGAATAAAGGTTTTATCGTCTATCAATTTTCTAAAAACTAGTACACTTGCCATGAGAAACTCATTTTGATGAGCAAGATGAGTGATCCCTCCAATTAAGAGGTAGTGAACTACAACCTCAGATAGATTATTTAAATCCATTAATCAATTGTAAACTACTCATCAACTTGCAAGGAACCTACGACTTGGATCTTTTGTGACACTCTATATACATCCAAGTTATGTATAATGCAATAGATGTGAACTTGAATGCTAAAATAAACTATAATACTTAAATAAGATAATAAACTGAAACCAAAATTATAATATAAATATTAATAAATTTATATTGTTACACATGTCATACTTTTAAGGGTTTTATCCTAATAATATTATATATATATATAATACCTATGCTTGGTAACATGGATGATGGTGAGAGTGTTATACATTTGAAAAAAAATCAAATACTCAATAAGATGACTAAATATATTAATGTTAAGATGCATATCATCAAGTGTGATTACTCATGGAGACATTATAGTGCAAAAAATCCTTATAGTGGATAATCTAACAAATATGATGACTAATCTTATTCTTATAGTCAAGTGAATTGGTGTCTATGGTACTTAAGGGCTCTTTTAAAGGTGTGAGTGAAGCTAGGAAATTTAAGTCAAAATGAATATTATTAGAAAATTTCTAAAATTTATTTTGAAAAATTTTCTAATGTTTGATATTCTTTTGTTACTAGATATTCTTATAAATAAATTATAAATTTTATATATTGATTAATTATTTTAAATGTATTTTCAAGTCATGAAAATGATTAATATTTGCATTATTATTATTATTTTTTATCATATTTTGAAGTTTTCCTTAATATTTCTACAAAGTTTAATTAATCTCCGTTTTATCGATAATTTTCAATATATCCCAATATATTCATAAAATCCAACTACTGGTATATTTGTAAAAATCGATATTCTTGTGCACAACAATAAAAGTTCTTCATTGTTTTTCACTTATGGATGTAGTCTTTAAGACAAAAAACCTAAATTATTATGTTCTCTACATGATATTTTGTTTTCACTTTGATTTTCTATTCACTACAAGAATTTTTACTTTTTCCAACTGATATACATTGTCGAAATAAACATTTACCAACAGATAATCCCGACACATGGTAGTCAGGGAAAGGTGTGGTGGCAAAAGTCTATTGATGAGAATTTTTTATCGCCAATAAAATTTTTTAGTGATAGACTATCCAATGGATTTGGATCATCGCTATTAACAATGGTTTTTCCAAAAGCGTATTTATTAAATATAGAATAAATATAAATTTATAAACAAAATTATCATCATTTTAAAATAAAAAATACTTATATGTGTATTATCATTTTTTTATGTTGTTGAATATATTCAAATTAGATAAGTCTCTATAAAATGTATTTTTAAAATTTAAATGTTATTATTGGACCATAAATTATATCATACATATACCAATTTCTTTAATAAAACAACCTCAAAATTTCTATTATTATTTTTTATATCATTTATTTAGATTTTTTCTCAATATTTTTATAAGTTTTGATCAATTTTCATCTCACTGATATTTTGTATCAAAATACTCATCGATATTTCTCGATATATCCATAAAAACCAATATAGTTAGAAACGAACAAAAATGAATTCAACTATTTTGAATGGCTATGTACGCACATACCTTTTTCATGCTTCTCGAGGGGTTTTTATAGAACATATGGCATCATCATCACAACATTGATTGTTCATTCATGCCTTTCTTGAGCTGATGATCACCGTTGTGGCGAATACTAAGCCTTAATAAGGTAGTCAACGCCATCATCTCAGCACGGACTGGGCAATCATGCCAAACAAGAACTGCTGATTGGTGCCATTTGTTGGCTGTCGTGCAAGAATCTCAGACCATATAATTGATTGTGCATTTACGTTTGTCAATGTTGCTAATTAATTGCGTGCAACAACTTATTAACATTGATTTTTAGGTATAAATGTCGTCTAGATTGTCACTCAGGCATTGAGTATATTAATTATCTGTCCAATGCCTGAAATTTTTTACTAAGTTGGTTTGTCTGTTTGGAAGTCCCAGTCGACTTGGTTTGTCCATTCCGTCTATCATTGGGGAAGAAGGATATCTATCTCTCCTCTTGCACTAGACGGAGTTTATCTTGGTTTAGACGAATTATCTGTTTAACTTGGATGACTAAAGGGTCTTGAACTTGGGAAGGACATGTGGAGCAAAGCTTCCCACAATTTTTGTCAAAATATACACCGATATTTTGCGATATATCTATAAAAACCAATATTTTCATCCTTCATCCATTTTATAAAGAAATTAATGAAATATTGTTGATATCAATATATATATATCAACAATATTTCATTAATTTCTTTATAAAATAGACAATTAAAAAGTAGTTAAAAAAATATTAAAATGTTAAAACTATTATAATTAAAAAAATATAGTCTTTATAAATATATATGAAACTAAAAAAATAATCATAAAATTGTTTTGTCATTGGCTAGATCATATTTATCATACAACTATGGTGAAAAGATTTCATATTCATAAGACAACAATTACTTTTAGAACAATTTATGTGTGATATTATTATCCAATATAATAATATTGTTTTAGTGAGTAGTAATTTTTATAGAAAAAATTGTTTATGAAAGTTCACTTTCTTTTTTTTACAAGTAAATTGCTTTTATGACAAAGTATATTAGTTAAGCATTTGCAATGGTTTAAATCCATTGCAATAATATTTTTGCCGACGGGTATTTGTTGTTGTAGGAAGAGTGTAAATAATTTTTATTTTTATTTTTGGGAAGAGTCCTATTGAGAATTATTTTTTATTTTATTATATTATATTAGTGCTATATTTTTGGGAAGAGTCCTATTAGGATTGTGCTAGTGGAGTTTCATTTCTTTTATAAGTAGAATCACCTTCTACTTTGTGTCATCTTCTAATTACAAGTAGATTCCCATTGGGACTGTGTTAGTGGCCTATAAAAGCAGGTCACCCCTCTATCATAGGCATACCAATTTTTCAGAGAATTTTTTAGAGAGTTTTCAGGGAGTATTTTCATACATCTATTTAGAGGAATTTTTTCAAAACTCGAGCTGTACACATCTCGCTTATAGAGTGCACCCAAGGCAAGATCTGGCTATTGAATCTTGGAGGTAGACCATTAGTACCCTAGTGCACCGAGTTCGTCTTTGAGGAAGGAGGATCTATTTCAAGGACAGTGCTTGTCATGCCTCAGCCGATAAGTTTATTTATTTATTTATTATGTTCTTTGTTTGTGTCTTTTGGGCTAGTCTTTTGCTTCCATACCCTTAAATCCAACAATTGTTGCAATTACTGTCGGTAAATAGTTATATATAGGTGATGGACAATTCAATTTGCGATGGAGTAGGTGTGTTAGAAATTTGTGATAACTTAAATCTATCGCAAAAGTAAATATGAGTGGGTCGGCAATACTTAATTTTTTGGTAGTGATTTTTTAATATTATTTTTGTTTGTCATGATTTATCGAAAAGTCTTCTTACTTATTAAGAATTCTTGTAAAAAGAGTCACCATGATAACCTTGCAAGGAAATAAGAAATGATGTACTTAAACATTAAAGAAGGAGCATGAAGAAGCAATAATAATACTAATAAGCTTGCATGTCCATTAATAATAATAATAATAATAAAATTAACAAGGATTCTTGGAAAGTGAAAAGATAAAATATATTATTAATGGACTTGGAACTTCATAGAAGTTATTCAATATGATTGTAAGAGATATTATTATCAAGGAAATTGCTCAAATGTTTCTAATCATGTTTTACTTTTTAAATTAGTCAAGTCTTCAAACTTTTCAAAGTACTCACAAATATTGGGTAACTCCAAGCTATTAGGTTTTGTACTCTTTCTATCTATGATAGGTTGCACACAAAAGTAAAAGCATAAGAAAAAGAGAACGTGACTAATTTGCTCCAATTCATAAGAGATATAAGGGAATTAAAAAAGGATGTCCACAATTTCACATGTATGATAGACAGTCAAGGAGAACATCTTGTGAGCATAATGGTTGGTTTTGAAAAAGGGGTTTTTAAAAGTGATTGATTTAAATGGAAATGTAAAATATGAAGATTATGTAGCATTCCTTTTTATGAAGGTAATTCAAGAGCTTGACAAAACTAATGTTGTTCAAATCATTTTAGACAATGCAACTAATGACAAGGCAATAGGGTAAAGCAACTAAGCAAAATACCCTTAACCTTTATCCCTGTGTTCTACATAGCCTAAATCTGACCTTAAAGAGCATGTGTTAACCATATGAAAATTTGCCTCAATATGTTCAATCCAAAGGGATTATTGATTTAATTAGTGATCTACAAACTAGTTGAATTTTGTGGTGAACCATAACATGACACTATTTATTTTTGAACACTTTTTCTAAATTGAGTTCATTGAGGATAAGAAAAACCAAGCTCACATTAAACATTATCATGACTAAGCAACAAAAAAAAGTTAAGGTGACACTTGAAAAAATGGTGATGGATGCAATTAGAGGATTTATAAAGGAAATAAAAACACTCCAATTAAAATTGGAGCTCATGAGGTTGAAAAATCTATAATGGATGATAGCTAGTGGGATAGCTTGGATTACCTCTTAAGTTTTAGAAATCTTATCTTAAACATGTTAAGAGTTATAAACAATTGATTTTCCTATGCGATATTTTGGATATAATGATTAAAAATGTGTGAAGTTGATCATATTTGAGCATAAAGGAAAATATAATAGTTCAACTCAATATACGCTAAATTATGAAATGTAAGTGGAATAAGAGTAAGAACCCATTATATTGCTTGGTTTATTCTTTGATTTTAAGATACTACTCTAATGCTTGTAGTCATGATAGAAGTAATAGAATCTTCTGATTATCATTACATGGGGATTAAAAGTTTACTTGAAATATTCTTTTATTCTAAGATATTATTTTAGTGCTTAGGTTCATGGTGGAAGTTGAAGAATGAATTTAAACTTGAAAATATTTTGAAAGAATATTGTTGAACCATGAATTGTATTGATCAAGAATGTAAATATATACGAATATTTCAAACTAGAGGAAAACAAGAAAGGTTTGAGAATAAACCTACAAATATGCTATTACCAAAACATACACAAATTTGTTATTTCTAAAACATACAATGGTAGTTCCTATATTAATGCTGAGTTGTTGAGAAGATAAAAGGAAAAAAGTGATAGTTTTGGAAATTTTCAATGTTAATATTGAGCCTCCAATGGTTCTCTCTTTAAAGGTTTAGAATTAACATATTCTTGCCTAAAAAAATTTATTGATTGAATTATTGCTTTCTATACTAGGTGTTTCATCAACCTCCCTTAAGTTAAGATGCAAAATAGGATGATTGCTAAGCTTGAACTTGAATGCTAGGAAGGACTATTGTGGCCATGGTTTAGTTAAAACATAAGCTATTTGTAGACAAAAAGTAATGTAATGTGTGATAACGGAGCCACCAACAACCTTTTCTTGTACACAAATGATAATTTAACTTGATGCCCTTTGTGTGAGCAAGGAAGACTAAAATTTGAGATGTGCGTAAAACAATTAAAATTTTTGAAAACAATTAAATGGCTTGGTTAGTTTGATGCATATATCCTTTAGTAAACAAGTGATGTAAGTTATTTAAATTGTTGTAAAGGCCAGAGCTTGATATTCAACCTTTGCACTTAATCTTATAATCGTGGATTGTTTTTTGAAGACTATGAAAAACAATTAGCTTCAATGAAAATGCTAAAACTATTGGTGCTTCTTCTTGTTGGTTAATATCCAACCTAATTTGCATTATGAAACCTAGAAAGAGTTAGAGTGCTTTGAGATAAAAATCTAATGCCATAGTCTAAGGTACCTTTTAGATATTGAAGTATACATTTTACTTCCCTAAAATGATTAAGATGAAGTGTCTAAAAATATTAGTGAACTTTGTTGACAACAAAAGTGATATTAGGGCAGGTGAATGTCATGTATTGAAGAGCTCCAACTATTCATCTATATTTAGTTGGATCTATAAGTTGATCTTCATTTACTTGAAAGAAGATTTAAGACCCATAGGTCCAAACATTTAACTAGCTTTAAGAATTTTACAGCAAGTAAGAAGCTCACTTATTTGGTTTGAGATAAGAATCGGCTACCAACAAAATATTTGACTTTCGCCCCTAAAAAATAATTCAATTTACCTAGATCTTTTAGAGAAAATTCCTTCCCAAATTTGTTCATCAATTGATGAATAAGAGAGGAGCTACTTCTTGTAATAAGAACACTATCTACATAGACTAAGAAAAGAATTATATTATAAGTAGTTTTGTGGATGAACAAGGAGGACTCTTTGCTATAATGGAAACCAAAACTAAATAATGATTGAGATAATTTTTCAAACCAAGCATGTGGTGCATGTTTCGAACTGTAAAGAGATTTCTTTAGAAGACATGCATGGTTTAAATATAAATGATGAATAAATATTGGAAGTTGCTCCATATATACCATTTCTTTGAGATTTCCATCCAAGAATGCATTTTTGATATGTAATTGCTTGTTTGCCACTTTGAAATGATGGCAATGGAAATGATAACTCTTATGGTGGTTAATTTAACTATAGGGCTAAAGGTTTCTTTAATGTCTAACAATGGAATTCATGTAAGGCGCCTTTGACTACCAACTAAGCCTTGAATATGTCCATACTACCATTGTCCTTATATTTGGTCTTAAGAACTTGTTTATACCAAACAATGTTGGTATTTTTTTTGGCGCAAAACATCAATTTCTTCTTGCATGGCTATTACCTAATTGGAATAATTCATAGTTGATTAATGTTTATGCTCTAGAATTTATTGAGTTTTTACAACAACTAGAACCATATTGTGTCCTAAATTAGGGTTATCCATGAGTTTCTTTTTTATAATCATTTGATGGATATTAATATTGAAATTTGTTTCACGATTTGAGATAGTGATAGTCCTACAATAGCCATGGTCTCATGAGTTGTTTATGAGCAACTATGGTTTGTGGACTTTTTCTATATTCTAAAAAATAGGTAGTTGCACAAATGATTCTCCACTTAGATAAAAAAATTCTGAACTATTGTATACTTATCATGTTCATTGTCAATAAGTGAGCTTCTTATAGGTTTTAGTGAATGAGCATGATTCTCAAGTTCAGTGGTTGAGCAATAATCTTAAGTGGTAATAGTCGGTTCATTTTCAATGCAATATATTGATGCAAGAAGTGGACTAGAGATTGAGAAAATGAGCAATTTGTTTTTGTTCAATGACTTAATCAATTTTCTTTTTATTTGATCTTAAAAACCACTCATCAAATTTAGAAAATGTAGTTAGTGTAAGTGATTATTACAAAGAAGCTATGCTTATGATTTTGAAAGGAAAGACTTTTCATAAAAAAACACAAGTTGATAAATAAAAACTTTATTTGTGATTAGATGTAGACACCTAAATCCTTTATGTAATGACTTTATCCAATGAAAACACAAGGGAAAGTTTTTATTAAGAATTTATTCTTCTCATGGTGCTTTAGACGAGTGACACACTCACAACCAAGTACTTTTCATACCACTATAATTAAGACGTTTTCTAAATAGCTTGTGATATGGAGTTTCCATACTCGAAATTGATAATGATAAGCTATTGATAAGTCATATTGTTGTGAGAAACACATCTACCATAATTTGGTAAGAAGATTTGCATTAAACATCATTATGAGCTTAGCTAGTTTGAACTACATGTTGATTCTTTCTTATTTCCCAACAATTTTATTTTGGAATATGTGGACAAGAAAGTTTTTGAGAAATATCACATTATGTAGAATGATTCAAAAAAATTGAGGAAGTGAAACTCAACCCTTAGTCATTCTGATTTTATTTTATTTTATTTTTTTTATCAAAATAATTTTCAACAAGACATTGAAATTTTACAAAGAAATCATAAAAATTAGATATGTGCTTTTAATGTATAAAGTGATGTAAATCTTATTTAATCATTGGTGAAAATGACATAGTATCTTAAGTATTGAGTGGAAGAAATTGAGGCTGATCCCATCAATCATTATGAGTTTTTTTAGGGGGAATTGCAAATTTTATTTTGGAAGGTAAAAAAGAAGCTTGCAATGTTTGCCTACTTGATAGCCAGTACAAATGGAATGCTTGTCAAGCCAATTTGAAAAGTTAATAACATTTTTTTTTCTAAAGCTTGTAGAAGTTTAAAATTGGGATGTCTCATTCTTTGATGCCATATTCCAACAAGTACTATCTTATAGTTAATGACTTTAAGAGCTTATAAGTGTTCTTCTAAAGCATGCAAATATCCTCTTTTATGCCCCTTCATTGGAGTTTTTGTTGTGCTGATCCTCGATGACAAAACCAAAAGAAAATTAAAAAACATGAGTTATCATTTGTGAGTTGGCTTATTGAAAGCAAATATTTTTTTAAATTAAGAACAACTAAAACTTCATTTAATCTAAGATTACCATGTGGTGTTTGGAGAAGTATAGTTCTAGTGTGTCTGATTTGAAAACCATGAGTATCACCAACAAATATCTTTTCCTTACCTTCTTATGATTTTGCACAAATAAGTTTACTTGTGCTTCATGTATGATAAAACTCAGAATTTGCATAGAGGTTTTAATTTCCCCCACTTTTATTTAAATTTAATGTTTCTAAGGCTTGAGGAACATTGTCTTATTAATGCATAATAATATCAATTGTAACATTTAATGGTAGAATGATTTGCAACACTATAGATTTGACATATAACTTTTAGAGTAGTTTGGTTGTTACCATTTTGAGTTTTTATATTTGTATGGTTGAGTTTTTCCTTGACTTTCATCTTGGAACTAAGATTTTTAAGTTAAGCTTTGGTGGTATGATCATCCAATACGACTTCTTTGTTGAAATCTTCCTCCTTTATATTTCTCTGACTTCTACCTCTTTATACAAAGAAGGCCTTTGCATAATCAACAAATTGCTTTTACTTTTTTTATTTTATTTTTTTTTATTTTTTATTATTTGAATCTACTCATGACTTTGAAGAAATATAATAAACTGATTAAATTTACTATAAGGAGGTTTAGAAAATAGGATTATTTGAAAATCTTGATATTTTAGGTGGAGACCCCTTGTAAGTTGAAAAACTTTATCTATACTAGGTTTAATAATAGCAACTAAATTTTCACAAAGAAATCTAAATTTTTAAATCTAATCATCAAGAGTTGATGAACCGTCTTGAATGCAAATAGTTAGTCTTTTAGTTGGACTTCTTTCTCTTTGTTATTGGGTTGCAATTATTCTTCTAAGTATTTCCCAAGTTATGCTACTATTTCCATCCTAATAATGAATATGAGAACTTCTTTTAACATGACACCAAGTAACCAAGAAGTGAGTAGGTCTTTTTTTTTTTTTAATTTACATTTCAGAATCAAGATTCATATTTTTCTCCCAAGGTTTCTTCTAGTTTCTCACAATCAACCAAATGATGTGCTACACCAAAGCTTTAGATCAAAGGTATGACTTGAGACTACCAAAGAAAGAAATTAAAAAGACTTGAGCATTGATGGAAAGATCGTATTATCAATTTCAGTTCTTCATGCTAGACCATTTTAGAAATAATAGAAGATTCCTATGATACTTTGAAAAATAAATTGAAACTTGAAAATATTTTGGAAGAATATTGCTAAATCATAACTATATCGATGAAGAATTAAACTAGAAAAGAAAAAAAAAAAGAAATTTTAATGGCAAACCTATAATTTGCTATTACCAAAACATACAAGGATAAGTCATCTTATAGAGGGTAAAGTTGAATTGATGAGAAAATAAAATGAAAAGAATGAAAGTTTTGAAATTTGTCAATATTGATATTAAGCCTCCAACAATTCTCTCTTTCTTGCTTGAATGATTATTTTCCATAATAGATTATTCATTAGAAGTAATAAAATCCCTTAACTATCATCACATGAGGATAAAGAGGTTACTTGAAATAGAGGCAAATTCTTCAAATGAATATTTCAAAATCTAAATTATCTTCAAAAAGTTTATATGAAATGTGGAACATTTTCCAAGAGATTTGAATACTTTAAGAAACTACATCTTATTGAAGCAAGAATGTATAATGAACCTATTTCATGATAGGTTAACCATGGTGCTTCAACCCCACCATTCCAAGTTCCAGGTTTTAAGTTGTTTATGCAACCTACATTTTCTTTCTTGTTTGTGAGAGAAATTAGAGTATCTATTATAGGATTCATAGTATTATGTGAAATAGGTTGGCATAAAAAACAGTTGAATACTTAGTACTTTAGCATTGCAAGCTTCTTCTCTTTTCAAGGAAAACAAAAGAATATATTAGGATGGAGTTTTGATATTGATGGGAGTGTTGCTAGATAGCTTACTGGTTTCTTTCCTCTTAATAACCAAAATTTAAGGTAATGATAGTTGATGATGAATAATCACAATTGGGTGATATGTGAGAAAAGTGTGCAAAGAATCAATGCTAGTTGCAATTTACAAGTTTTCTTTTTTGTAAATTTAGCATTGAGTTATCTTTTTGACATCTTTATATGGATTTTTGACTTTTATTAATATAATAAAGTTGTAACATGAATTAAAATATTTATAAGTAATTTTAAGCTGACATTTTAATTTTTGGACATGTATTTTGGATTTAATGAAGTAATGAAGTAAAGAAGTGCAAAAACAATTTTTTTTTCTTATTTTGTTAATTTTTTATAAGGAGTTTTGTTTATAAGTCAAGAAATAAACTATTTGCAACATAGAAACTAATGTATGCATGAGTATGTCTTTATATGTCCAATTCACTATGTCTAAGTTATTGTATATTCACAATTTTTCATTCATTTATTTATTTACCTTGTTTAGTTTCAAGTACATAAACATGAAGATGTGCATTATGTGACTTACTCTAGAATACACAAGTATGGTCTTCTTGCCTTATACTTATCTTCTTATGATTACTTATTAAATAGTGTTAATTGCATTTTTCATTAATGCTTGTCATATTTGATTACTATAGTATCAAAGTTGTTAGCATATTTTTGCAAGTAAGGAGAGTAATGATAGCCGAAGATGATTAACCTACTATGGATTTTGAGTGTTGAAACTGATTTATAAGATGAAAAATTACCAGGAAGGCATCCACCCAAAAACTAGGTAGGACATTAGCTTGAAATAATGCAATTAATCCAATATTCATGACATCTTTATGTTTATGCTCAAAATTTCCATCCTGTCATGTCATGGGGATCGTTGACAAGAAATTTAGTGATTTATATGACATTTGCTAAGATATTTCTTAAAATGTAATAAAAGTTCTTATTCCCTATCACTTTGAAATATTTTAATTTTCCTTTCGAATTGGTTTCAACTAAATTATGATATTTAAGAAATTATCCATAAACTTCTAATTTCATTATCAATGGATATAGATATGTGAAGGAGGTTTAGTTTATTAATAAATAAATATAATTGAGAAAATATGGTTTAGGCCTAATTTGTGTTGGTCCTTACAATACCCAATGAATTTTACCTAACAGAAAAATAGTAGATTTTACTAAAAAATCGAAATGAAAGTTTAAAGTTAAAAAAAAACCAAATTCAAAATACAAGGGTGTATTTTGTATGTTGATGAACTAATACTAAATTCTTTTTCAAATTAGAAAGCACAAGAATATGTTTTATTATGAAATCAACATTAATAGTTCATAGTTGAGCATTACAAATAAGTGAAATTGGTAGACATTCTTGGTTTCCAATATAAATTACATTTTGTCCCTTGTAAGGTTTTACATAAATGATGTTGCATAGGTCATTCCTTATATGGTTGGTTGCACCTAAATTGACATAGAATATTGGCGCATCTTCATTTTGATATGCATAGTTGTACATATGTCATTACTTTAAAGAACTGTGATTAAATTTGATTTGGGGTAAAAATTATCATATTCATCTTAATATTCATAGTTTTAAATATTATAACAGTAATTTTGATTATTTTACAGCATGACAATAAAAGCTACACTTGGGTCTAAGACCTTTAGCTAATTCTTAATTCAGAAAATCTTGCCCAAATCTTGTATTCCTTGTTTAATGACTAATTAAATTATCACAATTAAATTTATTGAAATGTCCTATGATATTCTTCAATGGAGAGTAAACCTTTCTTGACAATAAAAATATGATAAGTTGAGCTTCCTTCTCTTTAATGATTGCAATGACCTAAATACTATACAATACTAACTTGAAAAACAAATTTTGAGGTTGTGAAAGACCCATTGATGATATTTGGGAATATATATATATATATTTCACCCAAAGCTTGTTTTTTGTCAATTAATATTTTGAAGGAGCAAAACTTTGAATCCCATGAAAAATTTTTAATCTATCATTAAGACATCATCTTGCTACAAATTTAGGTCAATTTAGATTTATGGTGAAGAAGTTATTCCAATTCAATGTTTTACAAAAAAATAAAAAATAAAAAATTTATGCTTCATTTGGAGCATAGAAAGTTTGAAGAAAAAGAAAATGAGGAATGAAAAAGGGAAAAATAAAAACAAATATATTTGAACTCTATAAATTTTATTTCTCCTTATAGAAAAAGAACATAGAATTTGAAAATATTTATATCAATTTTTTTTATATTTTATATTTTTCTCATTAATATTTTTCTTGATAAATTAAAAATAATTAAGAGAATTTGAGATTTCTTTCTATTTTTTTCTTTTCTAACATTTTTTTTTTTGTTATGGAATGAACTTCTAAGAAAATTCATTAATGAACATGATGATTGTTGGACTATTGTTTTTTTTAGCTTATTTAGATCCAAGGCGGGATGTATACATATCTCTCTTTAGAAAGGTCATAGTTTTTTCTATACTTGTAAATATGTCATTAATTTTCTCTATTTTTTCAGGAAGAAGGCTTTGAAATCTCTTGAAAAATTTTCTACCCATCTCTTCCCTTGGCTTCTTTCTTAATCTCATATTCCTTTCATTTTAAAATGCATAATTAATGAATTAATCATTCATGGAAACAGCTCAATAAAATTGTTATTTATTAAATAAGAAACAATAAAGATTATTGTTATCTAATATCACATATATGCTATTGTTTGAAGTTCTAGAAAAGATAAAGTTGGTAACATTGTAGCCAATCAATATATGGTCTTAATTTTAATATAAGGAAAAGAGAAAAATATATAATTGATATTCAAAATGTTCCCAAGATTTAGAATTTTAAAAAAGAGTATCTTAAATATAAATTCTATATGTGGAAAGTTGACATAATTTCATGGTGTTGAGTATGCTATTCTCCTAAGTCCATTCTCTATATTTATCACATAACATCAAGATGAGAAAAACAATATCTCATTTCTTTGATTTGCGTCTTCTAACAAACTTTTTATAATGGAGAAAAAGCAAACTAAAGGTCGCCAAAAGATTGAGATGCAGAGGATACCCAATGAAGAGGATCGCCTAATTACCTTTTCGAAACGTAGATCTGGAATCTACAAAAAGGCAAGTGAGCTTTCTACGCTATGTGGTGCAGAAGTTGGGGTTTTGGTTTTTTCCCAAGCTGGTAAGGCATTCTCATTTGGTCAACCAAGTATTGAGACAATTACAAACAAGGTTTTATATGAAAACCCACCACCAAATGACAATACCCTCAATCTTGTTGAGGCTCATCGACGATTTAGACTTAATGAGCTTCACCAAAAATATAGCGAACTATTGAGCAAAATGGAAGTTGCAAAGGAGCGAGAGAAGATTCTTAGAAAAAAAGTATCAAATCGAAGCAAGGGTTGGTGGGAAGAACCTATTGGTGAGCTTAGCATGCATGAGCTTGAGCAAATGGCAACAAAGATCCAAATGCTCCATAAGCATGTGCAGCATCGAGCTAATGAGTTAAGGACTAGGGCATCATCTTCATCTTTGCCATTCTCAGTGGTGAATCAAACTCCTCCAACTAATCCATTCTCTATGACCAAAGTAGAACAAAAGTATTAGTGTCAAACAATGAAAATTCACCTTTTGTTGATAATGGGTGGTCATGGATTCCAATAAGTTTTCTTTGTATTATCTAGACACATTCTAGATAATGGAAAATATTTTGTCTTATTTCAAATATTGTTTGGGAATTAGAATTGTTCATGTTGTGAGAATGATTCAATGTTCAATATTTTTTTTAGTATTATTTCATATATTGTTTATCTATCTAGGCTTTATATATTTTAGTTTGATATTCATATATACAAATCAAATATGATTAATGGAAAATATTTTCATTGTGTATTCTTCCTGCTATTTTCATTGAATAATAAGAAAATTTCTTTTATAGTAATGTTGCCATGTATTTTTATATATCAATCAAATTAATGTAGCTAAATTTTTGAACAAAATCTTCAGTTTGACAACATATGATAAAGTGTTTTATTTTCTGATGGTATCTTAAGAGTCTACCATATCTACCCTCCCTTGGATTCAAGTCCTTGTTTATCTACCTTTTTTTTTTAAATAACTACCCATCTTGCAATTCTACGTTATAAATAATATCATGGTTTGTGTTACAAAATTTCTATAAGCTTTATTATTAAATTGTAATAATAGATGAATGATCTATCTCATTCTTTGTTTATATATTTTTAATTAAGTTTGAAGTTTTCTTTGCATGATAGAAAGTTCGAGGAAAAATTTAATAATTATTTTCTTTCATTATTTTCCAACTTTAGAAAATATAATAGTGCTTAGTGTATGTTTGTTGCCTTTTAAAAATTTTCATTCTCTTTCATGAAACTAAATATTAATATATATATATATATATATATATATATATATATATATATGCCTAGTCCACTCAAGAAGAAAATCCTACATTTCATTAAAATGATGATTATTTGTCATATCCAATAGTTAATTGAATGGTGTTTGGATACATTTTTTTTAAATAAAAAATGATAGAAAAATCCTATAGAAAATATAAAAACTCTTATAAAAATGTAAAAATTATCATATTTGCTTAAAAACTATTGTGAAACAAGACTAATTAATTTAATAAAAACACCTAAAAGGGAACATGAATTGGGTTTTAAAACCTTTTTGAAAAACTATTTTCAAGCAACAATGAAACACTAATAAAAATAAAGATATGATAGATACAGAGATTGCAAATGCTAATTTTATATTGGTTTGACCAATTCCGCCCATGTCTACTCTCCTAGAACTCCTCCCAAGTGAGAGTTCCACTAATATATAGCTTCAACCAAGCTTCCAAGTCTTTATAATTAGATTTCTGACTCCAATGGACACTACAACTTCTCTTCAAGTATGTCCTCAACTTGAAGCACTAACACTCAATTCTTTACTTCAATAAATGTGAATAGAAGAGCACTCAATCTGGCACAATTATGAACAACTACAAGAAAACTAGGATGAACAACAAAGGTACACTAAGATGATTTACAAATGAAAGTTTAATGCACCAAAAGGGAGAATGAGAGCTTTGAATGTGAGAAGCAAGATGGAAAGGAGTTTAAAGTAGGTGTTCTCTATGCAATAAATGAAGAGAAGATCTCTACTTATAGGTTTCCAACCTCAGGCACCAAAGAGTGCTCTAATAGGTCTTTCCCGATTGAGTTCCAATCAATTGGTTGACTAGCCGTTGGGTATTAAATGTTTGACAAGTAACTGTTAAGGGTTTGACCTCGATCGAGAAAGGATTTCCCTTGATCAGATGAGCAACCCTTCTAGAAAAGAGAGAAGATTTTATGAACCCATTGACTGGTCCTCAACTAGGAAAGGGTAATTGGTTGACCGTTTCCTCAACAGGTTGAGCTAGTTGTGCCCTTCCTCGATTGGTTGGAAAAATTTGGCTCAAGACTTATTTCAATTCTTTCTAACACTTAGACAACATCTTTAAGAACTTTTTATAAACTAAATTGAAAGGATTTAATGATTTTGGTTAAGAACTCAAGTTTTAAAAAATGTCTTTTAAGTTTCAAAACAAGTATAAGAATGATGCATGAATTGAAACTCCTAAGTGCACCCAAGTGAACATTTTATATTAGTTCATATTTTTGAATAGTCTTCATGTTCCCTTGATTTTACACTTCTTGGTTCCCTTAATGATTGACTTGATTCCTTGTTTGAATTTTTCAATTGAATCCTAAAGCTTATCATGATTTTATACTCATTAGTACACTAACCATGATTTGTTATCATCAAAACATGATTAGGGGAACCCTTGGGCACAATCTCCCCATTTTTTATGATGACAAATCTTGATTATCTAGGAAGAAACAAACTCTCCCCTTCAAGCTATGCATGTATATATATATATATCAAGATACTTTAGCTCAAATGACATATAACATAGTGTAAGTGTATAATGATGAAAGCATAATCATGCCATAAAATTAGGAGAATGATAATCAAGACAATCATCATGTAATGATTATGTCATAAAGCCAAGGGAGTGAAAATCACAACAATCATCAAATCATCATATCGTAATCTATATTCAAAAGATATTTGAAACTAAGCATCCATGAAATATATAGAGAGGATAATAACATGTCCAAGAGTATATATGTCTAAAAAGATATCTAAGTATATGAAATATCCTCCTAAAACTATCCAAGTGTCTATCCAAAGAAAATATGCAAAGTGTCTCATAGATGTGTGTCTAAAATGTCTTCCCCTTCGACAATATAAAAAAGAAACTAGAGGGATACTCTAAGTGGTCTCAAGGCTGTGGAGAAAGTGGAGGAAACATTGATCTCAGATAGGCCATCATATCAACATGCTAGGTGACAAAAAAGGCCTCAAGACAATTAATCCATGCAAGGACACACACCATCAAACTAAGCTCTCATCTCATTGTGATACTAATTTATGCGAATCGAAAAATGACCCATATGAGTCCCAAATGCTCAATCTAAGAGGTGAAATTGGTCTAATATTGATCTATACTCTCTTCAATCAAGTAGAAACCCTGATCACTCACAAGAGCTAACTCTTCCATATGAGTCCTCAATGAGCTAATATGAGCAAAGATATATGTTTATGAAGCATGATTAACAGAAAGGGCTTGAGGAGCCTAAGGGTGCAGTGTCTTTATATAAGTAGGCTTGGTAAAGGAAAGATCAATGTAAAAAGGTTCAATGTAGAAAGATTCAGTAAATACAGGTCTGGTGCACATAGGCTCAGAAAAGACTTCCTTTCTAAACTGCTTTGTCCCCATGGGCTTGGTGAAGGCATCCTGATTAAAGGACTTTGTCTCAACCTATGTGGTTTGTGTAGGATGCTTAATTTAAAATGGAAGGATATCGAGCTTAGGTCCATCTCCCTAGCCATCCTGGGGGTCCATTCCTCTCTCCATAGTTCTAATCCCATCCCCCTCTTGTGCACTAGGGGTGGAGGAACCACTTCTTTGGGTTTAGTTGGACCAGTCTTCCTCACCTAAGAATCATCCTTTACTTTCTCAAACTTCATTTGTCCTATCGAAAAGTCATTATACATGTCATATATGCATGAAACCTCCACATCTCTCTCTCTAGAAAGGTTAATGTCTGCCTTTTTGAACACTTTTGTGAGAAAGTGTCCATAGTACAACACCCGAGTTGCACTCTCACAACATGCCATCATGTGATGCATCATGATGTAGCCTAGGTGGATCCTATATCTAGTCAAAGTCAAATCAATAAGGAAAACCTCAAAATATGAGACCTTGTCTTGATGATCACCTCTAGGCAAAAAAACTATAACACAACATGTGATGGATCACTCTACTAATCACAGTAAGGCCATGTGTGGAAGGCTTGCCAGCCTAGGTGGCATTAAGAAGTCCACAAAGGTGCTAAATCACCTCTCTTGCATCAAAGCTAGTGATTGTGAGCTATGCCTTGGCCTCATATAACTTAATACCAATAGTCGAGCTATTGAAAATATAACAAATACTGTTTGGGTCAAGCTGAATCTTAACTCCTCGCACACTAGAAGTCACAGGTCCTCCATATCTATATCTCATCTTGGAGTAGAATACATGAACTAGTGTCGAAAATACCGACTCAGTAATTGTAACTATAAACAACCATCCCATTCATGCAAATATCTCCTAAAAACTAAAATAACTCAACTAGATGGAGTTGATGTCTTGGCCTAAAACTACTTTCCTTTGTGAGAAGAGGTTTTTATACCTTTTGTACTCATTGTCCATACTGAAATTTGAGGAGTAAAATCTTGCCTTCCGACAAGCCTTCGACTCGACTACCTCAGCTAGATGTTTTCCTTGTGCCCTAAAAGTAGAAGGTTCTCTTCATGGAGCTGTAGAAGATGCTCGGTCACAGTGGGGAACAACCATGAGTAGAGAGAAAAGGGTAAAAAAATAAAAAACCCTAGCCCAAAGAGCCTCGAATCTTACATTAAATAAGCTTTTTTAGGCCAGAAACTTGCAAAACCCCATTTTTTCGACAGTGAATCGGCAAACCCCTTGAAGTTCTAGAGCAAATAGGGCAAGAAAAGAAATGTGGGAGGCTTTTAAGCTTCTCAGCCCTTGACGTACCTGTTGATGGGTTCCCCATTTGGTCGATTGCTTGGGTCAATGCCAATTAATGCCCTCTAAATTTTGCTAGTTTGTTTCTTATTTAGCCCATTTTTGAATATTTCCTCTTTTTTTCTTTTCTTTTCTTTTTTTTTTTATTTATGTTTTTTACTATGGGAATTTTGATTTTTGGTCAAAAATTGACCTTTTTCTTATATATGTCTAAATGAGATGCAACAAGATGGTGTGAAGAGAAATTTAAAACACATATAGATCAGGTATAACATATCATCACTTGCAAAGATCGAGTCAAATTGAAATTAACCCTATTTCTCTACTAATTTCAACAAATTACCCCCATTGATTTTGTTTCCTAATTTTGAACCTCTTAAGAAGGCCTTTAATGTACTTGGCTTGGTTGATGAATGTGTCTTTCTTTAGTTGTTTGATTTGAAGTCCAAGGAAGAAGTTGAGTTCACCCATCATACTCATCTCAAACTCACTATGCATATCCTTAGCAAATTCTTCACATAGAGAAACATTAGTAGCAACAAAAATATAATACCATTGACATATATTTGAACTATAAATATATCATTTTCTTTGGTTTTTGATAAAAAGAGTTGTAGCAATTTTACCCATCTTAAAACCATTTTCTAAGAGAAATTTGCTTAACCTTTCATACCATGCTCTAGGCGTCTTTTTCAAACCATAAAGTATCTTTTTAAGTTTATAAACATAGTTAGGGAAGTCAAAACTTGTAAAACTGAGTGGTTGTTCAACATAGACTTCTTCCATTATAAAACCATTTAAGAATGCACTTTTCACATCCATTTGATATAAAATAAAGTCTTTGAAACATGCAAAATCAAGTAGCATCCTAATAGCTTCTAACCTAGCCACGGAAGCAAAGGTTTCCTTATAGTTTATGCCTTTTTCTTAGTTAAATCCTTGGGCTGCTAACCTAGTTTTGTATTTTACAGTTATGTCATTTTCATCTATTTTATTTCTAAAGATCCATTTAGTGCTAATAACAATTTGATTTGAAGGTTTAGGTATAAGTTCTCATACTTCATTTCTTTCGAATTGATTTAGTTCTTCTTGCATAGTAATCATCCAATTTTCATCAATTAAAAACATCATTTATGTTAGGCTCAATTTGAGAAATGAAAGCTAGATTGTTGCAAATTTTTCTAAGTTATGATCTAATTCTTCCCTCACTAGCTAGATTACCTATGATTTAATCCTGAAGGCGGTTGATGACAAATTTCCACTCCCTTGGAAGATCTTCACTTGATTCACCTTGCACTTGTTAACGAAGGAGAAGTGTCAAGGTGATCTGTCTGCCTTTGGATCAACCTCCAATTCTTTTTTTTGTCTTCCATCTTCAATTTGCAATCTTCCCATGTAGTCCTCCAAACCTAAATCATCATCAACACTATCTCTTCTTCGAAGAGTATTGTTAGATTAAAAAAATCACATGGATGAATTCCTCAACTACCATGGATCTTTTATTGAAAACTTTAAAAGCTTTGCTTGAAGTTGAGTATCCAAGAAAAATTCTAATATCCAATTTTGCATAAAACTTTGTAAAGTTATCTTTGGTATTTAGAATAAAAAATTTGCATCCAAAGATTATGAAATAGAAAATGTTGGGTTTATTGTTTTTCTAAAGCTCATAGGGAGTTTTCTTGAGAATAGGCCTTAATAAAACTCTATTTAGAACATAGCAAAAGGTGTTAACCGTTTCAGTCTAAAAATATTTTGATAAATTATTTTTATTTAACATGGTTCTTGCCATTTTTATTTTGTAAAATTCTATTTTTCTTTTCAACTACCACATTTTGTTGAGGAGTTCTAGGAACTAAAAAATTGTGGTCAATTCCATGTTCATTACAATAAGTTTCAAAATCAATGTGTTCAAATTTTATCCCATGATTTTATACAAGTGATTGTAAAGCCTTTTTCATTTTGAACCTTTTGCAAAACTTTGAAAATTCTTAAAAAGCTTAATTCTTTTCACTTAAAAATTAAGACCCATGTGTATCTGGAGAAGTCATCCATAATGACATAAGCATAAGATTTTTCCCCAAGACTTGGTGTCCAAAAGGGAACAAATAAATCAATGTGCAATAATTCAAGTGTTCTAGTTGTGGAAATCATATTTTTTGTTTTTAAAAGAGTTTTTTATTTGCTTTCCCAATTGTCATATTTTACAAACTTTATCTTTTTGAAAATTTATTTTGGGAAGACATCTAACAAGTTTATTTTTGTTGAGTTGTGAAATGAGGTCCATGTTAGCATGTCCTAACCTCCTATGCCATAATCAACTTTGATCATACATGCTTGAAAAACATTTATCATGACCATTATATTTTGAAATATTGATAGTGTAAACATTATCACTTCTATGACCCATAAAAATGATTTTATTATTTTAAATATCTTTGATAATACAATGAGATGTTTCAAAAATCACTTTAAAACCTTTGTCACATAGTTGACTAATTCTCTAGAGATTGTGTTTTAAACTATCAATTAGTAACACATTTTCCATAAGAGAGGATGTGTTAGCTATTACTAATATTTCCATGCCCAATGATCCTCCATTTGGCATTATCTCCAAAAGTCACATATCCTCCCTTCTTCCATGTGAGGAATGCAAACTTAGATTTATCTCTCGTCCTATGTCTTGAGAATCCACTATCTAAAAACCACTTGTCCTTTTTTAAGCTTTACAAGTACAACTCAAGTAGATTTAGGTTCTTATATCTTTTTGGGTTCTTTAGGGTTAGTAACCTTAAACTTTTCAACCCAAATCTTCTTAGTTTTTGAATGTGAAATCTTTTGAGAACCATTTCTAAGTAGGCAAGTACTACTAATGTGTCCACTTCTTCCACAAAAGTTGCAAGTGGCTGAAGACTTTGCATTTGCAGATTCTTTTACAAAATAATTGTTGAAATATTTTTTGTACTTTTGATATTTGAACCCTAGGCCCTTCTTATCAAAGATGTATTTTTGGCTTGCTAGTATCATTTCAAAATATTTTTGTCTATATGAAAAGATAAAAAGAGAGAAGGTCAACCATTCATTCTTTTTTTTTCAAAACCTCATTCTCCTTTTCAAGAAAAGTTTTAGCATTTTCAATATTTGAACATTTTTCTTGCACCTCTTCAAGTTCTTGAATTTTCTTTTTAAGAGAAACATTTTCCTAACTAAGCTTTTCAATATCGTCATATCTTCAAATACATCATGTAAATCTTCATAGCTAATGTTTGAATTTTCCTCACCAATATCCATGAAACACATGTTTGCCACTTCCTTTTCTTTCTCTTCTTCAGAGGAGTCTTCTTCACTATCACTCCAAGTGGCTACCATTGCTTTCTTCTTTCATTTCTTTGTTTCACTCATATAGAGAGGACATACTTAATGTGCTCTGGTTTCTTGCACTTGTAGCACACTAAGTCCATCTTGTCCTTATTTTTCTCCTTGTCACTATTTGATGAAGCTTATTTCTTTTGGGAGTTTTTTTTCTAGAAGTGAATCTTCTTCCTTTGAATTTTTCACCCTTCATGAACTTTCTAAACTTCCTACTGATAAGGGCAATGTCTCCATCTTTTTAACTTTCATTTTCATTGTCTTCCACTTCTTCCTCATAAGTTGAGGCATTGAGAGCTATGTTTTTTTTCTTTTTGCCTTTCACATTTTGATGGCTCTTCATGGTAATCTCATAAGTCATTAGAGACCTAATCAATTCTTCAAAGGGCAACTTGGTCAAGTCCTTTGCTTCTTGAATTGTTATGACCTTAACTTACCATTTCATTAGAAGTGATATCAATATTTTCATCACCTTCTCCAATTCTTTGTAAGTCTTTCCTAATGCTTCAAGACCATTCACAATATCGGTAAACCTAGTAAACATCTCAACAATAATTTCATTTTCTTTCATAACAAATAATTTATAACTATGAACATGTACTTTTCTTTTTTACTCTTTTACTTGATCTGTTTCTTCATGAATTACCTTAAGCAATCTCCAAATCTCTTTAGTTGATTTACGTTGACATACACAATTGTATTCATTTCTATTAATAGCATAATGCAAGAAATGAATTGCTTTAGAATTTAATTGAATTTTCATTCTATCATGCTCATCCTATTCTTGTTTGGTTTTTGGAACCAACCCTCTATTTGCCAGTTTTGTAGGAGTATAGGGACCCGTTTTCAATGACATCCCAAATATATTGTAAAAACCAAGTCATTTTTTTTTCCAATAGGGATAATTGGTTCCATAAAGACTAGAGGTCTATTGGTTGCAAAACCTTCCAAATGAGGTGAACTTGATGAATTATTCCTCTTAGATTGTTAAATCTTAAAAAAGAGGCCTTGTTCTGATACCAATTGTGAAATAAGGCTAATTAATTTAATAAAAACACCTAAGAAGGGGGAAGGGGTGAATTAGGATTTAAAACTTTTTATTGAAAAACTATTTTCAAGCAATAATGAAATAATAATAAAAATAAAGAGAGAAAGGATACATAGATTGTAATGTTGATTTTATAGTGGTTCGGCCAATTCCCGAGTGAGGGTTCCACTAATTTGAAGCTTCAACCAAGCTTCCAAGTCTTTATAATTGGATTTCTAGTTCCAATGAGCACTACAACTTCTCTTTTAGTATATCTTCAACTTGAAGCACCAACACTCAATTCCTTACTTTAATAAATGTGAATAAAAGAGTACTCAATCTAGCACAATTAATGAAAAAGTACAATAAAGTTAGGATGAACAACAAAGGTGCAGTAGGATGATTTGGAAATGAGAGTTTAATGCACTGAAAGAGAGAATGAGAGCTATGAATGTGAGGAATAGGTTGGTAAGGAGTTTAAAGTAGGTATTCCCTATGCAATAAAAGAAAAGAAACTCTCTGTTCATAGATTTCCAACCCTGGGCACCAAAAAGTGCTCCTAGAGGCCTTTCCTGGTCAAGCTTCGATCGACTAGTTAACTAACTGTTGGATATTAAATGTTTGGCAGGTGATAGTTGGGGGTTTGACTAGACCTCGATTGGGAAGGGGTACCCTTGACCGAGAAAGGATTTCTCTCAACCGGATGAGCAACGTCCTTTCTAGAAGAGAGAGAAAATTTTATGTACCCTTTGGTCGGTCCTTGATCTAGAAAGGGTAACCTATCGACTGGTTCCCTAATTGGTTGAGCCGGTTAAGCCTTTCCTCAACTGGTTGGATAATCTCAAGACTTATCTTTTTCAAATTTAATTTTTTGTAACACTTAGGCAACATCTTTAAGCATTTTTTATAAACCAAATTGAAAGGACTTTGCCTAAGGACTTTGATTAAGAACTTGAGTTTTAAAAAACTCTCTTTTAAGGCTCAAAACGAGTTTAAGAATGATGCATGAATTGAAATTCCTAAGTGCATCCAAGTGAACATCTTACATTAAGTTCTTATTTTTGAAGCGTCTTCATGTTCCCTTGATCTTGCACTTCTTGGTTCCCTTGATGTTTGACTTGATTCCTTGTTTGAATTTTTCGATTGAACCTTGAAGCTTATCTTGATTTTAAACTTGTTAATACAATAACCATGATTTGTTATCATCAAAACATGATTAGGGAAATCCTTAGGCTAACAAGTGTTATCAAAATTTTTAAAATTTAAGACAATAAAAATTTGTTAAAATATTTTTAAACAACTTTTGAAAAAAAAAAAAACTTATCTTTTTATTATAGATTTTACTATTTGTATAAGAGTTTTTTCTTTCTTTCTTTCTTTCTTTTTTTCAAACAAGTGTATTAAAATACTATCTTAGTTACGCATTTGTAGCAAATAAATCTTGGCAAGTGACTAATATCAAGAAAAAAATAACACATTTGTGCTAATTCTCATCAACAAAGTCAGATGATTTCCCATAGAATTTCAATTGGTTAATTAACTTAATTTTTCATGGACAACTATAATCATTAAAAATATCTACCAATAAGGAGTTAAAACTGATTAGTTTTAAAGAGAATTTAATAGATCATAGGTGAAGAGGTGAAGGGTACATGAATTCACCAAATGACTATATTAATTAAGTTTAGATAGTATTAAAACTTTTAGTACTTCAATCATAGCAAACATTTAGACGTGAATCTCCAAAAAGTTTAAGAATGAGATTTGAGTAAAATAAAAATAGAAAAATAAAAAAGGACTCTTTGAGAGTAAGTTTGTTGCTAATTTAGATCTTTATTTCCGTGAAATAACAAGTTCAATTAACTATCACAAATGGTTTTCTTCTTAATAAATCAAGATAGAAAACATTAATCAAGGATATTAATTAAACAGTCAAAGTATCCAACGAGCATTAATATAGTCCTTAGGGAAAACCATTCTTATTTTGATTTGGAAGACAACGTTGTGCTTGGATCGAAAGGCATGGTGGTTTTCATTCCCTTGAATCTTGGTTAGCAACTATCTTCCAAGCTAGATCCTACCATTCCATATGGAGCTCCTTAACAAGCCCTTCTAGAAATAGATGTCTGATGATGTTGAGAGGATCTCTTCAAGTATCTCAATCAAGATTAATTGAGGGACATCCTTAGGATATGTTTTACATGCAAGAACATGGATGAGAATAGGTGTGGAAGTATAGGTGAATGACAATACTATATAGAAGAGAGAAATCAAAACTTTGACAAAAATGGGTTTTTAGCCTGTTTGGCAAAGTTTTTAAAAACTCAAAATACTGTTTGGTTATTGTTCTTTGTTTCAAACTTTTAAAAATAAAGTGAAACAGAAAACAACTTTTAGAGAATAAGTAGAAGTTGTTTTCACCAATTTTTAAAAACAATAGAAAGACACATACACTATTATTTCTCTTCTACATAGAATTATTATTTTTTAATTTTTTTCGTTAGACAAATTAACTTCAAATTAAACAAGACTTAATATGTTGGATTTGTCAACAAGTCTATTAATTTTTAAAAATAATTTAAAACTTAAATAATAAACTCATTAATACCAAAAATTTATAAATATAATAAAATATCATTTTTTTAACATATAATAAAATAGTATATTTTCTACTAAAAATATAATTTATGATTTTATTATAATATTACTATTTATGTTTTACTAAAAACTATATATTTTTTAATTTGTTTGTAATTACAAAATTATTTTTATTTTCAATAAGACTTCTATTAAATTTAATTAATTAATATTATATAATTTGAATATAAAATGTTTTTGCAAAATCAAAACATTTTATTTTAAATAAAAACAATTTATCCTCTTTTTGTTTTTTATTTTTTTAAAATGCTTTTATAAAAATAACTTGCCAAATATCCTTAATTTTATAAGACATTTAAAAACCTTTTTTTATTCTTTAACTTAAAAAAAGTTTCTAAAAAAACCATAAGAAATCATGATCAAACAAAAAGTTTAAAAAAATTAATTGAAGTACTTATTTGAGTTATATTAAAAAAGAATATTAAAATTATTTTTATCTCGTAGAAATTTTTGTTTCACCATAATAAAAAAATTGTTTCATAATTAAAAAAAAATATTTATCTTTAACTCATATATAATTGTAGATCTAATTTTTATTTTTTAATAAGACTTAACTTGAAGTTGATTTCATACTATTATAAATTAATTTTATAAATTTTTTATAAAATAACAGTAAAACATTGTCTTTAAAAACAATATAAATTCTTTCAGCCAAACAAATTTTTTTTTTTTTTTTTGTTTTAAAAACCTATTTTTGAAAATATCTTACCAAACACTCTAGTTTTTTTTTTTTTTTTTTTTTAAATATTTAAAATTATTTTTTGTTTTCTATTTTAAAAACATTGACAAACGTAGTTTTCATGAAAATTAAGTTATTCAAATTCTTATTAATAATAAGTAATTGATGTTGTACTTCCCACCAGCAAAACGTAGTGTAATTCCCACCAGCAAAAGGCATATACAATACTGAATCTACTATTTTCCATGACCATGAATGACTAAAAGAGCTTTTTCTTTAGACCTTCAAAAGTGCTTCTTCTTTATGGCAGCTCCAAGTACTCCTCATCTTTACCTTCAATATATATATATATATATATATATATATCAAAATCATCCATTCTAATGTCATGAATATTTGAGCTTTCATTTAATTTATTTCCTCTTTATCAATGTTAAAATTACACATAAATTCTCCTTACTTGACAAACAATCAATCTATAAAATTAATCATAGACAAAGTGTGATCCTTTATACACCCTAATCTAATTCACAAAAGTATACATGACAAAAGGGAAAATAAAACATGTCATGCTCAAAAAAGAGTGGTATTGTAGATTTGGTACGACAGAAAGAGATATGGCAGCCATAAGTAACCCTATAGGCGTCTATGTAAAAACACACAAACATTAGTTTTATCAAATAAGTAAGAAATATCCCCACCAAGGTAACTTCATAACTTTCTGGATGGTAGCTATTTTAGATTGAATATCACTAGATGAACAAATACATACATGCATTTGCATAGGAATGATACAAAGGGATGTATGTGAGGTGGAGTACGTAGGAATATATGCATTGGGTATACACATACACAATAGAGAAAAAGTGAATATCACAAGATGAACAAATATACACATAATATACATAGGATAAATAGTGATGTATGAGGCATGGTTTGTCGAAAAGCACTAAGAGAGAAAGAGAGAAGACAGACCATCGATGGAAGAAGGCACTGCGAATGTGAGATGTGTCAGGGCCCATGCATCAAGGTCATAGAAACCTTTGCTCAGGCAAGTAATAGACAAGAAGGGTGATGGTACTGAAACAGCGCCATCTTGAACATCTACAACATAAAATTCTTTGGTTAAATAACCAGAGTAATTCATATCATGCTGACAATTACCATTATCATGCTGAGAAGTTTGGGAAACGTCAAAGGCATCAGCAGTCTTGGCTAGCTTGGGATCACCAGCTTTGTGTTGTTCCAATTTTAACGGACCATGGGTATTAGTTTCGGCCCTCTTAGGGGCTTGGGCTGAGGAATGTAGTTTCTTGACCGGGAAAGTGGCCATTTATAGAGTAGTGCGGCCAGGATCTGATAGTAGATCTTCTGATTGCAGCTCTTCTAATGATGGATCTATTGAGATATTAGGAATGTTGAGATATTATGATATTAGTTGTTCTTTCCTAGTATCATTCTTTCTCTTTCTTAGAATGGTGATTACCCTCTATATATACTATGTACATGAACGAATGAAATAATGAATAAAAAAACTACCATGCATCAATTTGAAGATGGTATCAGAGCCATGAAACTGAAATCTTGGATATTTTGTCGATAAGGCCAGCAATCGCTTTTTCTTTGTGATAAAAAAAAAAAAAAAAAAAAAAAAAAAAGAAAAGAGTGAAAAAAATACTATTGTTTTTCAATCTGAAGGTACTTTTAATCCAGGAATTATTTTTGATTGAATCAAACTATGACGTTTAGTCACAACTCGTGGAGATGCATATTGCCGAACAAGAAAAACTTTCCTACATTCGAGGTGATCAAGTGGCAATTTAGTAGATCTATTCACAAAGGCATTGTCAACTGCAATACTCAAGAAGCTCATTGGAATACATCGACTCAAAGATCTCTATGTTGTGCTACTAGAGAAAATATAATCATGTCAACATGAGGGAGAGCTAATTGATAAGAATATCACTACACTGCACTCTTTTTTCCTTCGTCCAGGTTTTGTCCCATTAGGTTTTATTGGCAAGGTTTTTAATAGGACAGTTGTAGTAATCCAAAAGAATATTGTACTCTTTTTCCTTCACTAGGGTTTTTCATAGTAAGGTTTTAATGAAGCATATTCTTATGATCATTCAAGGGGGAGTGTTAGAAAATATAAGAATTTATTGGATTATGGGAACTTGTGGATGATCATCCATATTAATGTATATCTCTTTGTAACTCCCTATAAAATGGAGATACCTCTAATGAAAATTCATCTGATTCTCTTTCTACATTTTGTTATACTTTTTTTTGAATATCTTTGTTTATTCTTTTGTATTTTCTTCTCCTTATTATTTTATTTTACAACAATAATAATATTTTAAAAGAGAAGTATTATTATTTTTTGTTGTTTTATATGTTTGAATTTTAAAAAAGTTAATTATCTAATTACATATAATATAATAATAATAGGATATAAGCATGTGTAACTGAAAAAGATGTAATTTGTATTTAAAACAAACGTAATTTGGATTCTAAAGAGTTTTTTTTTTTTTTTTTTTTTTTTTTTTTTTGTATTTATCTTATTTTAATCTAAATTTATTTTTCATTCAATAAATTAAGAATAAAAACAAACATTATTTTAATTAATTACATATAATAATTATGGGATGTGTGACTTTTCATTTTTAAAAGGAGAAATATTATCTAAACTAATTTTTCATTGAATAATATTATAGAATTGAATTAAAGTTTTTTTTTTTTGTTTTAAATTTGGATTTTAAAAAATAAACCATGCTTTAAATTTGGGTTAAAAAAAAAATAATTCACAACAATAAATATTTGTATTTTTTTTTTATTTTTAAGAAGTCAAAGAAAATAATGTTTAAAATGAAACAAAAATTATTATCACTTTTTTTAGAGAAGAAAAACAATATCATTGTGAAATATTATTTTTTAAATTAAATTATAATAATTTTTTAAAAGAGAAGTATTATTATTATTATTTTTGTTTTATATGTTTGAATTTTAAAAAAATTAATCATTTAATTACATATAATAAAATAATATTAATAGGATATAAGTGTGTATAACTAAAAAAAAATGATGTAATTCAGATTTAAAAAATATGTAATTCGGATTCTAAAGATTTTTTTTGTATTTATCTGATTTTTACCTAAATTTATTTTTTATTCAACAAATTAAGAATAAAAATAAATATTATTTTAATTAATTACATATAATAATGATAGGATATAAAAGTATATAATAGAAATAATAAGGTTATTTTAGAAGAAAAAAAATGTGTTTAAACATTTGGTATTTTTATATATAGTCTATATATATAGATCGATAGGTAAAGAAGCAAAATGTCTTAGATTGAAATTAAGGCATGACTATTATTCCATACCTATGCTCAAATAATACAATATTTGAATAGAACCTTGATCATGCATGATAGTGCTGCTATAGCAAACCATGCAATGCCATAGTGAGGAAAGACATGACAAATACATCACCTAACCCCAATAGTTCCTATTACACACCAAGTCAATTTATCGGGGGTTCAGAGCATAGATATGGCAGCATTTGTCCAATAATAAAGAACAAAATCGGATAATAAGTTGTTAGACTTAATAAAAACTAGGTCAATATAAAGGTAATGCCAAATGCTAGGACAAAAAAAACTAGGAAAAATACCACGAACATGGTGCATAAAAAAATGCAATGCCCAATAGTAGGAATGACTTCAAAGATTAGTTAACTATCATGATAAAGTATTACCTTGTTGATTAACTCCGGAAGATCTATGAAAATTGTTTTCCGGCCATGGTATCTGCTTAATATTTAAAACTAAAACCGTTTCAGTAGCAATTCCTGGCTAGCCAAAGATCTACGAAAAATGAGCTTCTTACAGGCTGGAAATGAAAGGACTCCAGGCATGTTTGAGCAGAAATCTGCGCAGTCTTGACCCTCCTAAGGGCCTTAAATCATGATCACCAATTTTCTGATTTACTTACACAAATGTCATTACAGTAATTCTGATATGTATGCAGATTGCTAAAACCCAAAAGTTAGGAATTACATGAAAAAAGAGAAAACAAGTAAGTGTAGCTGCAATCTTTTTCATGCAATTGTTCATTACTTGATCAAGTGAATATAAGTCAAGAAAATAAATACACATTAAAGTTAACAAAATGTAGTTTGGCAAGAAAATAATAAAACAGTTGAAGTAGGTCCAAATTAATATCTGCAACAACATGAAGCAGCTAGATTTCTGGAAATGTATACTGAGAAGAGAGAATTTTTGGGGGGATACAGGCAACTTAACCTCAAACTTCAAAATGACTTCGGTTCTTTGGGAAAATGCAATTTTATTGGTGCAGGAAGTTTAGCAATATCAATGTGAGTCTTACCCAACAAAATACTCCTCAGTTTTGCAAGGAAGAAGGCTTTGGAATCTCCTAAAAGTTTTTCTACCCATCTATTCCTTAACCTCATGTTCCTTTCATTTTAAAATGCACAATCAATGAATCAATCATATTTCATGGAAACACCTCAAGAAAATTGTTATATAATAAAGATTATAGTTACCTAGCATCACATATATTGTTTAAAGTTCTAGAAGAGATAAAAGTTGGTAGCATTGTAGCCAATCAATATATGGCCTTAATTTAGTATAAGAAAAAAAAAATATATATAATAATTGATATTTAGAATGCCAACAATGAGTATTTTAAATATAAATTCTATAATTGGATGTAAAATCATGTGGAAAGTTGACATAATTTCATGGTGCTGAATTAACTTTTTCTCCTAAGTTTGTTCTCTATATTTATCAAATGACATCAAGATGAGAAAAGCAATATCTCGTTTCTTTTATTTATGTTTTCTAACAAATTTTTTATCATGGAGAAAAACCAAACTAAAGGTCACCAAAAGATTGAGATGAAGAGGATCACCTAATTACCTTTTTGGAACATAGATCTGGATCTACAAAAAGGCAAGTGAGCTTTCTACTTTGTGTTGCAAAAGTTGGGGCTTTGGTTTTTTCCCTAGTTGATAAGGCATTCTCATTTGGTCATCCAAGTATTGAGACAATTACAAACAAAGTTTTATATGAAAACCCACCACCAAATGAGGGTACTCTCAATCTTGTCCAGGCTTATCGGCAATTTAGATTTAATAAGCTTCACAAAAAATATAGCGAATTGTTGAGCAAAATGGAAGTTCCAAAGGAGCAAGAGAAGATTCTTAGAAAAAACGTACCAAACCAAAGCAAGAGTTGGTGGGAAGAACCTATTAGTGAGCTTGAGCAAATGGCAACAAAGATCCAAATGCTCCGTAATCATGTGCAACACCAAGCTAATGAGTTAAGGACTAGGGCATCATCTTCATCTTTGCCATTCTCAGTGGTGAATCAAACTCCAACTAATCCATTCTCCATGACTAAAGTAGAATAAAAGTATTAGCGTCAAACAATGGAAATTCACCTTTTGTTCATAGTGGGTATGATCATGGATTCCAGTAAGTTTACTCTGTATTATCTAGACACATTCTAATAATAGTCTTGCACGTTGTTTCAGAATTGAAATTGTTGATGTTGTGAGAATGATTCAACATTCAATGTTTTTTTAGTCTTATTTAATATATTGTTTAGCCACCTAGGGTTTATACATCTCAGTTTTGGTATGCATATATACACATCAAATATGATGAATGGAAAATATTTTCATTGTGTATTCTTGGTGCTATTTTCATTGAATGATAAAAAAAAATTCTCTTATTGTAATGTTGCTATTTTCATATATCAATCAAATTCCTATAGCTAAATTTTTGTACAAATTTGTGAGTTTGAGGTGTTTTATTTTTTTGATAGTATCTCAAGATTCTACCATATCTGCTCTCACTTGGATTCAAGTCCTTGTTTGTCTACTTTTTTTGTTTTTTTAGAGAACTACCCATCTTGCAATTCTACTTTATAAATAATATGATGGTTTGTGTTACAAATTTCTTGTAAGCTTTATAATTAAATTGTAATTATAGATGAATGATCTATGTCATTCTTTGTTTATATATTTTAAATTAAGTCAAAAGTTTTCTTTGCATGATAGAAAGTTTGAGGAAAATTTTAATAATTATTTTCTTCCATTATTTTTGAACTCTATAAAATACAATAGTGTGTAGTGTAGGTTAGTTGTCTTTTAAAAAATTTCAATTTTTTTTATAAAAAAAAATCTTATAGAAAGTACAAGAACTCTTACGAAAAAAAAAAAGGTAGAAACTTATCTTATATTCTTAAAAATTGCTATCAAAATTTTTAAAATTTGAAACAATAAAAATTTGTTAATATCTTTTTAAACAATTTTTGAAAAATGAACAGTATCTTTTTATTATACCTTTTACTATTTGCATAAGAGTTCTTTCTTTTTTTTTTTTTTTTCTCCTTTAAAGAAGTGTATTCAAATACTATTTTAATTATGCATTTACAAGCGTATATATCTTGGCAAGTGGCCAATTAATGATTAGGATTAGAAAATTCTTAATGAACCAACCCAACTTCAAAATAAAAAACCATTTTTCTTTAATATTAAAATACTTAAGACTCAATAATAGAAACAAAAGTTTTAAGTCGAATTTACCTAAGCATCTGAGGCTGAAGATGACAACGATAAGTTGGTGTGATGATCTTCAACTCATTAATTCGAAGCTACACATGCTTGTGGATCTTTTGAATCAGTGCTACCCTTTGCGTGAGTTCATCCATATCAAGCTCATTTATGGGTGCTTCCCACCATCCCCTACTTCGTTTTAGGCTTTTTTTCTTCATCGTGTTTTTTTGTTCCTTTGCGGCTATCGGCTGCTTCCAAGCTTCAATATACTTTTTGGTTCAACTGATAAAGCCTAACTTGTCTTTGAGCCTTAGATCTAATCAGTAACTAACTAGATACATGGATGACCAAATGAGAATGGCTTATCATTTGGAGAGAAAACTAAAATACCAACTTCAGCACCGCAAAGAGTAGAAAGCTCACCTACCTTTTTGTAGATCCCATGTCTGCGTCTTGATGGGATTTAAGAAATTTATAGGATGAAAATTTTAGGGCAAATAGGACAACGCCATGAAATTTCCATTTTCCTATGTTTAAGAAGTCTATACAATGAAAATATGGGATGATTAATAAGATAACACCATAAAATTCTTATCCTTTAATCTAGGATTTCACATCCTAATTAAGGATTTAAAAATTTGATACTTTTGGAAGACGCTTTAAATTCTTGCATAAAATTTTGAATAGGCTATGGTTGGTTTTTGAAAAAATTTGAAGGAAAGAAAATAAAGAAAAAAGTTAAGGAAAACTTATAATAATTTTATTTTATCTAGTTACTTATAGAAAAGTCGAGGAGAAAAAAAAAATTATTGATAAATATTTTACTCAAACTTTTTTCGCACATTTTCTTTTTTAAGTTTTCATCCTCTTTTTTAAATATTCATTTTCTCATCACCTTTCATGGTAATCAAACACAAGATAATGGTCCGTCTTTCTCCTCCTTAATGTTTTTATTTTTATTTTTTTGGCAATTACATATTTATAGTTATTCCTAAGAGATTTTTTTTCCTTTTCATGTATAAAAAAATCCATAATATTACCTTATGTACTACTATAAAAAAAATGATATTCATTTGATATTGAAATTCTACTATAAACGTTTTCTCTTATTTAGTTACTCAAAAACATTGAGGAGAAAAAATATATATAAATTATTGAGAAATAATTTTACTCAAACTTTTTCCCACATTCCCTTTTTTTTTTTTTTTAAAGTTTTCTTCCTCTTCTTTAAATATTTATTTTCTCATCACCTTTCATGACATTTAAACATAAGAAAATGATTCATTTTTTCCTTATTGCTTTTTTGGAAATTATATATATATATAGTTATACCCAAAAGACTTTTTTTCCTTTTCATAAATAAAATATCCATAATATTACCTTATCTACCACTTTTAGAACAAAAAAAAAACAATGATATTCATCTTATATTGAAATTCTATGGAATCTGTAATAATTATTTTCTCTTCTTTTTTTGGAAAATTTAAAAAAAAAAATCATATATTAAATCTTACCTTCTAAAGAGGGTGAAGTGCTTTTGATAACTAAAGGACTTATGTAGGAGAGATTTGGATGTTGCAAGCTACAACCCATATAAATAGGTTCTTTCATTTTTGCTCTTTTGTCTTATAAATCATCATTTGATCAGTTGCTTTGAAAATAAAGAGAACACGAACAAACCATATATTGATATATATATATAGAGTCTATTATCATTTTCTCAATTATTATAATGAATAAGACGATGAAAAATATAAAATTCTACTTTGTTTCTTCAAAAGTGCATATCGAATTTCTCTTTATTTTGCATATCAAAAGTGCATATATAAGACTATATTTGGGTCCTCAAGAATTTTAAGAAAATGAAAAAATAGAAAGAAAAATAATGTTTTTATATTTGGAGAAAGTGAAAATAGAAGGTAAGAAAAAAATATTAAGAAACAAGAAAGGAAATTTTAAAAATTTTCCTCATATTTTTCTTAAAAAAAAAAAAAACAATTTGAGGGAAGTGCCTTTCTCAAAAAAATTTATTTTTCTCTCTCAATTTTTTCATAAAAAACCAAATAAGAGAAAAAATTTATAAATTTTCCTCAAAATATTCTTTCTTTCCATTTTTGCTCTTTTCTTTTTCTTTTTACACTTTTTAAGAACGGAAACTAATCTAAGAAAAAGTACACCTCTTTTTCTTTTGAAAGAGTCATTTTTGAACTTTGTTGTAATGTCCATTAATTAAATTATTTTTTTTTCTTTTGGAAGAAAATTTTCCTTTTTAAGCTATTTTCATTTTTTGTTGCATATCAATTAAAAATTGTTTTATGCATTTCACAATTTAAAAATAACTCATTATTTCGTAATCTATTTAAAAAAACAAATCATAAATTTCTTGCATGTATAAACTTTTCAATTTCAACCATAACTTGCCAGTGGTTTCCCTTTGTAGCATCACAAAATATCTTATGACCCAAACAAAAAATAATAGCCCTATGTATTTTCTTCATAAATTCATTATTATTTTCACATAATATCATTGAGGGTAGTCTCCCTCTAACTTTCAATGTTGATGACAACATTTATTTAGGTAATTGAGCAGAACCACAAATTAATTTTATTTTTTCAATAAAAGTTCTTAACATTAACTTTATCACCACTGTAAGTTTAAAATATTATGATAGCCCATGAAAAAAAAAAAAAAACCAATGGTTGAAAGAAGAAAGACAAGAAAACAAAAACAAAAATGATAAAATGGACATGATCATATGCATGGTTCATCCTAAAGCCAGAATCCATGGGGACAATGTTTAAGAACTTCTATTATTCTGCAAGGAAGTTAAAATTCTAAAGCTCTAAAATTCCAAGCCCTCTATGACATTCAAAATGACTCTTTCTTTCAATCAAAACTACTTTCAATATTTTTTTTCATTGTATGGGAATATTCATATGGAGAACTAAATGTATAATCATAGATGAAACGTATTTCTATAGGATAATCTTATAGTAAAATACTTTCATTGAAAATGTAGGAAGATTCTCTTATAAGAATATCTACTATAATATAAAAAATATCAAGGACTTAAAAATGAAACCTAGAAGGGAATTTGAGACAATAATGAGAATAAAATCAAGTCAACTTGCTTCGTATCCATAACTTTAAATTAAAACTTAATTTTAGTTCTTGTTATAGTTTGTAACTTTTATGAACTAAAATTTTTTAGTTATGGGACATCACTCTACATGCAATGCACCCTTTGATATATTTTCTTTATGTTTGAGTTCATATAAGTTCAAAATGGTATCAAACCCATTATTATTCACACAACTAAATCTTCTGATAGATGTTTTCCTTTACTAATTTATTTTGATCTTTATCAAGAAGTTTTCTATGATAAAATAATTTACAAGAAATGTTCTTTTATAAAATACTTAGTTTCTATCTACACCACTCTAATTTCCTCTTGGTGTAACAAAGTAGAAATTTGATTTTGTGCTTTAACATGAACCTCAAATTTCCCTGAAAAGAAGTTTGGATGGTTTGGACAGTTATGGCAATGGTGAGGGCAATTCATTTAGATGTTTCTGTCCTCTCTATAGGTAAATGCATTGATCAGAGGAGTTAAATGAAATTGTGGGATCATCCATAGAAGGTTTGCTTCTAAATAATTGCAGCATAAGGCAGAGTGTTTAAAATGCTTCATAAACCCTGATTATTAGTTGATAAGATAAAAATGCCCTATAACTAGTGATGACACTATTGAGGGTGTGGATGAAAGGAGTAATGAAATAAGATTGATAATAGTGTGGTACTAAGAGTTTTTCACCTTATTCTCCAAGAAATGATTTAGAGTACCATTAGCATTAATCTCTAAAAAGTTAGCACGGTCTCTTGAGAAGAAGGGGAAACATCTCACCTCAAATCAGTCTTACTGTCTTCCCATTGACGAGGGAAACTGATACCAAATAACCAGATGAGTAATATTGATTCTGGGGTAAGCTTTCAAGGTCCCCCACCAACTTCCAACTGTCCAAACCTTGATAATCAGCCAGGAAAATTGGAAGCCTTTGAGGGAGGTTGACAACTTCCCCATTTACTCTCTACAATTCACAACTGCTCTTTGTTGCTGATACTGTAAATTACAAACCTCCATGCTCTTTATATAGGCAATCTAGCTGCAACTCGAAACACTCCAAAGATGCGCGAATCTCGCACTTATTATCATGATCTTTATCCATATCTCTATTTCTTTTCACACCATCAAATTCCAAACCACATAAATTAGTATATGGTTTGCTATTCTCCATCCACTAACGAGTTTATCTTGTCCTAACCTCAGAAAGGTAGTCAATGTGTCAACTACTGCACTGAAGTTTGATACCTATGGGAATATAGAACAAGTATCTGCATTGCCTCTTCACCCATCCCAATGGTCAGGCGAATGTAGGGAACAATAATTCACAAACAAGATTTGATTCTTGATTGGTACATACTTAAGAGTCGATCCTAATGGAGATCATTCACAAACAAGATATGCATGGAACAATAATTCAGAATTGCCTAGCCTTAGTAGCTGGGACAAGGCTAACTGTGTCATGTTGATGAAACTATAGTTAGAGAAGGTCCCAGAAGACAGAAGGTTGCACATAGGTTCAGCCCAGCCTTAAACGAACCTGGAACTTTCTCGTGGTTAGGTTCCAAATGGGATTTTCTCAGTAGACTACTGAAAAACTTTGGGTTTGGGATATGGTTGACCATAAACCCTGCAGCTTCAGAAATGAATCTACTCCAGTTGACTTGATAGTTTCAATACATAATTCAAAGGCCCACAGGTTGTCCTTTGGGCAACATCAACAAGATGAAAGAAGTTTTTCAAGATTCTTGGTTCTTTTTACCTGTTTCTAGATATCAAACTCATTTCCTAAAGAATTATGGGACCACATTCCTCCATTTGAGCATGTGATATGCTCTTCCTTCTTCATCGTCCTGAAGAATTGATGCCTATTCGTATAGTTGGTGGTAGTGACAGTGGCTTGCAGGTTGTAGAAAATATGAGCCTACTACCAATTTTATATTGCCAACTGCCAAAAATGTATGATACTGATGCAGTTGCTTTCAGAATGAGAATGTCAACAAATCCACAATCTCCTACTGATCCTTTGAACTCAGTGAAAAGGCAATCAGCTGAGTAGAGAATCCCACTCTGCTAATCCACTTCAAGAATGTCAAACTGGAGCATATTCATATCTCTGAAACCAGAGCCAATTATTAATCTCCTGAGATTGACCTTAACTTCAATTTCTCCATTGGACATGAAATTGAAGAACTCAGACCAATTAGGTACTAGCATGTATATAAACTGAGGAGAGTAGTTTACGTTCCTTTTTATTATAGAATCTCCCATTTAGAGAATAGAAAAACCCATCACTTAAAGCACAAATCATTTCCCCCCCAACCTAAATTTTGTTGGTCTCTAGAAAAAAATAAAGAGTAAAACTCCTAGCTAAACAATTAAGACAACAACTACTAAATAGCATGAATTAGTTTCAATAAATTCAGTCACTGAAAATATATTATCCCTTCAAGAATCAGCTCATAGTTAAGTAGCGTAACTCCAAAAGGATCCACTCACTATATAAATGCATACAAAAGTAGGCCTCAATGTTTAGAATCCATTAGTCTCTTCGACATCAACTTTAAAAGTGATTTTCAAACAAAACTCAAATGTTAGCTTAACAGCATCCTCATGGAGCACCTATTTTAAGAATTTCCTTCCTCTACCTAAGATAAACTGTTCATGACTAGTTTTGGAAGAGCGCCATTTTATCTCATTTTCTGCTTTTTCATTCCACTGTTTTTCATATCTATTTTCTTGTTTTTTATTTATTTATTTATTTCACATGCCCATCCTGGGAAAGCTCCTTTTATGTAGCTTAGAAAAGATCAACTGGCAACTCCTAAGATTCTTCCCAAGATACTAGGTATTGAGGATCATGAAAGACAACTTACCCTTTAAGGTTTCTCCCCAATCTGTTTAGAACAAAGTACAATTTCCTAATTTTTATTTACTCAGTGCTAACTGGTTCTTAGCTTTTATAACAAGCACAATGTCAATGAGTACTAATTAGTTGGTCATGGGCACTAGGGTTTGAATACAAACATACCATGACCTCCTTAGGACAAGTGCTCAACCTTGAAAAAGTCAGTGAACTCTTTCTAAAAATTATTTGTCATTAATATTTATGTAAGTCATTATTTCATAATCTATTTAAAAAACAAATCATAAATTTCTTGCATGTATAAACCTTTCAATTTCAACCATAACATGCCAGTGGTTTTCCTTTTGTCGCATCACAGATTATCTCATGACCTAAGCAAAAAATAATAGCCCTATGTATTTTTTTCAAAAATTCATTATTATTTTCACATAATATCATTGAAGGTAGTCTCCCAATAATTTTCAATGTTGATGACAACATTTATTTAGGTAATTGGGCAAAACCACAAATTAATTTTTTTTTTCCATGAAAGTTCTTAACATTAACATTATCACCACTATAAAAATAAAAAATAAAAATAAAAATAAAATAAAATAAAACAATGGTTGAAAGAAGAAAGACAAGAAAACAAAAGCAAAAAATGATAAAATGAACGTGATCATATGCATGATTCATCCTAAAGCCAAAATCCATGGGGAAAATGTTTAAGAACTTCTATTATTATGCAAGGAAATTAAAATTCTAGAGCTCTAAAATTGTAAGCCCTGTGTTACATCCAAAATGACTCTTTCTTTCAATCAAAATGTCTTTCGATATTTTTCTCATTGTATAGGAATATTCATATGGAGAACTAAATGTATAATCATAGACAAAATCTATTTCTATAAGATAACCTTATAGTAAAATACTTTCATTGAAAATGTAGGAGGATTCTCTTATAAGAATATCTACTATAATACAAAAAATATTGAGGACTTAAAAATGAAACCTAGAAGGGAATTTGAGATAGTAATGAGAATAAAATCAAGTCAGCTTGCTTCTTATCCATAACTTTAAATTAAAACTTAATTTTAGTTCTTATTATAGTTTGTAACTTTTATGAACTAAAAATTTTAGTTATGGGACATCACTCTACATGCAATGCACCATTTGATATATTTTCTTTATGTTTGAATTCATATGAGTTCAAAATGGTATCAAACCCATAATTATTCACACAAACTAAATCTTCTAATAGATGGTTTCCTTCATTTATTTATTTTGATCTTTATCAAGAAGTTTTCTATGATAAAATAATTTACGAGAAATGTTCTTTAATAGAATACTTAATTTCTATCTACACCACTCTAATTTCCTCTTACTGTAACAAAGTATATTTCTCAACTTTTTGCACATGGTAAAATATTTTCTATAACACCCAACGTTGACACATATGGAGACAACAATTTCATATGTGATACCCAACCTTCATATATATGCTGAGCAACCTTAATATATCATAGACCTCTAATTTTATCCTTAGTTGCACAATATGTAGTTGCTCCTATATATGTTTCTTTTATCTTATGCATGTACATTTATAAAAATATATTTGTTTACTTCATCCCCCGTATCTTAGTATTCATCATACAACAAAAATTTCATACAACAATCAAGATAGATAGCAAAATTCAACTTACTTCAACCACAACTCTTTTACAAATATCATATCAAGTTTTTCTCCTCTTAGTATCCCTTAGTTGTATATGAAAATAAGTTGTGAAAATGAAATGGCATTCATAAAACACCATTTTAAAGCTTTCAAGTAATATCAAACAAGGATTTCCGTACACTTGAATAATTGTCAAAACATAAAAAATTTCTCAACCAACCATTTTAACCTTATCATATGCCATCACAATGTCTTTTGTATACATTTTTTGGTTGCTCATCAACCGCTTGACCATGGATATCTTTAATATTTTTAGACTCTCACCTAAGGACATTCATTTAAGCCCTTATTATATTTAAATATGGATATACTCAAAGTAAGTTTGGTTCTATCACCTCAAATCATATTTTATAAAACCTTGAAAAGTTTTAAGTCACAATGAACTTCCTTACCTAGTGTAATGCTTCACCAAATAATTTTATTGTTTCATTTCTTTACTTAGGTTACACTTAAATTACAACTTGACACAAAGAAAAGAGCAAAAAAAAAAAAAAAACTATTTTTTTCAACTTTCGTATGATTTGTTAAACTACCAAACAACATCCAAGAAAACAATTGTTTGACTTTTAAGTTGCTATGATGTCTTATTATGAAGCAATCTAAGTATCCCTTGATTAGCTTTTTGTTACACCCGTGTTCAACCCATTTTTAAAGCAAGATTATGAAGACAAGTTGTCCCCCTTTAGAAGACATGCAATAAGCCAATTTTTGGTTCTGGTTTGTTTTTGAGTGAAATTATCACAACAATTAGAAGATAATTTCAAATGTTTTGATGACTATTTCCAATTACAACTCTTTGCTCAAGGTTTAATTTTGAAATCTGTTTGAAAAATCAATTTCACACTTCAATTCAGGTTTTACTTTGATTTTTAACTGATCATAGTCCTTAGCACTCAAAATAAAAATTGAATTTACTAAAAAAGAACTAGTGAACATGAATAGCAGTTAGGTGGTCTCCACAAGGATTTACTTATCTAATTCCTAGATCTATATATAAATGATCTATATTACACTACAAAAAAGGTAAGATATAATGACATAGTTTTAGTTGGGCAAAATCCACAACCAAAGCAACATTATAGCTAGGGGAAGGAATAACTGCTATAAAAGGTCTTATAGCTGAGGGAAGAAATAGGTTGTTGCTATAAGAGCTCTTATAGTTAGGAGAAGAAATGAGCTGCTACTATAAATGGCTCAATAGAGCTACTGTATAACCACTACCTCTGCCGCTCACTTCGGACTGCCAAGAACCCACTAAGAGCCACTTCCTTACTTCAAACTGTTGAGAACCCACTGGTGAGAATATTCAAATGACTTATGATTTTGTTTTCTTACTAATTGTTTGACATTTTTGTTTTATTCACTCTTCTCAACCCTCAATGTTGAGAGACGTTGCTAGTGATGGCCATTGAACTCTTCTCCCAAAGGCATAAAACCTTAGGAACTGAGTCCGCAACTAGATTGCTGATGAACAACCGACTCGCTGACCGAACTCCTTGCCATACTCGAATCAGAATTGCATGTCAGAGACTAATGAGAAATAACCCTAGGAACTGAGTCTTTTTCCCCAAACCTCTTTCCCCAAATTTTTATCTCCAAAGAAATGAAATTTGATTGTGTTTATTTTCCACTTTGGCCTTTGTTTGGCTTATTTGAGTCAAAAAATGAAATATGATTTTCTATAGGGTGCAAGAGTTATTTTTTAGGCTTAACTTCGGTTCACTGTCAAGAGCTGCTCAGATATAGAGATTAGTGCTAATCTAGTAGCCTCACCTTCTAACTGGCACTAAAGATTTCTATTTAGTTCAGGTCACTTCTTACACTTTCCTGGGTGAATCTAGGATTTCTAGTTTCTGGAAATCAAAGTAATGGATAGTTGATGTTGCTTGAGGCATTCAGTTGGTATTGTGTTTGTTTCCTAGTGATAGAACGGTAATGAAGATTCATTCTAATCTTGGTTGCACTTTAATAGGTTGAACTGCAATGAGCCTTTCATTCCAATTTTATGTTAATTTCATTATTTTTATTTCATCATCATCTCTAAGTTTTTCTCATTCCACCTCTAAATAATTATTCAATTTTATTAATTTCATATTTTCCGTTTCTTACTTTATAAAATTGTTTTCTTCTTTGATTGCTAAGAAAATCAGGGAAAAGAAGATAAATAAATGTTTACAGTTTATTTTCTTAAAAATTTTATCTTTTATATTATTTTTGTTCTCCTCTAGGAACTTAACAAGTACTTCAGAATTAATAAGACTGTTCCTTTGCTGAGAATGGAATGGTATCCAGAAAATCTTAATAAAGATTCATTTCAATATTTGGTTGCACTCAATACTATAGAATGGAATGAAAATTTCATTCCCATTTTGAGATGACTTCATGATTTTTATTGCTGACAGTCTCTAAGCTATTCGTACCCATCCCAAATAGTGGTTTCCATTTTATCAAATTTCATATTTTATGTTTTTAATCTATGAGAAATGAAAACTTTTTATTTAATTACACTTTGAGAAAAAACATTTCCAAACGCACTCTAATTCTCTCAACTGTATATCCAGCCTTTAAAAGAGATGAAGTGGTAATCTCCGTGAAAATCTGGCACATATGATTGTAATCCCTTGCAGAAGTTTTCTTGACTTGTTTCTCAAATAAATTCAATTAAATAATTGGGATTCCAGGGCGATAAGGCAGAAATTCTCCTTCTGGGGCAGTATTTTAATTCACTGGACCGATATCCTGCTCAAGCAAATGTGAATGTGGATGAGTAGGTTGGCTCCATGTGAAACTGAGACAAGATTTGGTGCATGAACTGACCGAAACATTAGAACTGAAACATCATCGTCATGATGATGATGATTATTATTATTGCTGTAAAGATTGTCCAAATAATTAAGCCCTCTCTCTGTAAAGATTTTTGTAATTCTTGAAGTTTAAGTCTTGAAATTAAAGCCTCAGAATATTCTCAAATATCTGATAATTTGGTACCTGTAAATGGGTATGCAGCCCAGCTGTTGAAACTCTAGTTGAGTCCTGCCTGACATTAAAATTTTGATTTCTTAGGCAAACAGAAAACTTGTAATTAAGCAGGATATTGTAAGTGTATGTTGTGAACTATGTTTTGGTTTTAAGCCTGATGTATTGGCATAAAACATTACTTAATACTAGTTAAACTGCTGTGGTAATGAAGGAGAACTGCTGAACAACTTTCAAGTGTGACAAGCCGTGTCATAACCTCTACTTGCAACTATGTTTGATGTTTCTTACCTTAGTTGATGTTCTTGTTGTTTTGGCCATCTATCAGTTGGAGTCTATGGTTTCCAAACTCCTCTTCATTCATTTAATTCTCCAAGACTCATGGATTCACCTTCTTTATTCTTGTTTTCAATGGCTAAGATACTCTTTGTTTACTATTCTACAAAAAATTATGTAGTAGCATTTCATCTTGTATCAGTACCTAATTTGAAATGACCACTTCCTCTATTCTGCAAATTTTATATTATTATGCCCAGTGAATTTCAGGCTCAAAACTTCCACAAGTTTAGATTAAGAGTCCTAGTTTTCATTTATTTTCCCATGGATCCTCACTCAGCTAACAACCTAGGTATGAATGAACTTCAGCCGAACACATGATTGATGGTATCAGAAGATAGTGTACAATTCTTGAATGATAGTAATTACCAGATGGGAATACTGTCAACAGAAGCTTGGATTCCAAACCTTGTCCATGTTCAATGGCAGTAGCAAAGTGCTTGCTCTAGCAGTTCCTCTAGATTTTGTGCCTGTCAGAAGTATCAAAAGGAGCAGGTTAGACCCCTTTTAAATAGCCAGAAGAATGAAAAGAACAGGGAAAACAAAGAGATCTCTTTGATTTTTTCCTTGCTCACATCCATGAGTGCAAGGCCCTTAGCAGCCAACCCTTCAAGAAATCATTGTTTCTCCGTGCTAGTGCTCTCTCATCAATTAGATGCGACACATTATCTTTTATCCACCCCCTTCTCTTCAATACCTTATATATCTTTCAATTGCTGCAAAACCTGTTCCATGAAAAATGCCATCTTTGTACTTTATGAATACCATGTCCATCTGCATCCTCATACATGCACTACGGTGCCATCCTAGCAGGATTCATTGCAATTCCAATAAAAGTTTGAGTGAAGGGAGACTCTACTACTTGATCTTCATATATCCTCTTCCATGTCAAATCGCTTATGTAATTATAAGCATCTTCTTCAGAAGTACCGGTTTCATACATGTAACATTGAACTGTTTTCATGGTTATTGAGGGGAATGTTGTGATAGTGTGTATTTTGGGGATTTTGGTTGATATCGATTTTTCTCAATTTGTTGGATACTGTTAGCAGTCTCCGAAAAACAAAGGCCCTTTTGAAAGTTCTCATTAAACATTTGATGGTAGAGGAGCTTGTTTATCAGTAATGGGTTTTACCAAATTTTCATCCCTTGATGGATCATATCATAGATATTTGATTTTATACTTTAATATGAACATTAATTTTCCCTGAAAAGAAGTTTGGATGGTTTGGACGGTCATGGCAATTGGTGAGGGCAATTCATTTAGATGTTTTCTCCTCTGTGTAGGTAAATGCATTGATCAGAGGAGTTAAATGAAATTGTGGGATCATCCATAGAAGGTATGCTTCTAAATAATTGCAGAATAAGGCAGTGTTTAAAATGCTTCATAAACCCTAATCATTAGTTGACAAGATAAAAATGCCCCTAATAACTAGTGATGAAACTCTTGAGGGTGCGTGTGGATGAAAAGAGCAATGAAATAAGATTGGTAATAGTGTGGTACTAGGAGTTTTTCACCTTATTCTCCAAGAAATGATTTAGAGTACCATTAGCATTAATCTCTAAAAAGTTAGCACAGTTTCTTGAGAAGAAGGGGAAACATCTCACCTCAAATCAATCTTACCGTCTTCCCAATGATCAGGGAAACTGAAAACAAATAACCAGATGAGTAATATTGATTCTGGGGTAAGCTTTCAAGGTCCCTCGCCAGCTTCCAACTTTCCAACCTCAATAATCAGTCAGGAAAATTGGAAGCCTTTGAGGGAGGTTGACAACTTCCCCATTTACTCTCTACAATTCACACCTGCTCTTTGTTGCTAATACTGGAAATTACAAATCTCCATGCTCTTTATATAGGCAATCTAGCTGCAACTCAAAACACTCCAAAGATGCGCGAATCTCGCACTACTATCATGATCTTTATCCATATCTCTATTTCTTTTCACACCATCAAATTCCAAACCACATAAATTAGTATATGGTTTGCTATTCTCCATCCACTAACGAGTTTATCTTGTCCTAACCTCAGAAAGGTAGTCAATGTGTCAACTACTGCACTGAAGTTTGATACCTATGGGAATATGAGACAAGTATCTGCATTGCCTCTTCACCCGTCCTGAAGGTCAGGTGAATGTATGGAACAATAATTCACAAACAAGATTTGATTCTTGATCGGTACATACTTAAGAGTCAATCCTAATGGAGATCATTCACAAACAAGATATGCATGGAACAATAATTCAGAATAGTTTTGCCTAGCCTTAGCAGCTGGGACAAGGCTAACTGTGTTGCGTTGATGAAACTATAGTTAGAGAAGGTCCCAGAAGACAGAAGGTTGCACATAGGTTCAGCCCAGCCCTAAACGAACCTGGAACTTTCTCATGGTTAGGTTCCAAATGGGATTTTCTCAGTAGACTACTGAAGAACTTTGGGTTTGGGATATGGTTGGCCATAAACCCTGCAGCTTCAGAAATGAATCTATTCCAGTTGACTTGATAGTTTCAATACATAATTCAAAGGCCCACAGGTTGTCCTTTAGGCAACATGAACAAGATAAAAGAAGTCTTTCAAGATTCTTGGTTCTTTTTACCTGTTTCTAGATATCAAACGTATTTCTTAAAGAATCATGGGACCACATTCCTCCATTTGAGCATGTGATATGCTCTTCCTTCTTCATCGTCCTGAAGAATTGATGCCTATTCGTATAGTTGGTGGTAGTGATAGTGGCTTGCAGGTTGTAGAAAATATGAGCCTAATACCAATTTTATATTGCTAACTGTAAAACATGTATGATATTGATGCAGTTGCTTTCAGAATGAGAATATCAACAAATCCACAATCTCCTCTTAATCCTTGGAACTCAGTGAAAAGGCAATCAGCTGAGTAGAGAACCCCACTCTGCTAATCCACTTCAAGAATGTCAAACTAGAGCATATTCATATCTCTGAAACCAGAGCCAATTATTAATCTCCTGAGATTGACCTTAGCTTTAATTTCACCGATCTATTGGACATGAAATTGAAGAACTCAGACCAATTAGGTACTAGCATAAATATAAACTGAGGAGAGTAGTTTACGTTCTTTTTCATTATAGAATCTACCATTTAGGGAATAGAAAAACCCATGACTTAAAGCACAAATCATTTTCCCCCCAACTCAAATTTTGTTGGTCTCTAGAAAAAAATAAAGAGTAAAACTCCTAAACAATTAAGACAACAATTACTAAATAGCATGAATTAGTTTCAATAAATTCAGTTACTGAAAATATATTATCCCTTCAAGAATATGCTCATAGTCAAATAGCATAAGTCCAAAAAGATCCACTCACTATATAAATGTATACAAAAGTAGGCCTCAATGTTTAGAATCCATTAGCCTCTTCTACATCAACTTTACAAGTGATTTCCAAACAAAATTAACCCAATTGTTAGCTTAAGAGCATCCTCAAGGAGCACCTATTTTAACAATTTCCTTCCTCTACCTAGGATAAACTGTTCATGACTAGTTTTGGAAGAGCGCCATTTTATCTCATTTTCTGCTTTTTCATTCCATTATTTTTCATATCTATTTTCTTGTTTTTTTTATTTTATTTTATTTTATTTTTTTTATTTTTTTTATTTCACATGTCCATCCTAGGAAAGCTCCTTCTATGTAGCTTAGAAAAGATCAACTGACAACTCCTAAGATTCTTACCAAGATACTAGGTATTGAGGATCATGAAAGGCAACTTACCCTTTAAGGTTTCTCCCTAATCTCTTTAGAACAAGGTACAATTTCCTAGATTTTTATTTACTCAGTGCTAACTGGTTCTTAGCTTTTATAACAAGCACAATGTCAATGAGTACTAATTAGTTGGTCATGGGCACTAGGGTTTGAATACAAATATACCATGACCTCCTTAGGACAAGTGCTCAACCTTGAAAAAAGTCAGTGAACTCTTTGTAAAAATTATTTGTCATTAATATTTATGTAAACTTATCATTACCAGCCCCAAATAGAATCTTCTACGTTAGGGACCTTAATTCCCAATGTAGATGCTCAAGAGTAGGCTGTGCACAGTCTGTGAGTTGAGTTTCAAATGAAAATTCACTCTAAACCCATGATGTAGAAAATCCCAAGACTTTGCTGTAACTAAATCAGCATTCTAATGTATATGGACAAAACCAACAGAAGATGCAATTCATCTCAGGGTTGAACAAAATAAGCAAATATCTATATGATCATAAACCAAAAAGCATCATCATAGAACTCATAAAATGAGAGTATTATCCAAAAAGAATACATGTCCATCAAAATAAGAAATAAATCAAATCTTTTCCAGAAAAAGGAAAGAGAAAATGTCAATCAGTAGAGGTCTTGGCTTCTTCAGCATTAACATCGATTGTAAGAGTGGTAGCAATTATGGCTTCAGCATCAGCATCAATCCAGAACTCTGAATCTCAGTAAGAGTGGCAGCAATGATGGCTTCAGCATCAATAGTGGCAATCTACCCTCCTACTAAAACTCCACCATGACTCGATTAGTAACACCATCAAGAGTAGTAACATGATCTTCAGTAGCTAGCTACACAAGCAATTTCCGTTGATTGAGCCTCATCACCCTTCATTACTTCTGTCTTATCAACTACCTGATGATCTTTATGTCCAAGCATTGATTCCCAATAAGAAGAATCTGATCGAGTCTACCTCAATAATAATAACTGAGTCAACTTCCTTTGCATGCATGCCCTTGCTCTCTAGTCTAATTAGTAACTTCTAGATGCTCTTCCTCCTTTCATCTTCTTCTTTAGCTTCTTCCTTAGCTTGCACTTCATTAACATCAGTAGTAAACAACATCAGGAATTCCCCCCTCCTGAAGGTCTATATCAAATGAAGGAACTTCATGTCCTTTCCTTTAGCAATAACAGCTTCACACATTCAGTTAACAGCTCCATTCTCCTGTCCATCCTTTGCATAAATTGGAGCATTACTTACATAAAATATGGAATATCTCCTGAAGATACAGTGGGGACAGTAGGAATAGTTGAAGGACCTTGTGTAGAACTTGTGACTGAAGGTACATGGGCAACTCCCTCTTCAATTATTGTAACCATCTGCCTCATCCTTTTCTTTGTATTTCTTTCCATTCTGCTTCCTTTTGTGTACAGAATATTTCAAAGCTTCCACATTGTAAAATTCTGTAGCGTCAAATTTTTCATCATTCCCACTGAATTTAAACACACTTTCTAATTGAATAGCCAGTGACAAACCTGGACAATGCCAATGCATACTTCTTGCTGTGAGAAGTATTGTTTTCTTTCACTTTTTCCACAAAATATAAAAACGTATCCACCAGACCCCCTTACATAAACAATACAATTCCTCTAAAGAAAAACCTTTCCTTTCTGTGACATGTCTATAAGGAGAGAAATTGGTTCTATACACCTGATCCACAAACCATAGCTCCTATGATGCCTCTAGTCTTCTAGCAGTTGTGGGAAGCTAGAACCAAAAGGCACTGAAGTGGCCACCATTCTCTGGAAAGTAAGATTAGTGTAAGGTAGAAAATTTCATCCTTAAGGTGGCATTGTGGGCAACCCAAAAGCCTGTGCCAAAGATTTTTCAGCGACCATCCCCTCTCTTCCATTAATAGAAAAATGTTACACAGATTTTCCAGGGGCTCTCCTCTCAAAGACAGCATGAAAATCTCTCACCACAATATGCATGATAAAAATAATCTATGAATACATCATAGGCTCTATCTCATATCTCCTCATTAGCTCCATTGATCTCATTGTCTCTGGAAAAGTATTGCATTCAGGTACCAAATAATCACTCTCTGCCAATAAGAATGCATCCCGGTCTCCTTTAGACTGGTGGTAGTCCCCTTGGCACTAAATTATGAACTTCTTTAGTAACCACAGCCTTTCCCTTCTCTTTTTCTGTCAATTTCTTTGGCTAAACTTTTTCTATTTCTTTATCCTTCTTCTCATCTCTTTTAGCTTTCTTTATGGCTTCCTCTGGAGTCATTTCAGTTTCAGGCTCTTTCCCCTTCCCCTTCATATTCTCTTCAGTTGGCTTCTTACTTGGGCTAGTTACTGCCACATTCTTCCCCACGGGAGACTTCCCTTTCAAAAGAGATTGACCCTTAGATTGCACCTCTTTTTCTGTACCCTTTTTGTTTTTCGCAGCTTGTAGTGATTGTTCTCTAGCTATCATCAGTCTAGGTGATCCATTAACAATAATTCCTCCTATCTGCTCAATGACAGGTTGTACATCAATCCTTTTTTCATTCTGCCTTTCCAGAGTGAAAACTAAAATCCGAAACATATTACAAACAAGCTTGACATTTCCAAAAGTATATATTCATTCTGAGTCGAACAGATATTCATTGAAAATAATGAAGGCATATTAATGAACAATGGATACAAATGGCAGAGTTCATCCAAACATTCATTCAAAGCCGCAAAATCTATCTAGAAGAATCATTGCACATGCATATGTTAACTTTGAAGAACCGTCAAGAGCATCATGCTCATCTGTTTCTACTAGAATCATTAAGATGGAAGAAGGATTTACATCCTCAAAACCTAAGAATATTAAGTTGTTAGGTCAGAAGCCACATAAATATAGAACAACCCCATTATTATGAAAATAAGGAACCTACACAAGAATCACATGATATATCACCCACATCAACTATTAAAAAGACCTTTTCAGTGAGGCAAAAAGAAACTTAATGAACCAAAATCACATTTTTGGCTACTCCAACACAAAACCCATTACACCAAAATAAAAACATTGAATCATTATTCTTTGATACTGAAATGTTCAAGACTCTTAATAATGCAAAGCACATTTATTTAGCATGGTCCTCTTCCATGGCCAACTGTTTGGGTATCAGATGGTGAAGTTGAAGATGATGCCATGGTCTGTAGCTCCTTGATTTGGAGTTGAACACGCTTATGAAGCTTTTGAATCAGATCTGCCCTTTGCTTGAGACCATCCATATCAAGCTCAATAACAGGTTCTTCCCACCAGCCCTTGCTCCGGTCTAGGCTTTTTTTCTTGATTTTCTTTTCTTGCTCCTTGGCTGCTTTCATTTGCTTGCAAGCTTCTTTATAGTTTTGGTGAAGCTCATTAAGCCTAACACGACGGTAAGGCTCAAGAAGATTTTGGGTACCATCACATGGTGTATGGTTTTCACTTAGAAGCTTATTAGTAATTGACTTGATACATGGATGACCAAATGAGAATGGCTTCCCATTCGGGGAGAAAGATAAAATACCAACTTCTGCACCGCAAAGGGTAGAAAGCTCACTTGCCTTTCTATAGATCCCAGATCTACGCTTCGAGAAGGAAACAAGGCGATCCTCTTCATTGTTCATCCTTCTCATCTCAACCTTTTTATGGCTTTTGGCTTGCATCTTCTCCATGACCAAAAATTTTTATGAACAAAAAATATTTCAGAAGATAGAAATGAAAGGAATGAGATGTTGAGCAGCTTGATGGTGGTCTAATTAAATAGGACAGCGCCATGCAATTATCATCTGTCCATGTTTAAAAAAGATTGTAGGATAGAAATTTATGGTAATTAAGTAGGATAATGGCAGGACATGATCTTCTTTCTATATTTAAGAAGTTTATATGATGAAATAGTTAATTAATTAAATAGGATAACACCATGAAATTAACGTTTTTCTATGTTTAAAAAATTTAGTGAGTGCATGATAAATTTTGCAAGTTAATAATGTAATTCTTGGATATTTGGCTATGATTTTCATCATCATAGTCAATTTTTCCTAATATGATTGATAAATATTTATAGTGGAGTCAAGTTTTTCTTTATGATTGAGTTAAAAAAGAAATGAATATTATGTTGAGAAGAAGTTAAAAGGGTATATAATGTTCACAAGGAAGAATGCTTTTATTTCATCTCATTTTGATTCTTGAATATTACTTAAGATAGCTATTTATTTTTACAAGATTTTTAATAAGAAATGCAAAAAAGAAAAAAAAAAAAAAAAAAAAAAAGAAGGATTTAAGTCCATGCTCAAATTAACATATTTTTCAATCCAATAAAATGTGAAACAAAATGAAAGATTAAGGAAAGTTGATATGTCATTTCTAATGTATGGAATGAAAAGGCAAAACCATGGACATGCGAATGATTAAAGATATTATGATATTGTAGATACTTATTAATAATAATAATAATAATGTAGAAGGAATAATAATAATAACAACAATAATAATATTTTTAAGAGTACAATTTTTTTTTTTTTTTTTGAAAATTAAAAACATTTATGTAATGGGTTTTCTTACCAATTGGATGTTTAATAAATAAGTAAAATAATTTGGAATGATTTTTGCTCCTATATACATCATCAAGTTGAACCCAAATATATTAAGAGTACGTTTGAGAGTGTTTCTATTCGAAATATTTTTAATGGAAGTTAGAAAGTGTTTTTAAAATAATCATCTATGAAATGTTTCTTCATAAAACATTATAAGTGATTTTTCAATATTTTCAAAATTTTAAAGTATTATCTAAATTTTGTTAAATACCTAATCTTTTCTTTAAAAATATTTTTTAAAACTAAAAAAGTATTTAACAGTGATTTTAGAAAATATTTTTAGTTTTTTTAATATAAAAATTTTTTAGTGTTAGAAAAGTTAAAAATATTTCCAAAAATCAATATTAAACAAACTCTAAAAATGTTTCCTATAATCACTGCAAAACGGAATTTAATTCACATGATTTCCAATCTTCTTTGCAAGTTATATTAAAACTTGTGACTTATGGAACTGGAACTTTTGAATGATGAATATTTTCATTTTCAATTAGTTCAAATTAGGATCACTACTACTGAATGATTACTGATGAGAGATTCTATCTGTTACTAGTTTTTATATAATCTTCATTTGATAAACAAGTTTAAATTACAAAGCACTGGCCTTATTATGCTTCTCCTCAATATGCTACATTTCTACTTGGAGATAATAAAAAGTTAAAGAGGAAGAAGAAGATAAAGGCGGGAAGGAATAACTCTCCCATGGAGGATGGTTATGCCAAGTTCTACTTCTAATTAAAACAAACTCAGGATTATGCCTACCAAAAGCTGAATGATATGTATAGATTTAGGATTCAGTATTTACTAAGAAAACAAGCAGATTTTCTCTCTTCAAGGTTTTGCGGGTCTCTAAAATATATTATTGAAATGATATCTTCTCTAGGTTCTAAATTTAAAATATTTTATTTATAAATTCTATAAATAGTCTGCACAATTAATAATCTTTCATTTTCGTTTCAGCTTGTTAAAATTTCATGTGCTATATTTTTACTTTGCATGACAATCTTGGGGTAAAATTGCTTAATGGGTTTGATGAATTAGCAAGACAAAATAAATAAGTAATTATGTAGTAAAAGGACTAAGTGATAATTAAGTTAAAATCAAAGTGACAAAATATAGATATGATATTTAATGATCTTCACTTGATGATTCGCGAAGGTACAAGAGAAGAGAGAGGAAGTTTGGAGATTGTTTGACTTTAATAAATTTAACTTGATGGTCTTTTTGCACGTGATATTCAAATTTTGTGACCCATTTAAATCTATTCAAAATAATTAATAAAATTGAGGTCAATTAAGTATCAACTTGAGTTTGCAATGAATTCATTGTTATTTTAATTTATTCATTTCTTCTGAAATTGATTCAAGTAAATTTAATTTTTTTTAATACTTAGGAAAAGAACAATCTCAATAATAAAAATATTATTTGGATAAATTTTTGTTTTTTATTTTTATAACTTTTTAAAAAAAAAAAACAAAAATTAAAATAGAAAATAGAAGAATTTTTCTAAATTTATCTTCAAAAGATAATGAATTTTAAAAAATTTAAGATATAAAAAAATTTTACTATGTCAAAAACTTTTAAAAATTTAAAAGTAAATTTCAAGGATATAAATTAAATTGACTCTTTTTATATAAGATTTATACCATATTCTATTTTTTAAAATAAAAAACAAGAAGTGTATGCAAATAAGCTCGAACCATTCCAATTAAATGAAAATTGATGACATTAAATATCATTATCATATGAATAATGTATAGTTCTCTCATAATCCTAAATCTAACTTGAAAACTAGTGATGCGGTGAAAAGTGAATTTTTGGTGTTCATGAACTTGTGTCCTTAACTTCTCAAATTAGCCTAATCAAATGTTCGAAAATCATAGTTACAATAACAAATTATCTAAGATTAACAATCAAATTGGTTAAATTGATGTTAATTTGAAATATGAAACTGCATGCAATTTCAAAACCTAGATTAAGTGTTCTCATAATTTGGTCAATGATTCTCATAAAGCTTTAGCACATTTAAATCCTTATGATTAGCTAAACCTACCAAATTGTAGTGATTAATTGATAAGTGATTTGGTTTAAAATTAAATAAATTGTAGAAATTGTGTTGAAACTTGATCACTGTTGATCTAGTTATGAACGTTAAGGCTTGACCTCCACAATTGGCTCAACATCCTCACTGGCACACACAAGATCCTCACTTGAAAAGAAAATGGAAATAATTAATCATAATGAATGCAAGGCCTAACCAGTAATCTGATGACACAAAAATTGGGATGGTCAGTCCACATATAAACCAATTTTCCATACATTAACATAATATAGTAAGAATATTATTAAAATTACTATAACATATATCAATAATTGAAATTAAAAATTCAATTCATGCTAATATAACCAAACACATAATGATATTTGCCCATCATCATAGCCATCAACATAATTGATCACATGGCAATTCACTAAGTCAATGTCCTTTCTCACATGGTACTAAGCACATTCACATTATGTAGCAGCTACTTACAAGTGTCACAGCCATCTGCTCACATGGCACATTAACTAGGTAAAAGGTTTTTATTAAAGATTGTATTATAATATTAAAAGTAAATACATTTTGTTAAAGAACATGATATACATATTGAACCCCAATCTTACTAGCTTAAAATTTTAGACAAATTGATAGTTCAATATGATATCAGAATTATTAGATTATCGAAATGTACCTAAATCACTAACTTAATTCCTCAAGGGAAACTCAAATAGCTAGTCAAACCCAACAATAGAAAACTTGTTTTCATTTAAAGCATAAATTCACCATTTCGAGTCTGAGTTAACCAGCAAAAATGCAATAACTAGAAATTACACTCAAAATTTGGTGACAAGGCTAAACAACACTCAATTCCTATACACAATCGCAAAATGATGCTATTTTCACCAATACAAGGTAAAGTAATTCACAACCTATAGAACTAATTTCATAACTTGCGAAGGTATTTTGAAAATTGTAAAGGTGGGTTTCATGACTTGCAAAGAGGGTTTTGTCACTGCACATTGATACATTCTTTCTTGAATTTTTCCAAATTATAAATTAAGCCAAACACAAGATAATGAATTAGTAAAAAAAAATTTAGTAATTTCTAAAAAAAATATAGAACGAGAAAATTCATCTAGAATGATCATATTATTTTTCCCTTTTCATATAACTATATCTTTCCAAAGTTTATTTCCATGAATGAAGCTTAAACCTTTTAATTATTAGACGAGTCTAAAATTTTTTTAAATAATTTTAGGTGAAAAATCAACCAGATTAGTACCATAAATTTTTAGATCAAAACTCATATAGAATACCTCCATTTCGATACTCTTAACTATATTCTCTCTAAATTTAATTATTAATGAAGAGTAGGACAACAAATTGAACCCATATGTCAGGATCACTAAACATAAAAAATCTCATCTTCAAATTTGTTATACCTTACCACTTAACCCCCGTAAAAAGTACAAAAAATATCTTATTAACATAAGAAATCCATTAGTTACGTATGTGGAAGAGAAGTGGATTCCATGAGTCATTCCAAGCTTTCAAAGTAATTAAAGGTCCTTCAATGACAGAACCAAATTCGGTGGGTGTTCTAGTTTGCAGCAACTATTGTTTTCGAATACTTTATAGGGTTGAAACTAAGTCAAAACTAAATTGAGCCTAAATCACCATCAAACAAGGAAACAAGGAAAGAGACACTACAAGAAAATCGACTTTCAGCGATAAAATATTTTGTCACTAAAAGTCTAAATTTCGTCTACAAAAATATTCCTCAACGAAAATTCTTTCATGCCTTGTTCATCACCCTAGACCCGTCACTAAAAGTTTCATGACAAAAATCTTATTTCGTCGCCCAAAGTTTTCCTTGATAAAATAAAATTTTGTCACTGAAGGTGTTTTCCAATAAAATAGTTCATCGACAAAAGTAAGAATTTTTGTCACGAAAAAAATAAAATTTGTCCCAAAAGTCATCAATATTTAATGCTGACGAATTTTATTTTTATTGCCAAATATTTTTGGTAACAAATTAATTTCTTCAGTGATAGCCTACCGTCTCTATTAATTGACTTGGCCACGCCCCAAGCCTTCGCCATTCACTCACGGTGCTAGCTCACCTGTCAAACATGTGATCAAGCTCTGATACCACTTATTGATTGAGGTGCTCTATACTTCCCAGTGGGCCACGCCCCAGGCCTTCGCCATTCACTCACAATGCTAGCTCACTCTTCAAACATGTGATCAAGCTTTGATACCACTTGTTGATCGAGGTGCTCTGTACTTCCCAGTGGGTCACCTATCCTAAGATTTCTTTGGCTACAATATGTTTAACCACGAAGTATTTTATGACAAGGCCCCCATTTGTTCTAAAAACCAATTGCTGATCAAAACAAGGACCTTATATTATTTAAGTTCACTCTCCATAGTCCATTAGGGTGGTCGTTGGCCCCCCCATAAGGCCAACACTATTTATTTATTAAATAAGGTATGTAAGTCGACATGAATTTGACTTGAACTCAATTATACTCAATCCAAAATCATGAAAGGGTGTTAGATTCAAGTCATATTGACAAGTCATATCAAATTTTGTCACCTCTAAACAAACCTAATGTTGAATGAGAACAAATTAGATGACTATAGTTTATTAATAGCTAAAATAAATTCAATTCCAGACTTATGGATTAAAATGATAAATTTGAAATATAAAATAAAAGTACAATTGAAAGACAATATTAGGAGAATGCCAAAGTGTAATAGTCATATTGACATTAATAAAATAATGATCAAAATGAAATTAGGATTCTACATCATTTTTTTTTCTTTCCCTTTCTCATCTATTCCAAACAAAAATATCAAACATAATGAAACACTATAAATATAAATCATATAATAATTTATGATATATTTCAATTATTTTTATAACTATATTTGTTTTAAATATTTGATTAAAAATGCATACAAGTATAAAAACTCCTTTACAAGTTAGTAGCCATAGAAGTTACTATTTTGCGGTATAATTTAAGATTTTATTATTAATAACTAATCAATTTTGATAAATTAGTAATTAATAATTAAAAATAATAAAAATATAATTGATCAATAAAAAATAAAATAACCAATTATTAATAAAGATGTGGTTGAAAACTTTTAAAAAAACTTTATATTTATATAGAATTTCACATGTGCTATATATATTAGACATTTTTTATTTTGTAAATATGAAAATAGAGCTAGGCATATAGTACTTGCAATATATTATATCATATAATATTTAACTTATACTTATTTATTTATTAATAATATATGATATCTTCATACACATAAATAATATTTGGAATTTTATGTAGGTAGAATGTTTTTATAGACACTGGACAATTTATTTGAGAAATATAATTTTGACCAATTATTTAAAAACCAAGTAATAATTAAAAAAAAATCTATTAATTTAAACTAGGTAACTAAATGTTAGTATAAATTTACTTCTTGAGTGGATAAGGTATGATTTTGAATGAGAACAAATTAGAGGACTATAACTTATTCATAGCTAACATAAATTTAATATTACATTGGACTTGTATGGATAACTTATCATAGCTAACATAAATAATTTACATTTTTTTTATTTCATAACAATACTATTATTACATAATCGAACATTTAAATTTAAATAAATCTACATTCTAGTATTTAATTTTATGGATCCTTAATTTTTATTATTATTTATATAAATAAAATATTATAGTATAAATATCAAGTGTCAACAAATATATATTATATTATTTCATAGTATAAATCATCTACTTATTTATTAATATTCTTTATTAATATCACAATTTAATAATATTATTTGGTGACAAAATTACTCAATTTGTCAGAAAATAATATAATTACCGACAAAACCATTTTGTAAGTAAAAATAGATAAAAAGTTGTAACTTTTAGTGAGGAAATTATTTTCATCACCAAAAATTATAATTAGTGTGATAAATATTTTCGTAGGGAAATAGTTTATTTTCGTCACAAAAGTGTTCGCGCAAAAAAAAAAGGCCAAATTTTTCCACCACATCTTTCAGCCACAAAAATTTCAAATTCGTTAGGAAAAGTTTGTAGAAAATTGGCATTATTGACAACATAAAAAATTTCATTGGTAAAAGTTACTTTTAGCGACAAAAGTAGAATTTGCCCTTAAATTTTTGTCATGAAAAGTACATTTTCTTGTAGTGAGAGTTTAGGCACTTATGAGATTAGAGTTAGTGAGGCATGACAGAGCACTGCCTTTAAAGTAGATTCCCCTTTACTAAAGATTAATCTCAATATAATAGAGAATTGACGTCTTACCTCCAAAATTCAAATGCTAGTATGACATCATTATGAACATAAAGTCCCAAGGTATGAAACCCCAAAAAGAGATTGACCCAACTTAAATGGGATATGATAGCTTCTTTATGGTCTAACATTCTTACCAATACGTTATCCTCACTTTACTCCAGATTATAATCTCTAATGAAAAATATAGCTCTCAAAGATTAATCTTAGTATAATAGGGAATTGGCATCTTACCTCCCAAATTCAACAACCAAAAGCTTCATGTAAGGTGCATTGAATAGGGAAAAGAATTGAGATTTTGAAGAGTTCCTCTAGAAGATGTAGGAACAATGGGTATGGTTGTAATTTGGCAAATACAACTGCAACGGTGTTATTGGCTAACTAAGCTACGGTAGGGTCAAAGGCAGAGGATTGTTGGCAGGCAAAGTAAAGTCATATGATGGACTCCAACAATGGAGCACTTTCCTTTATCTTTGTTTTTATCATGAATTCTAGAATTCCTTTTGATATCAATCTTTTTTTCTTTTTATTTGAATTCTCTTCCTATTTTTAGATCATTTGCATTCTTAGAGCATTGCCCTTGCAAATTGTTTGGGACTAGCATATTTTTTAAGTCCATACCTTACCAAGTGATGTCAACTGCATTTGAAGAACTCAACTTTTTTCTAGTACTTGGATTTCCTTTCTTATTCTAAGTTGATGTTCTTATTAAGGATTCCAAAGTTCCCCGGCGATGGTAAACTTATTTTTAGGGGCACATAGATCAATAGTGCACTTCTGCTAATTCAATCAATAATACCTCTTTAAATTCAATAATGTTTCATGAGTGATCAATTCTTGCCCTTGAAGAGTTTGAATTTTGCAAATGCAAGGTCCCATTTCATCACAGATTCGATAGTGCCTTCCCAATTTGGCCCTAATTTTTCATCTTTTGGGTTTCTTGTATTGTTGAGCACTCTTTTGTGGCATAAAGTCACCTATTTTAAGTTCTCTTCAGTGAACCTTTTTATCATATGCTCTCATTGTAGTGTGATGATAGGCCACAAAGCGTAGAAGAGCCTCTCTCATCTTTCCTCCCTGTCATCAAGGGTAGAAAGCATTTGTTGGCTATGTTTGGGACCGTCAAGCAATTTTTCTTTTAAGGTAAGAGTTTGATCTTTTGTTCGGATGATAGCTTCCATTTCATAAAAAAGCACAAAAAGTGTTTCCCCTTGTAACTTTTCCTGAAGTCATTCAATATGTGCATAATACCTTAGGCACTTGCTCAGCCCACTTACTTTTACTTTGCCCCAGGCGCTTTTTAAGTGGTCCAAAATGGTATAATTTTACATAGCAATCCAAAATTGTATGATTTGATATCTCATCTTGTCCGTTTCCTTATGGATAACAGGGACTTTCTATTTCATAACTTTGACAACACTTTGAGTTTATCGTTATTGAATTGGAGGCCACTGTCAATCACCAAGATTTTAGGTATAGCAAATAATATTCTTCCAGATCAAAAGACATACTAGCTCATGTTCTCTTTTATGATTGTAGGCTTCTAGCTCAATCCATTTCGTGAAATAGTCGGTGCCAACTAGAAGAAAGCACTTTTGCTTGGGTGTTGGAGGCAACAAGACTACATCTCAAGCCCCCACTGTAGGAATAGCCAAGGATGATCTAATGTTTTTAAATTTTTAGCCATTTACTAGATCTAAGGAGCATATATTTGGCAAGCAACACACTTTCTTGAGTAGAGCTGTGTATCTTTTTGCACATGGAACCCTTATGTGATTACTTTGTGAGTGAGGGGTTGTCCCCTAGTATGACTACTGCAACTTCCCTCATGGATTTCTTGATTACATTCTACGCTTCCTAGCCTGAGAGGCATCTCAAATAGGACTCGATCGATAAAAGATCTTTTGTATAAGTAGTCATCTATTAAATTAAAGTACAGTGAGCAACTTTTGTCCATAGCTTATGTGCTTCTAACTTATCTATAGGGGGGTGGCTAATTGTTAGATAGGTAATGAAGGGTATCCTCCAGTCTTTTACTAGGGAGCCTTTGGATGCAGAATTTAATTATGCGCCCCCATCCCCACACACCCCTCTCATCTTTAGTCTCACTTCTTTTGATCACGACATTTGATTTTGGAATGATAAAATCCTCATAGCTGGGTTAGGAAGGTAATCGAATAGTAGAGATTGACTTACACAGTTACAACTTGCTAATGCAAACTACACCAGAGAATCGACATCTTGGTGGCTTCTCATGGACATTGTTGGATGCCGCATTTAATGAATTTTCTTATTAAATTCTTTACCATCCACACATACCAACTCATTTGTACCTATATCCTTCACCTCCTACCCTTTCAATTGTTGGACTACTAATAAAGTCATTTCGTACCCTCAAATTGTGAACTTAAACTGTTATGGCCATCTGAAGCCTAATGATTAAGGCCTCATATTCAGCTTTGTTATTGGAGGCTTCAAGGCCTAGCTCAATGACTCATTCCAAGATTGAATTGTTGAGACTAGTTAACACCATTGTTGCCTCCTGACCCCTTTTTAGTTGCTAAAATATCCGCCACTAAAATCCCTATCTTTCATCTGGTGATGCATCAATTTCACTGATTTCTAAAAGAAAATAAGCCAATACTTAACTTTTGATGGCTTTCATGTGTTTGTATCTTACGTCAAATTCCTTTAGCGTAATTGACCATTTAAGAAGCTTCCCTAAGAGCTCAGGATTTTAGAGAGTTAACCTCAAAGGATGCTCAACTAGTATGGATATGTTATGGGCTAAAAAGTAAGGTTGTAACTTCCTTGCCATAGTAAGACCAAAATAAATACTTTTTAAGTTAGGAAAACACTTCTTCACACTACATGGTCCATTCCATCTTACCCTTCTTTGATAAAGGCTAATAGAGCAGAGCACATCGATCCACACACCTGGATATAAATCATCCTAAAGCTACGGTGAACCAGTCTGTCGGTGGCCTTTTTTTTTTTTTTCCCTCAAACAAAAGGTTAGGTGGAAGCCCAACACATGACATGTGGAGAATAGGCGGGAAGCCCAACCCAACCACTATAAGACTTAAAAGATTTAAAGGGTTCTCATCCTTATCAGCTTCTGATGTGGGATGAGTTTTAAAAAACCCATCAACCATGGGGTAACTGGGGGTAGGGTTGAACCATGGACCCTTAGTTCACATGTTAAGTCATTTTAAAATTTCAAATGAAAACTAAATTTTTTTAAATTTTTTTAATAAAAGCAAAATAATATAATATAAGTAAAATAAATTATAAATAAAAGAATTTTCTTCTATTTTAATATATTTCTTCATATTTGAATACTATATATATTTTATTTATAAAATTTAAAATACTAATATATTTATATTTATTCATGTTTTAAGTTTAGTAATATCAAAGACAAAAATTAAATATTATTATTATTTAATTTATATATATATATATATATATATATATATATATATATAATATTATCGATTTGATCGCAATTCAACCATCGATTTGATTGCAAAACCGTAAACTAGTTATTTTTTCAATTCAATTATCGATCTAATTTTTTTAACATTAGTGGTTGGTGATCCCCTCCATAGGTAATTTTGATACCATTGTTGACACCATGCTTTGTAAGTGGCAATTGAAATGATTTAATCTCAAAGATATGACAGTATAATAATAAGTACCCTTATTAGAAATAAAGGTTGTTTCCTCCATGTTTGGGGATTCATTTTGATTTGTTAAAGCCAAAATAAGCACCTAGAAAATATCACTGGGTGTGCCTTGCCATTAAGTCCATCAAGCGGTCAATAAGTGGTAAAAGAAAGCAATCCCTTGGGTTATGCTTTATTGAAGCCGGTGTAGTCTATACCACCCTTCATTACTCTTTTTTATTTTTTATTTTCAAGGATGACAATAATGTTAGCATTAGTAAGCCAAATTGGATATTGAACTTCTCATCTTTTATTGCATAGAGGTTGGGGTTGGCAATGGGGTGGGTTTTTTCGAGTACCCACCCTGCCCCGCCTTTAATGGAATGGATTTTAATTTTAACTAAACGGATTTGAGTCGAGTTTGAGAATTTTTTTAAAATTCAGGACAAGTTTGGGGCGGGTTTAGCTATTGCTTTGTCCCACCCTTCCCCACCCTACTCTAATTATATATAAAATTAAATTTTAAATTAAATTAAATTAATTTTTTTTTTTAATATATAGATAATAATAAAAATTTATAAAATAAGTTATAAAAAATATAATAATTTAATTATTTATAAAATATATTTATTTTAATATAATTAAAAATTTTCAAAGTAATTTTAAAAAAAAGTTAAAAAAGGCGATATGGGATATGTTTAATTTTTTAAATAGGACATGGATGAAAATTATTTTGAATAAACGGAGTGGGATTGGGATGGGGGTGACTCGTCCGGAACCCGCCTGTTTGTCATCCCTAATAGAGGTGGCTTGTGGCTTGAGGTATATAATATTTAATCCATGAAGGACAACGATTGGGTTAATTCACTCCATATCCTGAAGATTCCAAACCACGGTTGAATTGTATATTTCCAATAGTGAAACAAGAGCATCTTTTATTGCCTTCAACTTGATTCTTAAGGTAACTTCCTTTTATTTCTAAGTTGTAAGCCAAGTTGATTTTTTTTCTATATTCTCTGCAGTTGATATGGAGTCCCCACTTTTCCCAGTGACTTCTTCTAATCAATATAATTCTCATGACCATAGGCTAAGTTTTTTCATTATTCCGTTCATGGTTAAGCAATGATATTTCTAAGCAACTAATTGATTTCCCAATATCTTCATTACTCCATTATGAGAAAATTGTTTTTAAGTTAAATAACCAAAAAAAGAAATTTTAATTTTATAAAGGTAATGGTGTTTGGCAAATTGTTTTTAAAAACAAAAAACAAAAACCTTGTTTGAATAATTTGTTTTTAAAAATAATTTTTTATTTTGATTTTATAAAGACACAATAAATTTAATTTATATAATATTAATTAAATTAAATTTAAGTCTTATTAAAAATGAATTGTAATTATAAATAAATAATTTTTAGTAAAACATGAATAGCAATAGTATAATAAAATCATAAATTATAATTTTTAATAAAAACTAAAAATATGGATATTAACATCTTTTGTAAGTTTTCTTCTTCTTTTTTTATTGAACAATAATAATAATGATAATAATAATAATAATAATAATAATAATATTAAAATAAATAATAAATAAAGTTTAACTTTTCTTAACATATAAATGAGTCAAAAATTTCATAACATGTACACATCTAGTATTCTATTATGATCACAATATTCTAGAATGCTTTGATTTAATATGCAATTAATTATATCGGTTTTTTGAATTTCAAATTATTCTTAAAAATCAAAAGGTTCATTAAAGAATTTTTAAATTATTAATTATTTCTCAATTAATTTAGAATCAATTTACTTATTGAGAAAATTCAAAAAGTATAGTTATGTACATAGGATAAACAATAAAGTCATGATTTATAATATATCCATTTTTGTCTATTACTTTTTATTATGATTAAATCTATTTTTGAGTTCTAACTTATTTTTAAAAAATTTTAAACCCATTAATAAATTTAATGTAAAGTGTTGATTTGAAATTCATTTCTCTAATGAGAAAATTTATAAGAAAAAAAAAAAAAAAAAGTCTCATTATGAACCCATTTTTATCCACACATTTATGATATTAATGGGTTCACTATTTGAGTTTTAAATTGTTTTTAAAAATTAATAGACTCATTAATGAATACAATGCATTAATTCTTGTTTAATTTAGATTTTATTTGCCTAGTGGAAATAAAATATAATTTTATGTAGGAAATAAATAATAGAGTCTTTCTAAACCAATTTTTGTCTATAAATTTATGATAGTAATTGAATCACTATTGAAGTTTTAAGTTATTTTTAAAAATTATTAGAACCATTAATTAATCCAATGCATTAAGTCCTATTTGATTTGGAATTTATTTGCTTAGTGAAAAAGAATTTGCAAAAATATGATTATATGTAAAGGAGAAACTAGCCAAGACATTTCATTATGAATTGTGGTCTATGATTTTCTAATGTTATTAAGTTCCAATGTTATAAAGAAAATTTATAAAAACATGTGTAATTTAAAGGAATATCATCTCTGAATATTTTCAGTATTGGTATTAGGTTAGGAAGAGAGAAGAAGAATGATATTATGTTCAATTTTATTTGATTTTTATGGTTTTTCTAATTACTTTATGTTTTCCTTTTGTTTTTAAAAATTGGTAAAAATAATTTCTACTTGTTCTCTAAACATTGCTCTATTTCACTTTGTTTTTAAAAACTAGAAACAAAGAACAATTGTCAAACAATTTCATGAATTTTTAAAACTGATTTTTTGTTTTTAAAAAGAGAAAATCGTTTTTTAATCATATGGCCTAACAGACTCATAGACTTTGGGATTGTTATAATAGCATGGTAAAATCTTGGATTCTAAATCATTTATCAAGGCTTTAGGCAATAGTGTTATTTATGTAGATACTGGAGTAGAAATTTGGCCTAATATAGGAGTTTTTTGTTCAACCGAATGCTCATCAACTTTTCAAATTAAAAGAAATGTCATCTCCCTAAAATATGATCAATAATTGTTATCACTTATTATACAAGCCTGAAAGCCTTATGGGATGAACTTACAAATTGGAAATTTTTTTCCACTTGTACATGTTTTGCTCTAAGGGTACTTGTAAAGTAACAACATCATCTTATACAATTTTTAATGGATTTAAATGACTTGTATATTGTAGTTTGTAAACAAATTTTACCTATGGATCCTTTTCCTTTTGTGAATCAAACATATCCTCTTATTTTGAAAGAAGAGAGATAAAGAAACGTTGTCTCAATAATACAACCTACTATTGAAACAACTTCATTGACAACCCAATAATAAAACCAATAAGCAAGGAAGCAATATAATAAGGAACCGAATTTCAAATAGAAGTGTCTTACCTATGCTTATTGTGGGTAGGTTGGTCACATAATTGACAAGTGCTACAAAGTTCATAAGTACTCCCTTGGACATCATCTTCATAAGAAGGATTCTCAACCTATTATTAACCAAGTAGGACAACAATTAGATGTTGATAAAAATCCCCTAGAAACAATTATTGCATCACCTTTTACACATAAACGAGTTCAATAGTTACTTGCTCTCCTTAAGCCTTAAGCCATGGCAAACCAAGTAGGTATCAATTCTTCTATTGCTAACCTCTCAAGTATTTGTTTGAATTTTTCTCCATTTCATATTACCTTTTGGATAACAATGGTATAACTAATAATGTTTTGAATTTTTACTTTTTTTTCTTATATAACATCAAATTCTTCTTCTACCATCAAACTTGTTAGGACATTGAGTCTTGTTTATATGTTGGCAATTTTTTTCCAATTAATGTTTGGCTATAGAAGCCTTTTTAGATAGTGATTTGCTCTCCATAGAAAATCGAGGGTTGTTGTTTGTCCAACCAGGAAGTCACATGTATGTCTAAAAAGGTTTGGCTTGTGGCATTTAAGGCTTCTTTAAGGTATAAAAGGTTCAATATCATTTTTTAACTTAAAATGTTTTAACATGATTTTTCAAAAGAAGTAGGGCCCACTCAAGCAATCAGTCTACTTAAGTAGTAAGGACAACTCAAGTGGAGTGCTCAAGCGATTAAAGTTTGCTCAAGTGGTCATGTTAGTCCTAACGAGTTTAGAAACAAATTTTGGATGAATTTCACTCAAACTCTAATTTGGTTACTTAAGATACTGAGACTATTTTGGCTTATGGCTATATATCTCTCTCTTGTAACCCTTTGAGTGTTAGAGATTTGGGCTAAGAGATTAGAGATTGTAGGGATCTAAGAGTTTAAAGACCTCTTATTTTATAGAAGGACTCCTTGAGAGAAAGCTTTATTGCCACATAATTCTCAATCTCTCATTCAAGGATTTAGATCTTTGAATTGTTGGTTAAAGACCTAAATCCTTTCGGAGAGATCGAAGGATCTACTAGGGAGCAATAGGGAGTTGCTACGTCGCGGACATGGATCAAGTTGTAGGTATTGAAAAATAAGTCTTTAGGGTAAAGCAACCAAGTAAATTTATGTAACTTGAGAAACTCTTTCTCGTATTAGTCAAGAATAAAAGTTATAAAAAATTTCACGTGAAGTTTGTCAATTCTCGAAACATGTGATAAATTCTTATCCACGTCTATAATATAAAAAACCACATCATTTTTCCTTGATTCACTCTGACATTTGGGGACCATTCATAATTAAAAATATAATGGGAACTCATTGGTTCATTCTATTCATAGATTATCACACTAGAGTCACATGGATTTTCCTTATGAAAGAAAAATCTAAGGCAGGTCAAATATTTAAAAACTTCAACACTATGATACAAATCCAATTTCAAACAAAAATACAAGTGTTGAAAATCGACAATACAAAAAAATATTTTGCCTCAATCCTAAGTGATTATCTATTGAGTTAAGGAATAATTCATCAAAGTTCTTATGTTGACATTCAGCAACAAAATAGAGTAGCTGAAAGAAAAAATGGGCACCTCCTTAAGGTTGCCAAGTCACTTATGGTCATTACACATGTTCCTAAAATTTGTTAGGGAGAAGCAATTTTAATAGTAGCATATCTCATAAATAAGATGCGCTCTTTAGTACTCAACTTTCAAACTCTAAGTCATATACTCCTAAACTTTTGTCTAAACACTAGAATTATCTTAATATTCCTGTGAAAGTGTTTGGGTGTTTTGCCTATGTTCCTCATAATCAGAGTAAATTTGATCCCAAAATCATCAAATGCATATTCATAGGATATTTCTCTAAAAAAAAAGGGTATAAGTGTTATTCTCTTATTACAAGACGTTTTTACAGTTCCATGGATGTTACTTTCATTGAGTAGGAACCATTTTACACCAAAATTGATATTCAAGGGGAGAATTTTTCTAAGGAATATTAGCTTTGGGACATTATTCCTACTATAGTTACAACACCTACTATTACTACTCCTTAAGTTGAATTTGTTATTTCCCTTGGCCAACATACTTTATCTCCTAGTCATACCAGCACACCTTCTTCTATTGTTGTTACAACACCTGCTACTACAACACCTATTGCTACAGCACCTACTACTCCTACTCCTCAAGTTGAAGCTACTATTTACCCTGACAAACACACTTTGTCTCCTAGTCTGTCCATTTCTCCTACTCAAAACCCTAAGTTGTTAGTTTTCTAAAGGAAAAGCATTCAAAAAGGAGTGGAGCACCCAACACACCATGAGTAAGGTCAAAAGTACAACCCAAGTTCAGGCGCTTCTGAAAATTCTCAAGGTAACATTTTTTTTTTAACCCATCAATGTTAGCTTGCCTAGTGAGACCTAAATAGACTAATTGTCTTGAGAAAAAGGTATGAGATCTTGTACTAATCACCTTATCTATAATTTTATAACCTATAAGGGTCTTTCTCCTGGCTTTTGTGCTTTTTTTAGTAATCTCAATCAAGTACAGGTACCATATTCCATACACGAGGTAGTCAAAATACCTTAATGGAAAACAACCATCTTGGAGGAGATTCAAGCACTTGAAAAGAACAAAACATGGGACATTACTAAGCTGCCACAAAGAAAACGACTTGTGGGTTGTAAGTGGATTTTCATTGTCAAAACACAAAGTTGATGGAAGTATAGAAAGGTTCAAGGCACACATCGTGGCAAAGGGTTCACTCATTCCTATAGAATTGACTATCAAAAGATATTCGCTCCTGTAGCAAAACTTAACACCATACAAGTACTCTTATCTCTTGCATCTAACTTGGATTGGCCACTTTATCAATTAGATGTCAAGAATGTTTTCCTCAACGGTGACCTTGAAGAAGAAGTCTACATGGAAATTTCTCTTGGTTTTCACATATTTGCTACTGCCAGTAAAGTCTGCAAACTCAAAAAGTCTTTATACGACTTAAAGTAATCCCTGTATGCTTGGTTCAACAAATTCACCAAAGTGGTTAAACGATATAGGTATATACAATGTCAAGCTAATCATACACTTTTTGTCAAAAGATCATTGAGTGGTAAATCAACTATTTATCTATACATTATTCTCACAGGGGACTTTACGGAAGAAATAAGCACACTCAAAAGAACTCTAGCCAAAGAATTTGAGATTAAAGACTTAGGAAATCTCAAATATTTCCTAGGTTTGGAGGTTGCTCAATCACAGAAGGGTATCTCAGTTTCACAACACAAATATGTCCTTGGTCTCTTATAAGAAATGGAAATGTTGGGATGTAAACCTGTAGATACTCCCATGGATTCTACTATTACACTTAGAATCAAAGATGATAGTACTCTGATAGATAAAGGTCAATATTGGAGATTTGTTGGCAGGTTAATCTATCTCTCTCACATTAGACAAATATTAGTTTTCCAGTTAGTGTGGTTAGTCAGTTCATGAATAGTCCTACGGAGAAACATTTGAAGGTGGTTTATAAAATCTTAAAATATCTAAAAATGACTCAAGGAAAATGGCTATTTTTCAAGAAGTTAGACAAGAAGATTGAGGTTTTCATTAACATCGATTGTGCAAGTTCAATTACAGATCACAGGTCACAGGTCTACTTCAGGGTACTATACGTTTGTGTGGGAAAATTTGGTAACTTGGCATAGTAAAAAGCAATCCATAGTTGCTCGAAGTAGTGCTAAAGCTGAATTTAGAGCAATGACCCATGAAATTTGTGAAGGAATATGGCTAAAGAGACTTCTCAATGAATTGCTAATTTAAATAGAAGGACTAGTGAATCTACTTTGTGATAATTGAGAAACAATAAGCATCACAAAAAATCTTGTGCACCATGACTAGACTAAACATGTTGAGATAGTTTGCCACTTCATCAAAGAGAAGATAGACAACAAGACCATGGCTCTTCTTCATACTCCAACTTATCATCAACTCACAGACATTCTCACCAAGGCTCTTCCCTAGACAAATTTTAAAGATTTGAGTTCTAAGCTAGGAACGATAAACATCTACTATCTACCTTGAGTGGGAGTGTAGAAAGTCAAGAATATGTGGACTAATAAAGATTTAAGGGAGTTTAATGTGTTTTGACTTTTCTTGAATTACGAATTTTGGTAGGTGTTACCCAAATTCCTTGTTTTTCTAATTTATTATGTTTTCTATTTTAGAGGAATCTGTTTAGGAAGTTTAAATTTCTGTATCCCATAATTAGAGGAAGAGAATTACGTTCTCTCCTCTATTTATTTTCCCTACTAATTCTATATTCAAACAAGAAAAAAGAATCACTATTCTTTTTATTATAGTTTCTTAGAAATCTAATTAATTGTTCGTGTTCATGTGCTTATTTTATTTTTATTTTTTTTATTTTTATAAAGAAATCACAAAACTAAAACCTCCATACTTATGTGATTCATTTAATAAAAAATTTGAATGACTACTATCTTTTGCTTAAAAATAAAATAATAAATAAAATTTAAAGAATTGAATTTAATTAACGATGTATTTCTATTTTTTATTTTTTTTGTCATTCTCGATTCCCTAGATTTTGTTAAGAAATAAATGAATGTAAAGAAAAATGAAATGAATCAATTAATTATAGCTTGTCTGGCTTGTTGACTTCCTAATGCATTTTATATGTATTAGCTCACACCCCATGTGACTCTCTATGTACACATCAGTGCTTCACAATTGTTTCATCTTCTCGTTCTTTAGGGCATTTGCTTGGCTTTCTATGCTGTGTGGTTTTGGGAAATGGCTAAACAAATTCCTTTCAGTGTTGTGGAGCACATTGTGGTCAAGTTAGGTTCCTCTGTTGTGTTGTTCAAGAACAGGGATCCATTTATGGTGTTCATAAGAAGCTCGCCAAGCCTAAGAAGAAACTGGGTACCATCAAAGCTGTACTCTTAGATGTTGAGGAGCAAAAACACAAAAACCATGCAATCAAAAATTGGGTCTAGAGGCTCAAAGATATTGTGTATGATGCGGAGGACTTACTGGATGAATTTGCGGCCCATCAGTTACATCAATGAGGGCTAACAAGGCAGGTTAGTGATTTTTTCTCTATTTCAAATCAAGTTGTGTTTCGTTTGAAAATGAGCACTAGAGTGAAGAATACCACAGAAGCACTAGATGATGTTGCAAATCATTCACTAAATTCAATTTTATTTCACGGGACACTGTTCATAAGCCCTTAGAGAATAGTGGGAAAAAAAACCCACTCATTCGTATTGATAACGGAGATAGTAGGAAGGAATGAACACAAAGAGGAGGCAATCAAGTTGTTAATGCCACCTGATAATCAAGAAATTCTTTCTATTGTTGCCATAGTCGGTATTAGGGGGTTGGGTTAAGACCGTCCTTGCTCAATTGGCATACAGTGATGAGAGAGTGGTAAAGTACTTTGAGCTGAAGATGTGGGTATGTGTTTCTGATGATTTTGATGTAAAGATGTTAGTTAAAAAAATCTTAAAATCCATAAGTAATGAAGATGTGGAAAGCTTAGAGTTGAATGGTTTGAAAAATAAGCTTCATGAAAAACAAAGCCAGGAGAGGTACTTGCTTGTGCTCGATGATGTGCGGAAGAAAAACTTAAAAAAATGGGATGATTTGAGAATTTTGTTGTTGGTTGGTGCCATGGGGAGTCAAATTATAGTGACCACCTAAAACACTAAAGTGGCATCAATTATGGGAAATAATTCTCCCCTTATTTTGAAATATTTGAAAAGTTTCGAAGAGAATTGGTCTTGGGATTTATTTTAAAAAATTGCATTTAGAGAAGGACTAGAAAATGTGCATTCAAACCTAGGACTAGAAAATGTGGATTCAAACCTTATCAAAATTGGAAAAGAAATTACAAAAATGTGTAATGGCGTTCCTCTCATTATTAAGACTTTAGGAATAGTGTTGCAATTTAAATCTGAAGAAAGACAATGGTTGTCTATTAAAAACAATGAAAGCCTGTTATCACTTCAAGATGAAAATGATGATTTTTTATTAGTGCTGAAGTTAAGTTATGATGACTTGCCAACTCATTTGAGACAATGTTTTGCATATTGTGCATTATTTTCATAAGACCATGAAATTGAGATTATGGATAACATAAGTTTACAATCAACCTTCAAATGAAAATAAGCATTTAGAGGATATAGATTATTTGAGGAATTATTGTCAAAGTCATTGTTTCACCAAGTTAGAAAGAATGCCTAAAATGGTGTCTTAAGTTGGCCAAATTCATGAGCCTAAGGTTGTTTATTATTCCTCACAAGGTGAGCTTAAGTCTGGAGAAGATTAAAAAAGACTTTCTTTGAGAGGGAGAAATTTCCCAAAGTAGAACACATTTGGTGAATTGGTATATTGTTTGCATGGAGAAAAATGATAGGGGCTTAGATATTAGAAATCTATCTAGAATGAATAAGGCTAGCTCTTCTTAGAAAATGGTGTTGGAGATTTGCTTCGGGACATGATTCTTTATGGAAACAAGTGATTATAGGGAAATATGGAGAGGAAGAGGGAGTTGGTGCTCTAGTGCTTCAAGGAAGATTATGGAGTGGGGCATTGGAAGGCAATTGGGAACGGGTGGATGGAGTTTAGAAAAATGGTGGCTTTTAAGGTGGGGGATGGTAGAAGAGTGTGGTTTTGGAATGATAGGTCGTGTGAGAGGATTCCTTGGAAGAGGCTTTTCCAAACTTGTACTCTTTTGCCTTTTCTAGAGATGATTGGGTAGCTCAATTGTGACATCAATCTAGGGAATTGTGTTACTGGAACCCTATATTCACAAGACCTAACAATGATTAGGAGATGAAAGAGGTGGAAGCTTTTTTTAGAAGGTTACATGGTCAAATGCTTAGTAGGGACAATGAGGATACCATGTCTTAGCGGGTTTCAAAGAAATAAATCTTTCTACTCTTCCCTAGTTCCTTGCAATGGTAGAGAGTTCCCTTCAAGCTTAGTTTGGAATCCTTAGGTTCCGAAGATATTGATTTTTTTTTTTCTTGGGAGGCTATTTGGGGAAGAATTCTAACTATGGATCAACTAAACATGAGGGGTTGGATTTTACCAAGAAGGTGTTTTTTGTGTAAAGTAGAAGAAGAATCAACAAATCATGTGTTTATTCACTGTCCTAAGGCAGCTATGATTTGGCACCTTATTTTCACTATTTTTGGTGTTTAGTGGGTTATGCCCAGTTCTATCAAGGAAACCATCCTTAATTGAAACGACTCTTTTGTTGGAAATATAAAAAAAAAGCGTGGAATGCAACCCCTTTATGTTTATTTTGGACCTTATGGAATGAGATAAATAGAAGAGTTTTTTAAGATATCGAATTAGCAGATCAAGCTATTTTACGGTCTTTTTTGTACATGTTTTCGGATTGTGTTAGGGTGCATGTAAATTGTACATCATGGTTCATTTTCGATTTCATTGATTGGTTGGGATGTAAGTTAGAGGGTGATTTTTTACTATTCCTTTTCTTTTTGGTCTTGTTGCCTTGTATACATCGTGTATACTTTCAAGTGTACATCAGGCTTTCTTAATACAATTGCTTTTACTTATCAAAAAATGCATGACCTTATACATGATCTTCCCTAATCAAATATAGGAACTGAGATCCTCATTTTAAGAGATGGTCTGAATGATATCTTAGAAAGAGTTCATCATTTTTCATTGTTTGGACCATTAAGTCTTGTAATGAAGGCTTTAAAGGCAAAATCCATAAGGACCTTTCTTGTGCTCTCATACCATGATTGTGAAGATGATCTAATTGTAAATATAATACTTTCAAATTGCAAGTTTTTACATGTGTTGAGGCTAGATATGATGAAAATTGAAAAGGTTCCAAAGTATTTAGGCAAGTTGAGTCATCTAAGGTATCTCGATCTTTCCCATGGCATTTTTAAGGTTCTCCCAAATACTATTGCAAGGTTAAAGAATTTGCAAACTCTTAAAATAGTAGGTTGTAGAAATCTTGAAGAATTTCCTAAAGATATAAGAGAATTGATTAATCTTAGGCCTTGAAGAATGATAAATGTGGAAATTTGACTCTTATGCCATGTGGAATAGAGAGCTAACTTCACTTCAAAGCCTATTGGAATTTGTTATTGGGAATTGGAAAAAACACTCAAGAGATCATCAAATTGGTAGCTTGAGTGAATTGAAGTGGCTTAATCAGCTTAAAGGAAAATTGTGCATCAAAATTATTGGGAATATGAGGAATGTTGTATTGGAATCCAAGATAGAAAGGAAAACAACACATTTAGTCCTTGAGATTAGAATGGTGGGATTGAGAAGCAAATTGGGGTGAAGACTGGCCCAATATTCATATGTTCATATTGTCCACTTCTAGTAGAAAGATGCGAAAAGGAAACAGGTGAGGCCTAGTCCAAGATTGCTCATCTCCCCAAAATTCATACTTACTAGTGATGAAGAGTGAACTAATATAGAAAGCTATTTCAGGTTTGAAATCCACCCTTGTTCTCCTTTTTAAGTTTATTTCATAATTTTATTATTTTACAATCAGTATTGTGCTTGTGGTAATTCTCATATGCATAAGCATATAAAGAAAAATGCATTTTGTTATTTATGTTCACACCCTATATGTTGATGAAATGCTTAAATTTATTGGGTCATGTGCAATTAAAGAGGTGACCAATTGTAATTGAAATTCATGCTACTACCTTAAGTTTTTCATCCTAAGAATTTGTGAAAATGTTATGATTGATTTATTTACAAAATTCATATGCATTAGAATATAAAGGAAAAACATTTCGTTATTCATGGTCTCGCTATATATGGTTATGAAAGGCTTAAATTTCTAGTGTAATGTACAATTAAATAAGCAACCAATTGGTAATTGAAGACCAAATTAGTCATTCTACCTTAAATTTTGCATCCTAAGACTTTATGAAAATGTTATGATTTATTTATTTTCTATTTTGTTGCAGATTTCACCTCACCTAAGAAGAATGTGATTATTCCTTAGCCCAAAGCTTTTTCGTGTCCTAGAAATTTGTATGTACTAGATGGATAAGGCATTGAGTATTGTTCATAATTTATGTTCTCCTTAAAAAGCTTCTTCTCTCCTCAGATTCAGGTGTGTTGTTTGTAATATGGTACTTCAGGTGTATAATTCTAACCATTTTCCTCCATTTTAGGGTTACATCAATTTTATTTTACTATCACTATTTTGAGAATCATACTCTCTATTTTCAATATTTTGGTAATTCTCATATGCATAGATATAGTAATCCAATAGTGCAAATAAGAAACAAACTTGTAAGAATAAAATTATGTTGTGTCACATAAGTAATCATGTAATTTTTATTCACTCTTCACATGTTTAAGAAAAGCCTTATAGTATTAAAGGTTTTCATATCTTCAAAGATATCAATGGTTAGTGTTTCATAAAATCAATGGTTAGTAATTGCTTGCTAAAATGATCTTGTTACTTCATGTTTGCATTCTACATATTTGGAAAATTTATATGTTTAAATATTTTATTGTAGTGGTAATTGTTGACAAATTAAAGCTAAACCAGATAATGATATGACTATGACACTTCATTGTTGAGTAGTCAAAGCAAAAAAATATAATGTGGTTGTGATGCCTCACTCCTCTAAAGTCATTGGAAAGTGAGGATTGTCATAGACTAATATCTCTCTCAGTAAACTTTTGCATCTCACTTCTCTCGATCTATTGAAAATTCAGAAGTGAATTAAAAATCTCACTGCCCTTGAAGCTTCGGAAGCTATCTCTATATTTGGAGTTTCAAATTGTTGATTGCCTTGACAACTATTGAAACTTATTGTAATCTTACCAAAAAGAAAATGTGTTGATCTGCCTAAGTTTTCTCAAGTTCTCACAATTATCATTAATCATAAGGACAGATGATTTGTAAATTACTCACTCTTTTTAATTCAAGCCTGCTATCTATGCTATGCTTTAGGTTTTGAATCTAACCTTTCTCTTGTTTTTAATGGCTTGATATTTTTTATCATCTTACTATCTCTAGGACCTATACTTGGTTTTCTCATATGCACTAGCATGTACAAAGGGGAAAAAATCTACATTGTTTGCTTTCCATCTACAGTATTCCTATATGTATGTTGTCAAAAACTGTGATATTGTATTAGTTGAAATTAAATTAGGATCAGTATTTATGGAATCAAATTAAGATTAACTAGTTAGGTTATAATATAATTAGGATTTGAGTCATAATAGGTTATTAGAGTCTTAGTACACTTTACATGTTATTATAAGAATTAGAGTCAATGTTGTCAAAGGCGATCGCCTAGTTCGCCTAGGCCACCAGGCAAAGCAAGAAAAATAAAAAATGCTTCTTGAAGACCCAAGCGAGGCAACTTCGAGGTGATGCCTAGGCAGTCGCCTTAGGATAAAGTTTAAGGCATGATAGCGATTGCCTTTTTCATAAGGCTGAAAACTTAGAAAATAAAATAAATTAAAATATTAAAAATAAAGTTTAGAAAGTTTAGATGGAAGGAAGAAGATTTCAACAGCTTCGTGGATCACTTTGGCAAGGTTTTTTCCTCTTTCTCTTCTCTATAACTCTTCTTATGTCTTCTTTTTTTCTGTTTTTCACGATTTGAAGTTTTGAACTATGAAGCCAACCTTTTTTTGAAGAAAAAAATAATGTTATGACTGGCTGACTGTTGCACCTTTTAACTAACCCATTTTTATTTTATTTTATTCTTTGCAAAGAAAAATATTATTTTTTTCTTGTGTTTTGAAGAAAGAAGACTGCCCTCTTTTACACATTTCATAGCTATTGACCATTTTTTTTTTATTTTATTCTTTGGAAAGCAAAAACTTGTCTTTGCTTGTGATGTGAAGACTCACATGGGCCCTTTTTTTTTTCATGTTTTTTACTTTGTGCTTTCACTACAATATTGCACACTACAAAGCTGCCTATAACAGTGTCACTACACAAAGAGTTGACCATTTTTTGCTACCATTACACATTGTAAAGACCCATACTCTACCTTCTTAAGACAAATTTTTTTTGTCTATAATAGGTCCACTACATAGTACACACACTGTAAAGATTTTAACAATTTTTTGTTGCCACTGCACATTTGCAGAGAGCCATACTCCATCTTGAGACTCATCATTTCAATGGGTCCCACCACTTTCATCACTTATAAGGTCTTATAATTGAAAATATATCATTCAACGAACCATACTTCTTACATGAGAATTTTATTATTTATTATAAAAAATAAAAGTGTTTCATATTTTATAACTCTTTTACAAAGTTGTCTTATTTTCCTTATATTTTTAATTTTTAATTTTTAATTCTTTCTTTAAAAATAAAAATAAATAAATAAAATAAAAAAACTAAATTTAGATTTTGGAAATGGCATTAGAAGATGGCACGTAAAAGGTTCGAACAAAAAAGATATGGCTTGGAAATATAATTTTTTGAAAGATCCTAAAGATACAAATTCAATTACATGTTTATTTTGTGAGAATAAGACAAAAAGTGGAATTTTTATAGAAAAGAAACATCCAATAGGAAAAAAGGGAAATGCTACAAGGTGTTTAAAATGTCCAAAGAAAGTAAGAGAAGAGCTTGACCAGTATATGACTAATAAAAAGAATAAAAAAGACAACTATAGTTCTTTTCCTGAATTTGGTAGCTTAGAAAACATTGTTGATATTGATGAGGAAGAGGAACTTGAAGAAGTCAATTTGAATGGAAAAAAAAAATGATTGATAATAGAAGAAGTGGCAAACGAAGTAATAAGAAAATGAAGTCAACAACAAAAGGTCCCATTGATGCTTTTGTGTCTCAAAAGCCAAAAAAAGTAATTCAACTTTGGAAATGGGGAAAGATGAAACAAAGTTCTATAAATGATGTGTTTGATAAAAAGAAAAGAGAAAGTGTATGTCAATACATTGGTCGATTCTTTTATCAAACAGGAATATCATTTAATTGTGCAAATTTAGATAGTTTTAAATAGATGGTTGAAGCTATCGGACAATATGGTCCAAATATGAAACCTTCAAGTTATCATGAATTAAGAGTTCCAATCCTTTAGAAAAAAGTGGAGTACACAAAAAATTTATTAAAAGATCATAATGTTGCATGGATGAAGTATGGAGTTTCTATTATGTCTGATGGGTGAACAAATAGAAGAAATCAAACCTTGATGAATTTTTTGGTTAATTGCCCAGTTGGAACAATGTTTATGGAGTCCATTGATGCTAGTTCATTCATGAAAACTAGGGAGAAGACATTTAAATTATTGGACAAGTTTGTGGAGCGTATTGGGGAAAAGAATGTTGTTCAAGTAATAATTGACAATGGATCTAACTATGTATTGACAAGTAAGATTTTATTTGATAAAGTTCTTTAGGATTTATTTGTGCCATTTGAATTGAAACATTATATTATGAATTTAAGATATTATTAATCATTTTTATTTATTATGGTTTTTATGATTTTAACTTTATATAGGAAAGTTCCTTGAGGCAAAACGACCACGTTTGTATTAGACATCTTATGCAACTCATTGCATAGACCTCATTTTAGAAGATATTAGGAAACTTCCTACAATTAAGAGGACTTTGACTAGGGCCATCGCATTGAATGGGTTCATCTACAATCATGTGGGGGTGCTAAATATAATAAGAAAGTTCACTAAGCAAAAAGAATTGGTTAGGCCAAGCATAACTCGAATTGCAACATGTTTCTTACCCTACAAAGTATCCATATGCAAAAGCATAATTTGAGATTGATGTTCACTTCTGACAAGTGGTTAGCTAGTAAATGAGCAAAGGAAGCAAAGGGAAAACAAGTCTCATAAATAGTTTTGATGCCTTCATTTTGGAATCATGTTGTCTATATTCTTAAGGTGATGGGTCCTCTTGTTAAAGTTCTTAGACTTGCTGATAATAAAAGAAAACCAGTTATAGGGTACATATATGAAGCTATGGATAGATGTAAAAAGACTATCAAAAAGTCATTTAATGAGAATGAGGATAAGTACAAGGAGATCTTCTCTATCATTGATAAGATATGGGAATGTTAACTCCATCGTCCCTTGCATGCAGAAAGTCACTTCTTCCAGAATTTTTCTATGACAACCCTCGTGTGGAGTTTGATGAAGAAGTGAAATCAAGATTATATTCTTGTATAGATAGATTAGTTTTTGACATTGATATGCAAGATAAGATCATTCGTGAGTTGTCGACTTATAAAAATGCAGAAGGTCTTTTCGGTATTCCAATAGCCATTGGATCAAGAAAGACACTAGCTCTAGGTATAAACTATAAAGTACTTTAAGAAAGTTTATATTTCTAAATAAGATATTGAATTAGTTATTTTGTTAGCTATTAGATCAAATATTACTTGCTAGTCTACTAATTTTTTGTTTACATTTGAAACATTATAGTTAAATGGTGGAAACCATATGGCAACACAACCCTAAATTTACAACAACTAGCCATAAATATTCTTAGCTTGGCTTGTAGTGTATCGAGTTGGGAATGTAATTAGAGTGTGTTTGAGCATATAAGTATTTAATACTTTGTTGATTATATAATATGTAAATTTATAAAATTAGAAATTTTATTAGTTAACTTAAGTTGTTATAACTAATATAACTTATGGTAACATTTACTAATAAATGTTTATGGATACCAAGAAAAAGAACAAACTAGAGCAAAAATGGCTAAATGACTTGGTGTTTGTTAAATACAACCAAGCTCTTGAAGCACGATATGATAGATGCAACGTTGACCCCATCTCATTAGTAGATATTGATGAAAGTAATGAGTGGTTGATTGGAAAAATAAGTGAAGAACACACCACCATTCATGCGGAGGATGACTTGGTTTTTGAGGATGATAGCTTGACATGGGGTGCAGTGGCAAGTGCATCAAGTGTTAGAGATGCAAATATTTCCACTAGACTTCAACCAAGATCAAAGACAAGTTTAAAGGGGGATTTAGTGGCTGCTACTTCACAACCTGATTTTGAAGAGAAAGAGAGCAATGTAAAGGACATTGAAGAGGATGATAATGAGATTGAGGGATACCAATCTAGTCTTGATGGAAGTGATGACAATTTTAATTTCAATGATGACTACAACGATGACACTTAAAGCTTCTTTAAGACGTTCATTATCTTATTTTATTTCTTATTTTAATTTTTGGATGTTTGGAACCTTAGAATATGCATATGGACATGATGAATTTATCTAAATAGTATGACTTTTCTTATGATTTGGGGTATTATATTTAACACTTTGAAGGATTATTACTATTTTCTTAATTTTATAAGGCATCATAGGGGATGAAAATTTAGTAGTATTGAATATTGAAGAATATTTATATTGGTTGAGTATAGAATAGGTAAAATGGTGTATATATATAAATATTATTTTATCGCCTTATAATAGTTAGGCAATTGCCTTAATTTTCGCCTTTCGCTTCAGGCTAAAAGGGGTCCTATCGCCTTAGCATCGCCTTTTGCCTATGACAACACTGATTAGAATCATAATAGGTTATTAGAACCTTAGTAGACTTTGGATTTTTTAGAAAAGCTTATATATAAGACTAATCAATGTAAATCAAAGTAATGAATGGATGAATTGATTGATATTAATAATATTATGTTGAGACTCCATTGATTTTCTTCTAAGTGAGACTCCTAGAATGCCTTAGTGAGACTCTAAGGGTTCCATTTTTTCCTCATCATTTCTTCTTTTTTTTTTTTTTTTTTTGTTATTTTATTTTTCCTTACCATAAACTTTATTCATTGTTCTTCTCCTTACACCCTAAAAAAAAAACCCTAGCCCACCTACTTTTGAGTGTAGGCAATCATCCTAGGGTTGTCCTTCATCAATTACTTATCATTCAATTTGATAAAAATTGCTATACTTTGTTTGGAGATTTGACTTTTCTGATTTTCATATCTAGTAGAACACCAGCCTATAAGTGTTAGTAAAAAGTTGTTCATCATGAAATTCTTACTTCGAAATTATTACTTCCTATTTAATATGCTAAAAACTGTTATAATCCATTTGGAGTTCTGATTTTTCTAATTTTCATATGTTGTAGAATACCAATAGGACAATTTGATCACCAATAATTAAAATATAAAGATATTTCATTGAATATCATGTATTAGTACACTATAAACGATATTTCTAATGGATATATCAGTGATCAACGCCCCGTTTGAGGGGACTTGAACCCCCCAACAAAAGGTTTGGAGGGTACTTAGCTTACCACTAAGGCAAGTTTGCCCCTTGATAATTATTTTGCACCATATATGTATATTAACAGTTATTTAAACAACAAATTAATTATAATTATTTTATAATTAAATGAAAATTTTTCATTTAATTGATTAGCAAAAGTATAAAATTTATTATGATAATTTTCTTCATAGTGTTTTTAATATCATTACTATATTAATTAAATATTAAAAAATTTTACATTTATCATCATTTATTTTATATCATTTAATACAATTGAATTAAATGTATCATAATTTTAATATTAAAATATTTTAAAATTAGACATATTACAATCAAATATCATTATATTATTATCGAATAATATTTGATGTAATTTAATAATCAATATACACTTATAAAATTTATATTTTTTATTGACACATACAATATTATTATCAAATATGATAAATGATATCATATATATATATATATATATATAGCAATTTCTTCAACAAAATAACTTTAAAATGTCTATTATATTTCTAATTTCATTTCTAAGGGTTTATATATATATATATTTATAAGTTTTGATCAATTTTAGGTCAACCGATATTTTGTGTCAAAATATCCATCGATATATCCCTGATATATCCATAAAATCGAAGTACCGATATATCCGTGATTACCAATATTTTTATCCATGTTGATCACCTCCCTTCATTCAAGTTTGTCGAGGATTGGAGTACACAAGCAATAACAGTAAAGGGTCTTCTTCATCATCTTTAGTTTCATCAAGAGGAAATTTTTAGAAATTTTTTTTCCCATTCCTACCATACTCCAACTTGATAGTTAAAGGAATGAAACATATTTGTTAAAATGATATTCTTTATCTCATGTTCGTTAATATGATCTTCTTTTGTCATGTTTACTTTCTATATATTTGAAAGTAAAATTTTATTACACATGTGATAGTTTTCTTAACAATGTGAAAAGGGATGATGGTGAGGATGGGATGGTTATTGCCCAGGCCTCAGAAATGTCAACAAGCTATTTAAGGCCGATGCAGAGAAGGAGACTCAACTCACTTGCATCATACTCTCTCTTCTCTTCTCTTTAGTTGTTTTTTCAGGCTCATATTTATTATTCAAGTTTTCATTTCCAACTTCTTTTTCCACTTTTTGTCTCTTTATTATGATAATCAATCTTTAGAAACTACTATGCTCTATTTACAAATCTTATCTTCTGATTTTTATAGGCAGTAGAACATGTTGCATAATCAAAAAATGCCTTGGAGTTGAGGCTTTTCACATTATCATCATTTGATGATTCTTACACCAATGGTTAGGTGATAGCTTGATTTTGTAGCAATTGTTGGATTGCTATTGAAACTAAGGTGATAGAAATTGTTATTTTGACTTGTAATTGACTCCAATTTAGTTAAAGAGGTATCGGTGTATTTTTAATTGTCCAACCTCATATTGCTTCTATACAAGTAAATACATAATTCACATGTGAGATGAGATTTAATTTTTTAAATTGTTGGTACTAATCAGTTGATATAACTTCAATCATTTTGGCTGATGATACAAGTTTATAATGAATGTACTACAGCTTGCAAGTGAAATTTAGTGCTACTTGGTCATGATACGTAAAGTTATCTTGTAACTAGGGCTAATAAACTTTGTCTATAAGTATACATTTCATATTTTATATTAGAATAGTTCGATATTGTTTAAGTTTTATTTTGGAAGTGAGAAAGGACCAGTTGTCACAATTGTAACAGAAGTGTTCTATGGTCCATCTATTGTTGCATTTTTAGACATTACTTGATACACATGCTTTATTATTTGTTATACTTATGGATTTCAACTCTTGGGTAAGTATGATTTAAGAAATAAACTGTTATCTTCCTATTTTTAGAGAATGTTGATTATGAAAGTTGGTAGAAATGCTCAATTTGACGTAGTTTGACATTCTTGCTACTGTATTTGAAAGTTGGTAGACATGCATGCATGCATGCATGAATGGACATTCTCTCTAGTTTTTTTATTGTACAATTAGAAGTACAAACTAGGGCTTGGTATAACAATTTAGTCAATTCCCTTCTCTCATGCAAGCTTCATAATACGTAGGGTCTAGATATTTATGTAAAAAGCTACTTGAAAATAGTATTTAACCACTTTACAATGTCATTATGCATTTGTTATCATCTTTATGACTTTGCCATCAAATTGTAAAGAACCTTCATCATCAGTTTATAGTTTTGATATAATGGTTTTTATTTGCAGTAGAATATCAATACGTTAGGTGAGCATCAAAGGTTCCAATTGGACTCGGGTATTACTTGTGCCTAAAATTTTCCAGTATGTTGGTCTTGGCCTTCATCATAATTAAATTGATTCTTTTATTGCAAATATTTTTATTTGAGTTTTGTAGGTTTACCTGAATGTTCATATGCATATTTATCTCTTGTTCTGGCACTATCTAATTTCATCGAGGACACCTTTTAATTAGTATTGTAGGTTTCGCCTATTGATAACTCTTATGCCCTAATTTTTAAGGGAGTACTTAAAACAAAATGACCAATTGGTAATTTAGAAAAAAAAATAGATATTTTAGGTCAACAAATTTATTTTTTATTCCTTAAATTTTGGTGGGCAAAATAGGGAAATAATTGGAAATCAAGAAAATGAGGGGGCAAAAAGTAAACGTGTTCAAAACATTGCCCCATCATTTTCTGGGTGTTGGGCACTCAAAAGAAACAGTGAAAACTTCATCATTTGAGGTTAGTATCATCAAATCTCGAAACCACGGTTTTTAGTTTTTTAATATGATTTATTAGGGCTTTTAGGTATGTTTGAAGAAACCTCTCCCTATTAATTGCATTTCTATTTAACAAGATGATATCAAATGCTACTGCAGAAGAATCAAAGTAGAATAACTTCACTTCTATCTGGTGTCCAAAATGTAGAACTATGAGAAGTTGAAGATTGAAGGGCTTAAAGATCAATTTATGACTTGAGACTAAAAAAAGATAGGAGTCCTTTGTATATACGTCCAAGTGAAAGATCTTTTGTATATATGTTCGGAAGGGATCTCAAGTTGTTGAAGAAAACTGAAACATGATTAGTGATGAAAGCATCCGTAGTCTGAAAACTAAAAGGCAAACTTCATAGAAAGACAAGGTGTCAAGTTTAGATGGTTTTGGAATGTGCAGTTTCAAAGATATGTGAGGACCCCAAATGTGAATCATGAACAGGTTTGGCTAGTCATCAATCAGAAATAGCCATGGTTTATATTTCTGGATGAGCAGTAGCATAAAGAATTTCAACCAGAGCCAGGCCTCACTGCTACACCACAAGCTGCTGTTGATGATTCATGTTGTGATTTTGAGAAACTAGAGTCGAGTTGGGACGCCTCTACTAGTGAAGCTGTATGCCAAAACCCAGTGAGCATGGACTCTGAAATCAGTATGGACAACAATCTGTAGAGGTCTCCTCATGACAACACCAACAATACATCCTCAGTCATACCCCGGATCCCATTCTAGCTTGGTCACCTTGGTGCACACCATCCTCCTCTCTTTGCTTTTATTTTTCCTTGTGATCTTACATGTCTTGAATCAGGTTTATTTTTCAAAAAAAAAAAAATTTCCATTCAAATAATCTCAGTTTTTTAAAATTTCATCCTTAGGGGATTTTAGAAAATAAAAGCTTGATATTTAATAAACACTTACAGTCATTTTCCTTCTCGTATGCATTTTCACTATTTTCCCTATTTTTTTAAACTATTTTCTTTATTTCTTGATTTTCAACAAGCATGAACAAATTTCACGGTTCCAAATAATGGGACTCATTAAACCAATTCATGCAAAAGTAATTTGGACCTTAGTGGGAGGTCTGACATTTTTTATCTCTTTCGACATTGATTCTGATAAGATGATTGTTTAATGATTGATTTTGATTCCTCTCTATGATATATATGAGTTTGTTTTATGCTTATTATTAAGCTAACCTTATTTTTCATAGAAGCGTTGATGCTTGCTAACCAGGTACACTCTTTCTATCCTCCGATTTTGAAATTCCATGAACATATATGTTATTGAGGACTATATCCTTGTTTGATTCTATATTTGGATGCCTGGATGTTTGTTTGATCTGTTCTAATAAAAAACATGTTGTATATCATATTTCTGAGCTAACTTTGATATCTTATGATAACGCTTAAGAAACAGTCTAGGTACACACCCTAACTCGTCTTTATGATTATGATTAACTTTCTTACTTAACTTGCTAATTTTAAAATCACCATAGTCTATCTAGGTATTCATAATTAACTAATTAATTGTCATATTTCATTTAACTTGGTCAATAGAGACCTTTTTAAGGTTTAGAGGGGTGCTACCTCTTTGAGGTACCTTCCTAATAGATAACTTGATCCCCGAACCAAGACTCAGGTTTTCTGAAGACATGTTTTTCCAAAACTATGAAGTTACTTCTTTAGGGTTTTATTTTTTGTTTTATTTCCCCTTTTAAAATAAAATAAAATAAGTGGTGACTTCGACTTTTTCAAAACTAATTTTTCACCATTAAAAAACGAGTGGGGACGCACGTGAAAATTACAGATCCACACATACTCACCCTTTTTTTCTAGAAATGGGAAGTCTCTTTAGCTATTGTAATCAAGGATAAGTTTGTCCTTAGTACCATTGCTTTGATTGATTCAAGAGCATCTATGAATTGCCTCTAAGAAGGTTTAGTACCAATCTAGTACTATGAAAAAACTAAGTCCTTATAGGACCCAATGGTAAGAGACTTAAGATTTATTACAAATTATCAAATGCACACATTTGTAACCAAGGTATATGTATTAAGCAAACCTTTATTCTAGTTAGAGACTTGAAGAAAAAACTCCTACTAGGCATACCCTTTTTAAATACTATCTACCTTATTAGAGTAGATAATCAAGGTTTAATAATAACACTCTTGGATAAAGAGATTCTCTTTGAGTTCATTGATCCGCCTGATGAAAGGACTATAAATGAATTAAGAGACTAGGTGATTAAAGCTAAAGAAAGTCACATTATCCTTGTAAGCCAAGAGATTAATCTTATAAGAATTGAAGAACAATTGAAAGTTAAGAAAACTCAAGATGCCACAGAAAGATTTAAAGATAAGATTATTAGAGAAGTTTGCTCTAATATTCCTAATGCATTTTGGCATAGAAAATAGTGTAAGGTAGAACTACCTTATGACCTAGATTTTAGTGAGAAAAATATTCCCACTAAAGCAAGACCAATCCAAATAAACAAAGATTTACTAAGCTATTGTGAAAAAATTAAAATCAAGACCTCTAGTGACAAATATATATTTTTTACCATTAGCAGCACATTTTCCTTAGCTTTAGAAATGCATTAATAATGAGAGCTTGGTACACTAAAATAATTTATTCAGAGGGTTTCCCAAGACTCTTTCCACCTTCTCCTTCTAGGCCCCATGTGTGCACAACCATGCATGGTCACCTTGGTGCACTCTCTCCTCCTCTAGAGGCTTCTTTTTAATAACTTATAGTTTTTGAATCAGATTTTCAAATCTGTTTTCAACTGAACAATCCCTATGAGATGTTCACCTTCGTCTATTGTTGTTGGAATAGAAGATGGACAAATGTCTTATGGGTCCATTCGACTACCCCAAGGGATGCCAAATGAACCTAACCTACCCAAGCATTGTACATTGTTACCTAACAAGCATTAATGTCAACAGGCATTATGCACCTTGATTAACACGCCCATTATGTTAGACTTTAAGGCTCATCAAGACATGATAGTCGTTACGAGATGACAATCATTGATATTAAAAACGGATGTCTACAATCAAAGGCACAATTAAGTCACCTGAAAATGTGTTACATCTGAGTACAAATAAAAGCCAGCCTTAGTAACAAAGGAAGTACATTGCTATTTTTTTCTCCAAAAACCTATCTTGCTCAAGACTTATCTATTTGACTTAAGCTTTGGAATGACGTGCTCGGACAACCCATCTGGACATTCCTTTATGCAGGATGAATCGTCATCTTAACTTCAGAAGCTAGCCAAATTCTCCTTGTTGGTCATGCACCAACATTGGCACCTTTTATGGGAAACAAGCACAAAAGCCCACAAAACACAATGACTAATACACCTCCTACAACTCAATCAACCAATGCTAATGAGCGATTCCAAGCTTGGAAAGATAGAATGGAAATGAAGCAAGAAGAATATAAGCGACGCATGCAAGTTTTGCTCCAATAGGCCGAATAGCTAAGGCAAGAAAACCAAGAGCTACGTGCTCAAATGGCCATGAGGCGTCATTTGAAAAGACATCATACCACTAGTCAGCATATAACTTCGAGACAAGATCGAAATCAAACAGAAAGAGCTTCTTAGCGATATTTTGAGCCATCCTTGCAAAGGAATGAGGAACTGTCAGCTAGCAATTCCCTTATACTACTTGAACCAGTGCAATTCCCTTAGGTTCAAATGAATGAGCCTACAAGTTCTATGAGAGAAAAATGGAAAAGTGGTTAGGAATGGGATCGTTCACATCTTTCTAATGCCTTACAAGCCCGTCTTAGGCCCCAAAAGAAAAGGGCGTCAGCACCGCCACACATGTCAGAAGCCTTATAGGCATAACTAGGCCAACCAAATGATGAAGCTTTACCAAGCCATCTACTTCAACATATGGCAGCGAAGCTACCACCAGAACACGACCCATCGATTAAGGCCCTAATTGGCTTTATAAGTAAACAATTAGATGACATGTTCTCCACGTCGTTTGGCCACCACATCATCAACTATGAGCCTCTCAGAGGTTCTTAGTCCTAAAGCTCACTATGTATGATGGGACCAATGACCCGTTTGACCATTTGGTGCACTTCCAACAACTAATGACGGTGGACATAGGCAACGATGTGTTGTTGTGTAAAGTCTTTTCGGCCAGTTTACATGATCTAGCCCTTTCCTGGTTCCACGACTCCTATAGAATTCTGTTAATTCTTTTCGGGACATTTCAGAGGCCTTCGTAGGTCATTACTTATGTTTTTCTCACTAAAACTAGAATATCAGTATCTTGCAAAACATCAAAATATTGGAAAATGAGTCCCTCAAGGATTTCATAAAACTAGAAATAAATAATAAATGGAAAACTTTTTGAAACCAAAATTATCTTATTTAAAAAACTCAAATAATTTTTTATATACATATAAATAAAATTCAAACTTTTTTAGACTAAAATATTTCTTTTCAACAGTAAAATCTAAGCCATTTTTTTTTGTACGTATAATGACAAAAAGAAATCAAACATCAATTTTTATTGAAGTAAATTTCTTATAAAAATCAAGCAAAAATAATTCTTAAAAAAAAATCAAATTGAAGTACCTTTTTTTGGTAAAAATAAATGTGTAAAATCTTTTTTTAATCATATTAAAAAATATTTTTCTAAAAAAAATAACAAGAATTTTCTTTCTTTTTTTTATAAAATTAATTTTGTAAAGACTCTTTTTCTAAACAAGTTTGTAAAGATCAAAATTCGTTTTTTTTTTTCAAAAAAAATTGTTGAGATTTTCCTTTAAAATAGGTAAAATTCTTTTTGAATAAAAGTTGTGAAAAAAGTTTGGTTTGAAATATTTTTACTAGATAAATCTATAAGAATTTTCCTTTTCTTGTAAAATTCCTTTTTAAAAATGAAGTTTGGATTCAAATATCTTTGGTAAGTAAATCTATGTAAAAATAAAATAAAATCTTTCTTTCATAAAAATTGTAAAGTCTTTTTTTAAATAATAAATTCTTGATTGAAATATAGAAAAATATTTTTTTATAATAAAAATCTGTTTTTTAATAAAATTTAACCAAAATTCCTTTTAGATAAACTTGTAAAAGAAAAAATTTTAAAAAGTAAATTAAATTTTTAGATAAATTTGTAAAAATCCATTTTAGAAAAAGGCAAAATTCTTTTTTATTTTAAATAAACTTGTAAATAAAGATTTTTTTTTAATAAAAGTAAATTAAGATTCTTTCCTTTTAGTTAAAATCGTAAAAATGTATTTTTTATTTTTTTTAAGCAAATGAAGTACTTTTAAGAGAAAACAAAAAATCAAATTGGAATGCTTTTGTGAATAAAATATAAAAAATCGTTTTTTTAATAAAAGTGGATAAACTTTTTCTTTTAATAAAATTGGATAAACTTTTTTTTTATGTTTTTTGTATATAAGCAATAATTTTTTCTTTTTATAGAAAAAGAAATAAATTTGAATTTTGAAATTTATTTTTATAGAATTAAAATTTTCTTTTTAAGTCCTAATAAAACTGCAAAACTTTTCCTCTAAATTTTTTTTAATCAATCTTCTTTTAATAAAATCAAATAATAAAAATCAATTTTGATAAATTAAAAAAAGGGATTAAAATATTTTTTATAAATATTTTTTACAAAATTCACTTTCCTGTTAATAATCTTTTTTTACTAATAAAATTGGATTGCTACTTTTAAAAAAATATATATATAAAAGTCCTATTTATTTAATTGAAATCTTTGATAGGTAAAGTTATAAAAATCTTTTTCTAATTAACTTGTAAATTTTTTTTCTCATATAAAAATGAATTGAAATATTTTGTAAATAAAATCGTCAAAATTCATTCTCTTTCTAGCAAACTAAATAAAAATATTTTTTATTGTTAACAAAACCAAATTGAAATTTTTAATAGATTCTTTTAACAACCATGAATGTAAATAATTTTCTTTTTCTAAATAACTTGCAAATTTTTTTCTCAATTAAAAATTGAATTGAAATATTTTGTAAATAAAATTGTACAAATTCATTCTCTTTCTAGAAAAATGAATAAAAATTATTTTTATTATAAACAAAACCAAATTGAAATTTTTAATAAATTCTTTTAAGAGCAATAAATAATCTTCTTACTAATAAAATTAAATCAAATCAATTATTGGAAATAAAATAAATAAATTGAAATTATTAATTTAAATTTTTTTTTAATAAATTCCTTTGAAATTTCTTGAAAAACTAATTTTTGAAATATCTTTTTTTTTTAACTTAAATAAATCAATTTGCATAATTTTATAATTTTCTTTTATTATTATATTTTTATGTCTTTTTCAAATAAGAAGTGACACAAGTTTTCTTTCTTATTTTGTTTTAATTTTCTTTTTGAAAAATAAACTAAACAAGTTTTGGTGACTCTTAACTTTCCAAAAAAATCCATTTTTCATAAATAATAGTGAGCATAGTGAGGATGCCCGTGAAAAATGCGAGGTCAACACCATACTTCCCAAAAGTTTTTTGGGGGGTGGCAAAACTTTAATATAGGAAGGATGGGGCAAAAACATTAATCACTTCATCTATAGTTTTACTATAATGAAAAGGAATACCAAGCCAAAAAGACTACATCATTTTTTATAAATATTTTTAAAAAATTCACTTTTTTACTAATAAAATTGGATTGCTACTTTTTTTAAAAAAATGTAAAAGTCCTATTTATTTAATTGAAATCTTTGATGGGTAAAGTTATAAAAATATTTTTCTAAATAACTTGTAAATTTTTTTCTAAAATAAAAGTTGAATTGAAATATTTTGTAAATAAAATCGTCAAAATTCATTCTCTTTCTAGCAAAATAAATAAAAGTATTTTTTATTGTAAACAAAACCAAATAGATTCTTTTAACAACCATGAATGTAAATAATTTTCTTTTTCTAAATAACTTGTAAATTTTTTTCTCAATTAAAAGTTGAATTGAAATATTTTGTAAATAAAATTGTACAAATTCATTCTCTTTCTGGAAAAATGAATAAAAATTATTTTATTATAAACAAAACCAAATTGAAATTTTTAATAAATTCTTTTAAGAGCAATGACGGTAAATAATTTTCTTACAAATAAAATTAAATCAAATCAATTATTGAAAAGAAATCGAAACCTTATTCTAAATGAATAAATTGAAATTATTGATTTAAATTTTTTTTTCATAAATTCCTTTAGAATTTCTTAAAAAACTAATTTTTGAAATATCTTTTTTTTAACTTAAATAAATCAATTTGCATAATTTTTAAATTTTCTTTTGTTATTATTTTTTATGTCTTTTTCAAGAAGTGATACAACTTTTCTTTCTTATTTTAATTTTTTTTTTTAAAATAAACTAAACAAGTTTTGGTGACTCTTAACTTTCCAAAAAAATCCATTTTTCATAAATAATAGCGAGCTTGAGGATGCCCGAGCTTGAGGATGCCCGTGAAAAATGCGGGTCAACACTAAGTATTTTGTGGGGTGGCAAAACTTTAATATACGAAGGATGGGGCAAAAATATTGATCACTTCATCTACAGTTTTACTATAATGAAAAGGACTATAGAGCCAAGCCAAAAAGACTACAACTGCCTACAACACCATACTTGTTTTGTCCTTGATTGATTTAAGAATCAACCCGTCCATTGCCTGTTAAAGAAAAATAAAATAAAATAATAAAAACAAAAAAGAAGCCCAAAAAGAAAAAAGACAGGAAATATCCCTCCATACTTGGAAGAGAGGTACAACATAAGTTACTTACAAGGGAGGAGGCTCTCTGTGTATGCCACCGGAAGACAAATCGCTACTTCTTCACCATCATGTTCCCAGTTGAATCTTCTCCAAGTTCTGGTCCCCATGTTATAGAGAAAAAAATGACTTAGAGTTCCTATAAGAATTTCATTTTTTCGGGCGGCTACATGGTCAATGATATGTGCAATGCTACAAAGGGGCATATAATCACTCCATTTCTTGGTCCAAAGGGACTCCTTGCTATCTTGCAAAGCCCATATATCAAATCTATACTCCTCAACTCCATTGTCAACCACTAGACACAAACAACCTTCCAGATTGATCAAGTAAGGACGTAGAATTTTTTCCTTTGGAAGCCTAATTGTACTAAAAATTTCCTCTCTATTAACTGCAAGGATGGAGCCGATGCCTTCTTCTGATCGGGTGAACCAGTACACTATTCCATTAATACATACATGATTGGAAGGAAAAGAAGAATAAGGAGTGTGTGCAACCCTACCTATGGATTTCCAAGATCCAGTGATTGAAGAATATACCTCACATCCATAATGTTGCATTCTCCCATAAAACTGAAACACTTTATATTCATTGATTCCAGGGCCAAAAGCAACACCAACCTGGCCTAGATGTTCTAATTCCCGGCTTTGTGGGAGTAATAGGACTTCTCGAGTAGCGGGGTTGCAGATACGTATGTCGTGCAGAAAGGCGCTGTAGTAATTAACGCAGCAGATCAAACCATTAAAGGAACAAATGATACCTTTGAAGTAAATTCCATCACAACCACGCAAACTTTCAGTCATTTCTCCATCCGTTTTTCTCAGCAAATACAGGTAGTGGTCCCAAGGGGCATAGGGATAGAAAACGTAAGTGGGATTGTGTTGAGATTGAATTAGATGCGACTCCACGAAACTAGGACGGCAGATTATACTCCGCCAGTATTTACAGACGGACTTGCATATCAAAAGGGATTTAACTGGAAGCCTTAAGAGAATGTTGGTGAGGATTTCTTCCACTTCAAACACATTCTCATTCTGGGTTACCCAAATCAATGCATTGCCATAATCATCCATTCTACCTCTTTTATATCAAGAAAGAAAGAGATGATGACTGTTCCAATAGACCTGGCCCTATAAGGAATTCACCAAGTAGAATCAGCAGAATGGGGTATTTAAGAGAAGAATCCAATAGACCTATTTTCACTATATAATTCAAGGCCAAAAGAAACTCCAATTGAATTTGAATTTGAATTTGAACTTGAACTTAACTTCTTGGATACCATATTTATGGACATTGCTTTCAATATCAGCTATATCCTTTAATAAAGGAAGTAATTATTTACATTGGTTATCAAAGGATAAAAAATTAATTTTTAAAACTTCTATAAATTCGCTAATAAATTTTTAAAATAATTAAACATAAATCACTTGAGAAAGATATATTTTTTATTTAACAAAATTAACCCATTATTAAAAAAATATTTAACAAATTATAAGGTATTTAAATAAAATTTATAACTGCTATAACCTAAAAAAGTATTTTTCTTTAAAAAAGAAAAGGTTGTTTTATAAAATTTAAGAAATATTTTTAAAATTTTAAAAAATCAATTATTGATAGGTGATTTTATTAAATACATATTGTCAAACGTATTCTAAATCATGCAACTCTAAGAACACTCTCCGATCATTTACAATACCAAAATCATAGTAATAAGAATAAAAAAAATAAAGAAATAAAATACAAGGAATAAATAGGTTATACCTCACTCAAAAAATCTTCCAATTCTTTTCCAAATCCTTGTTTTTCTTGTGGCAGCCTCTCCCAATAAATAAAAATCCTTCCTCCCCACTAACAAAGGAAGAAAAAAAAAAGGATCAAATAAAATAACAGTAGAATCTCCATAAAAATATCTTCTTCCTTTTTCCGTTTGGTGCTCGTCAAAAAAGGAAAAAAAAAAGTGGAAAATTGGTAATACTTTTTCAAATATTTTGAAATCTTATCTCATTTGCTAATGGGTTATTTTAGTGTGATATGGAGGAATTTTATAAAGGTGTAACACCTTTATCTTATCCATAAATTTAATAAGGATTTATATTTTATTATTTCCAAAAAAAATCTTAAAATTTTATTACAAGATAATAATTAAATTTCACACATCTTAACAATATAATCTTAGAATTAGAAATAGATAATATAATAGATTAATTAGCAATAATAATAATAATAATAATAAGACGGCATTAAGAATAGTATTATTATTGATAATAATAAATCAATTTATGGATAATCAAGATGATTAATTTATAGTAAGTTTACATTAATAATGACACAATGAAGAGGAGACTAATTAGCAAGTATCTTTTAACTAACCATAAGGAACAATTGATAATTCAGTTAATTTGAGGGAGTACTTAAAGTAAAAGTAAGATTAAGTAATTAATTAATCAGTTCTTATATCACTTTCAATTCTTAAAGTGATGTTGAAAGCCATAGCCTGATGGGATTTTCAATAAATAAAAAAAATGCTTATTTTACATGAGGTCTGATCTTTGTCGATTCATCTCAAAAATCATGAAATTATAAATAAAAAACGACAAATATTCCAAAGAAATTGCAAGGAAAAGCAGTATGGAAACCCTAATTACATCAACAATTACATAATTCTTAACGGTAGGTTAAAATGAATATCGTTTAAAAGCTCTCACGCTTCGGGGCTTCAAACTCTGCGTTTCTTCAGCACATATACCGTTCTCTCGTAACTAGCCACCATCCATCGATTCAAATCAACTTCGAGTTTCAAAACATCATCCACACTCATAAAAATCAATCAAGAACTCCAATTAATTTTCAGAAATGAAAAATTACGACATAATTAAATTAATCCATCAACGCAATTCAATCATATTGCAGAGATTGAAAACGCATGTTATATACAAACTATTCACTAAACAACTGAACTTAGAAAATTTTTCTAAAAACTTTCCTGTTATTCAAACAACAATACCAATCCAAAGCCTAGCAACCACCCAGTTATCAAATATTTAACTCATAATCTTACTAATCATAGCTTGGGAAGTTAAAGGTAAACTCACCTGAGGTTGGTATCATCTAATTCTTCACTTTTTTAGTTTCTCCAATTTTCTTGCTTTCCGAACACCTTTTTTTCCCTCCTCTGCGGAAGCAAACGAAGGGAATTTGTATATATATAAAAGTGAAATTTTTAAAATTTTAAATTATTTAATTTTTATATGAAGTGTTATAATAAATGTGGTGAGTTTGAAATAGTATAAAAAATAATTTATTGATTTTATTTTTATTTTTTATTATTATTATTTTCTTCTTTTAATGATTTTTTTTTTTTTTTTTTTTGAAAATCAAACTTAGCTTTAAATTTTGAAAAAAATAATCTTATTAATATATCAATTTAAAAAATTTTATTATACCTAAAATACATTTTATTTTCGTCTCCCATATTAATTTATTAACCCAAAAAGGATTTAATGTGTTTAAATGTGATTGTTTTTGCGTGTTTAAGTGTTTCTTATTTTTATAATTTAAATCATTAAATTTGATTCTTAAAAGTTAGTTTTTTATTTTAAACTTATAAAATTATGAATTAAATTTTTTTTTTTAAATTAATAGATTTTATTTTAAATTTGTTAAATTTAATTCATTAAATGTTTCAAAAGTAGAGAAATTATTTTCATTAATTTAAATTTTTAAAAAAACATAAAGAAAAAGTTATGCAACTGTCTAATGCCAAACATTCTTAAGAATGTCTAAAAATACAATTCTAAATGTTATTAAAAGTATTTAAAAGTATAATTTCAAAAGCAATAAAGACGTTGAAAATACAATGTTGGATAGTTCTAATCCATTCAATCTTACAACTTAACTCTAAACATCTTTCACGAAACCCCATTTTTTCAACTTAAAAAATGCACAAAAAAGTGTAAAAAAAATAAGTTGGTAGCAGCTATTTTTAATCTAAACTAGTTAGCAATCAACTAGTAAATCACTGATGGTTTGATTGGAATAGTTGATTGATTCTCTAATCCCAAAAAAAAAAAAATCAATAAGAATCTAAGGGATTGCAAAGATATGGAAAAAAAATAGGTGAAGTAGAGCATGGATGAAAATCTCGGAAAATTTCACCGAAATTTCATGTATTGGAGATCGGCGACACGAAACAGGCAGGCAAAAATTTGGTTCAATGTCGAAAAATCATATTTTTACCGATTTTTCGGCCCAATCAACACGGGTGCTAGGACTCGAACTCGCCCAAACCCAAAAAACAAGTATATACTTATACTTGGGTGGCCACTAGGCTAACTGCCTATTTGATAAATATAATGCACCAAACAAATATATAGTAAAACTATAAAAAATATTTTCATAAACAAATTAATTTTAATCATTTTATTTTAAAATTTCATTTAATTAATCACTAAAAATATAAAACCTATCATTATAATTTTCTTAACCATTTTTTATATTATTTGTACATTAATTAAATATAAAAATATAAATATTAAAAAAATTTATACATATATCATCATTTATTTTATATCATTTAATACAATTGAAATTAAATGAATTATAATTTTAAAGTGAGATATATTATAATCAAATATCATAATATTATTGTTAAATAATATTTGATGTAATTTAATAAATTTATAAAATTAATTTTTTTTATGGACGCATACGATATTATTATCAAATATGATTAATTATATCATATACATATTATATATATATATATATATATATATATTTTTATAAAACAACATTAAAATATCTATTATTGTTTATAATATCATTTTTAGAGTTTTTCTCAATATTTTAATAAGTTTTGATCAACTTTAGACTACCTAAATTTTTTTTTCCAAAATATCTGTTAATATATCTCTGATATATCCGTAAAATTGAAATACTGATATATCCATGATTATCGATATTTTCATCAATGAAGTAGAGAACATTTTAAAGAGAGGTTATACAATCTCTTATAGATAAATAGATAAGCTTTCAATGAATTTGTGAGGGTCTATTTTGTTACATTCCAACCATACTAAATTAAATATGGAGTAATAATATTTGTCTTTATTACAACATATGTTTTAAAGGTAGGGTGAAGATAGATAATTTTATAAAAGATGTACAAAATTTGAGGTGAAAGGCTTAATCAACGGTCATTAAGACAAATTGGAGAAGGCAAAGAAAGATATACATACACAACATGACCTTTTTGAGGACATTTTGGTTAACATGCCTATGTTTATAAAGCAAATCAAGTATGAAAATTAGACCTTATAAGAATGTTTTTCATATCTAAGAGGGGCAAATAGCATCTAGATATAACAATTCACATTCACAAGAAGGAAAGGATTAGGACAAGCAATCTCTTCAAGAATCAAGTAGATGCTCTTAAAGAAAATGATATGATGCAAAGTGAAAGTGACATGAAAAAAACTCAAAAATTAATATTTTCATTTTAGGAGATATTCTTAGCACACATCTAAAATACAACCCTTTTAATTCATTTATTACAAATAACAAAATGTGCAAAATCTTGTTACTTCCTAAGTCTCTCTAAAGCTTTATAATTTTTCCTTTCTAATAAACAATTATGTAACAAAATTTGTCAAAAGAAGCCATAACCCAATTTAAAACTATGATTAACAAACACATATGATATTTGTTCATTCCACTATGTGCTTGAAGGATTTTAGTGAAGTTAAATGGGAATGATGTTTTAAGGAAGCTTGAGTTAGCAAAAATATATGACAAATCAATCAACACATTTCCCAATACAAAACCATTAGATAACAAATCTCTATTGTAATTAAAATACTAAAGACTAAATATGTGATAACTGTGACTAGGACAAATTAGAGATAAAGTTGCTAAGACTTTGTAATATTCTAGGTTGTCATCCTTTAGGATTAGGTCTAATATGTTCAATTGTTTTTGGATTTGAAGGATTAATTATTTACTAAAGTTAATCAAACTTTAAATCAAATAAAGGAAAATGTTCCGTAGAGTTTTACAATCTAATGCCAAATCCTTGAAGAAAGAGCATTATAAAATATAAGGCTTAGGACCAAAGTCTATCCATGACCAAATTGAATCCTACGACCCATATTACATCCAAGGCTTAGATTTAAAACAAAGATAGATTCTTAAAACCATCAAGTGAATGAGATTGATTGTCGGTTTGAGGTTTGACTTTTTAATCCTTCCTACTCCTAATAACTTTGTCTTGGGCAAATAACGATATGGAAGATCAGGACAACTAATAACCAAGAGTCACTAAGAATTACTAGTATCGCGTAATAATCTATCGTATCATTCCCTAATATAACTCACAATGATAGATCCAAATATTCATAAATTGTAACCTAACCCTCTTAAACCAATTAAATATGATGGTTAATTTTGATTTCAATTTTATTCAATCAAAAGCTCATATCCATCTTTGTAAATTTAGCCCTTAAATTTCGTTAATAGTATGATCAAATTATAGTAACTATTTATCAAGGTCTTCGCAAAAATTGTTGGTATCTTGATAAAAATCCTCTATAATTTATTTAGGGAGAACTAACATAGAGGATTTATTCCTACCCATTCAAACTTGAAAGCATAATCAAACCATTTAATACATGATTGTTTCTTATAACTCCTCCATTAGATTTTTTAACTTCATGTTTGTATCTCTGAATCAATCAAGTTAGCCAAATATGGTGAAGGATTTCTCCTCACAACCCATGTTTGGTTGCTAAGAATACAAAATAAAAAGATGAAAAAAAAAAACCTAAAAACATTATTAAAGACTTTCAAAAGAAAAGATCAATCTCCTTCTTTTCATTCCATCATCCTTCATCCCCTCAAAACCTAGAACTAAAAGAGTTTATATAACCTAACATGTGACACACTTCCATTGACCACATATTACAAAGAAAATCCATAAACAACTTAAAAGACATAAAATATTGCAATTTCTAAATGAATTTCATGCATTTCGACTTGGATGAAGGCATTTGAAACTTGTTCTGACATATTTTGGATCTCAAAACTCAATCAACAATGGCTGAGTTCGAAATTGGAGTGAGTTCAAAATCAAGTTTGAACTCATAAGTGAGAGAAATAGTCAAATTTGAAATTTAGGAGGTGAGTTCAAAATTCACGACGAATTTCAAACTCACTCATAGCCCATGCAATTTCACCATGTTTTCTAGTTTGATATGTGTGTCTTTTCTTAGCCTTTGCCAAAAGTATCTTTACATTCTGTTGAGTTTTAATTGAGCTTGGGTCACCTAATCCAACCCGCTTAGGTCCTAATTAATTAATTAATCTTAACGGGCTTTAATTAATTAATTAGTCCATTCCAAAAAGTCAATTCATAAGATCTAATGCAATCTTATGTTTTTACCAAAACACTCTTATGCATAATGCAACTCTGTCACAATGGCTATCTCATGCAAACATTTCTCTTTCTACAACATCCTGAATTTTTATATAGGAATTTTATTTTATTTTTTTGAATAATTAAATTGAAAATAATTAGGAAAGTTAATAACCTCAAACTTATACGAACAAGATAGAAAATAATTACATTAATTAAACAATTAATACATATAAGTATAATTAAATTGGGAATGTACTAGAAGTGTCACAAGTCATCCTTAAAGGTTGCCACATGTCACACTTAGAGACATGAAGAATTGGTCACTACAAGACATGCACCTAAAATTTTGGCGGCAGTTGAAGGTAGTTTGGTCATATTCTAATGTAGATAAAGGTATATATGTCAACTTATATTTAAAAAGGAAAAAAAGAGGGAAAATCTAAAGAAAATCATCATTTCTTGATTTTCCTAGGGTTATTCCTTCTGTTAACCAAACTTTTATAAACTTTATGCGGAAATCGTTATTTTAAAAAATAATTTTGGATGCATAAAACAAAATAAATATAAGTACTAAAATAATGATCATATTCTTACCTTGATCCATGATACCAATAATACTTTTGAAATGAGATTGAGTCACCTTGTGAATTGTATTGTCAAGATCTTCAACTCACTACTCTCATATAGTGGATGGGTCACTTGTGTGGTGTATGTTGTTAAAAATAAAACAAAAAAATGACATAAGAATGAGAGTGTAGCTTGGGACCTTAACTTATAAAAAGATGTATATCTCTTAATCTTCCGATCAAAGACTACATGGGAGTTGTACTTCATTATTTACAACAATTATGTACAAATTAATGGGTAATAGAGGGTTATTAACTTGAATGCATCTATATAATTGCATAGGCTATACTTTTCCATTTTCATCTATTACTCATAAACATAATGTACAAATCAAATTTCATAATGATGGAGTTATAAAAGTTGTAACACCACATTAAATTTTCTAACTCCCCATTTATAATTTGAGTCTTCCATACATAAGACTCTTGGATGCCCAATCAATTGATTCACCTACCTATCAATTGGTACTCTTAAATAATATTTACATAAACATAATTATATATAACCACACATTATAGGAAAAAAGCTAACACCTTCTTCTTTTTCTTCTCTTTCTTAAAAATTTATTGAAAGAAAATGGTGTAGAAATTGGATACAAAACATCAAGGAGTGGAGATTTTTTCTTTTCTACTTAGAGGAGACATTAGAGGTAAAACATTTTCATCTTATATTTTTCATTCTTTCATTTTTCTTCTTCTTTTTTCAACTCTTTGAGAAAGTGTTGTTAGAAATTAAGTTTTTAATATTTTAAATCATTTTTTTTTTACTTCTTGAACTATTTGGTTGCCAAGAAAGTGAAGAAAAATATTGTATTTTAAGTTTGATTCACATAAAAATTGTTGGAAAGTGTGTGGGAATGATATCCTATGATATTACTATTCAAGGAAAATTTGATGATACCTTTCAATCTATAATGGGTGAACCTCAATTTGTTTCAACATTGGAAGGACCCTGATTACTACTTAAAAAGAGCATATTTTAAATAATAATTGTCATGAGTTTCACATCTTTTAAGTAGTAATTATGCCTAAAACACTCAATTAACATGTTGTTGCCCTTGCAAGAGTTACTAACAAGTTTTATGAAGTTTTTGAGTCATTTCAATGTATGATTTTGATAAATTGGTGACAAAAGAGATGAATCAAATTGAAAAAAACAAATAAAGTTGATGATGATCCAAATGCACAATGAAAAAAGTAATGCAATTGGTTCGGATCGGGATTTGGAGGTAGTTGAAGTGGAATCAAGACAAATAAATTGAAGAAATGGCAAAGAGGAGTTGAAAAACTTTGTTTTTCAATTTTGCATGAATGTGCGGAAAATTCGCACAGTCATGCGAAATGAAATAGAAAGGATTTTGGTTGTAGCTCAAAGGGGAAAAGTGAAAACTGATTTCGCATGACCATGCGAAATTTCGCATAATCATGTGAAATGCTCTAGGAATGCAAAAATGGTGCTGATGAATTTTCCATTTCGCACAATCGTGCGAAATTGCATTTTTTCTAGATTGCTTAATGAAGCAGCCTCTAGAAGACCTCTTAGATGATGCCAAGTGTCCACTTGACCTTGGCCTATAAATAAAAACTTGATTTACTCATTTTAAATACTTTTAGACATTTTCTAATTGTACAATTTTTCAGATTTTCTCTCTCTAGAATTTTCTATTTTCCTGCATTTTCTATCATTTTCTTGCTAGCCAAACATGCCTTGTGAAACCAAATCTCCAAGCATGAGTGGCTAAATCTCGTTTTTCTTGAAGGAGAGAGGACCTAGAGACAAGATCTATGGTGAATTAGAGAAATGAGCTTGAATTGCAAAAGCAATTTTCTTGCATTCCGAACACCATTTTTTCCCTCCTATGCGAAAGCAAACAAAAGGAATTTGTATATATAAAAAAGTGAAAATTTTAAAATTTTAAATTATTTAATTTTTATATGAAGTGTTATAATAAATGAGATGAGTTTGAAATGGTATAGAAAATAATATATTGATTTTAATTTTTTTTTTAATAATAATTTTTTATTTTCTGAAAATCAAACATAGCTTTAAATTTTGAAAAAAATAATCTTATTAATATATCAATTTAAAATTTTTTATTATACCTAAAATACATTTTATTTTCGTCTCCTATATTAATTTATTAACCCAAAAAGGATTTAATGTGTTTAAATGTGATTGTTTTTGCGTGTTTAAGTGTTTCTTATTTTTATAATTTAAATCATTAAATTTGATTCTTAAAAGTTAGTTTTTTTATTTTAAATTTATAAAATTATGAATTAAATTTTTTTTTTTTTAAATGAATAGATTTTATTTTAAATTTGTTAAATTTAATTCATTAAATGTTTCAAAAGTAGAGAAATTATTTTCATTATTTTAAATTCTTTAATAAACATAAAGAAAAAGTTATGCAACTATCTAGTGTCAAACATTCTTACGAATGTCCGAAAGTATAATTCTAAATAATATTAAAAGTATTCAAAAGTATAGTTTCAAAAGTCATAAAGATGTTGAAAATATAATGTTGGATAGTTCTAATACATCCAATCTTACAACTCTAACTCTAAACATCTTTCACGAAACCCGTCTTTTCAACTTTAAAAATGCACAAAAAAGTGTAAAAAAAATAAGTTGCTAGCAACTTTTTTTAATCTAAACTAGTTAACAATCAACTAGTAAATCACTAATGGTTTGATTGGAATAGTTGATTGATTCTCTAATCCAAAAAAAAAAATCAATAAGAATCTAAGGGATTGCAAAGATGTGGAAAAAAATAGGTGAAGTAGAGCATGGATGAAAATTTCGAAAAATTTCTCCGAATAAGGTGCTTCATGCAATTTTGTTTTCAGACTTCACACCACTTATATTGCTAAGGGGAGACCTTAAAATAGGATTGTGGGTTTTGATGTCAGGGTAGAGGGTAGAGCCCAAAGCAATAGTGACTATTCATTGGACCTTGTGTTCACCTTGTAGATTTAATGTTTTTCAAGTGAGAACTTTCATATTCTTATTGAAGAGATAAAATCAACTTCAAAGAGCATCCAGTTCTAATGTTTTCCTTGTTAAACCTATCAAGTAGCTAGTCTATTTTCATTATGTATTTTAGTTCATTTTGGTTATTCTCAACCATGTGACTCATCTTATAAACCTTGCCTCAACTATCATTGTTTCTAATAATTGTTTTATTAGTATTATCTAATTGTGTTTTATTTTTTTCATACTCCATATATCTATTAGGATGGTAATTCCATCCTAGATTCCAATTCAAAGTGAGCTCATTGACCGAACTTCTCTGTTGTACTAAAATACTTGGCATTTTTACGTAGCAACTCTGGTAAAAAAATAAAATTATAGGAAGAGTCACTACGGCTTTTGTCTACTCTGGGTATTGTCCTCAAGGACTGACTTATGAAAATTGTCAATACTAGAATAAATGAATTGCTTTTTTTTAAATCCTAAAGTGAAAAATAATTTGGGAATTATCTTTTATAAAATGGGATTGAGTGAATGAAACTAAATTAATAACAAAATAAATATAGATTTTTAATTTAATCGATTCAAGTTTGGGGCTTTCCACAATCCAATTTAAGGTATAGAAATAGAGAGAACAAAGGTTTTTTAAGTAAAGTGATCTTAGGGTTTGGGGATCCTTGGTTGCTCGCAATCAACTTGAGTTCTATAACTCAAAATTGCATCCGAAACCTAATTTTTCTTCTTTAAAATAAATTCCTAAAACCATCAAATGAATGAGGTTGATTACCAGTTTAAAATTTGGCATTTTAACTCTTCCTACTCCTTATATCTTTATTTTGGGGCAAATAACGATAGGGAAGATAAGGATAACTAATGATCAAGAATTACCAAGAATCACTAGTATTGGGTAATAACCTACCATATCATTCCCTAAAAAATAAAAAATAAAATTGATAAATTGTCACCTAACAAATAATTAATCTCTTTATTATAATAATAATTTACCTATTGTCCCTATAACTTTCTTAGCCCTTAGGTTTTCATGCTTCAAGCCCCAAGTTAGATTCTTAACCTCTCATGGGGGTGATGTCGCATTCACAATCTATAATAGGGTAAAAATCCATAATTTGAATCAAAAGAAACTAAAAATAATATATTTAATAAAGAAGAAAAAGAAAACATACTAAAGTTCTCGTCTTCTTACATCTTCAATATCAAACTCTACGGAAAAAAATCCAAGATCTCTAAAACCTATAACTAAGAGAGTTTATATAATATCATCAATTAAGTAACATGTGGCACACTCTGATTGGCCACTTATTACAAAAAAAAAAAAAAAAAAAATTACCTATGAAGGATTAAAAAATAATAAAATTGTTATTTCTAGTTGTGTAGGATCCACTTCAGGCAGATGGAGTGCTTTATATGCAATTCCCGAGGTAGAGGAGGCAAAACCTCAAAGTGGTAGTGGGTGAATTCAAAATTGGGGTCATTTCAAATTCATAAGTTGAATTTTGAAATGGTCCTTCAACTTTATGCAATTGTCTTCAAATGACCATAACTTCTTCATTTCAACTTCGATTTGCACACTGTTTAAATTGGACCCATGACTTCCCAAGCTTCGAAATGATTTATAGTATATCTAAAATAGACCCTGGGAAGTTTTCAAAATTTGTCCACAAAGTCAAAGTATATGTTGCCACCATATTTTGAGTTCTAAATTTCCATGCAACTGAATCTTGCTTCATGCCTTATTTCCCATGTTTTCTTACCTTTTTTCTTACTCCATAATGGTAATTTCTCATCTTCCAAACTCAAAATATCTTTATTTTGCCTTTCCTCATGGTCCATGAGTCTTGACTCACTTATTTCCTTATTTGACCATTTTTTGATCTTTCAAAATCTAAAGTAATTCAACTTGAACCCTTTTCTTCCCTTGAATATGAGATAAATCTCCAAAATACAAGTTAAGCTCATGGCTAGGGCCTTAGCATTGATTTAGGTCAAGTTGGGTGATTCAAATGTCCTTTGGTGCACAAATCATATCAAATATGTGCCATTAGAGCACATATTTTGGTTCCAATCATTCACTGTCTCCTAGATAGCCCCTATTAGTGCAGGTCACTACACTCTCATAATCCACACTTTTTTTGTTGGAAAGTAAACTTAAGTTAGAAACTTTCTAAATATTACAATTAGACCTAGTTTCTAAAAAATTAAGGAGAATATTTTATATATTATTATTAGGAGTTTTTATTTTGTTAAGTGTAAGTATCTATAAATAAGAGATTATATAATATTTAAATAAGATAGAGTGTTGGAATACAATAAAGTTTTAATTCTACTCAATTTTATCTTCCTTTGCAATTGTGTGTATCTTTCTTTCAACTCTATTACTCCAACAAATTGTTATCAAAGCTTTCACATATCTAACATTTTTTGTATCTATCCCATATCAATCAATTTCAAATGCAAGCCTCCCCAACCAAGTGTCAGCACTTCATAACATTACCAACATATTGGCTCTAACAATGGTTGACCAAGATTTGGAGCCAACTATTTTCAATAATATGTCTTTAATCTCTATTCCTCCACTAGCTTCCAGTCCATCTTCCAAGTTACATCCAACGATCATTAGGTCTTGCAACAACATTTTTAAGCCAAAGAATCTCAACTTTACCTCAGTTCATCCAATTCTCAACTCATGAAAACCTACATATGCCTCTCAAGCTCTCATACAACCACACTAGTGCATTGTAATGTACAATAAGTTTAATTCTCTAGCATAAAATGGTTCATGAAAACTTATTCCCTAATATTCATCTTAAAATATAGTTAACTTCAAGTCATATTTCGCATGTTTTAAAAATCAGACTGAACTGGCCGATCCGATCGATCATGGTTCCGATTCGGCCTGATGAATTGGATCGAAAAGTGGTTGAACCGGAATCGGACCAGGTGAGCTGACGATCAAATCGGCAAACCGAACGATTCAACCATTTTTTTTTTCATGGCATCAAAACAACGTCATTTTGATAAGTATAAAACCTCATTCTCTCTCTCTCTCTCTCTCTCTCTCTCTCTCTCTCTCTCTCTCTCTCCCCTTCCCCCTCCCTCTCTCCCTCCTTGTGTGGTAGTAGCAACTCCAAAAGGTTTCATTTTTATTTTTAAAAATTTAATTTTTATATTTTATATTACTTATGCCTAAAATTTTCCAGTATGTTGGTCTTGGCCTTCATCATAATTAAATTGATTCTTTTATTGCAAATATTTTTATTTGAGTTTTGTAGACTTACTTGAACGTTCATATGCATATTTATCCCTTGTTCTAGCACTGTCTAATTTCATTGAGGACACCTATAAATTTGTATTGTAGGTTTCGCCTATTGAGAAATCTTGTGCCCTAATTTTTGAGGGAGTACTTCAAACAAAATGACCAATTGGTAATTTAGAAAAAAAAAAAAAAAAAGATATTTTAGGTCAACAAATTTATTTTTTATTCCTTAAATTTTGATGGGCAAAACAGGAAAGTAATTGGAAATCAAGAAAATGAGGGGGCAAAAAGTAAACATGTTCAAAACATTGCCCCATCATTTTCTGGGTGTTGGGCATTCAAAAGAAATAGTAAAAACTTCATCATTTGAGGTTAGTATACATCAAATCTTGAAACCATGGTTTTTAGTTTTTTAATATGATTTATTAGGGTTTTTAGGTATGTTTGAAGAAACTTCTCCCTATTAATTGCATTGCTATTAAAGAAATTGCATTGCTATTTAAAGGAATTGCATTGCTATTTAATAAGATGATATCAAATGATACTGTAGAAGAATCAAAGTGGAATAACTTCACTTCTATTTGGTGTCCAAAATGCAGAACTATGAGAAGTTGAAAATTAAAGGACTTACAAATCAATTTATGACTTGAGACTAACAAAAGATAGGAGTCCTTTGTATATATGTCCAAGTGAAAGATCGTTTGTATAAATGTCCGAAAGGGATCTCAAGTTGTTGAAGAAAACTAAAACATGATTAGTGATGAAAGCATCGTAGTCTAAAAACTAAAAGGCAAACTTCTTAGAAAGATAAGGTGTCGAGTTTAGATGGTTTTGGAATGTGCAGTTTTAGAGATATGTGAGGACCCTAAATATGAATCATGAACAGGTTCAGTTAGTCATCAATCAGAAGTAGCCATGGTTTATATTTCTGGATGAGCAGTAGCACAAAGAATTTTAACCAGAGCTAGGCCTCACTGCTACCCCACAAGCTGTTGTTGATGATTCATGTTGCGATTTTGAGAAACTAGAGTCGAGTTGGGATGCCTCTACTAGTGAAATTGTATGCCAAAACCCAGTGAGCATGGACTTTGAAATCAGTATGGACAGCAATCTACAGAGGTCTCCTCATGACAACGCCAACAATACATCCTCAGTCATACCCCGGACCCACTCTAGCTTGGTCACCTTGGTGCACACCATCCTCCTCTCTTTGCTTTTATTTTTCCTTGTGATCTTACATGTCTTGAATCAGGTTTATTTTCAAAAAAAAAAAAAAAAAAAAAAAATTCCATTCAAATTATAATCTCATTTTTTTTAAATTTCATCCTTAGGGGATTTTAGAAAATAAAAGCTTGATATTTAATAAACACTTACAACCATTTTCCTTCTTGTATGCATCTTCACCATTTTCCCTATTTTTTAAAACTATTTTCTTGATTTTCAACAAGCATGAACAAATTTCATGGTTCCAAATAATGGGACTCATTAAACCAATTCATGCAAAAGTAATTTGGATCTTAGTGGGGGGGTCCGACATTTTTTATGTCTCTTTCGACATTGATTCTAATAAGATGATTGTTTAATGATTAATTTCGATTCCTCTCTGTGATATATATGAGTTTGTTTTATACTTATTATTGAGCTAACCTTATTTTCCATAGAGGCATTTATGTTTGGCAACCATGTACGCTCTTTCTATCATTTGATTTCAAAATTCCATGAACATAAATGTGATTTAGAACTATATCCTTGTTTGATTCTATCTTTAGATATCTGGATGTTTGTTTGATCTATTCTAATAAAAAGCATGTTGTATGTCATATTTCTAAGCTAACTTTGATGTCTTATGATAACGCTTAAGAAATAGTCTAGGTACACACCCTAACTCTTCTTTATGATTGTGATTGGCGCTCTTACTTAACTTGCTAATTTTGAAATCACCTTAGTCTATCTAGGTATTCATAATTTACTGATTAATTATCATATTTCCTTTAACTTGGCCAATAGAGACCTCTTTAAGGCTTAGAGGGGTGTTACCTCTTTGAGGTACCTTTTTAATAGATAACTTGATATCCAGACCAAGACTCGGGTTTTCTGAAGACATGTTTTTCCAAAATTATGGAATCACTTCTTTAGGGTCTTCTTTCTTATTTTATTTTCATTTTTAAAATAAAATAAAATAAATGGCGACTCCGACTTTTCCAAAACTAAGTTTTCACCATTAAAAAGCGAGTCTCACCGACGAGTGGGGACGCACCTGAAAAATACGAATCCACACATACACACCCCTTTTTCTAGAAATGGGAAGTCTCTTTAGCAATTGTAATCAAGGATTAGTTTGTCCTTAATACCATTACTTTTATTGATTCAGGAGCATCTATAAATTGCCTCCAAGAAGGTTTAGTACCAACCCAGTACTATGAAAAAACTAAGCAAGTCCTTATAGGAGCCAATGGTAAGAGACTTAAGATTGATTACAAATTGTCAAATGCACATATTTGTAACCAAGGTATATGTATTAAGCAAACCTTTATTCTAGTTAGAGACTTGAAGGAAAAAGTTCTACCAGGCGTACCCTTTTTAAATACTAACTACCCTATTAGAGTAGATAATCAAGGTTTAATAATAACACTCTTGGATAAAGAGATTCTCTTTGAGTTCACTGATTCGCCTGATGAAAGAACTATCAGTGAATTAAGAGACTAGGCAATTAAGGCTAAAGAAAGTCACATTATCCTTTTAAGCCAAGAGATTAATCTTGTAAGAATTGACAAACAATTGAAAGTTAAGAAAACTCAAGATGCCATAGAAAGATTTAAGGATAAAATAATCAAAGAAGTTTGCTTTGATATTCCTAATGCATTTTGGCATAGAAAACAGCATAAGGTAGAACTACCTTATGACCTAGATTTTAGTGAGAAAAATATTCCCACTAAAGCAAGACCAATCCAAGTAAATAAAGATTTATTAAGCTATTGTGAAAAAAGAAATTCAAGACCTCTAGTGACAAAAATATATATTTTTTAACATTAGCAACAAATTTGCCTTAGCTTTAGAAATGCTCTAATAATGAGAGCTTGGTACACTAAAATGATTTATTCAGAGAGTTGCCCAAGACTTTTTCCACCTTCTTCTCCTAGGTCCCACGTGTGCATGGCCATGCATGGTCACCTTGGTGCACTCTCTCCTCCTTTAGAGGCTTCTTTTTAATAACTTATAGTTTTTTAATTAGATTTTCAAATCTATTTTCAACTGAATAATCCCTGTGGGGTGTTCACCTTCGTCTATGGTTGTCCGAGTAGAAGACGGACAAATGTCTTATGGGGGTCTATTCGGCTACCCCAAGGGATGCTAGACAGACCTAACCTACCCAGGCATTGTACATTATTACCTAACAAGCATTAATGGCAATGAGAATTATGTGCCTTGATTTATGCGCCCGTTACGTCAGACTTTAAGGCTTATCAAGACATGACAACCGTTATGAGATGATAATAATTGATATTAAAGATGGATATGCACAATCAAAGGCACAATTAAGTCACCGGAAAATGTGTTACATCTGAGTACAAATAAAAGACAACCCTAGTAACAAAGGAGGTATGTTGCTATTCTTTTGTCCAAAAACCTATCTTGCTCAAATCTTATCTCTCTGAATTAAGCTTTAGAAGGTTGTGCTTGAATAACCCGTCCGAACATTCTTTTATGTAGGATGAATCGCCATCTTAGCTTCGGAGGCTATCCGAATTCTCCTTATTGGTCATGCACCAACATTGGTACCGTTTATGGGAAACAAACACAAAAGCCCACAAAGCACGATGGCTAACACACCTCCTACAACTCAATCAACCAATGCTAATGAGTGATTCTAGGCTTGGAAAGATAAAATGGAAAGGAAGAAAGAAAAATATGAGTGACGCATGCAAGTTCTACTCCAATAAGCCGAACAACTAAGGCAAGAAAACCAAGAGCTACGTGCTCAAATAGCCATGAGGCATCATTTGAAAAGCCATCATACCACCAGTTAACATATAACTTCTAGACATGATCAAAATCAAATAAAAAGAGCTTCTCAGCGATAATTTGAGCCATCCTTGCAAAAGGATGAAGGACTATCAACCAGCAAAAAATGGAAAAGAGGTTAAGAATGGGGTTGTTCATGTCTTTCTAATGCCTTAAAGGCCCGTCTTGAGCCCTAAAAGAAAAGGGCATCGGCACCGCCACACATGTCAAAGGCCCTAAAGGCACGACTGGGCTAACCAAATGATGAAGCCTCACCAAGCCATCTACCTCAACATATGGCAACGAAGCTGCCACCAGCACACGACCCATCGATGAAGGCCTTAATTGGCCCTATAAGTAGACAGTTAGATGACATGTTCTCCACATCGTTTGGCCCCCACATCATCAACTATGAGTCGCCTAGAGGTTCTTGGTCCTAAAGTTCACTGTGTATAATAGGACAAATGACCCGTTTGACTATCTGGTGCACTTTCGACAACTAATGACAATAGACATAGACAACGATGTGTTGTTGTGTACAAATTTTTCGACCAGTTTATACGATTTGGCCCTTTTGTGGTTCCACGGCTCCCGTAGAATTCTATAAATTCTTTTCGAGACATTTCAAAGGCCTTCGTAAGTCATTACTTATGTTTTTCTAGCCAAAACCAAGATATCAGTATCTTGCAGAACATCAAAATATAGGAAAATGAGTCCCTTAGGGATTTCATGAAGTGGTTCAAGCAAGCAGTGCTCTAGGTGAAATCCTATAGTATGAATGTCATCCTGCAGATCTTCAAGTGGAGCATTAGTTCGAGCACTCCGTTCTTTGAGTCTCTAGCCAAAAAACCACTTGCAACAATGGATGACTTTTTCATACAAGTAGACAAGTATACTATGCTCTTGAGGATGATGTTTGACCAGCCTTTCAACAGATTCTAGTTACGAATTGGGCAACCAAAAATAATAAGGTTGGGAGTTTGAAACCCTCAAATGGCCAATCCAGACAGGGCAATCAGAGGCAAGACTGACAATAGTGGTAGCAAACTCTCTTTTTCTCTCTTCCTCTCTATGTATTTTCTTTAACTGTTTTGAAAGGTTGAGAGTTTTTTTGGTATTGTTTGAGCTCCATTTGAAAAGATGTTAAGAGCTACTAGATATTGGGGTGTTCATAAAGGTCAATTTTTTATTTTTTATTTTTATCTCTATCTTCATTTTTCATGTATTTGTTTTGTGTAAATATTTTATTTTATTTTATTTGTCATCCATGTGAATATATATTTTTTATTATCTTGTTGGTTTCTTGCCTTATTTGTTGTAGAAAATGTATGAGCAGTGTAGTATCTATTATTTATTTATTTCTATGTATATTATGCCTATGGAATAAATCATGAGTATTGATTTTTGCTTGAAAAAAATATTCTAATAAATTAATTTCTTTAAATAAAATGAAACCTTAATTTAACAAAGATTTAATATTTTTTTTAATAAATTGCCTTTTTTTAAAAAAAAGAAATAAATAATAAATGGAAAACTTTTTGAAACCGAAATTATCTTATTTAACAAACTGAAATAATTTTTTTATATATAAATAAAATTCAAAATTTTTTAGACTAAAATGTTTCTTTTCAACAATAAAATCTAAGCCATTTTTTTGTACATATAATGACAAAAAGAAATCGTTTTTATTGGAATAAATTTTCTTAAAAAAATCAAGCAAAAATCATTCTTAAAAAAATCAAATTGAACTACCCTTTTGGTAAAAATAAATGTGTAAAATCTTTTTTTAATCATATTTAAAAATCTTTTTCTAAAAAAAATAACAAGAATTTTCTTTTCTTTTTTTAATAAAATTAATTTTGTAAAGATTATTTTTCTAAACAAGTTTGTAAAGATCAAAATTCGTTTTTTTTTTATATATATAAAATTGTTGAGATTTTCCTTTAAAATAGACAAAATTCTTTTTGAATAAAAGTTGTGAAAAAAGTTTGGTTTGAAATATTTTTACTAGATAAATCTATAAGAATTTTCCTTTTCTTGTAAAAATTCCTTTTTAAAAATGAAGTTTGGATTGAAATATCTTTGGTAAGCAAATCTATGTAAAAATAAAATAAAATCTTTCTTTCATAAAAATTGCAAAGTCTTTTTTAAAAAGAAACAATAAATTCTTGATTGAAATGTCCTTTTAAGAAAATTATTTTTTAAATAAAATTTAGGCAAATTTCCTTTTAGATAAACTTGTAAAAGAAAAAAAAAATTTTAAAAGTAAATTAAATTTCTTAGATAAATTTGTAAAAATCCCTTTTAGAAAAAGGCAAAAGTCTTTTTTATTTTAAATAAACTTGTAAATAAAGATTTTTTTTTAATAAAAGTAAATCAAGATTCTTTCCTTTTAGTTAAAATTGTAAAAATATAATTTTTTTTTTTAAGCAAATGAAGTACTTTTAAAAAAAAATGAAACTTAAAAAATCAAATTGGAATGTTTTTGTGAATAAAATATAAAAAATCATTTTTTTTAATAAAAGTAGATAAACTTTTTCTTTTAATAAAATTGGATAAACCTTTTTTTTTATGTTTTTTTTTATATAAACTCCAAATCTTTGAAGATAAGCAATAAATTTGAAATTTCTTTTTATAGAATTAAAATTTTCTTTTTAAGTCCTAATAAAAGTGCAAAACTTTTCCTCTAATTTTTTTTAATCAATATTTTTTTAATAAAATCAAATGATAAAAATCATTTTATTGTAAATAAAAAAAGGAATTGAAACATTTTTTATAAATATTTTTTACAAAATTCACTTTCCTGTTAATACTCTTTTTTTATTAATAAAATTGGATTGCTACATTTTAAAAAAAATAAATAAAAATGTAAAAGTCCTATTTCTTTAATTGAAATCTTTGATAGGTAAAGTTATAAAAATCTTTTTCTAAGTAACCTGTAAAAAATTTTCTGAAATAAAAGTAAAATTGAAATATTTTGTAAATAAAATTGTAAAAATTCATTCTCTTTCTAGCAAAATAAATAAAAATATTTTTTATTTTTTATTGTAAACAAAACCAAATTGAAATTTTTAATAGATTCTTTTAACAACCATGAATGTAAATAATTTTCTTTTTCTAAATAACTTGTAAATTTTTTTCTCAATTAAAAGTTGAATTGAGAATTTTCCTTTTCTTGTAAAATTCCTTTTAAAAAAATGAAGTTTTGATTGAAATATCTTTGGTAAGAAAATCTATGTAAAACTAAAATAAAATCTTTCTTTCATAAAAATTGCAAAGTCTTTTTTTAAATAATAAATTCTTGATTGAAATATCCTTTTAAGAAAAATCTTTTTTTAATCAAATTTAAGCAAATTTCCTTTTAGATACACTTGTAAAAGAAAAAAAGTTAAAAAGTAAATTAAATTTCTTAGATAAATTTGTAAAAATCCCTTTTAGAAAAACGCAAAATTCTTTTTTCTTTTAAATAAACTTGTAAATAAAGATTACTTTTTTAATAAAAGTAATCAAGATTCTTCCCTTTAGTTAAAATTGTAAAAATGTCATTTTTTTTTTTAATAAAAGTGGATGAACTTTTTTTTTTAATAAAATTGGATAATTTTTTTAAAATATTTTTTGTATATAAATTCCAAATCTTTGAAGATAAGAAAAAAATTTGAAATTTCTTTTTATAGAATTATTTTTTTTTTTTTTAAGTCCTAATCAAACTGAAAAACTTTTCCTCTAAATTTTTTTTCATCAATCTTTTTTTAATAAAATTAAATAATAAAAATCATATTTGGTAAATAAAAAAAAGGGATTGAAACATTTTTTATAAATATTTTTTACAAAATTCACTTTTTTTATTAATAAAATTGGGTTGCTACTTTTTTTTTTTAATAAAAATGTAAAAGTCTTATTTATTTAATTGAAATCCTTGATAGGTAAAGTTATAAAAATATTTTTCTAAATAACTTATAAATTTTTACCTGAAATAAAAGTTGAATTGAAATATTTTGTAAATAAAATTGTAAAAATTCATTCTCTTTCTAGCAAAATAAATAAAAATATTTTTTTTATTGTAAACAAAACCAAATTGAAATTTTTAATAGATTCTTTTAACAAATGTAAATAATTTCTTTTTTTCTAAATAACTTGTAAATATTTTTCTCAAATAAAATCTGAATTGAAATATTTTGTAAATAAAATTGTACAAATTCATTATCTTTCTAGAAAAATGAATAAAAATTATTTTTATTATAAACAAAACCAAATTTAAATTTTTAATAAATTCTTTTAAGAGCAATGACGGTAAATAATTTTCTTACAAATAAAATTAAATCAAATCAATTATTGAAAAAAAATCGAAACCTTTTTCTAAATAAATAAATTGAAATTATTAATTTAAAACTTTTTTATTCATAAATTCCTTTGGAATTTCTTGAAAAACTAATTTTTGAAATATCTTTTTTTTTTTAACTTAAATAAATCAATTTGCATAATTTTGTAATTTGCTTTTGTTATTATTTTTTATGTCTTTTTCAAGAAGTGACACAAGTTTTCTTTCTTATTTTAATTTTCTTTTTTAAAAAATAAACTATACAAGTTTTGGTGACTCTTAACTTTCCAAAAAAATCCATTTTTCATTAATAATACCGAGTCTGAGGATGCCCGTGAAAAATGCTACTTACCGGGGTGGCAAAACTTTAATATAGTAAGGATGGGGCAAAAACATTGATCACTCCATCTACAGTATTACTATAATGAAAAGGAATACTATAGAGCCAAGCCAAAAAGACTACAACTCCCTACAACATCATACTTGTTTTGTCCTTGATAGATTTAAGAATCAACGCGTCCATTGCCTGTTAAAATATATATATATATATAAATATCCCTCCATACTTGGAAGAGAGGTACAAGATAAGTTACTTACAAGGGAGGAGGCTCTCTGTGTATGCCACCGGAAGACAAATCGCTACTTCTTCACCATCATGTTCCCAGTTGAATTTTCTCCAAGTTCTGGTTCCCATGTTATAGAGAAAAAAATGACTTAGAGTTCCTATAAGAATTTCATTTTTTCGGGCGGCTACATGGTCAATGATATCTTCAATGCTACAAAAGGGCATATAATCACTCCATTTCTTGGTCCAAAGGGACTCCTTGCTATCTTGCAAAGCCCATATATCAAATCTATATTCCTCAACTCCATTGTCAACCACTAGACACAAACAACCTTCCAGATTGATCAAGTAAGGACGTATAATTTTTTCCTTTGGAAGCCTGATTGTGCTAAAAATTTCCTCTCTATTAACTACAAGGATGGAGCCGATGCCTTCTTCTGATCGGGTGAACCAGTACACTATTCCATTAATGCATACATGATTGGAAGGAAAAGAAGAATAAGGAGTGTGCGCAACCCTACCTATGGATTTCCAAGATCCAGTGATTGCAGAATATACCTCACATCCATAATGCTGCATTCTCCCATAAAACTGAAATACTTTATATTCATTGATTCCAGGGCCAAAAGCAACACCAACCTCGCCTGGATGTTCTAATTCCCGGCTTAGTGGGAGTAAAAGGACTTCTCGAGTAGCGGGGTTGCAGATACGTATGTCGTGCAGAAAGGCGCTGTAGTCATTAACGCAGCAGATCAAACCATTAAAGGAACAAATGATACCTTTAAAGTAAATTCCATCACAACCAGGCAAACTTTCAGTCATTTCTCCATCAGTTTTTCTCAGCAAATACAGGTAGTGGTCCCAAGGGGCATAGGGATAGAAAACATAAGTGGGATTGTGTTGAGATTGGATTAGATGCGACTCCACGAAACTAGGACGGCAGATTATACTCCGCCAGTATTTACAGACGGACTTGCATATCAAAAGGGATTTAACTGGAAGCCTCAAGAGAATGTTGGTGAGGATTTCTTCCACTTCAAACACATTCTCATTCTGGGTTACCCACATCAATGCATTGCCACAATCATCCATTCTACCTCTTTTATATCAAGAAAGAAAGAGATGATGAGTGTTCCAATAGACCTGGCCCTATAAGGATTCATCAAGTAGAATCAGCAGAATGGGGTATTTAAGAGAAGAATCCAGTAGACCTACTTTCACTATATAATTCAAGGCCAAAAGAAACTCCAATTGAATTTGAATTTGAATTTGAACTTGAACTTAACATCTTGGATACCATATTTATGGACATTGCTTTCAATATCAGCTATATCCTTTAATAAAGGAAGCAATTATTTACATTGGTTATGAAAGGATAAAAAAATTAATTTTTAAAACTTTCGCTAATAAATTTTTAAAATTTTTGAAAATAATTAAATATAAATCACTTGAGAAAGATATATTTTTTATTTAACAGAATTAACCCTTATTGAAAAAATATTTAACAAACTATAAGGTATTTAAATAAAATTTATAATTGCTATAACCTAAAAAATATTTTTCTTCAAGAAAAATAAAATTTTAAAAACACTTCTAAAATTTTAAAACATCAATTATTGATAGGTGATTCTATTGAATACATATTATCAAATGCATTCTAAATCATACAATTCTAAGAACACTCTTTGATCATTTACAATACCGAAATCATAGTAATAAGAATGAAAAAAATAAAGAAATAAAATACAAGGAATAAATAGGTTATACCTCAGTCAAAAATTCTTCTAATTCTTTTCCCGATCCTTGTTTTTCTTGTGGCAGCCTCTCCCAAAAAATAAAAATCATTCCTCCCCACCAACAAAGGAAAAAAAAAAAAGATCAAATAAAATAATAATAAAATCTCTAGAAAAATATCTCCTTCCTTTCTCCATTTGGTGCTAATCAAAAAAGGAAAAAAAAATGGAAAATTGGTAATACTTTTTCAAATATTTGAAATCTTATCTCATTTACTAATGGGTTATTTTAGTGGGATATGGAGGAATTTTATGTTTAAGAAAGTAGTTACGATTTAGAATTGACTCCAAAAGTTTTAGTAAAGGTGTAACACCTTTATCTTATCCATAAATTTAATAGGGATTTATATTTAATTATTTTAAAAAAAAATTCTTAAAATTTTATTATAGGATTTACATGATAATGGATTTTGAATTGAAATCAATCTTTTTTTATCCTTTTAACTTCTTTTTATTTTTATCTTAAAATTTTCAAATTTTATTTTATTTTTACATTTTGTTAAAGACATATAAAGTTTGGGGAGAAACAAACATTTTATGTAATTTGAATTTATTTTAAAATTTATTTTTATATTTGATTAAATAATTTAAAAATATAACATTTTTAACTAATTTTAATAAAATTTTATTTTCTTTCATATTGACTTCCGTGTTTAATTGATTGTATATGATATACGTTGGAATGTTTTCTTTTTGCGTTTTTTTCTCTCTCAATACCCAAAAAATAAAACTTAGTTACCCGGTAACCAAATATAAAATCCTCAAAATTCCCTAATTTAAAATAGCGTTACTATTAAGATAATAATTAAATTCCACATATCTTAACAATATAATCTTAGAAATAGATAATATAATAGATTAATTAGCAATAATAATAATAAGACGGCATTAAGAAAAGTATTATCATTTATAATAATAAATCAATTTATGGATAATTAAGGTGATTAATTTATTGTAAGTTTACATTAATAATGATACAATGAAGAGTACTTAAAGTAAAAGTAGGACTAAGTAGTTAATTAATCAGTTAACTAGTAAAAGGACCTATTTGTAATTTAATTAATTAATAGATATTTTAGGTTAAAAAATTTAATTTTTGTTTTTGGAGGGAAAAAAAGGGGAGTTCTTGGAAATCAAGAAAATGAGAGAAGAAAAAGTGACAGGCAAATGCATAGAGTCCACCATTTGAGGAAGTGCTTGGAAGTCAAGAAAAGGAAAGAAAGTGACAAGCGAATCCACAGAGGCTTTCATTTGAGGTTAGTGTACTTCAAATCTTGAAATCATGAAGATTAATTAGGGTTTTTAGTTAAACAAATTGAACATTGGAATATACTTGGGGTTCTAGTAGTGTTTGGATACTAAGAAAATTTGATCAAACTCAATCAGGGGAAAACAGCTATTCCAAACGAAGCCTTCGTATGGCAAAACAAATTTTAATCTCTACTATCCAAAAGGCCTATCACTGGACTGGAATTTATTTAGCTTCAAATTTGGTTTCTGCTTTCCTTGACAATCAACTGCACACAAGCTTCTTAAATTGATTAAAGAATCTTAAACCCAAAAATTGAACATGGCCATTTGGTAATAAAACCCAAGAAGATGTTGGTGTATAATTAGTAAATTCAACCCTGCAGCTTTGCCTCCTCTGACACATAACACATCCTCAGAATCCAATACGTAACAAAATGTCGATTTCCAGCAAGCAGCTAAATTGTTTGAAAAGGAAACAAAACATAAGCCTATAATCCTAAATTCACAAGCAAAACTCTAAATAAAGATTTACATTAATAATGATTTATCTGAAAAAATGAGAACAATTGGTTTTATGTAAATCTTACCTTGCTTTCAGTAGCATTCTGATAATTTGATCTTTTTTTCATTTCTTGCTTTAAGTAGCATAGTTTTTTGGTCATCCATGGCCGAGATTGAGAAGAATCCCAAGAAGATGACCAACATGTTTGAGAGACTAGATGAAAGAGATCTCCACAATATACTGAATGAACTACCAATGAAAGATGCCGTTAGAGCTGGGTTCTTATCCCGTAAATGGAGAAATCAATGGAAATACCTGGCCAATGTGGTTTTCAAGCAATCTACAGGAAAAGAAATCGAATCTCTTACCCATTTTATCTCCCTTCACCGGGGAAATAAGATAAAGAAGTTCCATGTAGAATTCAAGTATAGGCCTAACAAGGAAGATCAAGTGAATGAATGGATGAGTTTTGCTATTAAGAAGGAGGTTGAAGATCTGAAACTTGACTTTGATATGAAAGGGGACAACGATCCATTGTACATACTACCCCCATTCATTTTCAACTGTGAATCATTGGTTTCTTTGTCGCTCAAGGGTTGTGTGTTGGAGTTACCAGATTCTATCCATCTTCCCAATCTTCATACTCTTTCTCTCACACGTATGGAAATTGGAAGTAGAAATGGGAGGACAATCAGAAAGATCACTTCAAGGGCTCCACTGCTGGAACGAATGAGCTTGGTTAACTGCAGTAGGTTCCGCAATTTCAATATTGATGCCTCTGAAAGTCCAAACTTGAAAGAGCTGGCTATCATAGAGACCAAGGTTGATCTTGCTAGATCCACTGGAATGGATATCTGTGCACCAAGTGTTGAAAAATTGGTCTTCTTATATGCTTCGCCCAGGAGAGAATATCATGTAAAGGATGTATCAAACTGCCTTGAGTTTACCTTTGCACTATCCGACCAGCCCCATGAGTATTTGTGGAAGGAAGTGGGAGAGGAGTTGTTGTCGTTGAGATATCATGTTGTATTACTCAATCTTCTTCCACATTTTCAACACGTCAGAGTTCTCAGAATCTGCAATTGGTGTGTTCAGGTATCAGCTTCTTTCAAAACATTTTATCATAGCTTTTTCTGCAGAATATCCAGTACCATATGAACTTTCATTCACAAACTATATGTTTTCTGCAGAGTCTTTATAAAGCTGAGGTCTATGATAAGACGAGGAGCAGGGTATCCCTCTCTTGTACCAACCTGGAAATAAATACATCATTTCAGAGGTGGGAACTACCGGGAGTCGCCTACATGCTCAAAGCTTGCTCTGCCATTGAGGATCTGTGCTTTGTTATGGCCCCAAAACAGAGTCAGGTAACAGTGAAGGAGTGAAGGTAACATAAATATTGTAACTCATCTGTATTGAAATTCTAAAGATATTTCTTGGCTTGTGAACATTCAGATCCCCCAACTGTTTCTGAAGCCAGATGATTTTGAAGAAAGAATATATTGGCAAAACGAAGCGAAGTCTTTGGTGATGGCCCACTTGCAGAACCTCAAAATTATGACATTCAAATTGCCTGGAGAGCGTTATCACAGTTGGAAACTTTGGCCTCTGGACTTACGCACCTTCTTTATGGGAAGAGAGAATGGAGTTGAACTACTGGCAGCTCTTAAGCACAGCTCCAACAATATATTACACGTTGTTTTGTCCACTGATAAACAGCATCAATGTTATCTTATTAAGCGGTAAAGGGTTAATCCTAGATCCTTATAGAACAATTCTGGAGCAAGGCTGCAGTCAGCAACACAGTTATTTCATCCATTGAAGACAATTTTGAAAGACCAAAATCTTGAACTTCCAGAGTAAAATCTTCATCCAAAAGAATACTTGTGTGATTTGATATCAAAATGCAGAATTTGAATGCCACACCCCTAATGTAAGTATTCGATCCCACACCCTACACTAAGTGCAATCATACATAGGGGTCTCGTTTTGATCCTTTTATGTAAAATCGAACAAATCCTACTATACTAACAAGATGAACCGCTGTGCCCAAGCCTGAAGATATATGTCAGATAATGCTTCTTTTTGTTTTCTTTTCTTCTTTTTTTTTTCCAAAAACATGGTTGACTTGACAACCATTCCATGGACTATTTAAGAATATGAATTTTTGGTTTTCTAGTTAGTCCAATAATAGGATTCTTGGGTTATGTTTGGTTTCCGGAAAGTATTAAGAAAAAAAAAATGTTAAGGAAAATGATTTTCTCATGTTTAATTGTCCTATGAAAAATATCAAAGAAAATCAAATATAATTCAAACTAGTTAGGAATTTATGCATTTTCACTTTTGCTTTCCTCATACTTTTCATCTCTATTTTCTTTTCCTTGCATTTTCCCTCAAATTTTCCAGGAACCAAACATATTCTTGAAGTTTTTGATCCTAATGAACACTAGATATAAAGGGTTCATCCTAAAAAAATGTTGTTCTCTAAAACAGCAAATAGTCCAAAGTGAAGAGCCTACCTCAGTGGAAGTGACTAGTTTGTAGAATTCAGGAAGTACCATAATTTCCAAGATTCTTGCGTTATTAACTATTGTCTTGCATATAATTCTTAGAATGTGTGATATTATAATTGACAATACAGTAAGATAAAAAACGTCATGGTTAGTTTTAAGGATTCCAAATGGAGGTACAAGTCTGATATAATTCTATTTTTCCATGGCACTTGAACACATCAACATCTGTGAAAGTGCAAATACAAGTATAGACAGATGGCAAGACTCTTTCTGCTGCAGATGCAGGGAGAGGAGTTGCAGGGTAGCACTCTGCTGCTAAAGCAAAACAGCAGCATGGCATGGGAAACTGCATGCCATGGGAGAAGTTCAGCACAAGTCATAAGGCAGCAGGAGCTACTCGTAAGCAATGATTGGCATCTTGGCAGTTGACCACCGAGCACAAGCACCATTGGTGCAAGTGAAGCAATGGATGAGCCATGTGTTCAGCAGAAACAGTAAGGTGTTCAGGTGCTGCAATGCAGCATTGCTGAAAGCAAGACCCAGTCATCAGGGATTGAGACAATTGGTTCCATCTTAGAGCACTCACGTAACTACCTCAACTGCCTTGTTGGCATGGCTGATCAGGAGGCCTAAACCTAGTTGTGGAATTTGTAACTACCCAAGGCTGCCTAGAATTAGTCAAGGCATTATTCTGCCCTTACTCTTATCGGGTTGCTGGTGGTCTTATGGAACCCAAGGCCAATTTCCTTCTAACATTGTTATGGAAGCCTAAATTGTAATTTAGTGTAGCCTAGCAGTGTTTTTGAATTGGATTGGATTGGATGCTCAAGAAAAGGACTTAAAATGAATCATTGACAGTTCCTAAAAAGTGGGAATCCATTCATCCAAGGCTCCTAAGTGTTAGATAGCCTAACTCTACAATCCACGATGCCTTCATGGAGAAAATGGGTACACAACCCAAGTACATAGATAGTATGCATGTCACGACAGTCTGTCAAGAAACAAGACTATATGAGAAAAACAAAAACATAAAAAGTCATCCTTTCCTCTGCTGCCAGTGATCTCTACTTATAGGGTCTTTCTATCAGCACTAACTTCTACCAACCAAACCGACACCCATTTAGACAGAATGGTAATGAGGAACAGAATGACTACTCTACGATCATCAATCACAGAGACAGGCCATAGTCTCTATAAATGCATTCTGAAATTATGGCTACCCAATGGGGACTAAAAACTGGTACATTGTAGGTCAAGCTACAAGGGGTGGAGATGTTTGGCAAAATTATGAATCAGCCAGGCAGCAAAGGAGCTAAAGAGGAGTCCCAATTCAACCCAAGATCAGTTCCTATAATGTAGCATATTAACTAAGCAAGTCTAATTCATGAAAACTTCAGGGTTAGTAGGCAGAGGTTCATACTAAACCAAACTCCGAATTAATGTAGAAAACTATTTGGGTTTGTAAGTAACTGCCTACTTCAATTCCCCAATTTAATGAAAAAGTGATGTTAAAAGCCATAGCCTGATGGGATTTTCAATTAAAAAAAAAAAATGCTTATTTTACATGAGGTCTGATCTTTGTCGATTCATCTCAAAAATCATGAAATTATAAATAAAAACGACAAATATTCCAAAGAAATTGCAAGGAAAAGCAGTATGGTAACCCTAATTACATCAACAATTACATAATTCTTAACTGATATTCAAACAACAATACCAATCCAAAGCCTAGCAACTACCTAGTTATCAAATATTTAACTGATAATCTTACTAATCATAGCTTGGGAAGTTAAAGGTAAACTCACCTGAGATTGGTATCATCTAATTCTTCACTTTTTTAGTTTCTCCAATTTTCTTGCTTTCCGAACACTTTTTTTTTCCCTCCTCTGCGCGGAAGCAAACGAAGGGAATTTGTATGTATATATATATATATAGTGAAATTTTTAAATTTTTAAATTATTTAATTTTTTTTATGAAGTGTTATAATATAGGAAATAATTTATTGATTTTAAAATTTTATTTTATTTTTTTATTTTTTTCTTTTCGTGACATTTTTTTCAAAAAAAAAAAAAAAAAAACCAAACATAGCTTTAAATTTCAAAAAAAATAATCTTATTAATATATTAATTTAAAAAAAAAAATTACTATACATAAAATACATTTTATTTTCGTCTCCCAAATTAATCTATTAACAAAAAAAAAGGATTTAATGTGTTTAAATGTGATTGTTTTTGCATGTTTAAGTGTTTCTTATTTTTATAATTTAAATCATTAAATTTGATTCTTAAAAATTGGTTTTTTTATTTTAAATTTATAAAATTATGAATTTAAAATTTAAAAAAAAAAATTGAATAGATTTTATTTTAAATTTGTTAAATTTAATTCATTAAATGTCTCAAAAGTAAAGAAATTATTTTCATTATTTTAAATTCTTTAAAAAACATAAAGAAAAAGTTATGTGACTCTCTAGTGCCAAACATTCTTAAGAATGTCCGAAAGTATAATTCTAAATGTTATTAAAAGTATTCAAAAGTATAATTTCAAAAGCCATAAAGATGTTGAAAATACAATGTTGGATACTTCTAATACATCCAATCTTACAATTCTAACTCTAAACATCTTTCATGAAACCCCGTCTTTTCAACTTTAAAAATGTACAAAAAAGCGTAAAAAAAAATAAGTTGCTAGTAGCTTTTTTTAATCTAATCTAGTTAGCAATCAACTAGTAAATCACTAATGGTTTGATTGGAATAGTTGATTGATTCTCTAATGCAAAAAAAAAAAAAAAAAAAATGGATTCAGAAGATGTGAAAAAAAAAAGGTGAAGTAGAGCATGGATGAAAATTTCAGAAAATTTCGCCGAAATTTCGTGTATTGGTGATCGGCAACATGAAACAGGCAAGTGAAAATTTGGTGAAGCAATTTTTCATAAAATTTCAATAGATGATTTTTCATCGAAAAATCATATTTTTATCGATTTATCAATGATTTTGCCGATTTTTCGGCCCAATCAACACGGGTGCTAGGACTCGAACCCTCCCAAACCCAAAAAAAAAGTATAGACTTACCTTGGGTGACCACTAGACTAACCGCCTATTTGATAAATAAGATGTACCAAACAAATATATAGTAAAACTATAAAAAACTATTTTCATAAACAAATTAATTTTAATCGTTTTATTTTAAAATTTCCTTTAATTAATCACTAAAAATATAAAACCTATCATTATAATTTTCTTAACCATTTTTTATATTATTTGTATATTAATTAAATATAAAAATATAAATATTAAAAAAATTTATACATATATCATCATTTATTTTATATCATTTAATACAACTAAAATTAAATGAATTATAATTTTAAAGTGAGATATATAATAATCAAATTTCATAATATTATTATTAAATAATATTTGACGTAATTTAATAAATTTATAAAATTCATTTTTTTTTTTTATGGACGCATACGATATTATTATCAAATATGATTAATTATATCATATACATATATTTTTTTTTTATAAAACAACATTAAAATGTCTATTATTATTCATTATATCATTTTTAGAGTTTTTCTCAATATTTTCATAAGTTTTGATCAACTTTAGACTACCTAAAATTTTTTTCCAAAATATCCGTCAAAATATCTTCGATATATCCGTAAAATTGAAATACTTATATATCCATGATTATCGATATTTTCATCAATGAAGTAGAGAACATTTTAAAAAGAGGCTATGCAATCTCTTATAGATGAATAGATAAGCTTTCAATGAATTTGTGAGGTTCTATTTTGTTACATTCCAACCATACTAAATTAAATATGGAGTAATAATATTTACCTTTATTACAAGGTATGTTTTAAAGGTAGGGTGGAGATAATAATTTTACAAAAAATGTATAAAATTTGAGGTAAAAGGCTTAATCAAAAGTCATTAAGACAAATTGGAGAAGGCAAAGAAAGATATACTTACACAACATGACCTTTTTTAGGACATTTTGGTTAACATGCCTATGTTCGTAAAGCAAATCAAGTATGAAAATTAGACCTTATAAGAATGTTTTTCAGAACTAAGAGGGGCAAATAGCATCTAGACATAACAATTCACATTCACAAGAAGGAAAGGATTAGGACAAGCCAACTCTTTAAGAATCAAGTAGATGCTCTTAAAGAAAATGATATGATGCAGAGTGAAAGTGACATAAAAAAACTTAAAAATTAATATTTTTATTTTAGGAGACATTCTTAGCACACATCTAAAATACAACCCTTTTATTTCATTTATTACAAATAACAAAATATGCAAAATCTTACTACTTCCTAGGTCTCTCTAAAACTTTATAATTTTTCCTTTCTAATAAACAATTATGTAACAAAATTTGTCAAAAGAAGCCATAACCCAATTTAAAACTATGATTAACAAACACATAGATACTTGTTCATTCTACTATGTGCTTGAAGGATTTTAGTGAAGTTAAATGGGAATGATGTTTTGAGGAAGCTTGAGTTAGCGAAAATATATGACAAATCAATCAACACATTTCCCAATGCAAAACCATTAGATAACAAATTTCTATTGTAATTAAAATACTAAAAACTAAATATGTGATAACTGGAATTAGGACAAATTGGAGATAAAGTTGCCAAGACTTTGTAATATTCTAGGTTGTCATCCTTTGGGATCAGGTCTAATATGTTCAATTGTTTTTGGATTTGAAGGATTAATTATTTACTAAAGTTAATCAAACTTTAAATCAAATAAATAAAGATAAAATAGAAATAGAAATTTCCTAAACTATTAAATGAAATAAATCAAATAAAGGGGAATGTTCAGCAGAGTTTTACAATCTAGTGCCAAATCCTTGAAGAAAGAGCATTATAAAATATAAGTCTTAGAATCAAAGTCAATCCATGACCAAATTGAATCCTACGACCCATATTACATCCAAGACTTAGATTTAAAACAAAAATAGATTCTTAAAACCATCAAGTGAATGAGATTGATTATCGATTTAAGGTTTGACTTTTTAATCCTTCCTACTCCTAATTGCTTTGTCTTGGGCAAATAATGTCAAGGAAGATCAGGACAACTAATAACCAAGAGTCACTAAGAATCACTAGTATTAAGTAATAATCTATCGTATCATTCCCTAATATAACTCACACTGATAGATCCAAATATTCATAAATTGTAACCTAACCCTCTTAAACCAATTAAATATGATGGTTAATTGTGATTTCAGTTTTATTCAATCAAAAGCTCATATCCATCTTTGTAAATTCAATCCTTAAATTTCGTTAATAGCATGATCAACTTATAGTAACCAATTATAAAGATTTTCACAAAAATCGTTGGCATCTTGATAAAAATCCTCTATAATTTATTTAGGGAGAACTAACATAGAGGATTTATTCCTACCCATTCAAACTTGAAAACATAATCAAACCATTCAATACATTATTTGTTTCTTACAACTCCTCTATTAGATTTTTTAACTTCATGTTTGCATCTCTAAATCAATCAAGTTAGCCAAATATGGTGAAGGATTTCTCCTCACAACCCATGTTTGGTTGCTAAGAATATAAAATAGAAAGATGAAGAAAAAAAAAACCCAAAACATTATTAAAGACTTTCAAAAGAAGAGATCAATCTTCTTCTCTTCATTCCATCATCCTTCATCCCCTTAAAACCTAGAACTAAAAGAGTTTATATAACCTAACATGTGACACACTTCCATTGACCACTTACTACAAAGAAAATCCATAAACAACTTAAAAGACACAAAATATTATAAGTTCTAAATGAATTTCATGCATTTCAACTTGGATGAAGGCATTTGAAAATCCTTTTGACATGTTTTGGATCTCAAAACTCGATCACTAATGGCTGAGTTCGAAATTGGAGTGAGTTCGAAATCAAGTTTGAACTCATAAGTGAGAGAAATTGTCAAATTTGAAATTTAGGAGGTGAGTTCAAAATTCACTACGAATTTCAAACCCCATTGCCCATGCAATTTCACCATGTTTTCTAGTTTGATATGTGTGTCTTTGCACAGCCTTTGCCAAAAGTATCTTTACAGTCCCTTGAGTTTTAATTGAGCTTGGGTCACCTAATCTAGTCCATTTGGGTCCTAATTAATTAATTAATCTTAATGGACTCTAATTAATTAATTAGTCCATTCTAAAAATTCAATTCGTAAGATCTAGTACAATCTTAAGTTTTTACCAAAACGCTCTTATGCATAACGCAACTCTTTCCCAATGGCTATCTCATGCAAACATGTCTCTTTCTACAACATCCCGAATTTTTATATAGGAATTTTATTTTATTTTTTGAAATAATTAAATTAAAAATAATTAGGAAAGTTAATAACCTCAAACTTATACAAACAAGATAGAAAATAATTGCATTAATTAAACTATTGTATAGTCGATTGAATGACCATAGATATATCCAAACCTATTATTGCATTTTTTACATCTAATACATTCTTTAAATTCTAATATGATTATTTTATGATAGTTTCCAACTACAAAAAAATATTATAAATATGTTTTAGAATTATCTTTAATATGGACTAACTGTCTTAACACTTGTGTATAGTGACTATTCACTAGACCTCGCGTTCACCTCGTAGATTTAATGTTTTTCAAGTGAGGACTTTCATATTCTTATTAAGGAGACCAAATCAACTTCAAAGGGCATCTGGTTCTAATGCTTTCCTTGTTAAACCTATCGAATAGCTAGTCTATTTTCATTATGTATTTTAGTTCATTTTGGTTATTCTCAACCATGTGACTCATCTTATAAACCTTGCTTCAACTATAGTTGTTTCTAATCATTGTTTCATTAGCATATCTCTAATTGTGTTTTATTTTTTTTCATACTCCATATAGCTGTTAGGATGGTAATTCCACCCTAGATTCCAATTCAAAGTGGGTTCACTGATCGAACTTCTCTATTGTACCAAAATACTTAGCATTTTTACATAGCAACTATAGTAAAGAAAAACTAGAGAAAGAGTCACTATAGCTTTTGTAGTACTCCGAGTATCATCCTCAAGGGCTGACTTATGGAAATTTTCAATACTAGAATAAATGAATTGCTTTTATTTAAATCCTAAAGTGAAAAACAATTTGGGAATTATCTTTTATAAAATGGGATTAAGTGAATGACTAAATTAATAACAAAATGAATATTGACTTTTAATTCAATCGATTCAAGTTTGGGGGCTTTCCACAATCTAACTTAAAGTATAGAAATAGAGAGAACAAGGGCTTCTTAAGCAAAGTGATTTTAGGGTTTTGGGATTCTTGGCCGCTCATGATCAACTTGAGTTCTATAACTCAAAATTACATCTAAAACCTAATTTTTCCTCTTTAAAACAGATTCCTAAAACCATCAAATGAATGAGATTGATTACCAATTTAAGATTTGGTTTTTTAACCCTTCTTATTCTTTATAGCTTTATTTTAGGGCAAATAACGATAGAGCAGATGAAGATAATTAATGATAAAAAATTACCAAGAATCACTAGTATTGGGTAATAACCTACCGTATCATTCCCTAAACTAACTCACAATGATAGGATAAAAAAATTAATAAATTGTCACCCAATAAATAATTATTCTCATTGTTATAATAATTTACCCATTGTCTCCATAGGTTTTCTAGACCTTAGGTTTTCATGCTTCAAGCCCCAAGTTGGATTCATGAGGGTGATGTTACATTCACAATCCATAATAGGGTAAAAATCCATAATTTGAATCAAAAGAAACTAAAAACAAAATATTTAATAAAGAAGAAAAAGAAAACAAAACAAAGTTCTCGTCTTCTTACACCTTCAATATCAAACTCTCCGAAAAAAAATTCAAGATCTTTAAAACCTAGAACTAAGAGAGTTTATATAATATCATCAATTACCTAACATGTGGCACACTTATTCGTCACTTATTACAAAAAAAATTACCTAAAAATGATTTTTAAAAAAATATTAAAATTGTGATTTCTAGTCGTGTGGGGTCCACTTAGGGCAGATGGAGTGTCCTATATGCAATTCTTGAGCTAGAGGAGGAAAAACATCAAAGTGGCAGTGGGTGAATTCAAAATTGGGGTCATTTTGAATTGGATTTCGAATTCATAAGTTGGATTTCGAATTCATAAGTTGAATTTCGAAATGGTCCTTCAACTTTGTGCAATTGTCTTCAAATGGTCATAACTTCTTCATTTCAATTTGAATTTGCATATTGTTTAAAGTATTGGGCTTCTAACTTCCCAAGCTTCAAAACGATATATAGTATGTCTAAAATGGACTCCGAAAAGTTCTCAAAATTTGTCCTCAAAGTTAAAGTATATGTTACAACCAGATTTTGAGTTCTAAATTTTCACGCAGCTGAATCTTGCTTCATGCCTTATTTCCCATGTTTTTTTGCCTTCTTTCTTACTCCATAATGGTAATTTCTCATCTTCCAAACTCATAATATCCTCAATTTGCCTTTCCTCATGGTCCATGAGTCTTGACTCATTTATTTCCTCATTTCACCATTTCTTAATCTTTCAAAATCTAAAATGGTTCAACTTGAACCCTTTTCTTCCCTTAAACATGAGATAAATCTCCAAAATACAAGTTAAACTCATGGCTAGAGCCTTAACATCAATTTAGGTCAAGTTAGGTGATTCGAATATCCTTTGGTGTGCAAATCATATCGAATATGTGTCATTAGAGCACATATTTTGGCTCCAATCATTCATTGTCTCCTAGATAGCCCTTATTAGTGCGGGCCATTACACTCTCATAATCCACACTTTTTGTGTTGGAAAGTAAACTTAAGTTAGAAACTTTCTAAATATTACAATTAGATCTAGTTTCTAAAAAGTTAAAGAGAATATTTTATATATTATTAGTAGTAGTTTTTATTTTGTTAAGTGTAAGTATCTATAAATAAGAGATTATGTAATATTTAAATAAGATAGAGTGGTAGAATACAATAAAGTTTTAATTCCACTCAATTTTATCTTCCTTTTTAATTGCGTGTATCTTTCTTTCAACTCTATTGCTTCAATAAATTGTTATCAAAGCTTTCACATATCTAAAATTTTTTGTATCTATCCCATATTAATCAATTTCAAATGCAAGCCTCCCCAACCAAGTGTTGCCACTTCATGACATTACCAACATATTGGCCCTGACAATGGTTGCCCAACATTTGGAGCCAACTATTTTCAATAATATGCCTTTAACCTCTATTCCTCCACTAGCTTCCAATCCATCTTCCAAGTTACATCCAACGATCATTAAGTCTTGTAACAACATTTTTAAGCCAAAAAATCTCAACTTTACCTCAGTTCATCCAATTCTCAACTCATGAAAACCTACATATGCCTCTCAAGCTCTCATACAACCACACTAGTGCATTGTAATGTACAATAAGTTTAATTATCTAGCACAAAATGGTCCATGAAAACTTATTCCCCCATATTCATCTTAAAATATAGTTGACTTCAAGTCATATTTCGCATGGTTTTAAAAATCATATTGGACCAGCCGATCCAACCAGTCACGATTCTGATCTGGCCCAGTGAATTGGGTTGGAAAGTGGTTGAACCGGAATCGGACTAGGTGAGCCAACGGTACGACTAGCGAACCGAATGGTTCAACCATTTTTTATTTTTTATTTTTCATAGCATCAAAACTATGTCGTTTTGATAAGCATAAAACCTCATTCTCTCTCTCTCTCTCTCTCCCCCCCCCCCCCCCCCCCCCCTCCCCCCCTTTCCTCCTTCCTTGCGTGGCAACAGCAACTCCAGAAGGTTTCATTTTTATTTTTTAAAATTTAATTTTTATGTTTTATATTTAATGTCTTTTTTCTTTTTTTTTTTGTTGATTATAATTTTGATGTTATGTTAAATATTTAATTTTTATAAATTTTTTCAATTTTTTTATTTATTGCACATTGAATTTTTAATTTATTGAAATTATTGAAAAGTTAAAGCATTATGGATTAAAATAATTTGTTTATTTTCAAATAAAATTTTCATTTTTATATTTTAAATAAATATTTAATTTGAAAGTAAATTTCTCATTTTTTTAAAAAAAATCTTTAATAAATTTCAAAATTTTTAATTCTTTGATTTTTTAAATTGTTAATGACTTTGATTCTCTTAATTAATGTGGGGTTTTTATAAATTGTTGATGACTTGATTCTTTAATTTTATGATTAAAATTTTGATTTTTGTTTTACAATTTAATAGAGAAATAAAAAAAATGAAATCAAAATTGACCCCATCCTTTGGTCAATATTCAACTACCAATTCACAAACAACTAGAAACAAGACTGGCCCAACATAGGAGCATGTTTCTAAAGAAAGATATACAAATGGAATGAAAACTCTTATTTGTTTGTATTGTAAAAAGGTTGCAAAAGGTGGAGGTATTCATAAAATGAAGCAACACCTTGTTGAAGTGAAAGAGGATCTTGGTTCATGTAAATCGGTTCCCCTTGATGTTAAATTTCGAATGGAAAATTCTTTGTAGGAGTTTGTGAATTTCAAGAAAGCAGCCCAAGAAGCATGTAAATATAGAAATCCTTATGGTCCTAATGTGTCATAATTTGAAAAGGATATGGCAGAAGGTGAAGAAGAGGTTCAAGAAATGCAAAATCTTATGGCAACTAGTAGTGGAAAAAGAAAAAAATCAACAATGGATAAGTATGTTACACCAAGAAATACTCAAGAAGCTCAATCTTCCATGATGAGTGTATTAGCTGGGAAAGAAGTTGTTTAGAGAGCAGATATGGTGGTTGGGAGATTCTTTTATGATGCATGCATTCCTACTAATGTTGTGGATTTCTTCTACTTCAAGCCAATGTTGGATGCTATATATGCAATTGGTCTTAAATATAAGGGTCCAAATCACCATTAGCTACGGGTTAATCTTTTAAAAGATGCCAAAAAGGAAGTCCAGTTACTTGTGGACTCTTATCGTGCAATTTAAGCAAAAATTGGGTGTACAATAATGGGTGATGGTTGGACAAATAATAAACAAAGAACACTCATCAACTTCCATGTGTATTGTCTTGAAGGAATATCATTTGTGAAATTTGTTGATCTTCAGACATTGTCAATGATGCAACTAATTTGTTTCAGTTATTTGATGAGCTGATTGAATGGGTAGGTCCACTCAATGTAGTTCATGTAGTGACTAATAATGCAGCAAATTATGTGGCTGTAGGAAAATTTATCTCTCAAAAGCATAAACACATCAATTGGTCACCTTGTGCAGCTCATTATCTTAATTTGATTTTTAAGGATATTAGTAAGATGGACCATGTTACTAAACTTGTAAGATGTGCATCAAAGGTGAAATTTTTTTTGTATAATCATATTGCTTTGTTAAGTTGGTTGAGGAAAAAAAAAAGATGAATAGAGATTCTTTGACCTAGTGCAACTAGCTTTGCTACTACATTCATTGCACTCAAAAGTCTTCATGATTATAAACATGACTTACAAGCTTTGGTGACTAGCAAGTTCTTTGTGGACTCTAGATATTCAAGGGATAATAAAAGCAAAGTTGTAGTTTCCATCATCTTGGATAATAGATTTTGGAATGATTGTTTGATAGTCGTGAATCTTATGTCTCCACTAATGCACTTATTGTGTATTGTTAATTGTGATGAGATACTTTCGATGGATATGTGTATGAAGGCATGTGTAAGGCTTGTTTAGGCATCAAGAAATTATTTAATCACAACAAAAGACTATACAAGCCTTATATGGAGATCATAAAGCAACGTTGGGATCAACAACTAAAGAAAAGCATTCATTCATCAACTTATTGGTTGAATCCACGTTTCCAATATGATTAGGAAAACTTTTGTAATAAGCCAACTGTTATTGGAGGTGTCATGGATGTTATTGATCATAAAGTTCTTAAAGGCAAGTTTGATAAGATGAATGAAATGAAGCTTGCTTATTCTTCACGTGAAGTACTTCAACCTGGTAAAAGATAATTTTAATTTATTAGTGTGTTTGTTCTTTTTCATTAGTTAGCTACTTACTATTTAATATTTTAAACTTACTAATGCGTTTTTTTTTTCTTATTTTTAATGTGAAAATGGTAACTAGATGAATGGTGGAGGCTATATGGATACAATGCACCACATTTGCAAAAGTTAGCCATTCAAATATTAAGCCAAATTACATCGTCTTCTGGATGTGAGAGGAATTGGAGTGTCTTTGAACATATACATACCAAAAAAAGGAAAATATTGAAACATCAAAGGCTTAATGATCTTGTATATGTTCATTACAATTTGCGGCTAAAAAATCGGTATAAATGTTTTCTTAGTTGTTTTGAATTTAAATTCTTTCATTCACAATTATGAATAATTAAATTATATGCTTTTCTTTTTTAGGTTGTATAACAAGAAAAGAACCTATGATCCCATTGACTATGCTTGCATTGATGAGACCGATTTTTGGACAGTTGATAAGGATCGGCCAGCAAAGCTAGATGTTGAAGAACTGGAAAATCTTCTATATGAAAAAGGGTCAATTCCAATAAATGAAGTGGAAGGTTCAAGTTCTCACATTGGTTAGTAGAATATTTAAACTTATAAAAGTTCAATAATTACATTTTTTTTCTTCAAAAATGATTTCTTATTGTTTTATATTCAATATCTTTGTAGATGATGAGGATGGTGGTGGTGTGGCTATAGAAGGGCTTAATGTGGACAACTTTGGTTTTCCAAATGCACATTTTCAATCTCCATATTCAAATTTCCAAAATGAATGAAGACATGAATTTTATATATATATTAGTATGAAAAAATCTCCATGAATACTCAAACATTTACATGTTATATTTTGAGTAGCTATTTAAGTGTTGTGGTTGACATTTGTATTATCTATTATGGATAATGTGTTAAGTTAAAAACTCTTTGATAATTTGGTCATTATTAGTTTATTACTCATATTTGAATGTAGGATAGCAATGGTTTGATTATTTAATAAATATTGGATTTATTGACATTATGAATGTATAATATCTTATATTGTGTTATAGATATGATATATGATGATTAATGACTTCTACAAGTAAAAACTTTTGTGAAAAAACTCAACAAACAGAGTAGATGTTGTCAAAATTTAGATAGAATTTATTTTTAATTTTTAAAATTTTAATAATATATAAAATATATATTTATGACATCACTGATTCGACCGCCGATATGACCAATGAACCATGAACCGGTAACTTTTCTGATTCAATGACCGGTCCAATTCTAAAAATATTGATATTTCGTACAAGGGGAAACTATAATGACACCAACTATTAATACTATAAAAAAAGACTAGTTGCTAATGGCAATCACCAACAATTAATAATAAATTTTCATCCAACCTTTAGTCCAATGATCAAAGCTACCACAATCAATTTGATATTCTTTCTTACCATGTCTAAAAACTACCCACTTCATCGACTTAATGTTAACAATGATTTTCTTCAAGGCACTTTTTGAAAAAAGTGCTCATGGTGCAACCACCCAAATTTGTTGATGTATAATTCCCCAAACATGTATATGGGCTATGAAAAGCAATCTCTGGTTTTTAATAGGCTTTTAGACCTTCAAAGGGTTCTGTGGACCCCGCATTTCGGCTCATGCGTTTCCCACTCGATGGCGAGCTCGATTTTTATTTTTAAAAATTGATTTTATTGATTAAGAAAATGACTTGGAGTCGCCACTTATTTTTGTTTTATTTTTAAAGGGTAAACAAAATAAGAAAGAAAAACCCTAAGTGTGACTCCTTATTTGGAAAAGGTGGTCTGTGAAAAATCAAGTCTGGGTTCGGGGGTCAGATTACTTATCGGGAAGGTACGGTAAAGACCGCAGCACCCCTCTAAGTCCCTAAAATGGGTCTCTACTAATAGAATGAGGCACGCGTGGCAATTGATTAATTAAACATAGACACCCAAATGAAAATCACTCAAGACAAAATAATCGGATGAACAAATAGAAGCAAAGAGTGTACTTGAGTGATGAGCTGATTTGCTTCATGTCAATAAAGGTTAGTAAACAAAGACAAAATAACCACATGCATGTCATAAAATGGGACAAATCAAACATGTATAGCAATCGATAAAATATGGAAATGAGAAAATAAACAAATTGAATAAATAAGTGTGAGGATTGGAGATTAAATTTTAAAATCGGAATTTTGATGAATTTTGAAGATAGAATTCTTAATAAATGAATAGGTGGGCAATCAAATAAGTCGAATAATGGTAATGACGAAAATAGTAATGATTAAGTAAAAGATCGTGGAAATTTAGAAATTTTGGGAATTGTAAATTGAATTTAGAAATAAGAAATTTGAAGAATTAGTTAAGGAAGGAATTTTAAATAAATAAATAAGTGGGCATATAAATGAATTGAGTGATGATTATAACGGGAATAATAACGGTAAAGTAAATAAATGCGAAAATTTAGAAATTGAATTTATGAATTTGGCAATTATGGAAATTAATTAAGGATTGAATTTTGGGTAAATGAATAAATAAGCAAATAAGCAAATTGAATGATAATTATAACAAAAATAATAATAATTGATTGAATAAATACGGGAATTGAGAAATTGAATTTATGAATTTGGTAATTTGAAAAATGAAATAAGGATTTAATTTTAAGTAAATGAAATAATAGGTAAATAAGCAAATTAAATGATAATGATAACAATTAAGCAAATAGATACGGAAATTGAGGAATTGAATTTATGAATTTGGTAATTTGAGAAATTAAATAAGGGTTGAATTTTAAATAAATGAATAAATAGGTAAATAAATGAATTGAATAATGATTATAACAATTAAGCAAATGGGTACGGAAATTGAGGAATTGAATTTATGAATTTGGTAATTTGAGAAATTAAATAAGGGTTGAATTTTAAATAAATGGATAAATAGGTAAATAAATGAATTAAATGATAATGATAACAATTAAGCAAATGGATACGGAAATTGAGGAATTGAATTTATGAATTTGGTAATTTGAGAAATTAAATAAGGGTTGAATCTTAAATAAATGAACAAATAGGCAAATAAATGAATTGAATAATAATTATAACAATTAAGCAAATGGATACGGAAATTGAGGAATTGAATTTATGAATTTGGTAATTTGAGAAATTAAATAAGGGTTGAATTTTAAATAAATGAATAAATAGGTAAATAAATTAATTGAATAATGATTATAACAAAAATAATAATAATTGAGTAGATAAATATGGGAATTAATAACAATGATAATGATAATAATAACAAGAATGGGAATTAATAATAACAGAGATAGAAAAAAAATGCGAGAATAGGATTCTTGAAGAATAATAATAGTAACAATAACAATGACAATAATAATAATAACAACAATAACAATAATTATGAGAGTTAATAATAATAACAACAATAATAACAATAGTAATAACAATAATAATGGGAATTGATATTAATTACAGTAATAACGGAAAAAATATACGTGAATAGGATTTTTGAAGAATAATAATAGTAATAATAATAGTGAGAATTAATAATAATAACAATAATAATAATTATTATTATTATAATAATAAAGGATAAAACGGGTTAAGAGGGTGATAGGTTTGAGGGGTAAGGAGGCCCTTCAAAAGCAAAATTGGGCCTGGGCTCTAACTCAGGCCCAACACAGAGTCAAAATAAAATTGGGCCTAATGGCCCAATTTCAACACAAGAATGGGCCCAATCCAACCCAGGCCCAAAGACTCCATCTTCATCTTCTAGCTTGGACTCCCTTCCCGAGTGCCTGCAATCTGCCATTGCCGCCGCAGCTGGAGCTCCGCCACAACTGCCAGTGAATATATGTGTACTACATGAGAATGATGAGCACGGGATGCCTGTCAATATAACCGCAATATGTGCCATGAACTCAAAGGGAGGATAAGGTGTGGCTCAAGGCCAAATAGAAAGTCAACTCAATATGACAAAACAATGACCGATCGATATAGGTGCGGTCCCAAAAACTGAAATGACAATGAGATGGCCGATCAATATAGGTGTGGCCCTAGACTGAATTGACAAGGAAATGACCAATCGATATAGGTGCGGTCCCGACTCGAACTAAACTGACATGGAAATGACTGATCGATATAGGTGCGGTCCCGACTCGAATTGAACTGACGTGGAAATGACCGATCGATATAGGTGCGGCCCAAAAGCTAAACTGACATGGAAATGACCGATCGATATAGGTGCGGCCCAAAAACTAAACTGACATGAAAATGACCGATTAATATAGGTGCGGCCCAAAAACTGCACTGACATGGAAATGACCGATTGATATAGGTGCGACCCAAAAACTAAACTGACAAAGAAATGACCGATCGATATAGGTGCGGCCCAAAAACTAAATTGACAAAGAAATGACCGATCAATATAGGTGCGGTCCAAAAACTGAACTGACATGGAAATGACCGATCAATATAGGTGCGGCCCAAAAACTAAATTGACATGAAAATGACCGATCGATATAGGTGCGGCCCAAAAACTAAACTGACATAAAAATGACCAATCAATATAGGTGCGGTCCAAAAACTGAACTGACATGGAAATGACCGATCAATATAGGTGCGGCCCAAAAACTAAACTGACATGAAAATGACCGATTAATATAGGTGCGACCCAAAAACAAACTGACATGAAAATGACCGATTGATATAGGTGCAGCCCAAAAACTAAACTGACAAAGAAATGACCGATCACTATAGGTGCGGTCCCGACTCAAATGGGTAATGCCAAACAGGACCATGCATCATGATACCATGCTGACAAAACAAAACTAACTGATGAATAAAACAATGATGACCAGTGCACAAAATGCAAAGGAGCAAGCAAATCAACACTCAACATGCCAACTATCAAAATGAAAGCATCATCACTAATAAATCAACAGGAATTGAAGGAAGGGTTCGGCGGAAAAAGGGGGACCAAGAGAGAGGAGCTGGAGGGAGCGCACGAGGAGGGAGGATTTTCGGCTGAGCATTGGTCGACCCCGTCGGAGAGGATCCGTTTGCAGGAATGGCTTCCTTCCCCCTCTCTGTTCATTTCGTATTTCTTTTCCCCTATGCTATATCTGCAACTTGGCGATGGCGCGCCAGCGTCGCGCTGGCTAGTGCTGGTGCTGGCTGGTGGCTGGTGCTAGCTGGTGGCTGGTGCTGGCTGCTGGCTGGTGCTGGTGCTGACGGCGAGCTGGCGGCGCGGCTGACTGGCGGAGAAGCTGGTGGCGTTGTGGCGGAGCTCCAGCTGCGACGGCAATGGCAGATTGCAGGCACACGGGAAGGGAGTCCAAGCTAGAAGATGAAGATGGAGTCTTTGGGGCCTGGGTTGGATTGGGCCCATTCTTGTGTTGAAATTGGGCCATTAGGCCCAATTTTATTTTGACTCTGTGTTGGGCCTGAGTTAGAGCCCAGGCCCAATTTTGCTTTTGAAGGGCCTCCTTACCCGTCAAACCTATCACCCTTTTAACCCATTTTATCCTTTATTATTATAATTATTATTATTATTATTATTGTTATTATTATTAATTCTCACTATTATTATTACTATTATTATTCTTCAAAAATCCTGTTCACGTATATTTTTTCCGTTATTACTGTAATTAATATCAATTCCCATTATTATTGTTATTACTATTGTTATTATTGTTGTTATTATTATTAACTCTCATAATTATTGTTATTGTTGTTATTATTATTATTGTCATTGTTATTGTTACTATTATTATTCTTCAAGAATCCTATTCTCGCATTTTTTTTCTATCTTTGTTATTATTAATTCCCATTCCTGTTATTATTATCATTATCATTGTTATTAATTCCCGTATTTATCTACTCAATTATTATTATTTTTGTTATAATCATTATTCAATTCATTTATTTACCTATTTATTCATTTATTTAAAATTCAACCCTTATTTAATTTCTCAAATTACCAAATTCATAAATTCAATTCCTCAATTTCCGTATCCATTTGCTTAATTGTTATAATTATTATTCAATTCATTTATTTGCCTATTTGTTCATTTATTTAAGATTCAACCCTTATTTAATTTCTCAAATTACCAAATTCATAAATTCAATTCCTCAATTTCCGTATCCATTTGCTTAATTGTTATCATTATCATTTAATTCATTTATTTACCTATTTATCCATTTATTTAAAATTCAACCCTTATTTAATTTCTCAAATTACCAAATTCATAAATTCAATTCCTCAATTTCCGTACCCATTTGCTTAATTGTTATAATCATTATTCAATTCATTTATTTACCTATTTATTCATTTATTTAAAATTCAACCCTTATTTAATTTCTCAAATTACCAAATTCATAAACTCAATTCCTCAATTTCCGTATCTATTTGCTTAATTGTTATCATTATCATTTAATTTGTTTATTTACCTATTATTTCATTTACTTAAAATTCAATCCTTATTTCATTTTTCAAATTACCAAATTCATAAATTCAATTTCTCAATTCCCGTATTTATTCACTCAATTATTATTATTTATGTTATAATTATCATTCAATTTGCTTATTTGCTTATTTATTCATTTACCCAAAATTCAATCCATAATTAATTTCCATAATTGCCAAATTCATAAATTCAATTTCTAAATTTTCGCATTTATTTACTTTACCGTTATTATTCCGGTTATAATCATCACTCAATTCATTTACATGCCCACTTATTTATTTATTTAAAATTCCTTCCTTAACTAATTCTTCAAATTTCTTATTTCTAAATTCAATTTACAATTCCCAAAATTTCTAAATTTCCATGATCTTTTACTTAATCATTACTATTTTCATCATTACCATTATTCGACTTATTTGATTGCCCACCTATTCATTTATTAAGAATTCTATCTTCAAAATTCATCAAAATTCCGATTTTAAAATTTAATCTCCAATCCTCACACTTATTTATTCAATTTGTTTATTTTCTCATTTCCATATTTTATCGATTACTATACGTGATTGTTTTATTCCACTCTATGACATGCATGTGGCTACTTTGTCTTTGTTTACTAACCTTTATTGACATGAAGCAAATCAGCTCATCACTCAGGTACACTCTTTGCTTCTATTGTTCATTCGATTATTTTGTCTTGAGTGATTTTCGTTTGGGTGTCTATGTTTAATTAATCAATTGTCACGCGTGCCTCATTCTATTAGTAGAGACCCATTTTAGGGGCTTAGAGGGGTGCTGCGGTCTTTACCGTACCTTCCCGATAAGTAATCTGACCCCCGAACCCAGACTTGGTTTTTCACAGACCACCTTTTCCAAATAAGGAGTCACACTTAGGGTTTTTCTTTCTTATTTTGTTTACCCTTTAAAAATAAAACAAAAATAAGTGGCAACTCCAAGTCATTTTCTTAATCAATAAATCATTTTTCAAACACAAAAAAAAAAAAGCGAGTTCGCCATCGAGTGGGAACGCATGAGCCGAAATGCGGGGTCCACAAGTTCCTTTCTCACTTTGGCTTGTAAAACTCCAAATCATATACTTGATTATCATCTTTTCAAGATACACAACGAGTCTATTTGACATTAATTCTAAAAAACACTTTTAATTTAAAAAGTATTTTTGAAAAAAAAAATCAGATGTTTAACAAAATTTAAAAAAAAAAAATTTAAATTTTTTTAAATTACATGTAGTGTTAAACAACCACTTTTATTATTTTTTAAAAAAATACTCAATAAATGATTATCCTAAAAATATTTTCAAAAAATACTTTGAATAAAATATACTACCAAGCATAGTCTAAAATTGTCTATCTAATGGTTCTTGTGGATGACATCGTGGTTCCTGGCAACAATCTAACATTTCCCAAAATTCTCTTATCAGGACCTCAATTAAAAATAAAAATAAAACAAAAAAAATTGAAAGACCAATTTTTCTTCTAATAAATGGCTATAATACACAAAATAAAAATAAAATTTGAAAATGACACTCCGCTATAAAGTCAAGTGGCAACTGAGTTGCGAAAGTTTTTCTCATAACATGAACTTTTTAAAAGGATATTTGATCAAAAAGATTAGAATATGATTCTATATGATAAAAATGACCCTCTGCTATAAAAGTCATGATAATAGATGAAGTAAAAGTATAATCAACACTTACCAAATATTTTGGCCCATTGACACTGACATTTCATTGAAAAAAAAATGGAAAACATAATAAAAAATAATTCTAAAATTATCCAAATTTGTACAAAAAAAAATTACCTTTCAAAGAAAATTTTCAAAACATAACTTACATAGTCTGCAAACACATCATCTTATGGGGCAGGATATCTACACTCTTTCTTGTATATATTTTGTAACTTGTTGATGTAATAATATTAAAAAATAATAGAAATACTTTAATCTTGTTGGTGTAATCAATGGAAACAAGAAGAAACATACAATCCAGCTAATGGGGGGAAGAGGCACCAAAAAATGCATAGAAAGGTGGGGTTGGGTGAGAAGATGAGGACAGGAATATTTATCCATAGACAGGAAATAGAGCATATGATGAGTTGTGAAGATTATATAATGGGTGAGTGGGGAATCTCTCTTCAGACTTTTCATTCTCCATCCTCATCTTCTTTCTTCCTTTTCATTCCCTTTACCAGACAAAGCTGCCTATTATTTTTCCTTTTTTAGGAATATTTTAACATCATTTTTGTTTTGATGGCATTATAATAAAATAAAAGGAAAAAAGGAAGAAGTTTTTCAAATGCCACCCCAATTCTTAATATTTAATCTTCTTCTTCCACTTATATAATTTATTTTTATTTCCATGTCTAGTCTAAAAACCGTTTTTATAAAATAATTTTTTACAATAATTTAATTATTTTTAGAAATAAATTATTGTTTGATAACTTAAATATGAAAAAACATTTTCTTTAGGTGATGTTTCTTTTTTACTTGAATAGAAAAAATCAAAATATTTTATCTTTTCCATTCAACTAAAAGTAATATGTTAATATGGATCAGCATAATTAAAGTAAATTTATTATTTATAAATTTAATTTAGTTATGTTGGTTGATATCAACAGGTAATTTTTAATTGAATAAAAAAAGTCAAATATTTTAACTTTTTATATTTAGCATAAAAAACAAACACTACAATAAAATATTGTCCACTTAAAATATTTTTATAAAAATAAATAGAAAACATTTCTAATCTATTCTATAAAAAAAAATTATTTTCAAACAAATTCTTAAAAGAAATATTTCTAATAAAAAATTTTGACAAATATGTTTTTTAAAGATAGAAAGCTATTTTTAGAAATAATTTCTAAACAAGACCTTATTTATTGTTTGGAGTATAGGCCAAAGGTTAAATACAAATTGAAATTAAACCTAAATTCATAATTTATAAAAGATAATATTAATATTCAAAAAGTTTTATTAAATATAAAAAAACTTTGTGTAAATCAAAATATTAAGATGTAACTTAGACATGGGCAAGGTTTGAACGGATTAGACTCAAGTTTCGATTACAAAATACCAACCCAAGAATATTAGGTTTTGCATAGGTTGAAGGTTCAAGCAATTGATCTAAACCTAAATTTGTATATTATTTATTTATTTATTTATTTTTAATTGTATTATATATTGCTTTATTAAAATATAAAAACATAACATTGATAAGAAAAAACATTAATCGTTTTTAGTTTTTAATTATATTATACTACTGAGTTTATCATTTTTTTTCTTAGTTGTTAAAGTATCTTTGATAGTTTAATTTCAAGTTCATAAATAATTATTTATGTTAAAGTAGTCTAATAATTTATTTTATGATTTTAAGGTATTTGGTTTTTAATTTTTTATTTCATAATATGACTTAAATTTTATAAACTCAAATAATTGTTTTAATGGATAATCGATATGAACACATGGGAACTGTTTGGCCTAAGTTAACCTTGTAACCCACCAAGTTATAGCCTTACTTCTACATGAAGTACTCTCTTTCTCATTTTTATATTAAGTTTTTTTAATTTATAATTTTTTAAATAAAATTAATTAAAAAAGTATAGAAGTTCTTAGTCAATTATAAGTGTTAAGTTATAAAAGTTGAATGGATAAAAATGAAAAGTATTTGATGTAAATCAACTTAATAACTTAATTTAAGTTATTAAGTAAATTAAGTATGTCTGGTAAAATAATTTAATGGTATGATTTAAAATAAAAAATAACTTTTAAGTAATAAATAAAAATAATTAACTTATTTTTAAGTTCATTTTTTTATTTTACCTTATTATCTTTATTTGTCCTAATTATTTTCACAATCTCTTTTATAACTCCATAACTTTTATTATTACTTGACTTCATTTATCCTAATTATAATTTATAAAGATAAATATGTCAATTTGATTATTTATGATAAATTTGAAGTTAATTTTATCAAACAACCTTAATACTCAAGAGTAAAAATTAAATAATAAATTTTAAGTCAATAATTTAAATATAATTTAATTTAAAATCAACTTAAATCATTAAGTAATAAGTATTAAAGTTTACCAAACACCCCCAAATCTCAAATTAAATATTAAATTTAATTTAACTATTTCACAACGAAGGTAGTTAAAGTCTAAAATAATTTATTTCAAAAATTCAACGTTTTACTTGTGATATACTATATTAATAATATATGAATCAATAATAATGTTATTTGACACAAAATATTATATACTTAAATATAGTTAAAATAAAGATATAATTACAAAAAAAAATCCTAAATTATTGAGATAACCAAAAGAAATTCATACTTACATGCTAAATAATTCATTTGTTATTTTGCTTACATATAAATACGATCAAAAGTTATTTCAACTACTCTAAATTCTATGGACTTGTATAACACATTTTTATTTTTTGGACTAGCAAGAAATAGCATTTTATTTTTGGAGCATTTTAATTTTTGTTTTGAATATAAGCCAATGCTACACCCCATGTTAAGTTGATTTCCAAGTCGATATTTGATAACACTTAATATTTATTGCTTAAAGATTTAAGTTGACTTTTAAGTTGTATTGTTCTTAAATTATTAACTTAAAACTTATTATTTATTTTTCCCTTTTAAGTATTAAGATTGTTTGGTAAAATTAACTTAAAATTTATTTTAAATTATCATATTGACATTTTTACTTTTGTTAATTTTGATTAATATTTATCCTCATTATTTTTAACTCATGTTTATTTTCATTAATTTAAATCAATAAATTTATTTATAAAGCATCTATATTTAAAATATTATAAATATATAACACAACTCTAAAATATTTATTAAAAAAATATGCCATGAATGTGGAATCATAATCTTAAAATATCCTCACTACTATGGGTAAATGAGATAAATAAAATTTAAAATCAAAATAAGTTAACTATTTTGATTTAATATTTAAAAATAATTTTAAGTTATAATATTAATCCATTTTATTAAATATGTTTAATCTACTTAATAACTTAAATTAAGTTACTAAATTATATTAAGGTATTAAGTTGATTTACCAAACACCCTCTAAATTATAAATTCTTTTCCTAACAAAAAAATTAAGTAGGTACCAAATTTCTTATTGAGTTAAAAAAAAATAAAAATAAAAAAATCTCGACAAAATCATGACTAAAAATTTGGTTATCAATATCGATTCAATGAAAGTGAAAACGTGTTTAATGTCATCTCAAATTTAAGTATTAAATTTAATTTGACTAGATGATAGCCAAAAAAGTTGAAGTTGAGGTTGAAAATGATTTATCTAAATCATTTTACTAATTTAACCTTTTATTTAATAATATATATGTGGATAAGAATATTACTTTTATATGTATATATATATATATATAACAAAATCCTAAATAACTAGATAAGGTACAAGTAAGTGATTTTTATTTTTATTTTTATTTTTTATTAAATATCCATGAGTCTTTGGTACCAATTAACACTCTTTATGCCCTTATTCAGTCTCAAGTGGTGAGAGTTAAAATTAAAATTTAATTATTAAAAATTTTAGTATTGAAACCTATGATTATTAAATTAATAAATCATTAACACCCATGTGTATCCATCGCATCATGTAATGCAATCCATCGGATTCTACCCATACCCCCTTTTTTTTTTTTTATCTTTTTTTAATTGAATAATCCTTTAGATATAAAAAAGAAAAAGTAGAAGGGAGCGAGAGGGGGAAGAGATGTTGGGAAAAAACCTAAAAGGGACAAAAAAGGATTGGCCCCGACCCAAGAAGGTCGGCGTGACCCTGGTCAAACCACACATCATTTCATTTCGAAGACATCTTCACATGTTCTTTCTCTCCCTCTTTTTTTTATTTTATTTTTTACCTTTTTTTCCTTTTTTCTTTTTTAAATATAAAAATAATAAGTACATCGTTTCATTAAAATCATCCAATTGATCTATCACCATCAATTCCATGTCACATCATTATACACTTGAGGTGACATTTTCAAAGATTAAAAATTATTATTCCTGTTTCGAAATTTAGAATCACATGCCCTAAAACTTTATACCCTAGAGAATGAAAATCAAAAAATTATTTTAACATTTTGTAATACCTTTTTTAACCTGTTAAAAAGAACAAACATACAAACGTTTTCTAAAATTCAAACATAATTTTTAAACTTATAAAAAAAAAAAAAAAAAAAAAAAAGAGAGGTGGGGGGGTGGAGGGGGGGGGGGGGGGAAGGAGAGAGAGAGGAAAAGCTGAAGAATCTAAAGGAAAGGACATAGGAAGCGGTGGCAGCTGGGGTATCTAAACGACAAATGACAAGGAGCAGAGTCAGATATTGAAAGAGAGAGAGAGGGTTATATATATATATATATTATTATATTTTTTATTGGAAGGGCCAAATAGTTATCTTATTATTAGGATGGCATGCTCAGAGTCAGGACTGAGGAGTAAGGACTGGAGGGGGGTAGGAGGAGAGTGATGGGGTCATATTCACTCCTCATACTTGCACCCACAGGCCACAGCTGTGGACAACGACTACTGATTTTTTCCCTAATCCCCCTCTTCCCTCTACCATCTTTTTCACTCCCCAAGTCCTATCCCCCCTCTCTCTCTCTCTCTAACTTTTTCTTTTCTTCCTATTTTCCAACTTTTTTTATAAAAAAAAAATCAAATAAGATTACAGACCTTATCCTCTTATTTTAGAGGTTACCTATACAGTCAGGATCTTTTATTTGATTCGAATTCCATTATTTACAACTCATCCTGATAGGTTCACGTTATTCTTTATAATGTGTAGGGTGTGGACTTATGAGCAACATCCATCCTCCATCCACCTAGAGGGAATCTAAATCCACCAAATCATCTTTATTTAAACTGCTAAAATTTTGGAAAGCAAACCTATCTAAAGATTCTCATTTATTCCACCCACATTCCAAATTTTCCAAAACAATAATAAAAGAAAAGCCATCAACCAAAAAAGTTTTAATGAGATAAGATAAGGGGTTCATAAATTCCCCTAATATTCATTCAAAATTAAAACATAAAACAGAGGTTAGGCATTTAATTTGGGCATATCTTTTATGAAAGAAAAAGGGGGTATTAAATGCAAATGACACGAGTAAAAGAGGTTGACCTCTCTCTCTCTCTCTCCCTCCCTCCCTCCCTCCCTCCCTCCCTCTCCGCACAAACAAATTTATGTAATAAATGGAACCCAGGAGGAGAGGCTTGGTCCTTTTCTGAGCATATAAAACCAACAACCATAATGGCCACATTTCCACTCTGAAATTGATTTCCAATGTAGACCTTAAAATTTTCTTATATAACATCACACTCTGTGCTCTAGGATCGCCCATTCTATAACAACTTTAAAAATGATATACATGGAAGGGGCTTCCAGTGAATCCCTAAAAATCCACATATTCCAGAAATAGATTCTTCTGGGGTACTACAACATGGCTGTTTAAATCTGATTTTTATTGAAGCCAATGAATGAAAAACAAAGGCAACAAGGTTAAATTTGATTTTTAGGCAAGTCAGTGACTGAAATATGAAGAAATATCACTGTCCTAACGGAACTTTCAGGAAAAGCTTATAGGCGAGGAAATTCTATATAAGACTTTGTAAGGCCCTTTTTCAGTCAACCAGAGAGCTTTTAGAGAATAAATAAAAAAAGGCTGGGCTGGGCCAAAACACTGAAACAGTGCCTAAGAAAAGGGGAGGGATAGCAGGGTGGCGCCTCTGGCATGCTATAATATAAGTTTGAATCTTGGCATCATTTCCAAAACTCCACAGTAAACTACAAATCACAAATCATTCAAACAAAAAATAAAATATAATTCATGGAAAGCGACAGACAGGATAAGCTCAAGATGCTTACATGAATATTATATTCATCAAATCCTAGCTTCACTCTCACTCCCGCGCGTTCATCACAAACACAAAACACCATCGCAGATTCACAGTCATCAAACAGCAACAAAAGAAAACAGAGAAAACAGAGATTCCATATCTTTCAGTTCAGGTCAATAAAGATAAGAGAGAAAGGGAACAGCAAAAAACCCTGAAATCTAATCTAACATTAGCTTTCGGATTAGCGTTAAAGCCGCATATATACATCTAAAATCTGTGGGGGAAAAAAAAAAAAAAAAAAAAAAAAAAAGCGAATAAACCCCACCAACAATTTCATGCAATATTGGCCTAAAAAACAACTGAAATTTCAAAAAAAAAAAAAAATGCAAAAGAAGAGAAGAAAGATGATGATGAAATGTTAATTTGTTACCACCAACTCTCCTGATCACATCAAGTCCGATCTGTACGGTTCCTGCTGTTATTCTGTTGGCTTCTGGTGCTTCCTCCATTACTACTGCTGCCTTCTCTCTTCTGGGGTGATGAAAAGAGCTGACCAAATCCGAATACTCCTCCAGACTTTGACGAGCCTCTCAGTGAGCAGACTGGAACGTTGAGGACGGGAGTGACTCTGACGTTGGCTGAATAGGATCGCTCCATTCCTCTGTGCTTGAATCTGGGTCCGCCATTGAAGCTGCTCGGACTGCTCGAGCTCCTCTCAAGGCTCTGGAACACGATTTTCCCTGAGGAGTTCATTCTCGGACTGTCCACCGACACGCCTCTTCCGGATGAGTCTGGCGCTCGCCGCATTGGGCTCCGACCTGCTCTGGCGGCCGGGGGATGATCGGAAGAAGATGCTCTCGCTTTCACCACTCTCACCCTAGGTGGATTTGGATTCGTTGTGGCGCTCGCGTTTGAGCTTGGATTCGGGTTTGGATTTGCGCTTGGTTTAGATTTTTCTGAATCGAGGGAGAGTCGGGGGAGATCCTCGTGCTCGTGGCCAGAGGACGAAGATGAAAGCGACAAGCGAGAGGACATCGACACCGACTCGGAATCAGAATCTCTCAGCAACGGGAGGCTCAGGGACGCATCGGAGGCTGAAGATGATGTAGATTTCGAGCTTCTGTGGAGAAAATGTTTGAGAGATTTAGCGTTGGTGCTGTGAGAGGACAAAGAGGACGTCGTTTTGTGGTTCTCCTGCTTAGGGTTGCTGCTCTGGTAGAGTTTCCGCAGCCCCAGAAGCTCCTTCCATCGGCTGGAACACCTCGGAGCCTTCGGAGAGAAGAGGTACGGGTCCGTACACGACACCTCAGTTCTCCGACGGGATTTTGCCGTCTCGGGTGACCTAATCTCCGACGAGGCTATTGAAGCCACTGATGGACGGATCACAGAAACCTGCAGAGGAACAAGTTTGCCATCGGAGAACAGCTCATCCGCTGGAAGCATCGCCACCGGATCTTCAAGTCTGAACTCAAAATCACCTACGTCCTTGCCGGAAACATCCGGATCTGATACCTCCGCCGGATCCGACGGCTTCTCTGCTGGAGACGGAGACTTCCCTCCCGCCATCTTCGACTCCTCATCGGGAAACTCGCGGCTGAAGGAGATTCTAGGGCTGAGCCATCCATACGTTGGATAGCTCGCCGGAGGACAGTCGAGAAAGTTCTCCGACGACATGCCGATGTTATTCACACAAGCTGAAGCCATCATCTCCAGCGATCATGCACTTCACCACAGTTACACCAACTCAATCTCCGATTAAAAAACTACAACGATTTACAACAATCTCAATAAGAAAACTCCACTATCGGCAGATCACATAGCCAAGAAAACTCTTCTCGGCAAGAGAAAATAGGCCAGATTTGGACGTATTCCACTGGGCTAGGGTTTGGAAATGGTCGTGTTTACGAAAGTGAAGCCTTGGATTGTGTATATAGACCATCGGGTGTTTGTATATATTATATTACTCATAGTAACCCCGCGCCCCTTTTTATTACTGCAAATTAAATACTTTGCCAGCTGGCAATTCTTTTGTTGGCTCTGCCACCTGGCCATTTTCTTCTGCCATTTATTTGATTAATAAAAATTTTGCCACCTGCAAATTTCACTTGTTGACTTCTGCCAGTGGCTATTTTCTTCCTACATTTACCACCCACTTTCTTTTCTAACAAGAGCAATGCTACTTTTTAACTTTATTGGTTAATGAAAAGGAAGTATAAATTGTTTTTTTAAAAAAATAAATAAATATTTTTTTTTACACCAAATCCCCACATATCATTTCATAAAATTGTAATTAATAATAAAAAATAAATAACTAATATTTTATTTCACAAAAATTTATTCATAAATATGTAAATGAAAAATTAAAGGATATATACGTTATAAAAGGGTGATCGGAAACCAAATTTAAAATTTAAGCCTCCATTTTTTTTTTGTCAAAATTTGACAAAAATCTCTTTATTATTTTCTTATAAAAATAATAATTTCTTTTAAAATCTAAATGTAAATACTTGAAATAATTAAGGGCATTTATATCAAAAATTGATTATTCTTCAAGCAAAAATATAGAAAAAATTAAATTTATAGGGATTAATTTCATTCCTTTTAACCAATTAATTTTACATATTTGAATCTTGAATGCAACATTCATCCATCTTATTATTTATATAAAATTTTAAGGGATAATTTATTAAAATGAACAAAAGAAATATGAAATTACAAATCTAACCTTCCAGTTTTTTTACTCAAAAAAATACTCATTTTGAACAAGGATACCCTCACTTTTTTCTTACAAAATAATATTTTCTTTTAAAATACATAAGTAAATAATAAAAATATTGAAGGGTATTTATGTAAAAAAATAAGTTACTCTTCAATTTAAAAAATGGGAAAGATTGATTTTACAAATTTGAAATTTTTTTTATCCTTCCAATCCATTAATCCAAATTTTAATTTAATTAATTTATTTATTATAATAGTTTCTATTTTTTGACCATTATGATCATATAAATACTTTTATGGAAAAATCTTCACCAAAAATATAAAATAATTACCTTAATTCTCCATCATAATTTTGGTTTTGATTCAATATGATATGGACCCCACCCAAATGAGGTGGAGGCTCTTCATTTGTTGCCTCCACCTTGATTGAAACTATGACCAACTAATTGCCTTGTCAATATAGGTAAAAGACAAATAAATCCCAAATAATAGAGTCATCAAAAGAAAAGAAAAGAGACACAAAAGGCAGAAGAGAAAAGTGATATGATGGTGAATATGAAGAAAGCATATAAAGATTTTCAACTAGAGGTGGAGGGTGCTCAACTTCATACTAATCATATGGTTAGGAAGATGATTTGTACCTTTTTGTCAAGATTAATGTCTTAAAATCTAGATTTAGTTCTAATCATAAGCTTTAAAGAAAGTTAATCACTTAATCTCAAAGTTGGCAAAAAGTAGTGTTGACGCCTAATTCGGAAATGGTTCAGCCTTTTTTGATAAGGTACTTGTCCCATCGCCCTTTTAGGATATGAAATGAGAGTACATAAGTGAAGCTTTTACTCAAAAATGACATTAGGTTCATTATCAATTAGGTACATACTAAAAAACATATAACTTGCGTGTATATTCTAGGTCTCCTTACTTTATAGATTGGTATTAGTAAGAAAGGAAGCAAGTGTATCGAATTGTCAAACTCATGACATCTTAAAGATTCGAAGCATGAAATTTTTTGTACTCTAGGTTGATTTTCTTCCACTCGACACAAGAAAAAGTTTGACAATCCTATAGGCCGAAATAGTCTTACCTCCAAAGGTAGTACCACTTGGTTTTTTTTTTTTTTTTTTGAAAGAACGGTCATTAAGTTCTTTTGTAAAAAAGTATAAGGGTTATAACTTAACTGTTAGTAAGATAGAATAGAAAGAGTTAAGATTGATCGTGAGTTCATTTTCTAACGATATTACATATGAAAAAAATATGGATATAGATTGGAGTTTAATGTCCTAATATAATATGTTTGAGCTATGTAGACCTCCGTGTGTATGAAGTTATTTTTATTATTTATTTATTTATTTTATTATCGAGTAAATCATAATTGTGAGTTATAGTCTAAAAGAAATCAACAATCGCAATCATGAGTTATGCCTATGCAAGAGTATAATAATTGTAATCAACTACATATTTTTGTTCCTTATCTACCTTTTTTTTTATCAAGCTAGAATATAGTATGAAGCGTAGTTATTCATATCATACCACATGGTTGCATCAATATTGTTATCATATCTTTGTCAAATAAAAAAATAAAAAAAATAAAAATATCGATTACAAATGGCAATTGGAAAAAAAAAAAATTAATGAATTTGGATGAGAAGACAAGATGAATTTCATTTTTGTGATGAAGAAGATACAACCAAGCTGAAATTCTCATGCTCTAAGGTAAGATTCTTTTATTTATATTTATACAAATATGAATATGTCAAAAAAATACTATTTATTTATTTTATACATATTTGTTATATTGGTTATAATTGTTTATATCATGATAATACTTTTCGTTCTCATATCACAAATTTCATATCTCAATACCATTGTCACATTTTTTGTACTTTAATTACATCTTTTATATTTCAATCATATATTTTGTACTCCAATCATATTTCTTTTTATGCCTACATTACTCATATTTTAGTACCTTAATACTTGTGATCATAATTTTTGTACTTTAGTACCTTAGTTACATTTTTCCTAGTTTGATCGTATTTTTTGTATTTCAATCACATTCTTTGTTCTTGGGTTATATTTTTCATACTTTAATAGTTACTCATTTCATGCCTTTGTTATATTTTTTGTATTTATACCTTAACAACATTTTTTTATACCTTCGTGGCATTCTTTGTACGTACCTATGTCATATCTTTTGTACCTTAATACTTGGTTAGACTATTCATACCCTAATTATATTCTTTATGTTTAAGCTTGTACATTATTACCTTATTCACATTTTTCATACGTCACAACTTTAGTCATATATTTTATTCCTAGGTTATATTTTTTGAAAATTAATTGTATTCTTTATACCCGAGTCTTATTTTTTTGTACCTTAATATCTTAATCACATTTTTTTGTATCTAGATCACATTACTTAATACTTGATTATATCTTTCATACCATTATCACATACTATGTACCCGAGACACATTTTTCATAATCTAGTAACTTTTTTTGTACTTATTTTACAATTTCTATATATTAATACTTTTTAGGGTCCAGTGGACACCCTAGTCTTCAATTTTCATGTCATTATTTCTTGAAATTTCATTTTTCATACAATTATTTCCATATCAATTAACTAAAAGAAAACACATAAGCTTAACATATTATGAATATATGCCTATTTAGAATTTTTTTTTTCTAACTTCAAAATATTTATTTAGTATTAATTCACACTTAGCCACTCATTATACACTCATAAAAATTATGAAGTATTTTAAAAATATTAGCTTAATTATCGGAATAGACTTTTAGAACAATTAGTTAATTATATGATTCATTCATAATATTTTTTACTTTATTTATTTTTTGAATTGAAAACACTAACTAAAATCTGAAATGCCTACAACATAATTATTTTTTTGTCTTAAAAACTTGAAAATTAGATTTAAAAAATAATTAACCAAAAAATATTATGGATAATTACTATTAATTAAGAGAGGAGCTTGATGTAACTTAAAATTAGGTACCAAAAAATTTTAGTACTGAATTATAAATATTGAATAAGAAAAATGAAAAGTGTTTTATATCTTTTAGGCTTTAAATCTAATTTGATCATTTGATAATAGAAATAACTTGAGTTTGAAAATAATTCATTTTATAAATTTAACATTATATATATCATATAACATCCTTTTAAAATTTACGATAGAAATTGTTGGAGTTCTATGAAAAAGTCTCAGGAGTTAGGATGCATGCCAACTTCATATGATTAGTTGGAGTTAGAGATGACAATGAGATGAGTTTTTTTGGGTACCTGTTTCGTACTTAATAGGATAAGTTTGAAATTTAAATGAATGGTTTAGGAGTAGGTCTAGGATTTTTAAAAAAATCTAGGATGTGTTTGGGAAGGATTAACCCTGCTCTGCCCCACCCCAATTATATATAAATTAATTTTAAAACTTAATTTTTAATTTCCTATTTTTAATATATATATATATATATAATAAAATATGTTTTAATAAAATAAGTTATAAAAATTATAATATTTTAATTATTTATAAAATATATTTATTTTAATGTAATTAAAAATTAAAAATTTGTCAAAAAAAAAAAAAAAAGTTAAATGGGGCAGGACGAGTATGAGAAATTTGCATACCCGCCCTGGTTCACCACATTTAATTTGTTTAATGGAACAATGATATGAATTATTTTGAATAAACATGGTGGGATTGGAATGTGAGATAACTCATCCCGAACCCGCCCCATTGTCATTCCTAGGTGGAGTGGCACAAGATCTACCTCTTGGCTTATGTCGAGATATCAATTCCTCCACTACCTTCTACTAAGAAAATAACTAGTATCAAGTCTTTATCAATGAGTCTGTCCTAAATTCAAAATCTTAATAATAAAAGTAAAATTAATTAAATAAAGTTTTATTTAGGATTCTAATTTTATTTTATACAATAAAGATTTTGTTTTAAAAGAGTTCAATTTCAATTTAAAAAAAGATTTAATATATTTTTCATAAATCCACCACTTTTAATATTATTTTGTTCATCTTAATTAACATAATTTAATTATAAGTAAAATGCATTATATGTGGGTTTATGATTAAATATATTTTAATTATACCCTAAAAATATCTCATAAATAGTTAATAATAATAATAATAATAAAAAACCAAATTTTATGTAGAAAATAATTATTTTTTGAAAATCATAGTAGATTCAAGCACTAGAGAGATAAAAATAATAATTTTATTATTGCCTTGATCCATTATGCCATAACACTTCGGATGTGAACTTGAATCATCTTTTGAATTTTTAAAAATTATATCACGGCATTCATGTAAATGAAAATTCCTTAACTCTTCATTTATAATTTTGCTCTTTTTGGACACGCTAAGGATTTGTTCACTTACTTATCAATTGATGTACTCTTAAATAAAATATGTATGACTTTATATCCATTATACAAAATATAATTACGAATGACCACATATTATAGGATGAAAAAAATGCTAACAATTAAAACAAAATCAAGCATTAATTAATGAACAATCTCAGTTTGATGGAGACTTAGTCATGTTCAAGACCTAAGAACTATTGTAAGATCGGATAATTTTGTGTTTTTCTCTAAACATAAGCTTAAAGTCTTCCAAAAATATGTCTAGAGGATTGATGAGGCATGTTGAAAGGTTTTAAGGTCTTAATTTGGTCTTAAAAATGTGTTTTTGGTGAAACTAGTTAAGGTATAGGAAAACCACTTAAGCCAATTAAGCTCAACTAGGTAAAAGGACCCTTTTATCCCTTTAATTGGTATAATGTCATTTTAACAGATTGAGGTAGCCTTAATTGGTCGAGGACCAATCGAACTGATTGCCTAATCCTCAATGACCAATTAATTGATTGAATCAATTACTTGAATGGTCAAACGCAAGTTATGGTTTTTTGGATTTTGAGTTAGTTTAGATTGGATCAAATCGATCAATTCAATTGATCAAATCGTCAACTAGAACCTGGCCTGATTCAATTCACTTAATTAGGTTGGAATAAAATCAAACCGAGATTCAATCAGTTAACTTGATTGTCTAATCACTAAATCAACGAGCGAATTCGACTGGTTCACTTCTACTTTTCTATTTTGTTTTTCAAAAGCCTACTCATTGAGATCCTTTGTCTATAGACCCGACCCAGATTCCAATTATTGTTATTATTTTTTAAAATTCAAAACCTACAAGCCCAATGTCCAATTAAATTTTAATTTTTGTCCAAAGGCCCACCGAATAGATGGGGCCCAATGGGAAGCTCTTCCCAGCAAGCTGAACAAGTGAACTGATGCAAACGTGAATGACATATATTTTATATGTATGTATAAAGACTTATATAACTTAAAAATAAATATAAAGATTTATGATTTATTTAATATTATAGAATAACAAATAAAAAACAATATGGATAAAACAATTAATAATTTTAAAAATAATAAAATATAAAACTATTAAAATCTAAACAACTTTAAATAATAAAATCTTATTTTATAAGATTAATTATTAGTTTAATATATTTAATAAAATTAGAAATAGTAATATTTTAATTAATTTTCATATTTATCCTTAATTTATCAATATTAATGATAAAACGATGAAATGTGTTTGAAAATTTTAATTTTAATTTTTTTAATTTTTAATAATGTACAAATTATAAATTTATAATGTAATCGGTTCAACCATTGATCTGATTATTAAACTCTGAACCAATAACTTTTCAATTTAATGACCGATTCGATTTTGAAAACATTGTATGAGACCATGAGTATTTAATTGCTACTAGTAAGTGTACACGTGCCAAAGCAAGTGCAAAAAAATTAATTGGAATTAGATACGAATAAGATTACACTTTTTGGGTACCAAATTTTATGATAAAAAATTATTTTTTAACCAATTTTTTAGATTAAAGAAATAAATACCACCTTGGTCCTTAGCTATAACATTTACCAATTTTAATTTAAACACATTATTTATTTCTTTTACACTAAATTTGTAAAAAAATTTGTGTTAATTATTTTATATATAGTTTAAATACCCTTTTTCCTTTTATATAAGAGCCTTTTAATAAAAATTGGAACAAAAATTAATTAATTTGAGCAAGAAAGATTTTAGGATTAAAAAAATATTTATTTTAAAGAAGAAAAAACTTAGACGGATAGCATTATTGGACAAAACCCATTGGAAGAGTTGAGGGGAAAATTTTGAATAAAATAGAGAATGACAAAAGAGAGAAAAATTTTCAAACTTTAAAGAGAATAAAATTTATAATGGATGAGAAATTTGAAAAGTTTTCAAACTTTTAAAGATAAATTTTTATAACATTAATTATATTAATGGTGTGGTTTTAAAGAGAATAAAATTTATAACTTTAAGATATTTTTGGAATGAAAAAAAGTGAAGAGTAAATAAAAAAATTAATGATTGGTTTTCATACAATTTCTTTTAAAATAAAATAAAATAAAAAATTTATATTAAATTTAAAAATTCTTATGGAAAAATTATTGACTTATATTATGTTGTTAAAAATTATTTTTAATTTTTTTTTAAAATATATAATATATCAAATTATTCAATCAATCGGAAAAAATATAAAAGAAAAATAAGTTTTGTTCTAAATATATTTATAAAAAAAATCAAAAGAATTAAAATCTCAATAGAAAAGTTTTCATCATTTTGATAAATTTTATATTAAAATCTTAATATTTTTAAAATAATGTTGTAATTTTTTTAATAAAATTTAAATTTGTTTAAATAAATAATATAAATGAGTGATGGAACTTAATATTCAATAATTATCTATAATATAATAATAATTATTATTAATTTACTATTATTTAATTAAATATAAAAATTTAAAAGATTTAAATATCTCAAAATGAATGAAAATCATCATTATAGTTATAAAAAGTAAAAAGTTTCATGTAATTTTTTTTTTAAAAATAATTTATTTCATTGAAGAAATGCAATATAGGTTAGGATAAGAAGAAAAAAATTAATAATAAATATAAATATTAAATACATTTTATTTTTTTTTCTCAAAACATACTCAAATATGATTTAAAATATTTAAAATTTGTTATTAAGAAAAAAAAAAAAACCTTGATTTGTGGGAGAGTTCCAAAGAAACCCTAACTGTTATTCATCTTAATTCTAAATCCAAAATTAGAAAAACACTTTGCGATAATTTTCTACTATAGTTAGACTTCTTTCTATATATATTATAAATAAATAAAAACCAATTATTGAGGCTGATAAACATAGTATTGGTGGATCATAGGAGATGTATTGTAGTTACTGTTAGGATAGAGCCTCTATCAATTTTTTTTTTTTTTTTTTTTTATATCGAAATTGTTTAAATATATATAATCTCACTTTCCCATTCAATTAAATAAAATGTATTTAGAACTAAAAAGGGAGAAATGGGGAGCGAAAATGAAAAGTCAACATGACACTTACCAAAAAAAAAAAAGGGAATTAATTGGTTAAAAGAGATGAAATTATCCTCATTTTTGTTTTTTGTTTGAAGAGTAATCTATTTTTTTTTACATAAACATTTATTATTTATTATTTATTTATTTATCTATTAATAAAAGCATTTTTTTTGGTCAAAATTTGACAAAAAAAAATAAAAAAAATGGAGGGTTAGATATCCAAAATTGGGTTTCCAATTACCCTTTTAATAAAAAAAAACACAATTTAAAAAAAAAAAATATTTTAAATATAAAAATTTAAAAATATTTTCAAATTTATGATAATTACATAAATTCAATTAAATTTTTAAGCTATCTTTTGAATATGTAATGTTTAATAAATATCATATTTCAATAAATATTAAAAAAAACAGATTTTTGTCAAAAATCAGCTAATCTAAAATGAAAAATGTTTCATAGAATGTTTGAAATAATTTATTTATTTATTTTTGCTCTAATAAGGGTTTTTGGCTCAAAATTCTATTTTATTCTTGAAACATTTTATTAAAAAAGGAATGAGATAATATCTATATTTGGAAACATAACTTCTTTGTTTTGAAAATTGCAAATATAAGCTTATTTTGATATTTTTGTTTTTGGGCTTTTTATCTAAAAAGTGTTTGATGAGAAATAAAAATTTAAAGAAAATGGTTAAAAGGTATTTTTATTTTAAAATATTATATATCATACTTTCAAAAGAAAAAGGCCATTTTTATAAAATCATGTTTTCAATTCAAATAAGGGTTTTTTCTCTCTCTATCTATTGAAGTTATTTTTTCAAGTTTAAGAATTATTTTAATAATTAGACACAATATTTTTGGATTTTTCTAAAATTGGTAATCCTATTTTTTTTTAAAAAGAATTAATTAATTAAAAGGTTAAAAGAATGAAATAATTTTTATATTTGTGAATTTAATCATTTTCATGTTTTTTTTTTAATTGACTCATTTTTTATATAAATGTTTTTGATTATTTCAAGTATTTACATATATATTTTAAAAGAAAATATTATTTTTATAAGAAAAAAAATAAGGATATTTTTGTTAAAATAAGGTAAAAAAGGACAAAGGAATAAATTCCAAAATTGAGTTTTTAATGTCCTATTAATTAAATAACCTTAAAAAAAAATCCATGATCACCTATAGGAAATAACAAATTTGAATTAATGGGTTAAAAGGATGAAATAATCTCATAGCTGTGATTTTAACCTCTTTTATGGTTTATTTTATTTTATTTTATTTTTTTTTAAATAATCTATTTTTGACATAAATACTTTGAAAATTTTAAGTATTTAAATATAGGTTTTTTTTTTTTTTTTTTTTTTTTTTAAAAAATTATTTTTACAAAAAGAAAAGAACGAAGACATTTTAGTCGAAATGTGACCATTTTAATCAAATACCCCTAACAAAAAGTGGAAAAATTGGTGTCCTAAATTCTCAACAAGGTCCTATATGCAGATTAAGTGGAGCTGCACCCAAAGCTTGAATATGGAAGCAGCCCACAGTTATTGATACGGAGAGGCTCAGACATGAAGCTAAGCATTCCTCGCGCATGTGGGTCCTGGTGTAAATCTCCTGTCTCCACCACTCTCCACAAGCCCATCTCCTTCTATTCTTCTATACCATCGTCCTCCCCTCTCAAACCCCAAGTCCCACTCTTCCTCAGGCCACCTATCCACTCTGCAACCCTCTCAGACCTCCAAAAATGGCACCACTGGGCCAAAACCCTCCCAGTTCCACACTCAGACGACCCCCCAGACCCTACCCTCCTCCGCAGAGAGCTCAAATGGCTCCTAGAGGACGCTCTTGAAGACCACTCATCAGTTCCCCAAATGGGTAGTCACAGTGATGACAGACCCATAAAATTGAGGACCAGTTTGGAGCAGTTGCACTCTGTCTGGAGGCAGAGGATTGAGGAGAGGAGGCCTTTTCAGTATGTAGTTGGGTGTGAGCATTGGAGGGACTTAGTGTTGAGTGTTCAAGATGGGGTTTTGATTCCCAGGCCTGAAACGGAGGTTTTTGTGGATTTGGTGGGGGATGTGGTGACTAAGAATGGAGATTTGACGCAGGGTTTGTGGGCTGATTTGGGGACTGGAAGTGGGGCCATTGCCATCGGAATTGGGAGGATTTTGGGGCCTCGTGGGAAGGTCATTGCCACGGATTTGAGCCCTGTTGCTGTTGCTGTTGCTTCTTTTAATGTGCAGAGGTACAGCTTGCAGGTTTGTGATTTGAAGTTATTCAATTTATCGACTGTTTTGCCTTAAATAGATTGATGCACAAACGCATGTGTTGGGAGTCCACTGGTATTCTTATCGAATATTTGTCAGTTTGATATGCGTGCTTGGCATATTCTCAATGAGCTTTAGTGATCGAGGCAACTGGTAGATTAACTTGTTATCAGAGTTTGTAGAGGCCTTGATGCAAGAGGAGGTTGCTAGTGTTGGGTATTAATTAGAGCTCTATATACATTTTTGGACTATTCCCTACAAGATTGAGCTTTTGGAGTAGTTTAAAAACTATAACTTACAATACAAATTAAATACGACTTAACTATTAATTAAAAATATGCTTGGGTGAAGAAGCGTCAAGGATAATTGGGATGCTGATATGCACTCATAGTTGAGAATATGAATAGGAATTTAGGTTTATTCTGTTCCACAAATTGCCCTAGTCACTAAGCTGGAGAGGGACATTTACTATTTTTCAGACCCATGGAAGCTCTTCATTCCCCTTCCAATGCTTGATTTGTGCAGGAATAAAGAAACGATGTAGACTAGTTTTCCAATCATATCTTTTCAACTCAATATACAGTATCAATATCTTATATGATATTAAGTAATGATTTTATTTTATTTTCTTTTTGAGCATGCAAGGTGCTACTGATGCTACATTGCTTGGGTTGCTGGTAACAGACCATTAGCACCCCTGTTTCATTCAATCTGTGATCAAAATGAAAGTTGTGGAAAGCAGAAAGCTGTGATGTTCTTAGATGGTCTAAGAAAGGGCAAGTTGACTTACCTCACAGGACTAATTGAAAGGAAGCCAAGGCAAAGTATGCTTTTGGCTCTATGGCAAGGCTCTGCTTGGGTCTCAGTTCCACCCTTGGGTGTTTGGCTCAGCTTCTGGATGAACTTTGGAGGGAGCTCGAATAGCTTGACCTCAATAATGAGAATTGTGAGCCTTGAATTTTGGAGCTTAGGTACCTGAGAAGGTATGGAATAAATTATCTGGAGCTTGAACAATGGGCAAATTCCTGGGAACTTTGACTGGTTTTTCAGGGTGCTTGTCAGGCTTTGATTGCCTCCCAGAGCTTTTCCACCAGATCCCAAATGGAAATATTTGTTAGTTTATGTTTCTTAAGTTTTTATTGTAATTTGTAAATTTTATGTTTTAAATTATCAGTAGCAGTAAGGTTATGGTTATAGCTTTATAGGGAATAGGGTAAGCTGGCCATTGCAATTAAGATTATCAATCATAAGCTCTTCTTGATGGTTATAATACGAGAATGCCTGGACCTGTGCCCCTGATGTATCTTAATGAAGGGGATAGAGTGGGAGTGAGGCAAGGGAGAGAAAATGGATGGGTAAATTGCGAATCATCTGAGGGTCCATATGGCATGAAAGGTGGGAGTTTTTTGTGACTTTTGACTTAGTTTTTTTAACCAGGCATTAGTCCACAAAATTTTACATTGGCACTGCCATATTACACACATCAGACATGTGGTGTCCTCCATCATTTCCATTCAACATACACTTAGCTGCCTTATGCTTATTCCTGATTTCTCCACTATGCATTTTCAACAATGATGAGAGCATGGATTGCTCCTATATATTTTGTGTAAGGATGGCAAGGAAATGAAGCTACTAGCATCCAAACTCAAAAGTGCCAGCAGGGATAGAGGTTATAAGGATCCTCCACAATGGTGAATACATGATGGACATGCTCATATCAGCATTCTAAATAGGTATTTATATGAATGCATGAATACGTTCTTGATTTAGTTACACTTCTAGTCAAAGATGTTGCGACATTGTGAATGTTAACATTTGATAGTTCTTTCTAATGATGGAAAGGAAAAATCAATATGAAATTCACTAGATAGGCTAAAAACAAATCTTAGGAATCCTTGAAAAGTTTTATGTGAGGAAATCTAGGGGCAAAGCATGGACATAATGAGAATCTAGACATTTATTTTGTCTCAGAAAAATTTCATGGCCCTGGCATCTTGTGTGCCATTTTACAATCCTGTTACACTCACAATCTAAAATTTTGGTATGCTCTAACTCATCCAGGAACCAAGCAAGTCATACCACTAGCTCTTCTGCTTCCTCCTGAAGGTATTGATGCACTAGAGCTGCATCTCATTAAGCTAGGATCAACTCCTTATCCTTGAGTCCTCCACCTTGAATAAATCCTTTGCAATTATCATCGTTGTCATTTTCCTACTTCCTAGAAGTTGCTTCAATTCTATTTATTTTTTATTTTTTTATTTTATTTTATTTATTTATAATTTATGTTTCTCTCATTTTTACTTTTGACCTTTTTTTAGATTTTTTGACATACGTTCCCCAATTCCCCACTAACTTTATCAGATGGTGCAACATTTCCTCCTGTAAGGACCCCTTGCTCCTGCAACCATGTCAAACAATCCTCTCCACCTCTCCATAAAATCTCCACGTATCACATGATGTCTTCTTTCTGGAACATGCATGTCAAAGTTCCATGAACATTAAGTCTAGGTGCACCATCTATCTCACTTTCTGGAGACATTTTCAATTTCAAAATTTTGCATGCAAAGAAAAGAATATGATTGGGAATTCGACTATTCAAATAAATATAAATACATTTGCTGTATAGTATAACAAATAGATGCTAATACATTTGCTTTATACATATTTCCTGATCCTTTTTTTCTTTTTTCTGTGGTACCTCTTCCCTCTTTTCTTTTTATTTTTATTTTTGCCTTAAACATCTTTTCTGTCTTTTCTTGTCACTAACTTAAAGTTCTCTCAAAATATCACATGATTCTGAAGTTTCTGTTTTCAATGTGCTTGCCAGGATATAATTGAGATACGGCAAGGATCTTGGTTTGAACCTCTAAAGGATGTTGAAGGAAAACTTTCAGGTCTTGTGAGCAATCCACCATATATTCCAAGTGATCATATTTCTGGTCTACAACCTGAAGTTGGGTGGCATGAACCAAGACTTGCATTAGATGGTGGTGTGGATGGCATAGATGCTCTTCTCCATCTCTGCAATGGGGCTGCTTCAATGTTGAAACCTGGTGGATTTTTTATTTTTGAGGTACCAACTTCCATTTTGTTTAAGTTAGAATTTGAATGGCTTCATTGAAATTTTGCATAGTTGAGTCACTGATTTAATTTTATTTTTCTTCTAGTGTTTTGTTTCATAATAATACTTTAACGATGGGCTGTTGCTTATAGAAAGGTAAAAAATAAAAAATATGATTAAAATTAAAATTAAAATTAAAAAAAGAAGAAGAAGAAGAAGAAAATTTAACAATGAGTTGTTGCAGTCTTCACACAGTTGATTAACGTGGAAATGGTCAACAAGATTTTAAATGTTGATGTTCATGGATATGGTCAGGAGGATGATGGTTGCTAGCAGCTAAATATAGTAAGTTAATTTAAATTAGTATGTTTGGTAAAACTACTTCATGAAACTCCATAAAGTAAAAATTAACTCAAAGTAATAAGTTAAAAGAAATCATTTTTTCTAAATCCAAAATAGTTTGTCTCCCTCATTGTCCCAAGTTTTGACTTCTCATTAGCTCTATATCATTTGTTGAGGCCGATTTTTTCCTTTGTTCAGCACATCAAGACTGTCTTGTTCAGGCTCAGCATCTGGTCCTCCCTTGTTTTGCTCATCAGGGGCATTCAGGCTGCTCAGTATACGTCTCATCAACATTGATAATCTCCTTTGGCTCATCTTTCTTTTCAGGCCTTGGTTGGGACTGATTTTGTTGATTTTCATAATTAATCTTTGCTGAACCAAGTGTTCAATAAATAAATTTTTATTAAAGGAAATCTGCAGATTAATCATGAAAATTAAAATTAAAATAAGGACACAGGCTAGTAAATGTTGTATAATAATTTTTTCTTAGATTCTTAATCAAATAAAATAGATAGGGAAGTTACTGAGACAGTGAAAAGTAAAGCATGCAAATAGATATTTGCTTGCATATGGAAATGGAAAACTAGTCTACTGGTGCTGATGGTGAAAACTAAAGAAGCTAGTAGGGTTATTAAAAAACAAAAAGGAAAAAAAGAAAACACAAGAAAAGCCTGTAGTCCATTGAGTGGATTTCAGGTTATTGCGGAGTTGTATACTTTTCTATTTTCAGATCAACAATTGTTCATCTTGGAAGGATTGTTTGTCTTTCTTTGTATTTATCATTGAATGCAATGAATATGTTGACTTTGATTTGAAAAAAAAAAAAAAAAGAAAGTGTTTGATGTGGTGTGGAGTGTCTTGTGTCCTAACTTGGCCTCTCTCTGGGGCCTTCTTTTAAGGTTGCAACAGTATTGGATGCAATTATCAAGAGGTATGAGAGGAGACTTGGCAGGTGGATGAATACTTACAGTCATTTAACTTTCAAAAGGAGCTGATCCTTGATGCAAATCACTCTTTGCAAGTTTATAATTGTTGTCTTTCTTTTAGTTTCCTATTTCAGTGGCACTGAGGTCAGATAACCTTTAATGTGATTTTCGCTGCACAAGTTGAGGAGATGAATTTAAATCCCATTCCTTGTATTGAAAAAGGGATTGTTTACCTAAAATTGTTGGTGAGTTTTTAATGAACTCACCCTTTCATGGAAATGATTATGAATTTCAATTTCAGCTGCGGACAGAGATTGTTTATGGAAAAAAAAATGATCTTATTCAAAATATGGTTGCATTAGTGGTGATTGAAAGGTTTGAGGAAGTCACGGTGTGGTTTTTGGATGGTCATTTTGATGGGCCAGATTCTCTTATGAAAGAACTCTCATCAAGATGGGGGAGGGAGCTTGTCTAAGTTGTGTGGGAAGCATTGATGTGGAAATTTTCCTGAATGAAGATTTTCTAGATCTTTTTTGGAATTGTGGTGGATGTGAGGAAGCCTAGGTTAGTCATAACTATGGAATGGGGAAAGGGGGAGTTAACATGGAACATCACTTCTATCATAAATTTTCATGGTTTCAAATTAGAAAGAGTTAGTCCTTTGAGGAGATTTATGCAGTTAAGCTTACTGGGGGTGGACAGTGAAAGATTTTGTGTAAAAACACAAATGACCTCGTCTTTCTCCCCCTTTTTTCCTCTTTGGTGTGGAATGAATTGGGTAATGCCTCATTTTTCAGTCTACTAGAGCCTCGATCAATGATTAGTAGGGTATGAGAGGTGACTTGTGGAATTTTTGGGCTCTTTTGGGAAGAAAGAATAGAAGGGTTTGAAATCAATGGAGCTTATAATTACTAAATTGAAAAATCTCAGGCAAGAAAAATGATCGAGTTTTTTGAGAATTAACCCTCTTTTTGTCAATTTTGGTATACCCTCTATTTATTTCTGTATATTCATGTGCATGGTGGGTACATATGCATTTTATGCCCACTTCCTTTTTGCCGTTTTTTAAATTTCTTTTTCTTTTTTACATCTTGCTGCAGACAAATGGGGAGAAGCAATGCAAGTTTCTTGTAGACTACATGGAAAATGAATCCAAAGGCAACTTCTATGATGTTAAAATAGTACCAGATTTTGCTGGTATCCAAAGATTTGTGACTGGCTTCCATCACTAAATGATATAAGCTGTGGATCACTCCATACACTTGAAAATGGTAGTCATGGGAGCAAGTTGAGGGGAAAAAATAGGTATCTATTTTCGATTTATTGTTGAATGTATCATAGTCATTTATGAGATTCATGAGTATGCTTAAAATCATGTCTATGTTAGATACATTGATATGCATTTTTTTTTTGAAGAAATTTGAATTATATGTGGGCTTCTCCAATTTTAATCCTGCTTGTATTAGTATAGGACTTCAGCTTACATTTTTTGCAGTGCATTGCCCTAGAAATTTACTACTTTTAGTATATGCGAAGAAATGAAGTCTCTGCATACATTTTATATTCGACAATCTAGAAAAGGTTTATATACTTGTTTTATGCCAAAGAACAACAAATTAAAAAACACCAATGAGAAGAGGACAGCCCAACTGCCCAACTACACCAGAGTTATACAAAGGATGTCAAGGGCATGAAACAGGAAAAGTAAACACTCCACTGCAACCCCACCGTGTTTTGATAAAAGAATCCTTTAATGATTGAACTGATTGCTCAAGTCTTCAAAAGTTCTTGGGTTTCTCTCTTGCTAAATAATCTAGAGTAAACCAATAGTACTATACTTTGCCTTTCTTTGATTCTTCTCAATAAAGCCACTGGGCCATCTTAAAAGCACCTTTTTCATCATATGAGGTAGGACCAAATTTATACATTAGGAAGCCAGAATGATAGATGTTCTAAGACCATGAGCTACACCATAGTGAAGAAGGATATGATTAGCCTAGATCCTCCTCAATGAACCAAGCTTACACAAGAAAGGTAGCTGTAGGATTAGGAGATAGAAATGCTACTGAAGAAGTTATACTTTAAGTGAACTTGTTAGGAAGAAGAATCTGAGGACAAACCATATATGTAAGAGAAACCATGAACCAGAGTAGAAGAACTTTCCCATCAAAGAAAGGTCTCCATGTTCTTTCTCCCATAGGTATAGGGCATTGGGAGAAAGGCAATCAGAGGATAAGCAAAGATGCCGTAACTGCTCCCCTAAGTTGAGGTGTAGTGTTTTCTATCAACAAACCAAACACCCTCCAAAATTTAGTAATGTAGCAGCTCTAGGTGGTGCAGGATTTCTAATCCCCACTCAGGAGGAGCCACAAGACATGAATTCATTCTCCAAAGCATCTCAAAAGGTAGTGTCCACCACTTTCTTCTTCTTCTTCTATTTATTTTTCATATGATGCCCAAGAATAAAAATGCTAGATTCTTCTTCTCCAAAAAAAATGGAAGTATGGAGAATGCTCCATTTGGAGCAAAGGGGCTCTCATGGAAGTTTGAGAGGGTAGGGGAAAGATCGGATTGTCAAATCATGAACAGTGTGTTTGTTATTGTTTCTTACCATTAAGAAGGAATTATGTTATTGTCAAAGAATCAAGGGCAGGATGGTCTGTCTTAAAGATCAATCAGACTTTATGCAAAAATGATAGGAAAATGACAAAATATAGAAGAAGATAAAACAGGGTTTGAGCTCAATCAAGGAAGTAGCCAGTAAGTACAAAAATGGGAAGAAAAAAAAAAAAAAAGATTGAACATGATTTATATCTATTTGTATGTATGTCTATTATGCGAAAATGATAGGAAAATGACAAAATATAGAAGAAGATAAAACAGGGTTTGAGCTCAATAAAGGAAGTAGCCGGCAAGTACAAAAATGGGAAGAAAAAATTAAATAAAAAGATTGAACATGATTTATATCTATTTTTATGTATGTCTATATCATATATAGCAGAATATCTTCATCGTATAAATTATAATCATTCATGTTCTATACGCTAAATCCAGCTATATTAAAACTCTTATACCTCAAGTTTATTATTTTCATGATCTTGGAGTGCATTTTGTTGTCTAAATACTGGATCTCTCGGTCTATGCAACTCCAAATCATGCACCTACTCCCTCTAGAATCCTCCACCATCGTCCTCACCTTCAATCAATAGCTCATGCTTCACCACCCGTTTCCACTGACACCTTTAGCTCCCTCGCTCAGTGTCCCAAAGGCAAAACCAGTGGCCTCAAATTCAATCTCAACCCCTTCTCTCTCTTGAAGGCAATAAACCCCAAGATGAAGTTGACATTAAATTCTTGGGCAAAGACAAGCAAATAATCTAAGTAGAAATAACTATAATTTTTGTTTATATTATTCGGTAAATTTTAACATTAAAGAATAATGGTGGTTTTTATTTCCTTAGTAATTGTGCATTTTGGAGGCAAAAAATACGAAGCTCCACAATTCCCACAATTCCCACTAAGGATCAATGAAATGCTCGAGCGTAGGACATATGTGCGCCTAGTGTTCTTACATGTCATATCTTTAACAATCGTCTTTAAGATCTTTGGTAGTTTATTTTACAAACATTTCTTCTTCTTTTTCTTATTATTATTATTTTACCACTTTTATATGGTTTTCTTTTATGAGAAAGATGACTAGTACAGTGTCGAGAATTATCTTATACCAAGATTTAGACCACATCTTGATCCTTGTCCACATTATTAATCAGTTGCATTCACTTCAGATAATGATGTCGACCAAGTTGGACAAGCCTTCTTAGATGCACTCAGCTATAGCGCGAGCTTTTGGAAGGATCACAATTTTTTGATGGTCATATATCTCTTTGAAATGGAATATTCGATGTGGGCATTTGTTCTTTAAATTTTCATGAATGTGATTATAGGTTTAGAATCACAATGACATTACTAACATATTTATATGTTTAGGATCATAATGACTATAATAAATACTTTTACTACTATGATCACCGAAGTTATACAATATGTATAGAAAGTGGATCACCTCAAGGAAAACAATTTTCCCTAATCGTCCGATCTTTAATATTAGTCCAACATGCAGACTCTTAACAATTTAATGTCTATCGTTAAACCACCCCATCATTTTATCTTGTGGCATTAGAATTTAGATTTGTTAAGTCTTTGGTTTCCGGAAAGTATTAAGGAAAGAAAAAAAAAATGTTAAAGAAAATGGTTTTCTCATATTGGGTTTCACCATAAATTTTTTTAAAGAAAATTAAATATAATTAAAATTAGTTAGAAATTTATATATTTTAAAATTATTTAATTTTTATATAATAGATGAAATTAAGTGAAATGAGTTTGAAGAAATATATAAAAATAATTTATTGATTTTGAATCTATTTTTTATTTTATTTTATTTTTTTTTCTTCCACTTTTCCTCTTTTTTTTTCCCTCACATTTGCCCTCGAATTTTTTGAGAACCAAACATAGCCTAAATGAAAAATAAAATTGAACTAAAAAAACAATCCAAATAAAAAATTTAAAATTTTCTAATCTATTATTCTTTTTTACTATTTCTAAATAATTTTTAGCATTTAATTTACTTTCTAATATTTTATTTTAACATTTTTTTTTTATATATATTAGCTCCCATAATTTTTACATTAACATATTTTTTTGGTTAATTTTCTTCTAGGTTCTAACCTGGGTAAATTTTTGAGCATCCTACTTCTAATCTCTAATTAATCCCTCCAATTATATAAGTTGAAAATGGATTATGAAATATAAAAAACAAAATGGAGAAAAACTAAAAAAAATAAATATCTGAAAAAAATTAAAATAATTATTCTTCTTGAATTTCAAGCTAATATAACAAAAGATATAAGAATAAGAATATAAAAACACAGTGGGAGACGAGATATCTACGAATATATTGAGTTTTAGTTCTTTTTATTTTTTATTTTCATATTTGGTATTTATATAATGATGGATCTTACTAGTAAAAGTAGCCTAATTGGTTAGGGTGAACAGTGAGAAGTGTCGATCCAATAAGTGGCACATGATCTTGATTTTGAATCATATCACTGATAATACCCTAAATTTACCTGATGCTGATTGTCCCCATAGAGAGTCCTAAGAGTTTGACCATGGAAATACCATGAAAGATTGTTCGATTATTAAAAAAAAAATAATAATATGGATGTTGAATAGAAAACAATATTTTTAGCTTTTAAATTTATATTTTATTTTTTTATTTTCATAAAATGGTAAATTTTTTAACCAAAAACCAACATTTTAATAAGTTGAAATTATTTTTAATTTTATTTTAATATTAATTTTTTAACCATGTTGTTCCCGTTGGTTAATAGAACTTTATTAAATTTTCTGAATTATAAGCTTAGGGTTATGTTTGGTTATTGGAAAATGATAGGTAAAGGATATGGGGAGGAAAAGTGGAAGGAAAAAAAAGGTAAGAAAATAAAAATAAAAATTTTTCCTTTGAGCAACAAATCTTATTGAACATATGTATGTCAAAAAATTTGTTTGTTACTAGTAGGTATAAAGAGTTAATGATTCTTACAAGTGACACAGAGTAATCGATTGGATGTTGGCTATCTATATGAACTTTCAAGATTAAAAAGAGCCTAATTAGTATGAATATTATTAACTATCTTCTTATTATAACTTTGAATTTTGAAATTATGGGTTGCAGTTTAGGCCAAACCATGGTTTTCAAATTAGTGTGACAATTGGTGGGTGTTTGATAAAGCAACTTAATAACTTAGAATGACTTAATAACTTAATTTAAGTTATTAAGTAAATTAAATATATTTAGTAAAATAACTTATTAGTATGCCTTATAGTAAAAAATAATTTTAAGTAATAAGTAAAAATAATTAACTTATTCTTAAGTTGACATTTTTATTGTACATTTTTATTCATGTTTGTCTTAATTATCCTCATAATTTCTTTTACGGCTCCATGATATTTATTGTTACTTAATCTTTTTTATCCTAATTATAATTTATGATGATAAATATATCAATTTAATGATATAAAATAAATTTTAAGTTAATTTTATTAAATAACCTTTGTACTTAAAATAATAATTAAGTAATAAGTTTTAAGTCAACAACTTAAATATAATTTAATATAAAATTAACTTAAGTTATTAAGTAATAAGTATTAAATTAACACCCTCTTGAAGTCAAAATATAATTACTAAAAAAAAAAAAAGTTAATTAGAATTCAAAATGAATAGTTAAATAAATAAATAAATAAATAAATAATCTTCCTCTTGCGGGTCTTGCCCATATCTCCACCAAAACACAACTGGATAAATTAATCAAATTTATTTATTTTGTTTTATTTTTGTGTCATTCATTTTACTTTTTTGTATCCTTACGATGAAAGATAGCAAGAAACTAGAAAATTGCAAGAGCATTTTTAATTCTTTTTAAATAGTTGTGGGAAGTTTTTGATAGTTTAAAGTACGATTGGGAGTGTTTTTATTCGATTTGAAACGTTTTCTTAGGATGTGTTTTTTGGAGAATCACTTATAAAATTTTTATTCAGAAAGCACTACAAGTGATTTTTCAACATAATAAGTGACTTTTCAAAATTTTAAAAATGTTTATTAAATTTTGTTAAACACCAAATATTTTATCATAAACACTTTTTAGAGTAAAAGTAATTCTTAAAATCATCGTAAAAAAAGGCTATAAGTTACATGTAAAATTATTTTATTGAATATATTGAAGTAAATAACATCATTATATTTGAGATGCTAAATTTGTAAAGGCACGAAGTTATTACTATATTAACTTAAAATTAATCCTAATTATTGAAACTCGATAGATGAGAATAGGGATGATAGTGAATTAGGTTTTTCCGAGCACCCTCGTGGTTTTGTCCTTGATAATTAAGAGAAGTTTGAGATAAAAATATACAATTTTATGACAAGCTTGAGAAAATATATCACATTTTTTTTAACATATATATAGAGTAGAAAAATTATTTTTATAGAAATAAATTATAAAAATTATAATATTTATTTATAAATTATATTGATCTTTAATATAATTTAATTTTTAAAAAATAAAAAATAGAAAAATTTTGAAAAAAAAAATTAAAGGGGATGGGGTGTTATACCCACCTATCCTGTTCATTTTTATTTTTTAACGGGAAGGAAATAGAAATAAATTAAGGGGATGGGTCGGGATAGGCTGAATTTAAAATGTGTTTGACAGTGATTTTAGAAAACGTTTTACCCATTTTAACACTTGAATGATAAAAATTTTAAAGTATTAAAAATATTAAAAACGTTTCTTATTACTATTAAACATACTTTTATATTGTTTAAAAACTTTATTATTTGTTATTTTTATTATCATTAAATCTTCCATGAAGCATTAGGTGTGCAAATGTTTTGTTTTGGACTCATCAAATCATTTATACATTATTTTTCATACCAAAATATGTTTGATAGTGATCTTAAAAAGTGTTTTTAATTTTTCTAATTTTGTATTAATAGAATGAGCTTGATAGTGATTTTGAGAAATATTTTTTAACTTTTCTAATATTTGAAAAATAAAAATTTTTAAGTATTAAAAATTTTTAAAACATTTCCTACAATTATTTTCAAACACATTCTTATTAATTTATCTGTATTAAATGATTGTCATAGCCTTGACCTTGGATTGAAATACAACTTAAAATAAAGTGAGGAATTATTAGGATATAATTCTAACAGCATGATAGTTCCAAATCATATCCTCAAACATCATTTTTCTAACATATTGGTAGTGTCACTTGTTGTCTGGCCCACAACTAAGCACATTGTTGAAGTCCCATTGTCAATTTCCAAACAAAATCAATCCTTTTTTTTTTTTTTTAAATCATTTCCATCGGTTCTTTTATTCCATCATATCAACTTTATATCCTTAACATAGATTCCTTTAAAACCTACATAAATCAACTCAAAAAAATCTACATAGATCAATCCTTCTTTATGAGCTTAATGTCATGAATTTAGGCTTTTCTTGAGCAGAACTCATTTTATGATTCACTTAATTTTATGCAAACATGCATAAAAAATGAAGTTCTACCATGCATGGTGAAATTAACATAGTTCAAAGTATCGATTGCTATCAATATGTATTGGTTGAGTCAATTCTGTTTCAATCATATTGCAATGAGTTCAATATGATACCAATATGTATTAATTCTCAACATGCTTTAATAATAATTGTTTAGATAATATTAAATGGCGATGTTAATTTTTTTTAATTCATGTCTTTATAATTAATTTTTTAAAATTTTCATTAGCCTTTTATAGTTTTTAACTAATATATTGTGCCAATCTGATATACCGAGACCGATGCACCTCAGGATTTGTCAACTCAATACTGCAACTTTTAAGCATGGCAATCAAAATCAATCCCTTTTGTCCTACCTTTGGTTTTCTTGTGACCATTTCTTCCAATTTCTTTTATTCCATCAAAATAATATTTATTCTTTAAAATCTTTATAAACAAACTGTCCAGGGCTTAGTGTCACCCACTTAGGTTTCTATTAAGCAGTTGTGTGAGTAGGGCTTGTGTATGCAAATAGACATCAAACATGGAGCTCTTCTTTCTCTCTCTGTCAGCATTTCTCACCATAACTGCTCTTGCTCTTGGCATCTTCACTTCTAAGAAAAGCTCTGCTACTAAGACCAAACTTCCACCGGGTAGCTTCGGGTGGCCGATTATCGGCGAAACCATTGAGTTCTTGTATGGAAAACCAGAGAAGTTTGTGGGAGAAAGGATGAAGAATTGAAGTACTCCCCACATGTCTTCAAGACAAAGATACTGGGAGAGAAGACTGCAGTTATCTGCGGCCCAGCCGGAAACAAGTTCCTCTTCGCCAATGAGCAAAAGCTTGTTATGGCATGGCACTAGCATCCCATGCAGAAACTCTATCGCTCTTACAAAAACACTGCTTCTCCTCCACCTACTGCTGCTCCTTCCCCACGAGGGAATGAGATGGAATGTTGCGTTCTCCGGGCTTTCTCAAACCACAGCGTCTCATAAACTACATGGGAAAAATGTGTTGTGCCAGCGAAAGCTTTTGATGCCAACAATGTTAGTTCAAGAACACAAAGATAAAACAATCACACATACAGTACACGAGGTTTTAACGTGGTTCGGCCAACCATGCCTACGTCCACGGATGAGAGAGAATGATTCCACTATACAATAAAGAATATTACAGAGGATAGAACCAGATACAACTATTGGGTTCCCGAAACATCCCATGTTTCCCCACTCCTTGTATCCATACCCTACTATGAGCCCTCTCGCTCCACCGGGTACCTCCCGTTCTTCCTCACATCTCTATCCACCTCGTATAGTCTTTACAAGCCCATCTCCATCTCATAACTTTTTCCCCTCGTGACCTAGAATATTTATAGAGATATTTCCAATAACCTTCCTTATTCTATAAGGAAGTCTAATATTACAATAATATATCAACCTAGAAATATTCTATATAATATTCTTTTTTAAAAAAAGGAATCTATACTAATTAGGAATTTGGGACACTTCCTAACAATGAGAATTCCTTTTGTTTTCATCTTGTGTGCTCTGTGATCTTTTACTCTTCCAGAAATCTTCAACTCAAGCTCTGATACCAATTGTTGTGCCAGCGAAAGCTTTTGATGCCAACAATGTTAGTTCAAGAACACAAAGATAAAAACAATCACACATACAGTACACGAGGTTTTAACGTGGTTCGGCCAACCATGCCTACGTCCACGGATGAGAGAGAATGATTCCACTATACAATAAAGAATATTACAGAGGACAGAATCAGATACAACTATTGGGTTCCCGAAACATCCCATGTTTCCCCACTCCTTGTATCCATACCCTACGAGCCATCTCGCTCCACCGGGTATCTCCCGTTTTTCTTCACATCTCTATCCACCTCGTATAGTCTTTACAAGCCCATCTCCATCTCATAACTTTTTCCCCTCGTGACCTAGAATATTTCTAGGTTGATATATTATTGTAATATTAGACTTCCTTAGGTGTTAGGAAGTGTCCCAAATTCCTAATTAGTATAGATTCCTTTTTTGTAAAGAATATTGTATAGAATATTTCTAGGTTGATATATTATTGTAATATTAAACTTCCTTATAGAATAAGGAAGGTTGTTGGAAATATCTCTATAAATATTCTAGGTCATGAGGGAAAAAGGTTATGAGATGGAGATGGGCTTGTAAAGACTATACGAGGTGGATAGAGATGTGAGGAAGAACGGGAGGTACCCGGTGGAGCGAGAGGGCTCATAGTAGGGTATGGATACAAGGAGTGGGGAAACATGGGATGTTTCGGGAACCCAATAGTTGTATCTGGTTCTATCCTCTGTAATATTCTTTATTGTATAGTGGAATCATTCTCTCTCATCCGTGGACGTAGGCATGGTTGGCCGAACCACGTTAAAACCTCGTGTACTGTATGTGTGATTGTTTTATCTTTGTGTTCTTGAACTAACATTGTTGGCATCAAAAGCTTTCGCTGGCACAACAATTGGTATCAGAGCTTGAGTTGAAGATTTCTAGAAGAGTAAAAAATCACAGAGCACACAAGATGAAAACAAAAGGAATTTTCACTAAAGGTGGAGTTGATTGCTCTTTCATGGTGATATGATACAAAAGGTTTGTGTCATAGAGAGCTTGAAGATTAACTTCATGGAATTTGGTCCAAGGTGGAGATTGTTAGGAAGTGTCCCAAATTCCTAATTAGTATAGATTCATTTTTTTGTAAAGAATATTATATAGAATATTTCTAGGTTGATATATTATTGTAATATTAGACTTCCTTATAGAATAAGGAAGGTTATTGGAAATATCTCTATAAATATTCTAGGTCACGAGGGGAAAAAGTTATGAGATAGAGATGGGCTTGTAAAGACTATACGAGGTGGATAGAGATGTGAGGAAGAACGGGAGGTACCCGGTGGAGCGAGATAACTCGTAGGGTATGGATACAAGGAGTGGGGAAACATGGGATGTTTCGGGAACCCAATAGTTGTATCTGGTTTTGTCCTCTGTAATATTCTTTATTGTATAGTGGAATCATTCTCTCTCATCCGTGGATGTAGGCATAGTTGGCCGAACCACGTTAAAACCTCGTGTACCGTATGTGTGATTGTTTTATCTCTGTGTTCTTGAACTAACATTGTTGGCATCAAAAGCTTTCGCTGGCACAACAATTGGTATCAGAGCTTGAGTTGAAGATTTCTGGAAGAGTAAAAGATCACAGAGCACACAAGATGAAAACAAAAGGAATTCTCATTGAAGGTGGAGTTGATTGCTCTTTCGTGATACAAAAGGTTTGTGTCATGGAGAGCTTGAAGATTAACTTCATGGAATTTGGTCCAAGGTGGAGATTGTTAGGAAGTGTCCCAAATTCCTAATTAGTATAGATTCCTTTTTTGTAAAGAATATTGTATAGAATATTTCTAGGTTGATATATTATTGTAATATTAAACTTCCTTATAGAATAAGGAAGGTTGTTGGAAATATCTCTATAAATATTCTAGGTCATGAGGGAAAAAAGTTATGAGATGGAGATGGGCTTGTAAAGACTATACGAGGTGGATAGAGATGTGAGGAAGAACGGGAGGTACCCGGTGGAGCGAGAGGGCTCATAGTAGGGTATGGATACAAGGAGTGGGGAAACATGGGATGTTTCGGGAACCCAATAGTTGTATCTGGTTCTATCCTCTGTAATATTCTTTATTGTATAGTGGAATCATTCTCTCTCATCCGTGGACGTAGGCATGGTTGGCCGAACCACGTTAAAACCTCGTGTACTGTATGTGTGATTGTTTTATCTTTGTGTTCTTGAACTAACATTGTTGGCATCAAAAGCTTTCGCTGGCACAACAAAATGGACTCCATCACGTAGCAGCACCTGAAGATGTATAGGGAGGGAAGGCAGGTGGTAGAAGTGTTTCCAGCTTCCACCGTATTCACTTGAACTCTTGAAACTGACTTCTTGATGGGGCTACAAGAACTTGAGCAACACCGGATAGTAAAGCTTGTCAAGAAGTTTGATGGCTTGACGTTTGGGCAACACTCCATGGCCTAGCCCTTTCCCGGAACCGCCCTCTATCTCGCAAAGAAGGCGGCGGAAGTGATAAGGAAGGACCTCCGATCCATAATTAAGGACAGGAAAGAGGCTTTGTCAGAAGGAAACTTCACTATGCATGATGTTCTATCATATATGATCTTAGCCGGGGATTCCAGGGGGAGGATTATGCTGGAAAATGAGATTGCTGATCGGATTATGGGGTTGCTAACTGCAGGCTACAATGCAGTTGCCATGACCATAACTTTCTTCATGAAATAGACCCAAAATCCAAGATAAAATCCTTGCAGGCAAGAAACTTCCAACTTAAGTATATTCCATCTTTAGCTCCACTTCATATACATTTTTCTCAATCATTTAACAACTTAATAATATTTTCAGTGAAACCATGATTTAGCATGGTATTATAGCCTTGTTTTTCTGAAGTCATTTTGTCTTGTTCAACTCCCGTGTGGACATTAGTGATTTTGTTCATTCAAGATTATTCTTCAGTGCTGCTTTCCCACAAATTAAAACTTTCACCTCATTGCAGGCCTAACTTTCAATTACTATTTTATATGTAAATATTTTAAAATGTTGATGGGGTTGATACACTACTGAATCAGAGCAAAGGGAGATAGCAGCTTCAAAAAAGTTGGGTGAGGCTCTGGATTGGTAGGACATGCAAAAGATGAAATATTCATGGAATGTGGTGAGTAAAGTGATGAGATTAGTGCCTCCTCTTCAAGGGACGTTTAGAGAAGCCATTAAGGAACTCATGTATGAAGGTTCTACCATTCCAAATCCATTTGCAGTTGTTTAAGCTTCCTATATACATATATGAGCTTATGTTTTGTAGTTTTGTTTGGTCAGGTATATTGGACAGTGAGCAGCACAAACAAGAACCCAGATTACTTTCCCAACCCAGAAAGCTTTGATCCGATGAGGCCCGAAGAAAGAAACAGTGTGCAAACTCCATACACATATGTCCCATTTGGAGGAGGACCAAGGCTGTGCCCTGGAAAAGAGTATGCTAGAGTAGCTGCCCTCACATTTATTCATCATGTAGTGAAGTGATTCAAGTGGGAGGCTATGGTTCCTGATGAGAAGATTGTAGGTGACATGATTGCCATTCCAGCCCAAGGACTTCCCTTTTTCTATATCTATGTTGTAATTGGGTTATGTTTTCCATTCTTTTCAAGCTTGAACCATATTGATTTTCATGGCTATAGCCTACCTTTATAGTTTTTCCTTATGATGGGCATAGGATGCATGTAATATTTTAGCTTAATGATGCATATATATATACATATAGATAGAAGATAGTCCATGCCATCGTAAAAGGAATTTGTGACCTATCCCCTTAGTGGGGATTCCTCATCGTCGACCCATTAAGACGGGGAATGGGAAAAAATTTACTAGCGAGCCGGGGCAAGGAACCCTCCCCGACCCCTACGTCTCTATGAATTGCTTGGACTATAGCCTCAGGCTCAGGCTGGGCTAGTTGGGGAAGTAGGGTTTGGATTGGTTTGAGTTAGCATTACGAAAATTGACAATGGACGATCTTGGATGTGAAACAATCAAGAAACCATGACGGGAGCTTGTGGGCTTTATGGCCCACTAACTGCATGGGAAAAGCCCAAGGTTTGAGCCCATTTCGGCTGGGCTTGGGCTTCAGCTAGCCTGGCCTCAAGCCAACCGGCCCAATTTACATTAAATACAAAGATAATTCCGAAATAATAGGAATTGGAGAAAACTCAACTCATCCATTTTAACATAATTTTCCCAATTTTTTATGGAAATTGTTTAATCATACATCATAATGCATTGACAAATTAACAAAAGCTTGGCAGTGCTATTACAGAATGATTAGTGCATTAATTCGGGTTTAGTTCACATTGATACACAATTCATAAAATTTAAACCAATGGCAGTAGTCTATCAACTCTATAATCATCATTTTAGCAAAGCTAATCCAAATTCTAGATCCTGATCATTTTATCATTATAAGCAACTAAGGAATTCTGTGAGCTTGGAGGATGCAGCCATGCCACTAAGTATAGCACCCTCAACAGTTGGACTAACACAGAAGTCTCCACAAATGGCTACTCTCCTCTTCCTATCCCAGAGGCATTTCTCCTCCCTGGCTATGCTTGCAGCTGGAAAAGCACTTCCCCTGCATACAGCAACAAAAAAAAGAAAAAGAAAAAGACAAGTCCTCAACCCCAAAACATTTCAACTAAGGAAGTGACTACCAATTCTTATGTTGAAGGTGAAAAAATTTGACAAAAGAGGAAAATGAATAAAGAACAGTTGTATACAAATTTTCACTGAAGATATAGTGAAATATGAGGGAGTTGTATGCAAATTTTCACTGAAGATGTAATGAAATATGAGGGGAAGATCAGGGAAAATGATGAACTTTGAAAGTTATGATGCTAAGAAGTGAGGAGAAATGGCACCATGTCTTTGGCCTTTCACATTGACCAAATCAGGGCCTTAAATCCAAAATAGTTGAGGTCATTTCAAAGAATTTGTTTTTGCTACTAGCTTTGTCTATGGCTGTACAACCATCAGAGACTGTTTCTTTTCTCACCACCTCAGCCTACAGCTCTACCGGTCTTCCTCATTGGTATCAAATCTCTTCGAGTGCACTCATATGTCTTTGTTTCCTATGGTCAAAGTGATCTCCAAAACACTTACCATTATTTTGTATTAATCTAATGAATGCAGTGGTAGTGATTGACACATTCCACTGGCACTGCCCATGATCCAAGTTTAACACAATCTACAACAAATAGCTTCAAGGTGTAGAATGTTATTATGCAGTAAGCCACAATTGGCCATTCTTGCTGGCAACCATACTCTATTCTCCCATGAGCAGTTCTCCATATCCCAAGGGCCTCTTCATGAGGCATGTCATTTCTATTGGGTGTTCTCTCTTTATCCTCAGCATCTTTCATAAGCAGAGTCACTTGATGCTTAGACAAATGCTGACCATGAAACCCATATCACCATTTGGAAAATGCAGATCTTCCTAGCTACAAGTAATCTATACTCAAATTCTAGACTTACGTGATATTGATCTTTGTGCAGAAACAAGACTATTGCATAGTGAATAGAGACACTTCATTCAACTCAGAATGCAATCCAGTATGCGTGCTCCACAGGTCATACAAATACTGCCAAATCATCATGAATAGCTCTCCTTAACCCAGCACTCTATTTTACCTTCCTCACCTACTCTTGTGAATGGCTCTTAAAATTTTTCTGTGTTCTGAACAAGGATGTCTTCTCCCAGTTGAAAGGGCACTACACTTCACATGGAGACTTGCTCACACTACATAAGCAAGAAACCTACTCTTGGGTTTAATTTCATCCCATGTAGCCACTTCACCTCTACCACACCTTCCGTGGGTCTCTTGAGTTCAACCCCACAGCATTTAAGCTAACCCTTTTCTTTTGGCCCTAGTGAACTGTACCCTCATTCCCTCAGTTGACTCCAATTGAAGAGGAGGCCTACATTTTGTCAACCAATTGAGGAAGACTTGCAGGTTCATATTTCTGCATTACTCTGCAGATTTTGGTTTTGCATCCTTGTTGCTAATAACATGAAGTTCCTTGATGTTTCTAAAGCCTTTTAAAGCCCCATGGCAGGTTCTTTTGATACAAAGATGGCCCTCATTGGAAGGATCTAGAAATAGTCAACAGATGAATATCATCTATGTACTCCACAACCCATGTCTCGTTTGAGATCAAACATCTTGGGCTTGTTCATAATTGGTAAATAGAGTGTTCATCATTAATTTTATCTCTTCCCGTGTTTATAGGTAGTTGATCAGGCCTATATTGTCATTCCTCAATGCTATGCCCTCATAAAGCTACTTTCTCCAACTTTTGCCTTAGCAAAGCAAACCTTCTAATTTTGAGCATGGAGTACCAATGACACAAAGCCGACAGATAAAACTTTCCATAGAAGTTGTGAACTGGGAGATGTGCCTTTTCATTACATTATCAGCATGTTCATACTTTTCAAACCATTACATGCAAGGTCATGATTGATCAATTTCCATCATGCCTTTCTCTCAATTTCCTGTGCAAAATTGCATCATCTTTCATGTGGTCCCATAATAATTGTTCAAAGTGATGAATTTCTTCATTATCATGAAGTTACCATTTACCTTCACACTTTTCCATGAATTCATTATCCCATCTAGCTGAGAAGTTCAACAGTTGTTTCTCTTTGTGATTTAATATGGTGGATAGCATGTTGGACTAAATTGTAGAACTCATGTTCATGTAATTGTCCTGCTCCCTGGTTTCACACACTTCCAATCCAAGTATTTTTCTCTGATACCACATCTGACATAGAACAACCCTTAAAATAGATGCCTAAAAATCAACAAACAGCAGGCCAGGTCTTAATTTTTAAGAGTTTACCAAGGCTAATGAGGAATTAGGATTCATAGATCAACTAAGTTTTAGATTAGCTATGCTGCTTGAATTCAAAATGAACAGCTTGCTAGAATTTCAGGAGATGAAGGGAATTTCAAGATTCTAAAGTTAATGTAAGGAGTACAAAAGTATGGTTAGGGTCCACGATCAATGGGTAGGGCTCTCTAAATGAAATTAGAACTGAGGAAAAACTTATATCAATAACAGTAGGTACAGGAACAAAGCACAAAACACCAACTACAATGTCAGAGCCCAAATTTGAAAAATTGATCAAGGCTAGGCTTTCAGACTGAATTGAAGATGAAGGAATGATTGATTTGTCTAATGGGTTGCCTAGAAATAAAGTAAAATACAAACTCACTTTGATCTTAAGGCCCAAACTTGGAAAATGACTGGAATACCACCAGATACACAAATTTCAGGCACCTAAATCCAAGGAGGCTAAAACCAAGTGGGCTCACCATACCCTCCCAAGAATACTCCTCTATTATGTGGACCTATGATGGGATCAATTGATCCACTGGTATAACCATCGAGGACTTCCCCCCTCTCTTTTACAATTTAAGAGTCTCCTCACCATTCTCCAATACAATCAGCAGGAAGTCCTAAAAATGCTAAGATATATAATATCTATTGAATTCTATATGTAATTGCAGCAAAGCCATCCTTTGACTAACCTAATTTTCCTAGCCCAAGCCATACAAGTAAATAAATAAATCAGGCCTTTAAAATTGGTCATCACCTAGTTTTTAGCCCTCCAAGCTAAGCTCAACCCTAATACCAAAAAGGTTTCCAGTACAATGTTTAAAAGGAAAAATCTGTTTGTAATAAACCAATAATTGGCTGTTAAAATGAGGGCTTTAATTTAGATACTAACCATCTGTGAGCCTTTTTGAAAAATGGCTGAGATATTGTGAGTCCTGTCCTCTGAAACTCTTCAAATAGCTCTTCAGCCACTTTTGCTAATGTTGAACTTGATGGCTTCTGTAATCCAATTTGAGCAACAACACCCCTTGCATACTCCATTGTTGAATGCAATACCCAACGTTCACTTTGTGGCACAGAAGAAAAGAAGTAAAATTGAATAATGAATATGAACAGATATTTAAATTCACCATTCTCCCCTGCTAGTCCACAGAGTAACCAACATAATAGCACTTACCTAGTAGCAGGATGCCCTGGCTTGCTGCTGTCACAGAAGGCCCAGCTCAGAATTTCAGAATTCTTAAATGAGAAGCCTTTTACAGATATCTGGATCATGAAAAAAATCAGAGAGAGAGAATTGATCATTTGAAATTATGTATCCCATATTTTTTTTTTTGATAAGTAAGAGCAAATGCAATAAAAGAGGCAAAAAGCCATCACGTATACAGGGGGTATACAAGGCAACAAAGACCTCTACAACAAAAAACAAAACACCCACCACCCCTTATCTGGAGGCTAACCACTCCAGAAAACCTATGAGGGAGACCGGCTCCTCTCCCATGTACAATTTAGTCCAATCACATAAATTACAGACAAAAGAATGTTTGAATTTCTGAATTGCAAACTCTCCCCCTTTAAAAGCTAGCCTATTTCTCTCCTTTCAAACCGTCCAAAAAATAAACAACGGAATAGATTTCCAAAGTTTTTCCCTTTTTTTCCCCACAAAGGCTCCCCTCCAACTAAAAAGGACCTCCTTAACAGTTAGAGGAAAGACCCACTTGACTCCAAACAAACCCAAAACTAAATCCCATAACACTTTGGCCACTGTACAATGAATGAGAATATGATTTACGCTTTCCTCTTTACAACCACACAAAAAACAACGGTTGGGAAGCTGCCATCCTCTCTTTTGGAGTCTGTCCAACGTCATTATCCTCCCCCAAGCGGCCTCCCAAGTGAAGAACACTATTTTGGTTGGAACTCTCTCCACCCAAATGTTATTTTTTGGAAAAACAGTAGACAAGGGCTTTCCAACAGGCTGTAAGCTTCCTTTACCCTAAACTGTCCACTGTTTCCTTCTTTCCAAAAAACCGAATCGTCCTCCACTGTTATCATGTTACCCCTCAGAACTTGGAGCAAGTTGCCAACCAAGTCCATCTCCCAATCATTAAAATCCCTAGTAAACCTCAGATTCCAGCCACCTTCACCAGAATTCTGGTCCCACATTTCTTCTAAAGTTGCGCTCTTATGGGCTGCCAAAGTGAAGAGGTGCGGGAAACTTTGGGACAGAGTTGAACCCCCACACCACCAATCTGTCCAGAATCTGATTTTATTGCCCTTTCCCGCTTTAAAAGCCATTTTTTCCCAACACCAGCCAGCTTCCTTCAATATCTCCTTCCACACCCCCACTCCAAAGGCACCCACGGCCTTTTTAGTCCTCCAATCAAAGTCCTCTTGCCCATACTTCGCTATGAGAACTTGCTTCCAAAAATCCTCCTTAGCACGCGTGAATCTCCAAATCCATTTGCCAAATAAAGCTCTATTCAGCAGATTTAACTTCCTTATTCCTAGGGCCCCTTTCTCCTTATCCCTACAAACCATCTCCCAATTGACAAGGTGAGCCTTCCTATCCAAATTTCCTCCTCCCCACAAGAAATCTCTTTGCAATTTTTCAAGCTTCCTAGCCACTGAATTAGGCATGCGAAAAAGGGACATTTGATAACCCGGTATATTAGCCAACGTGCTCTTCAAAAGGGTAATTCTCCCACCTTTGGACAGATACTGGCGTTTCCACAGAGCAAGTCTTCTTCTCACTTTTACCTCCACCCCGTCCCACACGGAAATGGACTTATTGGGAGCCCCCAACGGCAGCCCCAAGTGCACTGCAGGCAGCTGCCCCACCCTACATCCTAGCTCCACAGCCAATTCGTCCACCCCTTCCACCTCCCCAACCGGGATGATTTCACTTTTAGCCAAGTTAATCTTCAACCCTGAAGCGGCTTCAAACCAAAAAAGAATCCAACTCAAGTGCATTAAATGCTCCTTCTTCGCTTCACAAAAAACAATCGTGTCGTCGGCGAAAAGAAGGTGAGAAATATGGACAGCCCTCCCTCTTCCCCGCCAAACGTTACACCCTAAGATAAAACCCCCTTCCACAGCCCTTCTAATTAAAACGCTCAGCACCTCCATTCCCAAGACAAAGAGATAGGGGGAAAGAGGGTCCCCTTGGCACAACCCTTTTGAATTAGAGAAAAAACTCGCTGGCACTCCGTTCGCTAGAATAGAGAATTTGGCTATGGAAATGCAATTCCACATCCAATTCAACCACTTTGGACCGAACCCCATCTTTTGCATAACCTTCATTAGGAATTGCCAATTAATACTATCATACGCCTTCTCAATATCCATTTTACAGATTAAACCTTTCTTGCCTCTTTTTTTCCAAGCATCGATCACTTCATTAGCCATTAGAGAAGCGTCTAGGATCTGCCTTCCCTTGACAAATGCATTCTGATCGGTAGAAACCACTTTTCCTATGACTTTTTTAAGTCCCATATTATAGATAGGCTGCTGAAGTAAAACTGCAAAACAAAGGCTGCAATCATCGAAACAAGCAGGGCAGTGCAGCAAAAAAGGAGTGAATCAAACAAGCACTTTGAATCATTGAACTAAAGATTTTTAAAAGTAGCCAAAGTTTTCAAAGAACCAGGAACATTTTATCAGAAATGCATAGTGGATATCTTACAGAAGACAGAGGCTCTGTAAATGCCAGCATGAGAACAAAACACGAACAAACAGGAACTTCTTGCAATTTTGCTGCCAACTCTGGAATCAAATTCAAATCTGTATGGATCATGACTGAGAAATGGTTATGATGCTAACTTTGTTGTTTCTATTGGTTAGCATAATCAATACATGAGTGATGAGAAAAGAAACTAATAAAATCACTTAAATCCATTTTGGGTGTTACCACAAACCTGGCTTCAAATTAACCTCCTAGATTGAACCTTTGGGCTCTATTGCTCTTGTTTTGTTTTGGTGTTGGTGGTGGTGGTGGTTGGAAGGGGTAATGGTGGGAGAAGTGAATAAAAAAGACCAAGAGGCAACAAAGGCTACTAGCTAGCTTTAACCATATAATATAAATACATACATACATATATATATATATATATACATATACATATATATTCAAACTAAATAATGTAACAATTTGTTGATTATCATATAGAAGCAAATAACTTAGTCCAAACAACTAACGGCAGTAACAATAAGTGAACAAGAGCTATTTGACAAGTTCAGGAGAAAATTATAAACAAAGAGCTCTATATAATGGACAGGAATATGAGTAGATCAGCAAACATAACAGGTAAAGTACCATCTAAGAGGTCAACAAGTACTGAACAGGATTTGGGACCTCTCCAGTGTGTTCTACAGGCATCCTCCAGTAATCATGGATATCTATTCATGCTTCACAACAGATGCATTGGGACCTGCCATTATCATTAGCAGACAAAGTGTACTAGTTTCAGCCAATGGGTTTCATGCTCTCTCTCTCTCTTTTGCTCTTTTTCCTATCATCCAACCTAAACTAACAGATTAAAGGCAAAAGCTGCCCAACCATATTAATTCTCAACAAGTACAAGGATCCAGCTTTCAATGCCTCAGCAAAGTCCTAATATACTTCAGATGGTATGAAAGAATTGTTTACAATGAGTTCTATATATAGGCACAATGAGTTCTATGCCAACAGTCTACATACCTTTTAAGAATTTTATTGAATATATAGGCATTATTTACAATGGGTATATTGGTTTTTAAGTCACTACAAGCAAGAAATACTATCTAATATTAACTTCTATGACTGTTAATAGACTTGGAAATATACATTATCTATCAGACAGAAAAGATGCATAGCAAGAAAAATTCATTATGCTCAACTAAATACTGCTAAAATATCCAGCACCTTAATTCAATAACTCCAAATTTGCCCCAGTTACTAGATTTAACTATGACAAACTCAAATCAATAAAAACTGGTTAACCGTAATTGAAGTTGCAGGATGTTCGTTGGCCCAAGAGAAGCCAGATACTTTGAAAACCCTGCTCACTAGAGGATACTGGCAGGAACTCCACTGGGAGAAGATGGATATGCCCATGAGAATCCAGATGGGATTGACATCTGTGAACTAGAGCATATATGCTGTCTTCTATATGATAAAATCAAGTGATATCATTCTGCATCTTTGTTGTAATAAAACCACCCTGAAAAAGGTTCATATACTGGGGTATATAGCCCAAACCTCAAAAAACTGTACCTTTTGAGAATGAGCCATTAAATATGTGACCTTTTAATAAAACTTTGAATTTACTTGCGAAGGGTTGCTTGCTTCAAGCATACTACCTAATCCTCTCAAAGGCCCTTGTGAGTCATATCAAGTACAAGAAACTCAAATTGTTCTCAAGGATAGTCTATTAAATGAGTACATCCTTTATTTCCGGAGAGTTTTACATTATCACATTAGTTTGACACTTCATCAATTGAATGGATCCACTGACACAGCCCACCAGTTGGATAGAGAACAGATAAGTATAGACTACCAGAAGTGAGACACCCTATCAAACATTGTTTCTTGACAGATGTAACTCAGTCATAAGAAAATAAAAGAAAGAAAATGGACATTATATACAAGCGCATGTGAAGACACGCATATGTATATATGAATCAACCAAAATAAAGAAGGAAAGCACTTACCAAGAGGCGGTGGTCGTCCTGTTACATCTGTAAACCTTTTAGAAAATATATTTTTGTCTGATGCAACCACTCCCTCAAAATTGCCAAGATTTTGTCCATCCAAACCAGTCAACGACCATGAGTTCTTTTCATCGAACCACTCCAAGCTCCCAACACCCACACCAAACTTACTTTCCACTCCTAAAGACAAAATGAGAGGAGAAAGTAAATTTTATAGGCAAATATTAAATCTGTAATAAGATTTTAAAAGAGAATGAGAAAAGGTCTGTACATACCAGGTTCATGGCATAATGCTCTACAAATAGAATTCATGACTGGGACACCCACATATTTCTTGCTTAATCCTTCCTGAATCAAACTGATATTTAGAGAATGTGTTGCAAACAAAAATGGTGGCATATAGATGTATATAGACTGAAAGTGAAAAGGTTGCATGCAATTTCTGCATGTGTTTAAACTATAAATGTATAAGTTCAAATGAAACAAAAACAGCCCTAAAATAGATTCAGTGTTCAACACGGTAACTTGCCCAGTTTATTGGGATTCCTCATACCATTAAAGCTTTTATGTTATGGCACCAGACCTTTGGACATTAAAAAATGTAGCCAATCCATGGATTGTCTTTTTCAACAAGGCAACTTCATCCTCTAGAGACTTCATATTAATCTTACAAACTTTTGCCAAGTAAATCAATCGATCATTGTTGATTATTAATAAGTGTTTTGATTGTTCAAAATATTTTTTGTTTGTTAATCATTTTATAAAGAAAAAAAATAAAGGTTAATTAGTCCTATTCAACCTGCTCACCTCTCTAGGTCCCTTTAAGCAAGTGCAGGTATGAAACCACATGTAGGAATGAAGCTGTTATGAAAATTGGTAGCTTCACTCCACATGCAGGCATGGGGCTGCACCTGCACCCATTGTGGCTTGTACTCATGAGTTATGACCATTTAGCTATATCAAGGGTAAGCAATATAACAACCTTGGACAAACCAAACAAGATTAGACTGGGGCTTAAGTGATGAAAATGTAAGATTTCCCTATTGTTTTCTCAGCAAACCAAACAAGGAAAAAGTTACAAACATCAGAGAAGTATAATTGTTTTCCTGAGACCCAACAAATTGTCACATTTGATGAGTTAGCATACAGACACACCCAGACCAGAAATGCCAAATATTGTTGACAACTATCTATTTTTACTTATATTATAGTTATTAAAACAATATAAATGAAGAAACATGTGCCATGAGAAGTTCAATTTGTAAGGGTAAACCTTTTCAAATTCAATGAATTTCCTGGAGATACAATCAAAAGACGCAAACTTCTCTTTCCACTCAGCAACAAGACCTCTTGCTTCCCACTCTCTAATAATACCCAAAACATCAGGGTTGCTCACAGTAAAGTGAGAAGCACCATGGTCAAATACCAGCTCCTTCCCATCTTCAGTAATTTCTCTATGTGAAATTTGAAATACATCAATATCAGTAACCCCATTTTCCACAAGAAACTCAAAAAACTAGACAATTATATACGAAAAATTAGAATAAAAACCAAAGTACATATTTGGAAAATTAACATACTCACCATCAAACGCATAACACACAAGACATTACCATCAACGCATACAACCCATCAACACATGCTAAATGTAATCAAAACTCTATTCTATTCAGCAGGAATTCATTATAAACCTTGTTATAAAAGAGAGAAAAGGGACAAACCCCACTTCATATTTTGCAACGTAACAAAGAAAATTTGAGATTTTAGGGGAAAAACGAAAATTTTCCTGGGTTTTTCAATTTATAACTAAACTTTATTCTCTTCATAGAAAAACAAATAAAAAAACGAAGAAGAAAGTCTCACTTTCTATAAGACATTCGACCACCAGGTCCTCTAGCAGACTCGAAAAGAGTCACTGACACCCCATTTCTAGCAAGCAGTGAGGCGCACACAGCTCCTGAAACTGAAAAAGAAACCCAACACAAGAATTATCAAATAATTTGAATTCTTTTCCAAATTATAAAATGTAATACGAGAAGGGAATACTCACTTCCACTTCCAACTACAGCAACCCGTGAAACAGGACTAGCCATTGTGATGATCCCTGCTTTGCTCTCTCTTCTTCAGCCCTGTTCTTGCTGGATCACACACATTTCCACTGTGGCCCTGTGATAAGAAAATGAAATAAAATATTTTTTTTTTTTCTGAAAAGAAAAATATTTAATAAAAGAATTTTATTGGTTATGGGTGATTTAATATTTTCTGTCACTTATTTACTTATTTATATTATTTCAAATAAAATAAATTATTTATATAAAAATTTTCTTAATTTTTATTTTTAAATAAAAAATTTATATATAAAAGTAAAATTTCTTATACAAAGAAGTATAGATTTATTTTATACCTTTCAAAATTATTTTAAATTTTTTTAAGTAAAAAATTATTATTTTTCAATATAAACCTCTAAAAATTATATTTTATATAAAAATTATTATTATTTTAAAATTTTAAAATTAAAAAAAAAAAAAGAAAACATGAAATATATTCATAGTGTTGTAAAATAATAAAGTGGAAGGATAAGAAAACGAAAAAGAGAAATTAAAACATAAGAAAAAAACTAAATGAATTTTCATTAGAGCTCTCCACCTTTTATAGGGAATCATAAAAAGATATACATCAATATCGATGATCATTTACAAGTTCTCATAATCCCATAAATTCTCATATTTTATAACACTTCTATTTGAATGATCACAAAAATATGTCTCATTAAAACCTTACTATAAGAAACCCTAATAAATAAATAAAAAGTACAATATTCTTTTAAACTACTACAATTGCCTTATTAAAAACCTTATAAGTAAAACCCAATAAAGCAAAACTTGGACGAAGGGAAAAAAAGTACAGTATAATGATATTCTTATCAATTAGTTCTTCTCATATTGACATGATTATATTTTCTCCAATAACGCAGCACAAAGATCTTTGAGTTGACATATTCCAATGAGCTTCTTGAGTATTATTGTTGAAAATGCCTTTATGAATAGATTTGTCAAATTGTCACTTGATCTTAATCTTACTCTTTGAATAGCAATTTGATCACTCTTCTAAAGTTGAGTGTAAAAGAACTTGGGCAATATATATGCTTGATTTTATCACCTTAATGTGTCATTCTTTAATTTATGCAATGCATACAACATTATCTTCATATAACTTGGTAGCATTACCTCTGATAGAGGGCAATCCACATGTTTCCATTACTTGTTTAACCGATCTCCATGATATTATTGTACCACCATAGGTAAATACATTTGAGATCAAGTTTTGTAAGGGTTTAAAAGATAGTCAACATCTACATATTCAAACAATTGAGATTCTGATTATTTCAAATAAAATAAACTCATATCATCGTGGTACATGTTTGATTATATTCCAATGTCTCTGAGTTGGTGCAGAACTATATCTTGCAAATAAGTTTACAACGAATGCAATATCTAGTCAGTCATGTATAATTTGTAAGATATATCAACGCACCAATAATACTAAAATATGATACTTCTGCACCAAGCAGTTTTTCATTATCTTCTTTAGGATAGAAGGGGTCCTTTTTTTTCTCTTTAAGTAAATAAACTATCATCGAAGAACTTAATGAATGTGATTTATTCGTGAAAGTGCTTCAAGACTTTCTTTGTATATGTTGACTAATAAACTAATATTTTATTTTAAAAGTACTCGATTTGCAAGTCGAGACAAAAATTTTGTTTTCCAATATTTTTCATTTCAAAGTTACTTTTCAAATAGTCAACTATTCTTGTAAACTCTTCAAGAGTTTCAAAAAAATTCAAATTTCCACATATGCTATAACTCTTACAAGTATTCAACATAATGAATATGCGTAGACAAATGAGTTAATACACATATACTTTTTATCTCAAATGCCTTTGGATTGCTTAATCAATACAAGAATTTTTGTAGCTTAATTGAGTATATGCTATAATGTTTGGAAATACATATTTGACATTTGGAGATACATAAAGGTTGATATTTTTACAAAAAAAAAAAAAAATTAAAAACTAAAGGAAATACAAGTACACTATAGAGATAACTTTTTATTATTATTATTATTAATCCAATGATCACATGTGGGTATGGGGTCTTTATCTCTCCACATGCATATATGTGACTGCATGCATGCTTGTGTCTCCACATGCAGATATATGGTCGTATATGAGAAAGAGTGTTAAAGAACATGATATGTATATTAAATCAAAATTCTACAACTTAAACTTTTAGAAAAATTGATTGTACTTCCTATTTACTATTAGTGAGTGTTTGGTAAATCAACTTAATAACTTAAAGTAACTTAATTCAATAAATTAAGTATGTTTGGTATAACAACTTGATGGAAAATAACTTTAAGTAATAAGTAAAAGCAATTAATTTATTCTTAAGTTCACATATTTATTTTACCTTTTTATTCTCATTTGTCCTAACTACCTCCATAATTTCTTTTGCTACTTCACGACCTCTATTGTTACTCAACTTCCTTTACCATAATTATAATTTATGAGGATAAATATTTTAATTTGATAATTTATAATAATTTTTAAGTTAATTTTATCAAACAACTTTAATACTTAAAGTAAGAATTAAGTAATAATTTTAAGTCAATAATTTAAATATAATTTAATTTAAAGTCGATTTAAATCATTAAGTAATAAAATTAAGTCAATTACCATAATTTTTTATTTAATAAAATGAAGCATGTGGAGGCTTTTTTTAAATACATAATTTTTTTTGCTATTAATGGATGCATGGTACATTCAAAACAAGGATTAAAATGAGACATTTTTTCAAGAAAATACATTGAAAAAGTAGGAAGGAAGTAGCTAAGGACCGGGCATAGAAACCAAGGAAGTTGACTTAAGTTAGAATCCACCCTGTTTAATATGTGTCATCGTTTGTAATTTCCATAAATTTATTATTTTCAATGTTTAGAACATTTCAAGTAGATGGTAAAAATCACTTAATATATATATATATATATATAACAATATTTCAAGTTTTAAAACAAACTTATAATAGAGAATAGTTTTAAAAAATAACTCTCAAAAATTGTTTTTCAAAAACTCTTTTCAAAGGAAACCATAGTTTTGGTTTAATTAAATTAAAAACTGTTCTAAAAAATTATTTTTTAAAACTATTTTTAAAAACACTTTTCAAACAAAACCATAACTTTGGTTTAACTAAAAATCTTATATTGGTTCTGTATCTCAAACTATAATCTATAAATTTGACCGTCCTCGTCATTGTTTTTTTAACATGAGGAAAGTTTTTACCCCAAGTGGTTTGATAACTTGAGGAATGTTTTAACTATGTCTATATAACTTGATTTTTAAGAGAATAAAACTCAATTACAATTTTTGTCTTTTGCGAGCTCAATTACCATCTAGATATTTTGATGAAGATTTAGGATATATAATATGAGATATGATTTTAGAATTCATCCCTCACTTCACTTGGATGAAAATCTTGTCTTTCCCCTTAATTAGTATTATTGTATCATTTCTAAACTTCTCCTCTTGATACAAAGATGCATTTAGCTTAGAAACATGCTAATAAGGAGGTCTTAGAATTTTTACATTTATCTTGATAACATTATCTTTCAAATTCCGTCTATTTTATATTCTAACTCTACATTCAAATAATAACCATATTTTCTATAATTGTAATACTAAATGCGAGATTTATTATTTCTTTAAACTAAATTATTATCTCTTAATTTTATCTTATTGAGCATAATCTAGAATTTCCCGATCCTTGATTTTGCAATGCTACTTCTACCTCAATATGGGACCTTCTAACCAAACATTGTTCAAAGGCTTGTAAGAAACTCATTAATTCAACATGACATTTGTAAGATCTTTTGATTTTTTTCTAATGACCATTACCTAATCTTGACATTCTTATTAAGATGTCAAAAATTTTCTTTTGATTTTTTCTAATGACCATCACCTAATCTTGACATTCATATTAAGATGTCAAAATTTTTCTTCATGACTCGGAAGAATCTTCTTGTCATTGGCTCTTATATGATTGACAAGAATCAATATGTGAAAATAGTTGGAAACTCTTTTTTGACTTCTTCTTTTGATCAATGTTTTGACTAGACCTTCAACTTTTTTTACTCCTCTATGCGTATCCCCGAAGATGTTGCAAACATATTTTGTTGTAGCTCCCTTAATAATATTTTAAAAAATTGGTGGTTCTATTGATGGATGTAGTGATGAACTTTCAAAGCTTTTTTCTAGAACTTGACAAATTTTCTTTTTGTACTTGTTCGAGCTGATGTCAAATTTAACGCAATGATATCGCAAATTTCTTAGAAATAATTGTTAAAATGGATGAAATATTCTCCATATTTGTGAATTTATTCATTTACATGTTTTTGTTTGAAGAATAATCCATTTTTGATATAAATAGACTATTTCAAGTATTTATAATATGTTTTCAAATAAATAATTATTTTTATAAGAAAACAATAAGAATATTTAAATGATGAAGAGTTAAATTTTTAAAATTGAGTTTCCAATAACTCTTTTAATCAAATAAGCTATTTTTTTATCTACAACTTTCCAAATATCTTAATACTCAAATAATAATGGCACAAATTTGGGTCGTTCAAAATTCAAAATTATTTTTTCATTAACCTTTTAAACTATGATTAGATTGTATTATTAATAATTATTTATATCTTTAATCATCTTGCTCTAAAACCAAGTATGATTAACCAAGAAAAAAAAAATCAAGCCCAAAGAAAGATATAAGAGATGAAAAAAAGAATAAACTACGTAGAGGACGATAAAGTATTTATTGAGCACATTTATTTATTTTTTAAATAGTAGTAACTTTTATATAAAATATAATAACTCTTCTATAAAATATAAACTTACATTATAATTTAAAAAATTACTTAAATTTTTTTTAAATTTAAGATGGTAAAAAAAATTATATCTCATTTTTTTTTTCTTTTTTAAACATATTTTATATTTTATATATAATAATAATTTTTAAAAGAGTTTTATATTTTATAAAAAAAAAAAAAGTTATAATTATTTTCTATTTCAAAAATAGAAAATAAGAAATTTTTTTTTACTCTTCAATTAATATAGAAAATTGCAAATATGTAATTCTAATAACCTTACAATTTCACATCCTAATGAAATTATAATTCTAAAATGAGTCCATAACTCAATTAACTACTTAATAGATTAGACTAATAAAATAATGTCATTAAACTAAAAAGAATATAATTTTGAGTTAATTGGAAGTCCTACAAAAGCCCATTTGCTCTTAAATAACCTATTTCCTTTTGACTCAAGGATTTGCTATTCTTCTTTGATATTAAATGGAGAATCATGAGATCAAAATTAGGGCGATAAATTTTGTTAATGGGTCATGTTCATGTTATGTCAAAGCCTAAATATTTTACTATATAACTCAACCCAAACCCAACATCTAATTATTAAACAAGTAACACGTTGTGTAGACTATTTAACTAATTTAATAAATAGTTCATTTTATTTAATAGTCAGATTGAATTAAGTCTTGTATAGGTTTATATGATTAATATTATAACTAAATATGTTTATAATTCAATTAATCTATTTATTTAAAATTATTTTTAAAATAAGTCAAATATAAGTTAAATAATTTAAAAATATAATTAAGTTAATAACGAAATTATTAGATGAGTTAAATTCGTATTATATAGATCCAAAACTTATTTATTTATTAAAAGAATTATACAAGTCGATACGAATTTGATCTAAACTCATTTATACTTAATCTAAACTTGTAAAAAGCACGTTACATTCATATCATGTTGATGAATCGTATCAAATATTGTCATCACTACGAAAAATAAATAAATTTTAAATAATCTTTATAATATTTTATTTTATTTCGTTTTTTTACTTAGACACCATTTCCTAGTACCTTCTTCGTGAAGAAAAGGAGGGTTCGCACGCGGAAGAATGGAAGATGGAAGATGGAAGATGGAAGAGTGAAGTAAACTCCAGATTTTAAGCACATGCCTTCAATGCTTGATGCAACTTGCAGCCACCTCTATTGGAAAAGACCAGACTTGGGTTTTGGTTCAAAGGTCAATATGATCATGTCCCACAATCCATATGATATGGATACTTAAACCTTTTTTATAATAGGAGATTCCAATAATAGTATACAATATTTATTTCCTTATATTAAAATAGAAACTTTTAGGGAAAATTGTGTTTCCACCCCAATTACACTTAGTAATTGAGGTAAGGTCCTCCTTTCACCCATAATTAAACTCAAAACAAAACCTAATGAATCAGTAGAAATTGAGATAAATGATATTATCTTTAAAAAATCCCTAAAATATCATTGATTATTAAATGAAAAAGCTAACAGTCACTCCCACCATTTTTTTTTTTTTTTTTTTTTTTTTGCTCTTTCACCTATTTATTAGTGGGACCAAGTTGAATCATTTCCTAATTATTTTTCTCGATCAAATTGAATAAAAAAGATAAATGCTTAAAAATTATCATTATTGAATGCATTTTTGAAGTAAATAACTTTTAAATACCTTATCAAATATTATTCTTTTTTTCAAACTTACATAATATATAATAAATATTTTTTAAATATCTTGAAAATTTACATAATATATGATAAATATTATTCTTTATTTTAAACTTATATTATTTTTTGTATATATTAAACAATTTTTAAACACCTCATAAAATATTAGTATTCTTTGTTTATTTTAACTTGTAAATTAGACATCATCAAATATATATATATATATTTTCAAACTTATAGAAAATATAATAAATACTTTTTAAATAACTTAACAATTTTTTTGTTTTTTTTTGTTTCTTACTTACAAAATAATAAATATGTTGTGCATTATTTCTTATATATATTAAATAATTTTTAAATACCTCACAAAATATTATTATTCTTTTTTTTTCTAACTTGCAAATTAGACATGAAGTGTTTATTATTTCGGAAATAATGTAAATAGGCACATGCTATATATATATATATAATCAATAAAACAATATTTCTAAGACTAATTTACCAACCTTCCAATAATTTTGAAAGTATAAATATGGTAATTGACAAAATTAAAGTCTTCAAAATATTCAAAATTTCTCCATTCCAAAATTACCTAATTACTCCCCACACTAATCCTAAATATTTTTAAATAAAGATTTAAATATTTAAAACTATTAAAATAAATATTTTCTTACTAAAGCAATTTTTTTTAAAGTAATAAGATAAAAATCATGAAATCTTCAAAACTATAATTACAACAAACATTTTTAATTTTAAAACTAATTTCATAAAATAAAATAATGATTTAAAAAAAATAAAAATGTTACAAAAAATAATTTTTGTTTATTTTTAATTCCATTTAAATATGATTTTTTAATCTCTATTAATAACGATAAAATTATGTTTAAAAAGGCAAAATAGTAAAAATATATATATTTCATTTAGTTTACTTATAATGAACAATTCAAACATGATTGATTTTAATTTTATTTCCTATGTGTCAATTGTTGTAGGGAAAGTCTTAGTGACATAGTTTGGTTAAAAAAAAAAAAAAAACTATCAATAATCGTATTTGTTGAGATATTAGGAATGTTTCGATATTAGGATATTAGTTGTTCTTTCCTTATATCATTCTTTCCTTCTATCATTCTTTCCCATTCTTAGAATGGTGATTACCCTCTATATATACTCTGTACATGAATGACTGAAAGGATGAATGAAAAAACTACCATTTATCAATTTGAAGATGGTATCAGAGCCATGGAACTGAAATCTTGGATATTTTGTCACTATGGTAGTCCGAAAACGATCAACCATCCTAAGACAAGCCCTAATATTGATAAGTCAACCTTCAAATGCACTCACTATAGTAAGATTGATCCCACCAGTCTGGATATCCCACAATTTCAAAGCAACTACTCTTGGTATGACTAAGAAAACAATGAGGAACCGAGGGTTTAAACCATGGACCTTTAGATCATGTTTAGGCTATCAGCACTTTGTTATTAATGATTGTAATCGTGATCAACGGAAGAATGATTCCAAGAAAACCTCGACTGCAGTTGTTGCCAAAATAAAAATAGAGGCTAATGTTGCTGAGAAAGCCTCTACATTGGTAGTCGCTACAGATTATGGTGGTAAGTTTTTAAATACTTCTACACCTGTTATTAATAGTGCATGGATAATTGATTCTGGTGCTACAGATCATATGACTTTTGATTCTAGACAGGTTTCACCCCTTAGACCTTTCTCACAAAAAATTGTTTCCACAGCCAATGGTAATACAACCCTAATCATTGAGGAAGGATCCTTAACTCTTATTGATACTTTGAATTTGGATTTTGTTTTAGTTGTTCCATCTTTAGATTACAATCTTTTGTCAGTTTCTCAAATCACTACAGCCTTATCTTGTATTGTCATTTTTTGGCTTGAATTTTGTGTTATTAAGGACATCCAAACAAGACAGACGATTGGTTGTGGTATTAAGCGGGGAAAACTCTATTACTTGGACTAGCAGTCAAAGGATTCAAATAAGTTGCAACAAGCCTTGATGGTAGATGGATCTGTGGGGGAGAAGAAAAAGTCTGAAATTTGGTTGTGGCATCGACGTCTGGGACATGCTTCCTTTGGTTATTTAAAAAAATTGTTTCCTAGTTTGTTTGTAAAGAGTGATATTTCCAGTTTCCGTTGTGATATTTGTGAATTAGCTAAAAGCCATCATGCTTCATTTTCGTTAATTTTGAATAAAAGTCCGCTTCCTTTTATGGTTATACATTCTGATGTTTGGGGCCCATCCAAAGTCCCAACTTTGAGTGGCTCACGTTGGTTTGTTACTTTTATTGATGATTATACCAGAATGACCTGGTTATGCTTGATGAAGACCAAAGATGAAGTGAACTTGTTGTTTCAAAATTTTCATAAAATGATTGAAACTCAGTACAATGCAAAGGTTCGGGTTCTGCATAGTGATAATGTTGGAGAATATCAGAGTTCTGATCTTCAAAAGTATTTGGAAGGACATGGCATCATTCATCAAACTACTTGTTCCAATACACCCCCAACAAAATGGAGTCGCTGAAAGGAAAAATCGGCACTTGTTAGAGGTTGTTCGTGATTCCTTGATAGCAGCAAAAATACCGATATCTTATTGGGGAAAAGCAATCACATCTACTGCATACTTGATCAATTGGGTACCTTCCAACTCAATTGACTTCTAAACACCTCTCCAAGCTCTTACTAATGTCGTAGTTGCCCCAACCGTCCCAAATCTTCCTCCTCATGTTTTTGGTTGACATTTGTGCATCTACACAAACACCAACGCACCAAGTTAACTTCTCATGCATTGCAATGTGTGCTTGTTGGATATGCATTGCACAAAAAAGGATATTGATGTTACCATCCTCCAACTCGATGAATATTTATTACAATGGATGTGGTGTTTCATGAAGATTTGATGTATTTTTCATTTGAGTTTGAACTTCAGGGAGAGTACTAGAAGGAAATTCAGACTCTCGATTATGATTATCATATCTCTAAGGAGGATGAATATGGACAATCTGAACTAATGAACCAGGAAGCGGGTGAGTTGGATATGAGTGGTACAACTTTGGAACCAAGTAGTAATGACCACCCAGAAACTGAAGAAGTGATAGAAGAAGGAAGAGACAGTACAATTGAACCATCACCATCATCTAAACAATTTGGGTCCGAAAATGTCTTCACTAAAATACCAAACCAATCGTCGTCTGTTGAGGGTGTTCTTAATTTGGAACTTGATCCATTCATGAAATGGTTACCACATTGTCATAATAGAGGTATTCCTAAACTCACATATGAAGCTGAATTGTCTACCAAAGTCAAATATCCCATGAGCAACTATGTGTCTAACCATCGTTTATCTGAATCAAATAAGTCATTTGTAAATCAATTATCTACCATAGTTATTCCTAACAGTGTGCAGGAATCCTTAGCTGATCCAAGGTGGAAAGCAGCCATGAATGAAGAGATGAAATCATTGCAGAAGAATGAAACATGGGAACTCGTAGAATGTCCACCAGGAAAGAAGCCAGTTGGGTGTCGTTGAATCTATACTGTGAAGTACAAGGCAGATGGTAGTATTGAACGATTTAAAGCAAGACTAATAGCAAAAGGATACACTTAAACTTATGGAATTGACTACACAGAGACATTTGCACCTGTAAATAAGATCAACACAATTCGAGTATTACTGTCTTTAGCTGCAAACTTGGATTGGCCATTACAACAATTCGATGTGAAAAATGTCTTTCTGCATGGCAAGTTATCTAAAGAAGTATATATGGATCTTCCACCAGGATGCATGGTGTCAGAAAAGCAATGTCAGAAGGTGTGCAAATTGAAAAAGCCATTATATAGGTTGAAACAATCCCCGAGAGTATGGTTTGGAAGGTTCACAAAGTTAATGAGAGCTTTTGGCCATCGTCAAAGTAATTCAGATCACACTTTGTTCCTGAAAAAGCAACATGGTAAGATTACAACACTCATCGTATAGTTATAGGAAATGATCCTAAAGAAAGAAAAGCTCTGCAAAATTATCTATCTAGAGAATTCAAAATGAAAGATCTAGGTCCTTTGAAATACTTTCTTGGGATTGAAGTTTCTCGATCAAGTGAAGGAATTTTTCTTTCTCAAAGAAAGTATGCCTTAGATCTTTTACAGGATATTGGAATGTCAGGATGTCAACCTGTTGGTACACCAATAGAAGAAGGTCTGAAATTGTGTGTTGAGCCTAATCAAGTATCAACCAATGAGGGAAGATACCAGAGACTTGTGGGGAGATTAATGTACTTAGCTCATATAAGACCAGATCTTGCTTATGCATTGAGTGTAGTGAGTCAATACATGCATAATCCTGGAGAGCAACATATGAATGTAGTCATGCGTATTTTGAGGTATTTGAAGAATGCTCCTTGGAAGGGAATTTTGTTCACTAAAAATGTTGATCAACAGAGTATAGAAGTATATACTGATGCTGATTGGTCAGGTGCAGTGGATGATAGGTGATCTACATCTGGTTACTTTACCTTTGTAGGTGGTAATCTTGTGACATGGAAAAGTAAGAAGCAGAATGTCATTACTCGTTCAAGTGCAGAAGTGGAATTTAGGGGTATGGCTCTAGGACTTTGTGAGGCATTATGGCTAAGACTCCTCTTACAAGATTTAAGTTACCTATCTAGGCAACCAATTCGATTGTTTTGTGATAATAAAGTCGCACGTGATATTGCTCATAATCCAGTACAACATGATCGTACAAAGCATGTCGAGGTGGACAAATTCTTCATTAAGGAGAAGTTGGATGATAAGATTGTGGAATTGCCTAAGATTTAATTAGAAGATCAATTGGCCGATATCCTCACCAAAGCTGCAGTCTTAAGTCAAGTGTTCTCAAAATTTTTAGACAAGTTGGGCATATGTGACATCTATGCACCAACTTGAGGGGGAGTGTTGAGATATTAGGAATGTTTAGATATTAGGAAAGTTGAGATATTAGGATATTAGTTATTCTTTCCTTGTATCATTCTTTCCCATTCTTAGAATGATGATTACCCTCTATATATACTCTGTATATGAACGAATGAAAGGATGAATAAAAAAAACTACCATTTATCAATTTGAAGAGTATTAACGTCAAGTTCAAGTTGTTTAAAAATCGTACAAAACCTATTAGGAGCCTTGTACACTTAACACATTTTCCTTATACAATTAGTGTAATAACCTTGTACATGCAATAGCGCAAATTTTATATACCTCTTAGGTTTTGTGTTCAAGTAGGTGTGTTAACTATGTTTTCAATGATTTGGTTGAGAAAATAGTGAATGACTTAAGATTAATTTTTTTTCTCCAAATATCATTATTGAGGAAATATTGGAATTTTTATGTGAGAGTTAAATAAAGTGCATGACATAGGTATACAATCTTTGGGTGACAAGGAAAATAAAGGAGTGGATCGATTGAAATCTTTCACAAATAGTAGTTTTGTACACTCTTGTACACTTAATATAATACCCTTGTACAAAGACAAAAAATTTCATATCCCTTCTAAGTTATATATATACGTAAGTGTGTTTAACCATATTTCCAATGGTTTAGTTAAGAAAATGGTGAATGACTTAAGATCAATTTTTTTTTTTTCCCAAATATCGTTACTGGAAAAGTAATGGAATTTTCATGTGAGAATTAAATAAAATGCATGACATAGGTGTACAATTCGTATGTGATAAGAAAAATGAAAGAATGGTTCATAATAAATTGAAAATTTTCATAAAATGTAGCCTTATACACCCATATACACTTAATACATTTCCCTTGTATAGTTAGTGTAATACCATTATACACTGGTACAATAAATGAATAAATGAAATTTAATTCTTTTTATTATTTTCATATAAAAAAATAGTGCTAAACAAGGTTTTCAATTTTCATTTTTAAAAATAGTTTTCATTTTTTAATTGAACTTATTTTCAAAAAGAGACAATATAGAAAAAAATAAAAATAAATAAAGACTAGAAAAATATTTTTAAACCAAACTTAAGCATAATATATAATTTTTAACTGTTTGTTTTCATCTAAAATGAGTAAATATACTTTTCAACCCTTTTATATAAAAAAAATTCAATCTCTACCATGTGTTGATATAATATACTTTTAAAATTAGGTCATACAAAAACATTTTAATTGGGTATTTAAAATAAAAACTCTCCATCCATCCTCTTTCTTTCTTTTTCTTATTTTAATAAATTTTCAATTAATTCAAATCATTAAAAAAAATCCTTAGTAAACAAATTTGCAATATTTCATATAACTTAAGTTATGTTCAAAAAGTTATTAAAATAAGGAAGGAAGAAAATTAACAAAATAAATAAATAAATAAACTTTTCATTTTATAATAATAATAATAATAAACTTTAAAATACTTTTTAGTATAAAAGAAAAGAAAATGGTGAATATATATTTATTTTAAATAGTATTTTAATCATTAAATAATTTACTTCTAAAATGTAAAAGATATTATTTATTTATTTAAATTAAAATTTTTTAGAAAGTATTTTCCAAAATAGTCTTTAAATTATTAAAATAATTTTTTTTATTTATAATTTAAAAATAGAAAATAATGTTGATTTTTCAATTATTCATAAAAGAGTTTAAAAAAATAATGAAAAATCCAAAAATAGTTAAATAAGAGAGGATTTGATGGTAGTGGTATGTAAAGAGTGGTAGAAGAGTGGTAGAATAAAGACAAAAGCAAGTCAAATGGCATTTTTGTCTATTACTATCTCATATCTTTGTAACCAATTATGGGTGATTGAAGAATCTTATCTTATTTATTAAGCCCAACTAGATTGAAAACACAATTCTCCCAAACTTCTATTCCATCTCTCTATTAATATCTATATATATATATATAGTAAATTTAGAAAAAAAAAAGGAAAAAATTATTTATTAATTATTTTTCTTTTTCAACTTAGAAAAAAAAATTATATACATATAGAACATAAAAAAATTAGAAAAGCCAAGTTTTTTTTCATGCTTATCTTCCTTTTCTTGTTTTATTTTGAATTTATTTCTCAACAATTATGACTATCTTTTCTCTATCATTACCTAAATTATCAATAGTAAATTAGTTAATACAAAAAGGTAGTCCATGCATTGCATATCAATATTATTTGAAATTTGAGACTGGCTTCCAACATATAAAAAATGTCATTTAATGTAAGAAAATATCATTTCAATAAAATAATTAATTATTTTATTTCATATCATCAAATTAGTAGCAAAGTATTATAATGTAATTTTAAAAATAAATAATTCCAAATATTAAAAGGAAAAAAAAGCCAAAGCGAGTTTTAAAAATCATATTGGACCGTCTAATTCAACCGATTGGATTGTCGATCGACAACCTCTTTGGTTTGATTGACTGGAGTGAAACTGTTGTTGAACCGTTTAAACTGACGAATCTAATATTTGAATTAAATAGTTTTCCTTACATTGATTAATATTATTTTGACCAAAATCATAATACAAGTCCCCATCATTTGGGGCCCAATGTGCTTTGCATAATCATGACCCGATAACTGGATTAAAAAACCCAATAATTAGACCACTAGGTTACACAAGGAACTTATTAAATGTTTCATAAAATGAACTATATAAAATATTGATGTTTTTTTTTTCAAAATTTTATTATTTAAGTCTATTTAACAAATATAAATATTTACATCCACAATTATTTTTTATAATAATTGCATAATTGTAAGTATACAAATAGTGTAATAATTTTTAAAAGTTTAAAATAACAAAATAGATAAAGATAGAATTAAATATTAAAATTTTTTCCATCTTAAATATATTTTTATAGTTAAATATGTTCCATTTAGTAAAATTTATTATTAATTATTTTTCTTTTTCAACTAAGAAAAAAATTATATATGCATATATATAAAATAAAAAATTTAGAAAACACAATTCTTTCGACATACTTGTCTTCCTTTTTCTTATTTTATTTTTAATTTTATTTCTCAACAATTTGGGCTAACTTTTCTCTCTCATTAGATAAATTATCAATAGTAAATTAGTTAATACAAAACAAAGTGCATGCATTACTCTAGACTTCAAAATTTGTTCTAATTTTATTTTTATATTAATTTTAATCTGAATTTTATATTTAAATTTCAAACTCGATTACATATAATATTTTTGGCTCACTCATACTTTTTAAATTTTAATTCTTATTATTATTATTATTTTTTATTATTTTATTATTTTATTTTCTTTTATTTTCTTTTTTTTATTTTCCCCATATTTTCTTCTCATTCTCCACTTTCTCTCTCCTCTCTCTCCCCCACCTACCCTCACCTACCCCCATTCCACCACGTCATGACATGCCCCCGTCTCACTTCTTTCACCAATTTCCTTTTTCTAATTTTTTATTTTTTTCTTCTTCTTCTACCCATTTTTCTTATGAACTTTTTTCCTCCATTTTTTTTCCCTTATCTTCCTTCTCTTCTCCCATTTCTCATTTTTTTTACTCTTTCTTTTATTTCATTTCATTTTTTTTTTTTTTTGTTTCTCAGAAGCCCATCAACCTTTCACGTCGGTCATCACTATTGCCACTGCCGACAGCGACGTGACGCCGACACCATTTTTGGCGACCCCCTTCCCTTCTCTCACTTTCTCACCTCACTCATTTTCCCTTTTTATTATTTATTTATTTTTATTTTTATTTTTCATTTTTTTTCCTCTTTCTTTCTTTTCACTCTTCAACTCCACTATGGCATTCACCGCCAACTAGCAATTCCAACCACCTATGGTCTCTTCAAAGAAATGTGTAAATCCATTTATTGATTTATTTATTTTATTTTACCTTATTATTATTATTGATTTGATTTTAATAGTAATTGTTTATGAGATTTAGGATTGTTAATCAATATAAAATTTGAATTTTGTTAATTAATTTGGAATTTACTAATTTGGGCTACATAATTTATATGGTTGTGATTATTTGAATTATTTAATTTGGTATGAGGTAATTGTGATATATTTTGGACAGTTTTTGTATCTAATTAAATTTATTTTGATTTATTATATTTGGGTTGACTAATTGAGTTTATATTTTGGTTATTAATTTAGAAATTTTTTATTAGGGCTATGACATGTGGAAAATTTTTGTTGGATCATATTTACTAATTTGGGTTATTTTAATCAATGAAAGTTTATTAAATTAATTTGAAGTTTGAACTTAGGCTTGAATATTTGTTTTGGACTTTATATATTTCTTGATATTTACATTTTAGTTATTTTTGTTTTTACGTGAGTCAGTTTTACAATTTTGTTGACTAACTATAAATTTATGATATGTGGAACATGAAATTTCATGAAAGAAAGTAAGATTCCAAAAGTTATAAAAAAACATTAAACTTGTTGTAAACTTATTTGGGTATACATTTTATTTCTCACTACTATTTTATTTTATTTTTATTCGTTTCTGTAAATATTTGTTTGAGTATAAAATTGAACATCGAACAAACTAGAAACTTTGTTTAAATAAGAGGAACAATTCAATAAACATGTTTTAATAAAATAATAGTTCTAAAACATTTTTTTCTTAATAAAAGAAAGTTTCATTTTATTTTATTTTATTTTATAAAAATTTAGAAAAATGTTTTTAGGAAAATCTAGAAAATTGTTTTTAATAAAAAAAATTTAAATTGTTTTTAATAATAATTGTCGGAAAATAATTTTGTAAATCAAGTTTTCCCAAAAATTAATTTTTAATAAAATTGTCCAAAAATGTTTTTTTTAAATAAATTCTTTTTCCTTAATTAAAATGAGATTAAAAGTAATTTTAAGAAATAGAGGATTTAAATAATTTTTTTAATGAAAATAGGATGAGAGTTATTTTTGTAAATTAAAGTTGTAGAAATTATTTTATTAATAAAATTGGATTGAATTTTAATATTTTTGCAAATAAAGCCATAAAAGCCATTTTTTAATTAAAATTCATTTTACAAATAAAGTTATGTCTTTTTAAATCATTTGTATAAATCACTTTTCGTAAATGAAAATAAATTTAAATACTTTTGTAAATAAAATTATAAAAATTAATTCTTTTTTAGTAAAAGCAAGTAAAAATCATTTTTATTGTCAAATTGAAATTTTGTTAATAATTCTTTTAATAACCATGGGTGTAAATAACTTCTTTTTTTTAAAAAAATAATAATTGAATACAAATGAAATTGAATTAAATCACTTGAAGAAAATAAATTAACATTTTTTTTGTACATAAATAAATTGAAATCATTGATTCAAAATTATTTTTAATAAAATTCTTTGAAATTTACAGAAAACTAATTCATTTGAAATATCTTTTTTATTTAGTTCAGTAAATCATTTTGCATAATTTTTTCGTCATTTATTTTGTACATTCTTGTAATCTGATTTCATCATTATTTTTGTGTATATTGATTTGTTCCTTCAATCTTGGTATCCATGATTAATGAATTAATTGTCACAATTCCTTTAATTTGTTTAGTAGAGATCGTATGTATATGGACTTAGAGAGGGTGTGATGGCTTATTATCATACCTTTCTAATATGTAATCTAACCCTTAAACCCAATTACCTGACCCTCAGACTTAACTTTGGTTTTCCTTAAACTATTTTTTCCAAATAAGGAATCATACTTAAAGTTTTCTTTTTTATTTTATTTTCCTTTAAAAATAAAATAAAAATAAATAGCGATTCTAAGTTTTTTTTTTTCTAAAAATTATTTTTTTAACAAATAAAAAAAAAATGAGTCTCACCGTCGAGTGGGATGCTTGTGAAAATGTAGGTCCACAATTACATATCATTTTGTGACAATATTATTTGAAATTTGAGACTTGGCTTCCAACATATAAAAATTGTCATTTAATGTAAGAAAATATTATTTCAATAAAAGAAATAATTATTTTATTTCATATCATCAATTTAGTAGCAAAGTATTATAATGTAATTTAAAAATAAATAATTCTAAAAATTAAAAGGAAAAAAAATAAAAAAATAAAAAAGCCAAAGAGAGTTTTAAAAATTAGATTGGATCATCTAGTTCAATTGATTGGAATGTCGATAGACAACCACTTGGTTTGGTTGACTGGAGCAAAACTGTTGTTGAACCGTTTAAACCAACGAATTTAATCGTTGAATTAAACAATTTTCCTTACATTGATCAATATTATTTTGCCCAATATCATATGCGAGTCCCCCTCATTTGGGCCCAATGTGCCTTGCATAATCATAACTCGATAATTGGATTAAAAAAACCCAATAATTGGACCACTAGGTTACACAACCAACTTATTAAATGTTTCATAAAATGAAATTTATAAAATACTGATGTTTTTTTTCTTTTCAAATTTTTATTATTTAAGTCAATTTAACAAATATAAATATTTACATTCACAATTATTTTTATAATAATTACATAATGATAAGTATACAAATAATATAATAATTTTTAAAAGTTTAAAATAATAAAATAGATAGAGATAAACTTAAATATTAATTGTTTTTCCATCTTACATATATTTTTTATAGTTAAATATGTTCCATTTAATAAAATTTATTATATTAGTACATTTATATTTATCATTACCATTTAATTTAACATATCAAATATAAAAAATGAAATATTATTAATTTTTTAATTATATATATTTGAAAATTTGAAATTTATTTTTAATTTTAATAATATATAAATTATATATTTATTATGTCACTAGCTCAACTATAGTTTAATCATCATTCCAACTAGTAAGCTCTAAATCGATAACTTTTCTACTTCAATCATCGGTTTAACATTAATAAATTTAGAAAAAAATTAGGAAAAAAATATTTATTAATTATTTTTCTTTTTCAACTTAGAAAAAAAAAATTATGTACATATATAAAATAGAAAATTTAGAAAACCCAATTCTTTCTTCATGCTTATCTTCCTTTTCTTGTTTTATTTTTAATTTGTTTCTCAACAATTGTGGCTAGCTTTTCTCTGTCATTAGATAAATTATTAATAATAAATTAGTTAATACAAAACCAAGTGCATGCATTACATATCATTTTGTGACAATATTATTTGAAATTTGAGATTTGGCTTCCAACATATAAAAAATGTCATTTAATATAAGAAAATATTATTTCAATAAAATAAATAATTATTTTATTTCATATCATCAAATTAGTAGCAAAGTATTATAATGTAATTTTAAAAATAAATAATTCCAAAAATTAAAAGGAAAAAAGAGAAGCCAAAGGAAGTTTTAAAAATCAAACTGAATCGTCTAGTTCAACCGATTGAACCGTCCATCGACAACCTCTTTGATCTGGTTTACTAGAGTGAAACTGTTGTTGAACTATTTAAACCAACGAATTTGATCATTGAATTGAACGGTTTTCCTTAAAATAATTAATATTATTTTGATCAAAATCATAATGTGAGTCCCCTTCATTTGGACCCAATGTGCCTTGCATATTCATGACCCGATAATTGGATTAAAAAACCTAATAATTGGACCACTAGGTTATGCAACCAACTTATTAAATGTTTCATAAAATGAAATATATAAAATATTGAAATATTTTTTTTCTTTCAAATTTTTATTATTTAAGTCTATTTAAAAAATATAAAAATTTACATTCACAATTATTTTTAAATAATTACATTATGATAGGTATAAAAATAATTTTTAAAAGTTTAAAATAATAAAATAGATGAAGATAAAATTAAATATTAAAAATTTCTTTTCATCTTAAATATATTTTTATAGTTAAATATGACCCATTTAATAAAATTTATTATATTAGTATATTTATATTTATCATTACAATTTAATTTGATATATCAAATATAAAAAATAAAATATTATTAAATTATTTATTTATATATATATATTTTAAAATTTATTTTTAATTTTAATAATATATAAATTATATATTTATTATATCACCAACTCGACTTAATTCAATCATCAGTCTGATTAATAAGCTATGAACCGATAATTTTTCCACTTCAAATATCAGTTTTAACGTATATAATATAACAAACTTTAAAAAGCTTTTATGTTCTCTTGGAATTCTTTTCAAAGAAGAAGATTCCAGACGCTGAGGGATAAGGGTACAATTCAATTCAAACAAAGACGAAGATTCAAGAAGACAAGGAATAAGGCTACGGTCTCATTTGCTAAAACTAAAGAAAAGAATAAAAAGGTCATTTTAGTAATTTCATATATATATATATATATATTTAAAATAAATAAAAAATAGGCTGACGATTTGAATATCACTGCTAATAAAATGGGAAATGGGCTCGTCGAATACACACGTGGTGTCACGGCGGACCATTGAAAAATTCATCCGCACGTAAGAATATATTATTATTATTATTATTATTTTTCTCAACTTGAACATGACCCTAACCCAATTAGGACTAGGAGACGCAGCCATCCATCTCTACCATATTCTTTAAAACTATGATTTATGTAAAATGTGGGAAATGTGAAACATTGACCATCGGTTAGAGGGTTCTTCTTTGCTACACAACTACAACGCCTTTTTATTTTTATTTTTTTATTTTTTTATTATTTTATTATTTAATTAGTAAAAAAAATATGTCAACCCTGACGAAGAAGAGGAAGAAGACGAGTGAGGAATGAGTACTTTTATTATTAAGGCATTGTTTGGTGCTAGAATCAAACGTGTGCAACCACTGCTGACCCATTCTCATCTCTGACTTCTTCCTCCTTCCCGTTTCCGAATATTCCTTTAGTTTATTTTTCCTCATCCTTTCCTTTCAGTATTAAATTATTAATTGAGTTTATATTATTCAAATATAATTATTTAAAAAATAAATATAAAAATACAACACTTTTCAATATTTATTACATTTTTTATTGAACTCTTCTTTGTATAATATGAATTCACTTTTTTATATTAAATTCATCTTTTTATTTTTTATCTTAAAACATCGAAAGTATTCGTAATTTTAGAATTATTTTTTATGTTATGGTATGAGAAAACCCTATACTAAAATGTTTAAATGTTTTGATTTTTTTTTTAATTCTTGTTGTTTGTATATTCATGCTACTTGAATGGTTTTTTATTAAAAAAAAAATTAATTCTCATTTTAACATTTTGGTAGGTGAATAGTGAATTTTTTATATTTAATAAATAAAAACCACAGTTTATCATATATATATATATATATATTAATATAAATTAGTGCTAAAAATTATGATAAAAGTTAAAGTTGTTAATTGTTTTTAAGAACAAAATTTTATTTGGAGGCTCAAATGTTAAAAACAATTTTTTTTTTTCAAATAAAAGAATAATATGACTTTTTTTTTTCAAATTAATTTGGACCCATTTGAGATTTTTTTTTGAAATATGTAAAAAGTTCTAAACTATTGAAAATAGAAAATATCCGAGCTCAAATTTTCCTTTATAAAAAGACACTTATGTTTTTAATCAATATTGTTTTGACGTATTAATATCCAAAATGGTTAATTTCATTTTATCTGAAATTTCAGCTAAATATATCTAATATCCATATTTTTTAAATTTCATCAAATACTTTTTTTTATCATTTTTATTTCTTATTTTCCAAATCTGTGAGACTAGATCTATTTAGTTAAAACCTTAGAGGAGATGAATGAAATTAACTCGTGTTTAAAATTAGAAAAATATTATTTTCTTGTAATAAATAAACCATTTGATGAATGAATTTTAAAAATCAATCTTAATTATTAAATCTCCAATTTTAAATATTAAATAAATTAAAACTTAAAAAAAAAAAAAGACACTAACATTTCTTGTGGGTTGTGAGTTGGGAGTTATATTTATATTTTTTTCATTTAAAAATGGAATGGCAATAAATATGGGGGATGGGGGCAAATAGAAAATTCAAAGGGCGTGCCAATTCCTTCATGGACTTGGTGCCAAGACTCGCCATCAACAAAACCCTTTCATACTCCCTTCGTCCGTATTTATCCTACAGCCCCCTGCTACATAAATTCCTTTAACCTGCGCATCCTCTTGCCACCAACCTTCACAAACACCTCTCTCTTTCTCTCGGTTTCTGGGTATCAGGTGATTTGGTTTTTTTACCTTTCATTCTCTGCTCTTTTTCGCCTGTTGTTGCCTCTTTTCAACTCTTGTTGCTATGTGGGTCTTTGTTTCTTTGCGCCGTTTTGGTGGGACTCAGCTCTGATTTGAATTCAGTTGTTGCCTTTTCTTCCATGTTGGTCTTTTTAGCTCAAGTGTTGCTTTGTTTTTTATGTTGGTTTTGGTTACTTGGGGGAAAAAATGAGTGGGTCTGTGGTCAAACTTGAATGACTGCTGGGATTTGGATGAAAAATTGGTATCTGATCTAATTAATTTTGTTTTTGTTTGCTGAATTTTTTTGTTTTTTCAAATGATTGTATGGCACTCCTTGTTTGAATGGAATTGGATTTGATTCGATTTGGTTTGGGTTTTCAATTCTGTGGAATTAGAGGACTAGGTTTTGTGGATTTGGCTTCTATGGAATTTGAATTCTGTTCTGGATTGTTGGTATGCAAAGCAACTGCAAACTTTACAACCTGCAATTTGGATTCTGTTGCTCTGATTTAATGAAACTGGGTTTTGGGCATTTGATTTTGATATTTGCCCATTTGATTAGACTTGTTTTTTCCTCAAGTTTATGGGCACAACTCTGAAATCTTGAGGTTGTTCACTTACTGGTTAAAGAGGAGAATAGTGAGGAAAATTGTCCTTTAGGATATCAGAGGGAACGAGGGAAAAGAAAAAGTTGAAAGTAACTTGAGAAAGGAAGGTATGTTTCAGCATTTTCCCATTCATTTCCCTCGTTATGTCCAAGATTTCTATGGGGCAAATATTACTGGTAATTGAATACAATGTCGAATTTTAGTTTCTTTCATTTCCATTCTCTTCTTCATGTTTGTGATTTTTACCAAGAGCTGCTAGATTCGGGTTAAAATTTTGATTGTTAGAGACATACGATAGAAAGTCCTTTCTGCATCCAACTAAGATCACTTCCTCGTGATGCAAGTTTTTTATTACCCCAATTTTTAAATGTTAGATGTATGCTACACAGATCACTGAGCTAGAAAGCCTATTTTTTATTTGGTTTGGAGTGGTTTGAGGAATAACTGTACATCACATGTACCATACAATGAGTGGTTTTGGAACACAATTATTGGTCTGAGGAACACCTGTGCACCATATGATTAAACTATAACATGCATTATTGAAGTTAGGAATCCTCCTTATTGTTTGGTTAATTCTTTAAAGAGAAATTCTGAATATTATGTAGTAAATTCTTAAAATCTAGAAAAATGTCAATATATGTATGTGGTTAGAACCTAGAACCACATGACTATGTTGTTAACTATGAAGCTGAAAATGGAATTGTATTTTCTAATTTTAAAGTTTAACATAAAAGTTCAGATGTTAAAGGTATTCTCTTTTGCCATGTGGTTCAATAAGTACACATTTAGTCTTTGTCCAAGTCAAAAAAATGTTTTTGTTCTTCAACTAATTGCCGATTTTGTAAGTTAAAGGAAGAGTAGCGATTGCAAAGTACCCAAAAGAGTAAAGAATTAACTCTTGGGGCATAGATTCTACATTAAACATATATGGTTTATAACTTATGAACGTTCAATGGTTTAACTTTTTATTGTTCAGGATGACGTGTATGAAATCACGTGTTTCTGATGGTTTTGGTTGGCAGGTCTTGGACTTGCTTTCATCTGAAGCTTTTGTTTTCAACTGACGTGGAAGGGATAGTCATCAGTGTATAATACAGTTATGACCTGGTTCTCTTGCTTTGGTAGGAGGGCCACTTCACCAGCTGGTGGAACTGATGAAGTTGATGAAGGTAAATTGAAAAATGGTTCATAATAATTCCAAACAGATTAAATTTGTGCCTTTTATCAAATAATTGCCTCAAGGAAAAGTTAACTTGCTGTCATATCTTGCTTATTCCATCTTAAAAAAGCTTCTAACCAAGTTTGATTTCTGAACAGAGGTTTCTGGCATACACAATGTTCGGCTTTACACGTACAAAGAATTAAAGAATGCCACTGACGATTTTAGTCCAGCCAATAAAATTGGGGAGGGTGGTTTTGGTTCTGTCTATAAGGTATTGCAGAAGTAATAGTTTTACAGTAACAATGCTTACTTTATTATCTCATTTTAAAATGGTAATTGAATTATCTCTTCTTCCAATGACTTACACCTTCTTTTGGATGGTCAGGCAAAGCTTAAAGATGGAACAATTGCTGCTATAAAGGTTCTTTCAGCTGAATCTAAACAAGGGGTGCGGGAGTTCCTGACAGAGATTAATGTAATCTCAAATATAGAGCATGAATACTTAGTTAAGCTTTATGGCTGTTGTGTGGAAGCAAATCATAGAATTTTGGTCTACAACTTCCTCGAGAATAATAGCCTAGCACAAACTCTTCTTGGTAATTACCTAATTTTCTTCTTGACTTGGATATCAATTTTCCTTGTTTTATTGAGGATGAACTTATTGCAATAGAGGTTCACATCGAAGAAGTTGTTCTAGAAGGCTGCCGCTGCTGTTGTGTTTGGAGGAAATGGAACTTGATAATATGTTAAAACAAATGTATAGTAGTAAAAAATAAAGGAAATGTACTTGATAATATGTGGGAAGTTGTTTTTAAGAATATAAGTTTAGGAATAATTTGTTTCAAATTATGAATAAAAGTCTAAGTTTAGAAGTATCAAATCTCAGTGGCACATGTCTCATCCTACAGCACAACACAACTGTTCCGTATTTCATTTTCTGTTGAATCAAATGGAGCCTAAAGGCTTTAGAACCTTTTCACTGACAGGTGGAGGGTCCAGTAGCATGCAGTTTAGTTGGCGAACACGATCTAGAATTTGCATTGGGGTTGCACGTGGGCTTGCCTTTCTTCATGAGGAAGTGCGACCATATATTGTTCACAGGGATATCAAAGCAAGTAATATCCTCCTTGATAGAAATCTAAATCCCAAGATTGCAGATTTTGGTCTTGCAAAGCTTATCCCGTCCAACATGACTCATGTTAGCACACGCGTGGCAGGAACAATGTGAGTTCCAGAATTCCCGTTTCTCTTGGTTAAGTCATGCTTTCATTTTCAATTTATAGTCTTCTCTGAAATCAGGACTGCCTGGAAGCCGAGTCCATCTGAGGTACGATATTAGAAATATTGCCTTCACAAAAAATATTGTACTGGTTTTTAGGGTAGTGACTCAACATGAAATGGTCATAGGTTCAGGGTCAGTGAATCTACAGTCCCACATGTGATATCTACTAATGGAAATCAACATTTTTAGAAACTACTTTCCAACTACTATCACAAGTAGAGTCTTGGTTTGATTACCTATCAAGAAAAAAAAAAAAAAAAACAAAAAGTTGTCTTTGTTTGATTGTGTTCTGTGGCTTTGTGGTGAGATATTTGATATAATTAAACAAAGAAAACCTTTTGACTTTCATATTCATTTACTAAAATTTCAGAACTCTGTTGCCTTCATTTACCAAACCTTTTTGACTTTCATATTCATTTACCAAAATGTCAGAACTCTTCTTTTTCATTTGTCCCCCTTTGAATCTGTTATATTATTATCATCATCATTATTGTTTATCTCTTTTTGTCTGAAACAAGTATTATCTTGTACTTACGTTTTGCTTTTTTTTTTTCAGAGGTTATTTGGCACCGGAGTATGCTATAAGAGGGCAGTTGACACGGAAAGCTGATATTTACAGTTTTGGTGTTCTCCTTGTGGAAATAGTCTGTGGGAGATGCAACACAAATACACGATTACCTATTGGAGAACAATATCTTCTTGAAAGGGTAATGGAGTTTTTAAGCCCTTGCCACCATAGACTTTTTACTTGCAATGGTGATTGCATGGCTCTTCGGTGATTTGACTAGCACATTAACCCATGTCATCTTAATTCAGAAAATTTCCTTTGAAAATTTGTCCTTAGATCATTTGAAATATACAAAGAATCAAGCAACAAATGGTCAGGGAAACTCAAATGTGTAGGAAAGATACAGTACAACGTTGGCTTACTTATGCTCCTCTGAAAATGAAACTAATTCAATGCCAACCAAGGTATTCTAGTAAACATTGACTTGCTGGATGCTGATTGTTTGTGTCAGAATTTTTGGCAACGTCTAACAAGATCCAACAAGAGAATAAGAGCTATTGTCGGGTTTCAATTATCTGGAGAACAGATTGATACCAAACTATCATCAATGCGGTATCAATTTGTTCTTTCTGTTGGCGTTGTTTTTTCTTTGGGAATGTTGCAGTTAACTGTCTGATAGTTTTTCATAGAATTAATGAGATGTGGATTCTTTGATTGCAGACCTGGGAACTTTATGAGCGAAAGGAGCTGGTAGGGCTGGTAGATGAGTCATTGAATGGGGATTTTGATGCAGAGGAAGCCTGCAGATTCCTAAAGATTGGTCTTCTCTGTACCCAGGACACTCCAAAGCTCCGGCCATCCATGTCAAGTGTAGTGAAGATGCTAATTGGTGAAATGGATGTTGATTCCAGAGCGATTACGAAGCCTGGCCTAATCTCTGATTTCATGGACCTCAAAATCAGAAGTGAACCCAAACCTGTCCCTGATGCGAAGAACGTATCTGATAATTTATCATCTGGCTGGGATAACCAAGACAATTCAACTATGTCATCAGGAATCACCTTCACTGCAGTATATGACCGGAGCATTTGAACATACATCAATTCTATTTGGTTCATTCTATTTTTGATTTTTGAGGCTTGTTATTTTTGTAAAGATTATAGTCATGTTCTCTTCTCTTTTTCCATTTTTATTTTTTCTCTTCTTGATAGAATTTCCCACTAGATGTCACAGGCAAAGTCCTCTTCTGTAAATGGACAAGGTTTGGTAAATGAATGCAGATTATAGCCTACAAGATTAGGCAGTTTTATTTGGTTCATCCTGTTTTTAGGCTATTTTAGGCTTCTGCTTTGTGTAAATTATACAATCATGTTCTCTTTTCTTTTCCATTGTTTGTCCAATCCTCCTCCCTTCTCTTTTCCTCTGTCAGCCTCTTTTTTTCTTTTAATCAATACCTCCTGTCTGTAGGCATCTACGCACAGAGACAGAAAGAGAAGTCTATATGTTTTCATGAATTTCATTATGTATATTTTGAAGAAGGTTGATCAAGCAAAGACAAGAATTGAGAGCCAGCCAAACCCAAAAGCATAATTCATGGAAAATGAGGCAAGATAGTTGAAATTGAATCAAGTCAACTCTAAATTTGCACTGATTTTGAATAGATTCTTGTGAGAGTTATGAGACAAATCACACATCATTTTGAAGCTCCAAAAAGTCTGAAATATAACATTTTAAGTGGTTTATGAATTAGAGTTGAAACAAAGAAGTTATGGTTAATTTCAACAAGCAATGGAGTAGTCAACCATTTTGAATCCATTTTGCAATTATTTCGAAATGGATTTGAAATTCATTGGACATTTGGAAAACACCACTCTCCATTTTAAGTCAATTTCGAAAAATTCGAAATTCATCTCTGTCAATTCAAAATCAACTTCTCCACTTTAAATTCTGCAAGTTTCAGCACTTCTATAATACAAACTGGGCCCTGGGCATTTGGAAATCATAATTTTTATTATTTTTAATAATTTTTATGTAATTTTTTTGTGAATAAGTGGCTAATAGAAGCTTTACCTCATGTTAGAATTTTACTTTCACTATAACAACTCAATGCTTTAGGGTTGTAGGACTTCTTGGATTTTCTTGAGAAGGAAGAATACAACGATTTGGTTTGTTTTCTCTTTAATTTGATCAATACTAGGCTTGCAAAACATGCAAAGTGTTAGCTAATAACGTTTTTTTTATATTTAAATTTATATTTAATTATTTAATTAAACTTTTTTTTAAAATTAATGTTCATATATTTTATGGTTGTATTTTAATATATTTTATTTTAAAACATTTATATTTATTAAATGATTATATTAATAGGTTAAATCATATTGATTTTTTGGAGAGAAGATAAAATTAAATTTTATTTATTATTTTTTTAAATATTTATATTTATTAAATAATTATATTAATAGGTTAAATCATATTGTTTTTTTTGGAGAGAAGATAAAATTAAATTTTATTTATTATTTTTTGAAAAATAATATTTCAAATTGTAATTCAATGATGTACCATCTATATTAAAATTATAAATAAGTTTTATAATAAATTAATACAATCTTTATTTATTTTTTTATATTTTTTAATAGAAAATTTTAATATTAAATAAAGAGTAATTAAATATTTTGTTATTAAATTAATTAATTATAATTAATGAATTATAGTTAATTTAATATATTTTTATTATTTAATAAACAAACATATTTTATTATTTATTGGATTTTAAAAGCTAAAATAATAATCTTATTCAAATAACATTTATAACTAAACTAAAAAAAATATGTTCTTTTTCTAGTACCTTTCTTTGTTAATGGTTTGATATTGGTACGAAAATAATGACATTTATAAATATTAAAAAAAAGAAGATACGTCTTAATATTGTGACATATATTATAATTAAAAAATAAGTATGTTTTAAATTTAAAAGTTAAATTTGATAAATATTAATTTTACCATCATTATTATTTGTCTATGATGAATATTTTATTTTATATTTTAATTAAAAATAAAAATGAAAAAAGGATGTGATTGAGATTTTCTTTTTTCAAAAATATATTATTTTATTCAAATAAGTGTAATTATTTTATACTATATAATTTTTTTATTTTCCACTTTTTTGATGTGCTTTTAAGAAAATTCTAATTTTGAGAAAAAAAAATTGAATTTTTATATATGAATTTTACAATCATTTACGGTAGTTAAAAAATTAATTATAAAATGATTATCGACAATGGTTTTTATTTCATATAAATAAAGAAATTGTTTATAAAAAATTAAAAGGAGAAAAACAAATGGATATAAAAAAAGAAATTATTAAGGGTTTTCTTATATAGGGTTTGCAATGTACTTGGTGCCCTATTTGGTTGTTGGACTATATCCATTGACAATTCATAATTCTGATCTCATAGTTTTATGTTTATTTTAAAATAAAAAAGCCTGCAAGTGATGTGAAGGCAAAAGAGGGAAAAAATGGCTTGCAGGTAAATATCCCCCAAAAGGAGGCCTTTTTCGCCTCCACCCAAGCCTTTAATTTGGTAATTAAAAATTTATTATATTTTATGTAAATAAAGAAAATGGAATTAACATATTCAACTGTTGATGTGAAAACAACAAGTAAGAAGAAGTTCACAAATAAAATGTAGATCCACCATAAAAACTAAGAGAAATAATTTCCAACCATCCTGATTAATGACTCCACATTAATCTCAAAACCAACATTTTCTATGAACAAAGTTTCAAGATTATTTGCAAACAAAAATTGTAAATAATGTCAACAGAAGACACCATCTTCCACGGTTTGGAGAAAATCCAAAACCCAACTAGAAAATCTACTCTATTCTTGTAAATTTGCAAGAAATGGCAAGATTCAACTTAAAAATCAGAGGTAATCTATTATATTTTCCCAATAAAATGCAAAACCAAACTCAAAAATCAAGGCGAGTTGAGACTCATGAGAGACTTTAATTTTCTCGGATCCCAAATAACAAAACTCCAAAATTCAACCATTAATGCCACCGTTTTCTTAGCAACTAGACATTAAACAAAGAACAACCAAAATCAAGGACATGACCAAACAAATTTCTGAGTTGGGTTTCCCTCAAATGAAAGAAATATTAATCCCAATAAAACATAATTCATATATATTTGAAATCTAATATATAAAAGGTTTGTTGCCTATGATCCATTGATTTCAACAGTTCCCGATCTGTTCTTCCCCTCTATTGTCTTCCTCAGATCCGACTCTCTTCTTCGTCTCTTCTAGCATTGAAGTAGACTTTGGAGTTACTTTTTGGAATCCCAATTCAGAGCAATGGCAGATCTAGGTGGAGTGTTTTTTGGGGTTTTAGGTTCAATGGTGGTGGGTTCAATAATGGAGGTTTGTCGAAACAATGGTTTTGGTTTTGGTTTTGAGATTTTCCGTTTGGTGGCGAGATCGAATACATTGACAACAGAACTATCTAGATTTCAGTTAAAACAAAAAAAGTCATGCAAATGATGTGAGGGCAAATGAGGAGGCACACTGGGGAAGGATGGCAAGTGAATAAATATTTGAAGGAAATAGGATTAAAAAATGTCATAACAAAATTGTCTGAATTCCGACTTTTATATATAGTATAGATATTGTTTTTTTAGTTTCTATTGATTGAATTCTTGTTTTTTTTTTTTTTTTTTTTACTCTATTATGGATTGTGTTTATGATTACACCCATACAAGAGGCTAAAAGCTCATCCTGTGGTGTGAAGTATGAAAACCTAGGATTAGAAACTAAGAAAATAATGGAAGAAAGAGATTAATAATGAGATTAATGAATGATTTATGTTGCAGATGATGAAACTCTACTTCTCCCAATGTTAAATGGACTAAAGGATGATACTAGTGATAAACTAGATACTAGTGATTTTTGACATCCCTTGTGTGATGGTCTAGATTTTATAAAAGAATAATTTAAGAGTACTTAATTTTTTAATGAGGTTTAGTGCTTTGGTAAAGTGTTTGATTAATTAATAAAAGAAGTTGGTTAGTTTGAGAATTGACATATTATGTTAAGTGAAAGGTGATCAAAGACTAAGTGTTGTTTTGTGGTTTTTTATTTGTCAAAAGTTAGTTGCTGAGTCAATTGGTTGGCTAAGCTGAGTGGTTGAGACTTCAATAGGAAGTTGTTGTTTTACTTGGTTGTGAGGGGAGTCAACTATCGTTTTGTGGTTCAAGTAAAAAGAGTTTGGTTCAAATTTGAAAAACCAAACTTAGAAAGGATACTAAGAGATGCTCCAAGGGGAATATTTGGTCGCGGTTTAAAGTTCAGTCTTTGTTTTGGGTATAAAAGTTGAAACATGAAGGTGAAGAGGGAAGTTTTCTTAAAGAACTTGAAAGACAACTTAAAAAAGAACTAAAGGAAAAAAGGTTGAGGCTAATTAAGTTGTTGGATATGTAGAAAAGTTGTTTTGAAATCTTAGATTTTTTTATTATCTATAAAAAATTGAATGAAAATTATATATTAAATTTGGTTTCTGAAAACGGTTTTATGTGTAGATGGTTGTTTTGTGGTTTTTCTTGTTGAAAGTAAGTTGGTTGCTTAGTCAACTAGTTGGCTGAGTTGAGTGGTTGAAATTTCAATGGGTAGTTGTTGTTTTACTTGGTTGTGATGGGAGTTAACTATTGTGAAACCAAGGTTTGGTTAATCTCGATTTTGATGATAACTAAACAAGGTTTAGAATTAATAATTATATTTTAAGTGTGATTAGGCAAGACAATTTCCAAAGTGGTAATCACAAAGACAAATCAAGTCAAGGAGAAATCATGAAGAAGAAAACCACCTCAAAGAGAAGTGTTTTTCAAGACCTAAGCTTCACAAGATCTTTTTGTAAGGTTGTTGATGCACTAGGTTTTTCATGCATTACATTCTTTACTTATACACCAAAATCATTCAAGAGTTATTTTGTTTTAAATATTTTTAAAAATTGGATGACTTCATGTTTTCAACTAAAACTTTGTGTCAAATGTTTTCCAAACTTTTTAAAAAGGTTTTAAGTTGAAAAAAATGGTTGTTGAGGCAAAAAAACGGCTCAATCGATTGAACTAGTTAAGGGGTGCAAAAAACTTTCTCTTTCTTTCAAAACAGTTGTTCAACTGGTTGAGGTTGAACCTCAACCGGTCAACTCCCACTTCAACCTGTCGAGGTCCAGTCAAGGGGCGGTCGAGGTCCAATGGTCACTTGCCAAACATTAAACGCTAACGGCTAGTCAATTGGTCGACCCCCAGCTTGACCGATCAAACCCCTAATGGCTAGTTTGGTCGTTTTCTTTTATAAAAAGGCTCAAATCTTCATTGTTTTATGAGCTTAACCTTCCCAAACCTTTCTTGAATATATTTTAGCCTTGGAAGAGTGTTTTTGAGTGCACCATTGTTCTAAAACTTGCATATTATTAGTGTACCTTTCAATCCTAGTTTTTTTGTATCATTTGAGCTTAAAGTTTTTGAATTAGGATTTTGTGAGACCATTTATTTATAAATCTTTGAGAGGAAGTTTCTCAAGTGTGTGGTATCACTTGAGGGGGTTGGTCAAGAGTAGGGTATCTTTTGAGAAGTGTAAAGGGTGCTTGGAACCAAAAGTCCAAGAGGGTGAATTGGAATCATAATCTAATTGTATTGTTTGAAGGCTTGGTTTGGAAGCCTTGAATTAGTGGAACCTCAAGCTTGGGATTAAAACTAGAGGAGAATGGATATAGGCCGGGTTACGTCGAACCACTATAAAATCTTGTATTTACATTCTCTCTTCCCTACTCTTTTACTTTATATGCAATTGTCTTTATATTGATTTATTATATACTTGCATATAATTGTCTCTTACATTCACATAGTTTTGAATTTGCAAAAAGAGACCATCACCCTTTTCACCCCCTCCTCTCCCTCTAGGGTGATTAAATAGGTTGGATTAATGTAATTTTTTTAACAATTGGTATAAGAGATAGGCCTCTTGTTTAAGACTTAATCGTCTAAGAGGTAATGGCTAATCCATCAAGCTCATCTCACATTGAAAGTTTTTCAACCACCCGACCTCCATTTTTCACGGGAACTGATTATCCCTATTGAAAAGTAAAATGACTTGGTTTTTACAATCTACTAATCTTGATTTATAGGATGTCATTGAAGATGGTCCACACATTCCTTCAAAATTAGAAAATGGAGTGAAGGTTCCAAAACCTAAGCAAGAATATGATGAACTTGATGAAAAGAAAGTTCAATTAAATGCCAAAACCGTTTATATCTTACATTGTGCTATTGATAGAAATGAATTTAATCGTGTTTGGCAATGTAAGTTGGCTAAAGAAATTTGGAGACTATTAAAACTCACTCATGAGGGAACTAACCAAGTTAAGGAGTCTAGAATCAACATCCTTATGCATGATTATGAATTATTTTCTATAAAGGATTTTGAATCTGTTGTAGATATGTTTTCTAGGTTCATGGTGATTGTGAATGAACTTGAAGCCTTGGGAAAGACCTACATGGAAGTAGAGAAAGTCATGAAGATCTTAAGGTCTCTACCAAAGAAATGGGAAACACAAGTGACGGTTATTCGAGAAGCAAATGATCTCACCAAACTCTCACTTGAAGATTGGATCACTCATGACTTATGAGATAAATTTGAATAGTCATCAAAGAGTTGAAGAAAATAAGAAAAATATAGCTTTTATGGCTTCAACAAATGATGATGAAGAGGAAGAGAGTGAAAATGAAAGTGATGAAGACTCCATGGAAGAAAAATGCACAAATGAGGATGCCAACATGTGCTTCATGACTTTGGAGGAACATGAAGATGAGGTAAATTCCAACTCTAATTATAATGAGTTTCAAGGTGTACTTCAAGAATTATATTTTGATCTTGAAAAACTTAGGTTCAAAAATGTTTCTCTCAAGAAAAAGATTTATTGTTTTCAAAATGAGTATAAAGGGAGGGTAAACAAACTCAAGTTCCACAAAACATAATAAAGTCTCCAATGCTCACATCCAGTCATCAAGATAAAAATCCTATTTGTTAGCCCAAGGGTTCTCCTAATCGGGTTTTGATGATAACAAACCATGGTTAAGTGACTAATTGGTTTAAATTGTTAAGAATCTCAGGCATAAACTCGAAAATTCATCAAGGACCAAACGAATACAAGATCGAGATCTTTTCGAAGACTTGTGATCATAGGAAACGAATGTAAGATGATTGCATGAGTGCACTTAGGATGTTCATACTATTTTCATGCATCTTAGAAAACTCGGTTTATCCTTTAAAACTTGATTTTATTTAAAACCCGAGTTTTATCAAATATACCTTAGGCAAATTGATTCAAAATTGGCATATTAACTCACCCAAAGACCTTGCCTAAGTGTTGGAAAAGAAAGAAATTCAAAAAGATAGGTTTTCGAGGCCAAAATGCCCAACCGATCTAGGCTATGGTCAATTGGCTCAATCGGTTGGGGAACCGGTCGACCGGTTGCCCTTGTCCGATTGAGGGAGCACAAAAACCTTCTCTCTCTTCCAGTAGCTTCCTCTTCCCTCTCGAGCCTCATCCTTGTCCGGTTGAGGTCTGGTCGAGGCAATGGTAACCTGTCATGCATTAAATGCCCCAACGGCTAGTGAACCAGTTGACCCCTTGCTCGACCGGTTGAGGTTACCTTTTGCTGTTTTTGACTCCCGAGCTTAGAAACCTTTAAATTGAGAGCCCCACTTCATTTATGACCAAGAGAACCTTTGCAATCAATTGTCTACCTACCTATTCTTGATCAAAAAGCTCTTATTTCTTTCTTAGTGCATTAAATCATCACTTGCATATCTTTTAGTGCACTCTTGTGTATCATCCTAACTTTCTCTTGTATTTGAGCCATCCTTAAGCTAGGTTGAGAGTTTCATCATTGTAAAAACTGAGTGTGAAAGCCTTTAAGAGGTTCAAATCTTGAAAAGATTGTGTAAGAGCCCATTGGAGTCGGAATCCAAGTGTAAGAAGATTGAAAGCTTGATTGAAGCTTCAAGTTAGTGGAACCCTCACTCGATTAGGAGATTGAGGAGAGTGGACATAGGTAAGGAAGTGTCGAACCACAATAAATCCCAAGTTTGAATTCTCTAACTCTATCTCTTTACTTTGATTATATTGTGCTTATATTGTTGTGTTTGAAAATTTTTTGAAAAACCCAATTCACCCCCCTTTTTTGGGTGTTTTCCCTAATTACTCTTAGCCTTTGTTTTCTCAATTGGTATCAGAGCTAGACCTCTTGGTTAAGACTTAATCATCTAAGAGGAAAATGGCTATTCCATCAAGCTCATCTCAAACTGAAAATTTTTCAAAACATAGAGCTCCATTCTTTATAGGAACCGATTATCCCTATTGGAAAACTAGAATGACTTGGTACTTGCAATCAACTGATTTAGATGTATGGGATGTCATTGAAGATGGACCAACTTTTCCCACTAAATTAGTTGATGAAGTTTTGGTTCCAAAACCCAAGCGAGAATGGAATGAGCTTGATAGAAGAAATTTTCAATTAAATGCTAAAGTCGTGTTTACTTTGCAATGTGCTATGGATAGAAATGAATATAATAGAATATGCCAATGCAAATCGGCTAAAGAAATTTGGAGGTTGCTTGAAATAACTCATGAAGGAACAAATCAAGTGAAAAAGTAAAAAATTAATATACTTGTTCATAACTATGAATTGTTTTCAATGAAAGAAACTAAATCTATTGTTGAGATGATCACTAGGTTCACCAAAATTGTCAATGGCCTTGAAGCTTTGGAAGAGTCATAAATGAATCCGAAAAGGTGATGAAGATATTGAAGTCTCTCCCTTCAAAGTGGCATACAAAGGTCACCGCCATTCAAGAAGCTAAAGATTTGACCAAGCTACCTATGGAAGAACTCATAGGGTCATTAATGACTTATGAGATCAATTTGACAAAGCAACTACAAGAGAGTGAAGACAAAAAGAAGAAGAGCATAGCTCTCAAAGCTACAACCAAAGAAGAAGAAGATGTTTAAGAAGAAAAACCAAGTGAAGAAGATGATGACTTAGCTCTCATCACAAGAAAGCTCAACAAGTACATGAGAAGTGAAAGGTTTAGAGGGAAAAAGTTTACCCCTAGAAGAGATCCTTCAAGAAGGGAATTCTCATCACATGGTGACAAGGAGAAATGAGAAGAGAAAAGAGATTTGATATGCTTCAAATGCAAAAAGCCGGGACACATTAAATATGATTGTCCTCTCTACAAAAATGAAGCCAAGAGAAGAATGAAGAAGGCAATGATGGCCACTTGGAGTGAAAGTGAAGAATCCTCCAAGGAAGAAAAGGAGAAAGAAGTGGCAAACATGTGCTTCAAGGCTATAGATGATCTTGATGAGGTAAACTCTAACTTTAGTGATGAAGATATGCATTGTATTTTTGAAGAATTATATGAGGATTTTGAAAAACTTAGTTTGAAAAATAATTCACTTAAAAAGAAAATTCAAGAGCTTGAAAAGGAACTTGAGGAAGTGAAAGAAAAATTTTCAATTGATGAAATCTCTAAAACTCATCTTGAAAAAGAAAATGAGATTTTAAGAAATGAAAATGAAATTTTGAAAAAGAAAAATGAATGGTTGACCTCCTCTCTTTCAATTTTCTCTTGTGGACAAAAATCCTTTGAAATGATCTTAGCAAGCCAAAAATGTGTTTTTGACAAACAAGGACTATGATTCAAATCTTCAAAGAACCAAAAGTATTTTAAAAACTATTTTGTAAAAGAATCCTCAAGTGAATGTCCTTCCACTATTTGCAACTTTTGTGGAAGAGGAGGGCACATTAGTAGTACATGTCCCTTAAGAAATGGTGCTCAAAATAATTCAAATGCCAAGGTTAAAAAGGTTTGGATTGAAAAATCCAAAATCACTAACCCTTAAGGACCCAAAAAGATATGGTTACCTAAATCAACTTGAATTCTATTTTGTAGGGTTCAAAGGAGGATAAGTGGTTCTTGGATAGTGGATGCTTAAGACACATGACCGGGGATGAATCCAAGTTTGCCTTCCTTACAAAGAGAAAGGGAGAATATGTTACCTTTGGAGACAATGCAAAAGGGAGAATCATTGGTCAAGGCAACATAGGTAATGACACATCCTCTCTTATTGAAAGTGTTTTGTTAGTAGATGGTTTAAAACATAATCTTTTGAGCATTAGTCAACTTTGTGACAAAGGTTTTAAAGTAATTTTTGAAGCATCTCATTGTATCATGAAGGATATTCAAAATGACAAAACCATCTTCATGGGCCATAGATGTGAAAATGTATATGCTATAAATATTTCAAAATATGATGGCCATGATAGATGTTTTTCAAGCATGCATGATCAAAGTTGGTTGTGACATAGGAGGTTGGGACATGCTAACATGAACCTCATTTCCCAACTCAACAAAGATGAACTCGTTAGAGGTTTTCCCAAAATTAATTTTCAAAAATACAAAGTTTGTGAAGCTTGTCAAATGGGAAAGCAAATAAAAAACTCTTTTAAAAACAAAAATTTCATTTCAACATCTAGACCTCTTGAATTGCTACACATGGATTTATTTGGTCCTTCTAGGACACCTAGTCTAGGAGGAAAATCTTATGCTTATGTCATTGTGGATGATTTTTCTAGATACACATGGGTCTTGTTTTTAAGTCAAAAGAATGAAGCTTTTTATGAGTTTTCAAAATTTTGTAATAAGGTTCAAAATGAAAAAGGTTTTACAATCACTTGCATTAGAAGTGATCATGGAAGAGAATTTGAGAATTTTGACTTTGAAGAATATTGCAATAAGCATGGTATCAATCACAATTTTTCGGCTCCTAGAACTCCTCAACAAAATGGGGTAGTTGAAAGGAAAAATAGAACTCTTTAAGAAATGGCTAGAACCATGCTAAATGAAAACAATTTACCAAAGTATTTTTGGGCCGAAGCGGTAAACACTTCTTGCAATGTTCTAAATAGAATATTGTTGATGCCCATTCTTAAGAAAACTCCCTATGAGCTTTGGAAAAACAAGAAACCTAACATTAGCTATTTCAAAGTCTTTGGGTGTAAATGTTTCATATTAAACACCAAAGATAATCTTGGAAAATTTGATGTAAAATCCGATGTTGGAATTTTTCTTGGCTACTCAACTTCAAGTAAAGCTTTTAGAGTCTTCAACAAAAGAACCATGGTTGTAGAAGAGTCCATCCATGTCATTTTTGATGAATCTAACAATTCTCTTCAAGAAAGAGAAAGTTTTGATGATGATTTAGGATTGGAGACCTCCATGGGAAAATTGCAAATTGAAGACAAAAGACAACAAGAAGAAAGTGGAGAGGATCCCAAGAAAGAAGAATCACCTTTGGCACTACCCCCTCCTCAACAAGTGCAAGGTGAATCAAGCCAAGACTTTCCAAAAGATTGGAAGTTTATCATCAACCATCCACAAGATCAAATCATTGGTAATCCATCAAGTGGGGTAAGAACTAGATCATCCCTTAGAAATATTTGTAATAATCTTGCATTCATCTCTCAAATTGAACCTAAAAACATAAAAGATGTTATAGTTGATGAAAATTGGATGATTGCTATGCAAGAAGAATTAAATCAATTTGAAAGAAGTGAAGTATGGGAATTAGTACCAAGACCTTCAAATCAAAGTGTTATTGGAACCAAATGGGTCTTTAGAAACAAAATGGATGAAAATGGCATTATAGTAAGAAATAAGGTAAGATTGGTAGCCCAAGGTTATAATCAAGAAGAAGGAATAGACTATGAACAAACTTTTGCCCCCGTAGCTAGATTGGAAGCAATTAGAATGTTACTTGCTTTTGCATATTTCGAAGACTTTATTTTATATCAAATGGATGTGAAAAGTGCTTTCCTAAATGGCTTTATAAATGAAGAAGTATATGTTGAACAACCACCCGGTTTTCAAAGCTTTAACTTTCCAAACCATGTTTTTAAACTTAAAAAGGCACTTTATGGTTTGAAACAAGCACCTAGAGCTTGGTATGAAAGATTGAGTAAATTTCTTTTGAAAAAGGGTTTTAAAATGGGAAAAATTGACGCAACTCTTTTCATAAAAACCAAAGAAAAAATATGCTCCTAGTTCAAATCTATGTTGATGATATTATTTTTGGTGCTACTAATAACTCTCTTTGTGAAGATTTCTCTAAGTGTATGCATAGTGAGTTTGAAATGAGCATGATGGGAGAACTCAATTTCTTCCTTGGACTTCAAATCAAGCAACTAAAGGAAGGAACCTTCATCAATCAAGCGAAGGAGGTTCAACATGGAAGAAACCAAGGTGACGAAAACTCCAATGAGCTTATCCATCAAGCTTGACATGGATGAGAAAGGTAAATCTACTGACTCAACTATGTATAGAGGCATGATAGGATCCTTGCTTTATTTGACAGCTAGTAGACCCGATCTCATGTATAGTGTATGCTTGTGTGCTAGATTTCAATCTTGTCGTAAAGAATCTCACTTACGTGCCGTTAAAAGAATTCTTAGATATTTGAAAGGGACAATGAATATTGGCTTATGGTATCCTAAGGGTGATTGATTCGCGGGAACCCAGTCGGGTCTTTTAATAAAAAACATTTATAAAACCTATGACCTCATACTGGCGTAGCAAAGCTACTATAGTATAGCAGTTCTAGGGTCGAACTCTGGGATGGGTATTCACTCTACCAGTGATAGACTCAAGATTAGAAATTAAATCTGATGATTTCCTTTGTCAAAAACTTAAAGTTTAAAAGAAAATAAAATTCGTTTTGAAAGTGGTGTTTGAAACTAAACTAACATATAACTAAGTAAAAATGGATGAAAGAAAGTCTCCCGGAGCTAAGGGTTGCTAGGATCAAGTTCAGAATGCAAAGTGGAAAATTCTGGATTTTTCTCCTCGCATTGGGGATTTAACCTATAGTTATTTCCCGAACCGGTATAGGTTTAACAATGAAGATTTAATCCATACAAAATCAATAGAAATGGTAGTCAAGGTCCATTAATGGCTTTAAACACTATGGGTCTTCACCTTGAGCCACTTTCCAATGGCTCGTACATGATAACTAATGGACTGATATGGATCTAGCAATAAGCATCCACAGAGACCTGAAGCTTACCATGTATTGGCCATTCAAAGTGATTCTAAGGGAGTTAAAGCAAAACTTTGGATTTGAAAGCCATTAATGAACTCCAACTACCGGTATTTAAGGCACGGGAGTTTTCCACCTTTGCATCTGGACTTTTCACCTAGCTTCCTTCACTCCAAGAAACCGAAGGTTTAGCCTCTCATCCTTCGGGAAATCATCCTCAAAGGTTGTTTGGCTTCTGAGAAAGAGAAAATGGTAAAGAGGAAAGGAAAACGAGAGAGAGAGCCCTGTATTTTTCTAAGTGTGAAAAATCACATAGCATATCATAACCGAGAGGAGATTACCACCCCTCTTATAGTCTTTACAAAGCCAAGCTTGTAATTGGCTAGTTACAAGGATAGGAAAGGAATTTCCATCAAAAAAATACAAAAGAAAAGATCTAAAGTGGAGTCGGCAGAACAGGGGAAAGTTCGCACCACGCATGGGCTGTGCGGAGCTGGTGCGAAGCTGGTGCTCAGCTTGACACAGTTGTCTTTCGAAGACCATATCTTCCTCATTTCAGATTTAAATCGTACACGGTTTGAAGCGTTGGATTCTTGACTTCCAGAGCTTTCCATCGGTATATAGCATGAAAAAAATGGACTTCGGGAAGTGCTCCAAAAGTGTGAAGGAAGACTGCAGTTGCAGTCCTCTGTTTCAGCTTTACTCTGTTTTCCTCTTTGCTTGATTTTCCTCTTTGCTTCTCTCCTTTACTTGGCTTGTCTTAATGATCCAAAAAGCTGTCAAAACACTAAAACTAGCCACAAATATGATTAGAAGTCATTGCTAGGTCCTTAACATGCCAATTGGAATAAAAATGGAGAACTACTACACAAAAGTGCTTAAAACATAATGACTTAAAGGTGTAAAAATGCACTTTTTGGGTAGTAATCAGTGATAACTTTGAATTGATTGGATTCTCGGATGCCGATTTGGCCAGTTGTAGAGTTGAAAGAAAGAGCACAAGTGGCACTTGTCATTTCCTAGGACACTCACTTGCCTCATGGCATAGTAAGAAGCAAAATTCGGTAGCTTTGTCAACGGCGGAAGCCGAATACATAGCAGCCGGTTTGTGTTGTGCACAAATTCTTTGGATGAAACAAACACTTAGTGATTTTAATTTGACTTTTGAGCATGTTACTATTAAATGTGATAACACAAGTGCCATAAATATTTCAAAAAATCCCGTGCAACACTTTAGGACTAAGCATATAGAAATTAGACATCATTTTCTTAGAGATCATGCACAAAAGGGTGACATTACACTTGAATTTGTAAGCACAAAAGATCAACTTGCTGATATTTTTACAAAACCTCTAAATGAAAAACAATTTTCCAATATTAGAAGACAATTAGGGGTTATTTCTCTTTGATCTAATGTTTGCCTAATGAATTCTTGTTGGAAATGCCTTATGATTGCTTAAATTTAATTTCATACGCATCATATAGCAATCTCTTAGGAAAAAGGTCAATTTTTGACCAAAAATCAAAATTCCCTTGGCATTGAACATAAAAAAATTGTGGATTTCAACTGAAAAAGGCAGGAGGATCAAAAGATAAGAAAAAGCATTTTTTTTGGAAGCGTTGACCGTTGACCAAGCGGTCGACCGGTTGGGGAATCGGTCGATCGGTTCGTTGGGGCTGGGAATTTAAAAAGCCCCCCGCGCCTCAGTTTCTTCACTGTTTTCCGTTGTTCCTTGAAGACCCTTCGCGTTCCCGCCCTCAGAGACCAGTTTGGGTTAGTTTTTGGACGGATTTCAGGATTTGGAGTGGTTTTTAGCACGATTTTGAGGCTAGGGCTTCGGATTTTTTGACCTAGGGTTGCATTATTGGGACTGTCTCTTCTCTACCTGCGTGCCACCACCTGGTTCAGCTCCTCCCCGTGCGCCTAGGGTTTGGTTTCCCTCTCCTCTTGGTTGTTTTAGTTTCTCCGATTTCATCTTCTTCTCTTTCTGGATTTCGGATGGCACCTAGTAAGGAAACGGGTGCTTCCAAGGCTCAGGGTAAGAGCCCTGCTGAGCCATCTTAGCAGCCTGAGCAGACAGAGACTCGCCGAAAGGCGAGTTACGACACCGCCTTCTTCAGTTTAGTTGAAGACTATCACAGGTACAAGACGAAATTCGCCAAAAGAAAAGTCGTTCCAAGGAGAAACATCAATTTCTCCCCACTTCAGAGCTTCAGGTTTGAGGGCCTCTTTACTAGGATGGGATGGCTGCCAGTTGTGACGATTTTCGAGCCTATCTTTCCGACTCTGGTGCGTGCATTTTATTCTAGGATGACCTATGGACTTGGAGGACCGATTGTGTCCACTATTCGAGGGGTTGAGATTGAGAGCATTTGCCACATTCTTGACATCCCCTCCGTTGGACTCAGAGTATATGAGTCCAAGGCATGACCTACCATCCCAGGGTTCGAGCCTAGAGAGGCTATTCAGAGGCTGTGCGGACTTGTAGATGCCCATGGGATGGGCAAACCATCAGCACACAGCCTGACCGTGCCTAGCCAAGTCCTTCACCATATGATCTGCTTCATCCTATTGCCACAGGGAGGACATTAGGGCGAGGTCTCCTACTTTGAGGCCTTCATTGTGGACTCACTTCTCACTGGGAGGCGGATACACGTCGGATATCTGATGATGATGCATATGATATCCTGTTGTGAGAGCGCCAACCAAGTTCTTCCCTACGGCCGTTTCCTCACTCGTGTGTTCAAAGATGCTGGGGTCGACTTGAGTAGAGAGACAGAGTTTGAGGCACCCAACATTTATGACACATATGACGAGCATTCACTGGGGCGCATGAGGTTTGAGAAGGCCCCTGATGGTTCTTGGGTGAGGCGAGCAGAGCGTGCACCAGCTCAGGGCCATCTCGCGGATAAGGAGAAGGCTGAGATCAGAGAGATGGAGGATGGGATAGATCCTTAGAGAGGATTTGAGCATACAGAGCCCGAGCTTGACATTCCTCCTCTTCAGATTGAGGATGCTCGTTTTGACGCCACTTTTTCTGAGCCTATGATGTCTGAGCCAGCGTACACTGCAGGGCCTTCCTCTTAGTCGACATTCACAGAGCCTGCTCACATCGAGTCACCACCTCCTTCGACTCCTCATGCTCCTGATCATCCACCTTGGATGGATTTATCGGCACAGATCAGCTCTCTCGGGACTCGTATGGAGGAGTTAGTTGTGGTCCATGATACTCGCTTTTATTCCATGGAGGATCGCATCGATCAGTATCAGGCTGGCTTCACCTCTCAGTTTGAGTATCTGGTACAGAGGATTGAGTGTCTTGAGAGCCGCCAGGAGAGTTAGCAAGAGGAGATATCAGGTCGGCTTCACCTCTCAGTTTGAGTATCTGGTATAGAGGATTAAGCGTCTTGAGAGCTGCCAGGAGAGTCAGCACGAGGAGATGATGGCTTACCTCCGCTCTGTGTTTCTACCACCACCTCCTCAGCCTTGATTTCATTTGGGACCCCCTTGGTTTCTTTTTGATGTTGCCAAAAGGGGAGATATTTTAGGATAGGCTTTAGGAGACATTTTCATGCATATTACTGTCATATCATACCTATGCTTTCATGTATTTTTGCCTTTGGTTATATATGATATGATACTCTTTTGATTTACATAGTCTTCTCGCTTTAAATTTCCAAATTTTTGAGTTGATTATTCCATGGTTGGTTTGAGGGGGAGATTTCTTTGTCTCCTAGATAACCAAGGTTTGTCATCATAAAAAATGGGGAGATTGTTAGCCCAAGGGTTCTCCTAATCGGGTTTTGATGATAACAAACCATGGTTAAGTGACTAATTGGTTTAAATTGTTAAGAATCTCAAGCATAAACTCGAAAATTCATCAAGGACCAAACGAATACAAGATCGAGATCTTTTCGAAGACTTGTGATCATAGGAAACAAATATAAGATGATTGCATGAGTGCACTTAGGATGTTCATACTATTTTCATGCATCTTAGAAAACTTAGTTTATCCTTTAAAACTTTATTTTCTTTAAAACCCGAGTTTTATCAAATATACCTTAGGCAAATTGATTCAAAATTGGCATATTAACTCACCCAAAGACCTTGCCTAAGTGTTGGAAAAGAAAGAAATTCAAAAAGATAGGTTTTCGGGATCATAAGGCTCAATCGGTCGAGGCTATGGCCAACCGGCTCAACCGGTTGCCCTTGTCCGGTCAAGGTCTAGTCGAGGGAGCACAAAAACCTTTTCTCTCTTCTAGTAGCTTCTTTTTCCCGGTCGAGCCTCATCCTTATCCGATCAAGGTCCGGTCGAGGTCTAGTCGAGGCAATGGTAACCTGTCATGCATTAAATGCCCCAATGACTAGTGAACCAGTTGACCCTTTGCTCGACCAGTCGAGGTTACCTTTAGCTATTTTTGGCTCCCGAGCTTAGAAACCTATAAATTGAGAGTTCCACTTCATTTATGACCAAGAGAACCCTTGCAATCAATTGTCTACCTACCTGTTCTTGATCAAAAAGCTCTCATTTCTTTCTTAGTGCATTAAATCATCACTTGCATATCTTTTAGTGCTGTATCATCCTAGCTTTCTCTTGTATTTGAGCCATCCTTAAGCTAGGTTGAGAGTTTCATCATTGTAAAAACTGAGTGTGAAAGCCTTCAAGAGGTTCAAATCTTGAAGAGATTGTGTAAGAGCCCATTGGAGCCGGAATTCAAGTATAAGAAGATTGAAAGCTTGATTGAAGCTTCAAGTTAGTGGAACCCTCACTCGGTTAGGAGATTGAGGAGAGTGGATGTAGGCAAGGAAGTGTCAAACCATTATAAATCCTGAGTTTGAATTCTCTAACTCTATCTCTTTACTTTGATTATATTGTGCTTATATTATTGTATTTGAAAAAGTTTTGAAAAACCCAATTCACCTCCCCTTTTGGGTGTTTTCCCTAATTACTCTTAGCCTTTGTTTTCTCATTATTAATCCCAGAAAACATAACAAAATGGTATGAAAACAAAAGGGATCCAGTTGATAGAAACCATACCTGTGCTACTTTTCTCTTAGCTCATTTTCTCTTCCTACAACTCTCTATATCTTTTTGGTTCCCCTTTCTGAAGGCTATCCCAAGCCACTCCAAAACACGCTCCTATTTTTTCTTGTGTCTTCTCTCCCAAGCAAGCCCAAAAAAATCTCCTCTCCCACAACCGAATACCCTCATTCCCTAGCTCCCTCGTTTTCTCTCAAGCTCATTTCTCTGTAATAGCCTAAAAGAAAAATCTCCTGTTGCCTTGCTTGCTTTTCCTCCAAGTTATATTTGTCTCTTGTCATAGCCCAATTTTTTTTTTCTTTTTATGCAATGCTGGTACTTGCCCCCTACTTCAGCCGTTGTCCTCTCTATAGCTCCAACTAGCTCTCTGCCATCTCTTCTTCCCATTTCATCCGGCTGTCCAGAATAGCTCACCCACCAATTGTTCTTCCTTCACCTACAAGCTTCTTTGGTTGCCCAAGAACGGCTCTTTCTCAGGGTGGCCAGAAAAATAATAAAAGAAATCAAAACCAAAACCTTCTATCTGAGGGGGGTCTACAATCATGTTCAATAATAATATCTTGCCTATTGCTAAATTGCTCTTTATGCTATTTATGTTTGATTATATCATTTTGAGCACTCTTAATATACTCCTTAAAGTTTCTAAACTTGATTATTTTCTAAATTCAAAGGAGGATATATTGAAGGGGAGCTTTTTAGCAACCTTGGTTTTGTCATCATCTAAAAGGGGGAGATAGTGAAACCAAGGTTTGGTTAATTTCGATTTTGATGATAACAAAATAAGGTTTATAACTAATGATTATATTTCAAGTATGATCAGGCAAGACAATTTCCAAAGTGGTAATCACAAAGACAAATCAAGCCAATGAGAAATCATGAAGAAGAAAACCATTTCAAAGAGAAGTGTTTTTCAAGACCCAAACTTCATAAGATCTCTTTGTAAGGTTGTTGGTGCACTAGGTTTTTCATGCATTACATTTTTTACTTATACGCCAAAATCATCCAAGAGTTATTTTGTTTTAAATATTTTTAAAAATTGAATGACTTCATGTTTTCAACTAAAACTTTGTGTCAAATGTTTTCAAAAGAATGGTTGTTGAGCCAAAAAAATGGCTCAACCGACTAAACCGGTCGAGAAGTAGGTCGACCCCTATCTCAACTGATCGAGGTTTGGGTCAACTGCAAAAAACTCCCTTTATTCTAAAACAGTTGTTCAATCGGTTAACCCTCATCTCAACCAGTCGAGGTCCGGTCAAGGAGCGGTCGAGATCCAACGGTTACCTGTCTAGCATTAAATGACAAAGACTAGTCAACTGGTCGACCCCCAGCTCGATAGGTCAAACCAATGGCTAGTTTGGTCGTTTTCTTCTTTAAAAAGACTCTAGTCTTCATTGTTTTATGAGCTTAACCTTCCCAAACCTTTTTTGAATATATTTGAGTGCACCATTGTTTTAAAACTTGCATATTATTAGTGCACCTTTCAATCATAGTTTTCTTGTATCATTTGAATTTAAAGTTTTTGTACTAGGATTTTGTGAGATCATTTATTTGTAAATCTTTGAGAGGAAGTTTCTCAAGTGTGTGGTATCACTTGAGGGGTTGTTCAAGAGTGGGGTATCTCTTGAGAAGTTTAAAAGGTGCTTAGAGCTAAAAGTCCAAGATGGTGAATTGAAACCATGATCTAATTGTATTGCTTAAAGGTTTGGTTTGGAAGCCTTGAATTAGTGGAACCTCAAGCTTGAGATTGAAGTTAGAAAAGAGTGGATGTAGGTTGGGTTGCACTGAACCACCATAAAATCTTGTGTTTGCATTCTCTCTTCCCTACTCTTTTACTTTATATGCAATTGTCTTTATATTGATTTATTATATATTTGCATATAATTGTCTCTTACATTCATATAGGAGAAAGTTATCCTATTTGTGAATTAGAGTTAATTGATGTGGTGGTTGCTTTCAAAATTTGGAGACTTTATCTCTCAATTTGAGACGTGCATTGAGTGTAAGAATTTGAAGGTTATGTTTTCAAAGGAGTTTGGATTTAAAACAAAGGAGGTAGATAAAGTGTTTGCATGGTTGTGACTTTATCGTGTGTTGATATCCTCAAATAGATGGATGGACTGTGAAAGTAATTTAGATCTTGGAAGATGTGTTAAGAGCTTGAGTATTAGAGTTTTATAGTTTTGGAGTATTTTTCTATTTTTGGCAAAATTAATTTATAAGAATGATTATCAATTAATTATGAAAGTGGTTCATTATAAAACTTTGTATGACAGACCTTTTAGAACAATTTTATGTTGGACTTAGGTAGGAGAAAGGTAGTGTTCTTTTTATGTTTTCCTTGTGTTTATGTTGAGGAGGTGTAAACCTAATCCCTTGTAAGCCTTTTAGCTAAGAAGAGTTATAACTCTAAGAAAATGTCTCTTATGAAGAAACACTAGTGAGAACCTTAACTAAAAAGGAATGAGTGTTCAAGATCAAAGTTATTCCATTGGTTAAAGTATTGCAACAATATTATAAAATGGAAAAAACTACTTGAGAGTTAGGATTTGGTTTGCAAGTTAGGTACCCTAAATTCTTTGTTAGTTCAAGTAACTCGCTTGAACTTTAAATTCTTTTTAAAGAGGGTGGAGTGTAATGACCCAAATTTTATTAAATGATCATTTAAGAGCATTGATGAAAATATCGGTATTTCAATTTTACGGATATATCAGATAATATTTTGGAAAACTAATTTAGGTAGCATAAAGTTGATCAAAACTTATGAAAATATTGAGAAAAACTCTAAAAATGATATAATAAACAATAATAGACATTTTAAAGTTATTTTATAAAAAAAATAATATATGTATATGATATAATTAATCATATTTGATGATAATATTGTATGCGTCCATAAAAAAATATGAATTTTATAAATTTATTAAATTACATTAAATATTATTTGAAAATAATATTATGATATTTGATTATAATATATCTCACTTTAAAATTATAATTCATTTAATTTCAATTGTATTAAATGATATAAAATAAATGATGATATATGTATACTTTTTTTAATATTTATATTTTTATATTTAATTAATATATAAATGATATAAAAAACGGTTAAGAAAATTATAATGATAGGTTTTATATTTTTAGTGATTAATTAAATGAAATTTTAAAATAAAATAATTAAAATTAATTTGTTTATGACAATATTTTTTATAGTTTTACTATATATTTGTATGATGCATATTATTTATCAAATAGGTAGTTAGCCTAATGGTCACCCAAGGTAAGCCTATAGTTGTTTTTGGGTTTGGGTGGGTTCAAGTCCTACCGCCCGTGCAACGCCAAAATTTTTCGAAAAATCACTTCATCGAATTTTCGCCTGCCTGTTTTGTGTTGCCGGTCGTCGATACACAAAATTCGGTGAAATTTTCCAAAATTTTTATCCATGTTTAAGAGTACTTCATTTCTTAATAAGATTTAGTGTCTTGGTTAAGAAAAGTGTTTGGTTGATTAATTAATAAACCCATTTAGTTTGATAATTGACCTATTAAGTTAAGTGAAAGACGATTAAAGAGTAAGTGTTGTTCTATGGTTTTGTTGGTCAAAAGTAGGTTGATTGCTTAGTTAGTTGGTTGGTTAAGCTGAGTGGTTGATATTTTGAATAGGAAGTTGTTATTTTATTTGGTTGTCAGGTGAGCTAACTGTCATTTTGTGGTTTAAGTAAAAAATGGATGAAGTGTGAAAAACTACAGTTGGAAAGGATGCTAAGAGAGGTCCCAAAGGGAGCATCTAACAATAATTTAAAGTTTAGTATCTATTTTGGGTATAAAAGTTTAAACACGACGGTAGAGTGTGAAGTTTTTTGAAAGAACTTGAAAGACAATTTAAAAGGTAAGTAAAGTTGAAGGTTAGGGTTAATCCAATTGTTGGATAGGTAGATAAGTTGTTTAGAAATCTTTGATTTTTCGGTTATCCATGAAAATCTTGAATGAAAAGTATTGATTAAATTTAGTTTTTGAAAATGGTTTTGTGTGTGGACTGGTGTATGAACATGTAGAAATTATAATTTTACATGATATTTGAATATAAGAATTATTATGTAAAATTTGTTGCTCATGTTTGAATATATTAACAAACTAACTTGTTGATGTAACTGAGCAACATAAATAGATGTTGAAAGCACTGGAACAATTTCTAAAAAGAAAAAGACATTGGTAAGGGTAGCCTAAATGAAAGGTAAAAAGCAATGAGAGGAAATAGTTTCTAGGTGAGAGCTCCTAAAGGAAGAAGGATAAAGTACCCTAAAGTGAAAGACCTAAAAACATCTCTAAGAAGATCTATGTGTGGATTAATGAAGGGTGTGGATGAATGTCCCTAATTAAGAGGCCTAAAATATTTTTCAATCAATATAACCGTTACATGTTGTGGAAATGAACTAATCAAGGGAAATTTTTGGTCTGATTATTGGTTTATATTATTATACTTGCTCTTGTGAAGTTAAGTTGATGTTACATTGAATTGGTTGCTTTATGGTGTGCAAGATGTTTTAGGAACTTATTTTTATAAATTTTATTGTTAAAGCCAAACCCTTCTCTATTGAGTCATAACTCATTCTTCTATTTAAAACTTATTTTTCAAATTGAGTTGAAGGGATTTAAGAAGGAAATGAACATGAATGTTGTGTGGTGGAGAACAGATGTTTTCTAATTTTAAAGTTGTGTAATATTAATAGAGAAACAAAGTGATATAATTGTATATAAATGATACTTTTGTTTATGATGGAACAACTTGTATAGAGTTATAATGAAGTAAATAAACAAATTTGGAATGAAAGGTTTTATTGTGACTTAAGTTTAGTTCTAGTTCATTTTTTTGTGGCTTTATGGTGTGTTTACTAGAATTCTTTAAGGTATTGAAGGTCCTTTAATGGAGGAAAAAGGTTTTTGAATAAATGGGTTAAGATTTTAGAGTTGAGTGAAGCTAAAAACAGAGGAGGAGTTTGGGCAAGTTAGGTAGTAGCACATAGGTGCAAGGTGCAAGTAAGGTGCGTAGGTGGGATATACAGGTTTAAGGTATGCTTGTGGCAATGCACAAGTGAGGGTGTGCCACTTGTGGTGCATAGGTTTGAGGTATGTTATGTAAGTGAAGAAGGGTGGTGCGCAGTGTCGAAGGTGCGCAATTTGAGTGTGCAAAATGGGAAATGTGCTTAAGTTAAGCACATTGGAGGAGTGTAGGTTTGGATAAGTGTGCTTAGGAGGTGCTCAATTTAAGTAGTGCATTGGAGGGACGCTAAGGTGACATGTGGTTGAGTGGATTTTTGATAAGAGTACGGTAATTTTAAAAAATAATTCTTAAATTACTGTAATGGGAAAAATAATTCCAAATCTAAGGTAGTTTTTGCTAGGTAGGAGGGAGGGATATTTTATTTTTTTAAATCGTCTCTTCAAAAGACGATTTATGACCTTTAAAAAAAAAAAAAAATCGTCTTTCCAAATTACTAAAAATGAGAAATGGTCTCTAGAAAAGATGATTTCCACCAATAAAATAAGAAGTTTAAGAGACGATTTCCACAAAAAAATATATATATAAAAAAAATTAAGCAATTGGAAATTGTTTCTTCACCAGAACAAAAAGAAATTAATACACTTTAATATTAAAATATATTATAAATCTAATTTGGAATTAAAAAATTAATTATACTCATACAATTAGTATAAATATATATTATAACATTAATTAATTTTATTTGCTAAATTTAATATAAGATAAATAATATATATATATATATATATATATATATATATATATATATATATATATATATATATATATATATATATATATATATATATATATATATATTTTTCTTTCACTTTGCAATTAAAAAAAAAAAAACTATTATCAATTTATGTGAAAAAATGAGTTTTAAAAAACAAATTTTTTATTAATTTATTAAATAATTATTTACAAAATAAATAAATTTGTTTTGTTTTAATTTTTAAATTAATTTTATTATATAAATTTTAAGATTAACACTATTAATCTTTAAGTTAAAATTTTACTGTAGGAAAATTTAACTTACCATAAGGCTTCTACTACATGCTTTAGTTCCTCAATTCCAACAATGCACTAGACTCATAGCCCATAAGAGAATCTTATCTATTACACTTCATCACTTCACACACTATTATAATACAATTGCACTCAACCAATTTGAAGACCGTTTCATTTCCACAATTCCAACAATGCACTGCACTCATTACCCATAGGAGAATCTTACCTATTGCACTCCATCATTTCACACACTATTACACTATAATTGCACTCAACCAATTTGAAGACGTGTTGTCATTTCTTCTGAAATGCTGAAATATTCCACCTATTTAATACTCTACCAATTTGACTGTTTCATGTCATTTCTTCTCTATCCTACACACTACACTTATCCTACCTTTTCCCAACTTCTCTTACAATATAAATCAACTTCAAACTTCTTCATTCTCATTTTCCTTTTCTTCCCCATTTAAAACTTAATTTTTCACTTACCAGTTTTTCACCTTACATCACTGCTATCTATATCCCTCATTTCTCTTTGGGAAACTTCTTAGCATATCTCATCTCTTTTCTTCAACACTCACGATGCTTATATGGTAATATTTTTGCTTTATTTTTATTTCAAGCTATTTTGTAATGTATGGTTTTTATTATTATATAAGTTTTTAAATTTATTTGGATTATGTAATATTTGTTTGAATAATATTTATTAGAAATTATTATTTTAAATAGATTAAATCATTCAAAAAAATAAAAGTTATATTATTTTATTCCTAGGTAATATTTTTGCCGTTGTTTCATATTTATTGTATAATGCATGATAGATATTTGTTGATATATGTATTTTTTTAATTTATTAGATTTATGGTAATTCTTTTAGAATATTATTTGTTGTAAATTATCATTATATAAAGATAAATGAATTAAATCATTCAAAAAATAAAAGTGATATTAGTTTATTTAATTAATATGAAATAATAGGATTATTGCTTATGTTTATCAATCAAATAATACGTTTTATAAAATATTAAAATTTAAAATAAAATAAAATATTAGTAAAATGAGAATGAAAAATAATAATAATAGAATAATTATATATTTATATATTTTGCATAATATATGATTTAAAAAATATTAAAATCTAAAAAATAGAAATACAATATCATCCAAAGTAATGAATTTATCCTATATATTTTTTTAAATTAATATTAGTCTTAAATCATTGAAAAAATTGTTGTAAAACAATGAAATATAAAAATAAAAGTAGAAATAAAACTAAAATGTTATTTGATTTATTTAAATGAATATTTAAATGTATATAATATATATATATATATATATATATATATATATAAAGTAATTGTGTATAGTATAAAATAGTAACCGTGAGTATTAAATGTATATAATATATATATTTAAATATGAAATATATATATAATATGTAAATTTGTATTTAAAATGTTATATTATATGTATTTAAATATTCATTTTAAAAATAAAAGAAAGATATAGTTGTAAAATGTTAAAATATATAATAAAATAAAATAAATGAATTTAATAATGGCTGTTAGTATTAAATTATTTTTTTGCATATAATATTATTTAAAAAAATATTAAAATATAAAAAATATAAACAGAACATTATCCGAAATTATGAATTTATCTTATATATTTTTTAAAAATTAATATTAGTCTTGTTGAAAAAATTCTTGTAAGATATTGAGATCTCAAAATAAAAATACAAATAAAAGTAAAAATAAAACTAAAATGTTATTTGATTTATTTAAATGGATATATATATATATATATATATATAAAATAGTAATGAGTATTAAATGTATATAATATATATTTAAATATTAAATGTATATAATATGTAAATTTACATTTAAAATGTTATATTATATACATTTAAATATCTATTTTAAAAATAAAAGAAAGATATAGTTGTAAAATGTTATAATATATAATAAAATAAAATAAAAAATGAATGTAGTAATGATTGTTAGTATTAATTTTTTTTTTTTATATAATATTATTTAAAAAATATTAAAATATAAGAAATATAAATAGAATATTATTCAAAATTATGAATTTATCTTATATATTTTTAAAAATTTAATATTAGTTTTAAATTATTGAAAAAAATTCTTTTAAGATATTGAGAGCTCAAAATTAAAATATAAATAAAAGTAGAAATAAAACTAAAATGTTATTTGATTTATTTTAATGTATATAATATAACAATAAAAATAGTAGTTGTGTATTCTTATTTTTGAAAAATGTGACTTTTAAAAAATAGATTTAGTAATGGACAATGCACCATAATATTAGTAAAATAGATTTGCAAAATACATATTGTATATCAATCATTATCATAAAATTTATTGATGATGATACTTCTTTATTGATCTTTTGAATAGGTTTGATAATGGATGGTTACATCATAGTGTTGTGTTATACTAATGGTGAAATTATTGATTGTAAATTTGGGGTATGTTATAATCGTCCTCCTAAGAAAGGTGTTTCAATCAATAGTATGATAACATTTGATGAGTTAGAAACAAAATTGTGTCATGCTCTGAATATTAATCATACTTACACCAAGTTAAATATGGTGTTTCGATATCCAGTTCCCTTTCCAAATGGAAGGGGTACTGTTAATTATGTCCCTTTGCCTATTCAAGATAATGGTGATGTGAGCATAATGTTTACTGTTGTTGCACAATTTCCTCTTCCAAATACCATTGAAATGTATTGTCAAATTTCTTCAATTGATCATCACCCTATGCCAAGTAGCTTTACTAGCCCAATGCATATTAAAAGTCTAAGTCCAAGTCAACAAATGGTAGAAGAGAACACATCTTCCCCTTTGTATATGCAAAGTTATGATAATGATATGGAACCTATAGTTAGGGTAGATTTGGCGGGGGTTACTGATTCAATTGTAATGACAGTTGAAAATTATGATGATATTTTACTTGGAAATGATGATGACAATGTGGAGTTATTTGATGAAGATGATGGTAATGAGGATATTATGGATATGGAAGATAATGAAAATACAGAAAATGATGCATCATTGCTAGGGTGGTGAACATGATGTTCCTTCTCCAATATTTAGAGAATTGAATTGGGATGTAATTAACCCCATGGTTGATAAGGATTTAACAACACGCATTGGCTTATGGAATGAATCAGATGAATTGTTTAAGGGTTTGCGATTTGCAAGTAAGGTAGACTTACAATATGCTATTAAACGTTATTCCATATGTAGAAATCAACATTTGATTGTTATTGAATCTGAGCTAGATATGTGGGTTGTAAAGTGCAAAAAGTGGTTTGAGAGTTGTAATTGGAGGCTTCATGCATGTCATTGTAAATCTCATGGTTTGTTTGAGATAACAAAGTATATAGGTCCTCACACTTGTGTTTACCCTAAATTATTACAAGACTGCTCACAATTATACTCCACATTCATTGCATGAGAAGTTCAAAATGTAGTCCAAAGTGATCACACAATTTCAATTATTGCATTACATCAAATAGTGAAAGATAAATTTGGTTATAATGTTCATTACAAGAGGATTTGGGAAGCAAAGAGAAAAGCAATCATAAGGATATTTGATGATTGGAATGAATCTTACCAAGCTTTACCTAGGTGGATGAATATTGTTAAACTTACTAACCTTGGGACTAAGGTTGTTTGGAAGATATTAGTACTAGTAGGTTGCAATGGAAATGTACATTTTATGCATGTGTTTTGGGCTTTTGGGGCATGTGTTGAAGGATTTAAGCATTGTAGATCAGTAAAACAAATAGATGGGACTTTTTTATATGGAAAATACATAGGGAAACTTTTGATTGCAACATCAATCGATGCTAATGATCATATCTTCCCTCTTACATTTGCAATAGTTGAAGAGGAATCATCGGATAGTTGGTCTTGGTTTCTTTATACATTAAGGAGTCAAGTCACTTAAAGAGAAGGCATATGTCTCATTTCTGATCATCATGCAGGAATACAAGCCGCCATTAGAGATCCTAGTGTTGGATGGAACCCGCCTTATGCACACCATCGATATTGTCTTAGGCATGTAGCAAGTAATTTCAATGATAAATATAAAAATAAGATGTTAAAAGACTTAGTGTATAGAGCTAGGTCTTAACATCAACCATGAAAGTATGAGTCATGTATGATTGAGTTAAAACAATTAGATGAGAAATGCTTAGAATGGTTTAACAGGTTGGACATGAAGAAATGAACTTTGGCACATGGTGGAGGACATCGGTATGAGTGGATGACTACAAATATTGTTGAATGCATCAATGAAGTGCTTAAAGGGGCGAGAATGTTGCCTATCACTGCTCTTGTTCGATTAACTTTCTATCGTTGTGCTTCATATTTCGAGAATCATTGAACAGAGATACAAACTCGAATTGCAAATGAAGATTTGTATACTTCCTATGCCATTAACAAAATAACAAAATATGAATCAAGGGCTAGTGGACACATTGTTAATATCTTTCACCGTTCAAATGAGATATTTGAAGTGACAACTGCTTCCCATGGGTTTCATATGGATAAAGGAAACAATATACAAATTGTGAAGTTGAAAGAAAGAACATGTACTTGTAATAAATGACAATCATTTGGTATCCCATGTTCACATGTGCTAGTTGTATGTGCACGTGCAAGGATTGTTTGTTGGCAATTTGTTGACAAACATTATAGGATGGATGTATATGGTTGTTGCTATACACCACAATTCAATCCAATTCCACATCAAGCCTATTAGCTAGAACCTAATTTTAAAAATTTTCATCCTAATCCAACTCTAGTACGTGATAAAGGAAAACCAAGATCTTCAAGAATTAGGAATGAAATGAATTGGAGAGAACCAAGTGTCAAAGTCTGATGTGGGCTTTGTAAACAGGAGGGTCACAATTGTAAAAAATGTCCTAATAGAGGGGAGTCTTTTAACACAATTGCTCAATGATATTGTGAGTTCAAGTTGAAAATTTTACTATTTAAATGAATTTTTTTTTAACATTAAAGATGAACATTGAGTTATTTCTATACAATGTCATTGGAATGTCTTGTAATAAACTAATGAAATTATTTAAATGATGCAGGGAATATACTCTCATGGATCCTAGACCTGTAGATTGTTTTGTTTTGTATAACCAAGAAGTACACCAATTTTCGCTTATATGGGAAGGAAATAATCTTGGAGAGCTCCATTGTCGACGTCATGAAGCCAGTTTCTATCGTAATAGTGTTTTAGATGCACACATCATTCCATATTTGCAACAATTTAGATTCTAAGGTGTTACCCGATTAGGTTTCATTTCATTCGATTGGCGCCTTATTACAGCATTTATAGAGAGTTGGCGTCATAAGACCCACACTTTCTATGTACCTCAGGGAGAGTGTACCATCACACTTCAGGATGTTAGCATTATTTTAGGCTTACCAATTGATGGTGTTGCAGTTAACGGTAGCATATGCTTGGATTGGAGAGAGGTGTGTGCTACATTGTTAGGAGTGGTTCCTGAAGATAGAGATATATCTAGACAAATACTTCGTTTGAATTGGTTGACAAAGCATTTTCCTTCATTGGCACCTGATGCTGATGTGGAGTCCGTGTGATGCTATGCTAGGGCATTCATCTTATGGTTGATTAGAGGTTTTCTTTTTGCGAATAAATCGAACAATAGGGTACATTTTATGTTTTTATCACTACTTGAGGATTTTGGAGTTACTAGTACTTATAGTTGGGGTAGTGCTTGCGTAGCTTGGCCATATTGAGAGATGTGTCGAGCAACTCGTATTGATGCACATGATGTATCAGGTCCTTTCATTTTGTTACAGTTATGGATATGGGATAGATTTCCCTTTATAGCACCTATGCACTTATATTCGGCTCTACGTGATGGAGTACTGCCACAACCACCTTTAGACATGTAGTATGTATTCAACCTTAGTTATAGCATATGTAAACACATATATACATAAATAAACAATTGTATAAACTTTTAATATATATTCTTTTAGTAGTTGGAGAGATGAGTTTTGTACTACTTCGACACCTGTATAGGTATCTACTTGATTGACTTATGCTAGAGCAGGTGAGAAATTCATTATTTTAAATAATTTTTTAAAACAATTTGTAATCAAAATATTTTAAATAATGTGAGTCATATTTCAAATTTAATTGCAGATTATATGAGAGCCATACACTAATGATGTCATCTTTGGACTCCCAAATTATTGAACTATTGCCTCTAACTAGTGGTTGACTATTTCACCCCTTATCTATTTCCATATAGTGGAGTAGCATAGACCTGATCGTGTTTTAAGGTAGTTTGGGCTACAACATATTTTTGAGTAGTGTGATATAGAGTTGGGATTATATAAATATGATTTGAGGGGTCGACATGATTTAGATTGGATGAGTATTCATTAGCACTATATTCAAAGGTGGGAGGCTAGGTATGATCATCTTGCTAGAGCTGAGGCAACATTTACTTCTTACGGGTATAACCACCCATATATGGTGTGGTATCATTCTATCACTCATTTTTTTCTTACTCCACATGGATCTTCATGGGAGATAGTGGTAATTACAATGTCTTTTTATTTATTATTCTATTTTCTTCTAATTAGAAAAACATCTAAATTTTTATTCTTAATTCTTATAGAATCGCAGTTTGCAACAGATACATCTATGGACTAGTCCAGATTCTCCGAATATAGGTCATCGTGATGAAATTCATCACTTATGTGCAACCATTTTAGAGGCTATACACGAGGCTGATAGGTTGCTTATTCCTCCTAATGTCGTTGATACAGAGAAACAATCATCGGATGAGGAGGTAGTGATGAGAGAAGGTTGGGGAGTGATGAGAGGTGGTGGGGTATAGACCAGAGATGGTGGGGTGTGAACTAGAGGTGGATGTGTACGAACATGTGGAGGCCATATTTTTTATGATCCACACTTCCCTATCGATGATGCATCGCTAGATTTTCCATCATCATTGCCTCTACAACATACTGCCTTCACTTTTTCTGTACCACTTGACCAGTCACTACCTCATTCATCAGTTCCATCCATTGATGAGGGGGTGATACAGGAAGATGTTGGGACATCATTCATCCAAGAGCTATTGCATTCTTATATTGATAGGCTTTTTTTTCATATACCTATGTTGTCTAGTATTGAGGTGTCATTTACTCCACCTATAACACTACTCACTGCTTTGTCACCACAATCATTAGGACATCCATTTAGAGATGATGTGGCAACACAAATGCAATACTTTTCTACACCACTTGTTAAACAACAGGGAGAGGATCAGGTTCAAGATCAAGGACGTGGAAGAGGAAGAGGCCGAGGCTGAGGCTGAGGACAAGGAAATGGAGCAACATTAGATGGTCCCTCATATCAATCCGAGTTGAAAAGATGTCACCAATGCCCACAACGAAGAAGGAAGCCTCCTTCATGTGGCACACATTGATGACTTTTATATCTTTTATCGAACATAAATTAATGATACATGTTGCTCTTTTGTTGCTTGTTGGTTTATTTGTATTGATGATGCATGCTAACTTTTATTGGTTGTTAGTTTATTAGTGACGTATGTTAATTTATCGTCTGCTAATATTGAAGTTGTCATATAGTAATGTTGAATTTTAATATTTTAGCTTTGTTAGTATTTATTATTATTATTTTGTTAGTTGTTAGGATGTTTGTTGGTTTATTAGTTTATATATATGGACAAAGTATTAGTTTTTTTTTTTATTCATAATAGTAGTTGATTTTTTTTTCTTTGTCGATGGTTCATATAAATAAGGTTATTGGTTTCTTTGCATTCATGATAATAATTGAATTTCTATCATGGTTGATATTTTATTAATTGTTAGATTGTTTGTTGGTTTTTTAGTATTTACATAAATAATGTTATTGGTTTTTTATAATTATGATATTTTATTTTAATTTATTTTTTTATATTTTATTCTTTTTATAGTGAAATTTGAAATTAAAGATTAATATTTTTAATTTTAAAATTTATATAATAAAATTAATTTAAAAATTAAAACAAAATAAGATTATTTATTTTATAAATAATTATTTAATAAATTAATAACAAATTTGTTTTTTATAAAATCATTTTTCACATAAACAAAAAATATAGATAAATATTATTTATCTTATAATTAAAAAACAATATCAAACTTGAAATCGAAGATGGTAATTCAAATGTGAAATAAAACGAGAAAACTATGGTTCAAATAGAACCTTGAGTTATAAAACTCAGGTTTATCTCAATTAACCAAATATTTTGAAAACCCTAAGATCACCATAATGTAAAAGTCCTTGTGTGTTCTAATTTCTATTCTTGAAGTTCGATTGTGAAAACTCCTAGACCTTAACCATCTTAATTAAAAATCAACAATCTCTTAGTTATTAAATGGTTTTCTTAAGTCAAATTCATGACATCAAGTCATAATTATTATTATTATTATTTTTCACTTGAGAATTTAGGTGAAGGCAAATAATTTAAACCTAGTTTTAACAATTCTCATAGGATAGTCTTTTAAGAAAACACTCACAAGTTTGAAAAGGGATAACCAATTAAAAGGGATCAAATCATCCTTACTTTGAAAAACTAATCTTTCACTTTTTTTCAACCTAAAAAATATCCATTTGGGACAAAAATACCTTCTTTTTTTTTTTTTTGGTAAAAATAACCATTTATTTTAAAACACACATAGATAATGAAAATGTTTAAGGATATTTATATAAAAAATGAGTTACCCTTCAAGTTAAAAAATGGAAGAAATTAATTTTACAAAATTGAGGTCTTTTCATCCCTTGTAATCAATTAATCCTTTTGCCAAAGTAACTCTTTCTCTATTTTTTTTTTGACAAAGTGGCTACATAATTTAGGCTTGTATTTGAGACAACAGAAAACCACAAGCTATTGTGGTGCAAAATTTTCAAGTTGGTTAATGAAACCTTCATTCATCAACATGGTGCTTCCAGAGCTTTTTCAAGGGAAAAATTGTAAATCCTTGTCACCACTGACAGTTATGATCTCTTGAGTAGTATTATGGTTATAAATAGTTGTTTTTCATGGATTTATGGTTTCAATAATATTAAATTTTAAAATAAATTAATGAATTTCTTTTTTTATTTTTATTTTTTATTTTTTGCTTGTAACAAATTTTATTTAATGTATTTTATGTAGAAATTGAAAATTTTCTTATCCTCGAGCACCCCCATTGGGCCTGAGGCCTAGAGCCTCATTGGGTTATGATCCCCCTAGGCCCATTACGGCCCATAATGCCAAAGGATTACCAGAACATTCTCTTTAAATAGAATACAAATCACTTGAATGTGGCAAGAAATTAAATTTACAACTACTATGGGTGAGATGATGTCAAGGAACATGCAAATAGTCTGCATCTCTAAAATTTGAAACAATATAATAATTTTTATATTTCACTTTCAGAAGAAATATCTCTTAGCTTGCTTCTGATCTAGTTTTCTCCAGGGAAATGAACAACAAATTAAATGGGCTGCACAAAGCTGTAAGGCATGTGAGTATGAACCATTGAATCCATTGTTCTAAAAGGAATGCATATGTACCTGCTCAGTGAATTTCTTCAAAAGCTAGTGAAACTGTACTTGCATTTGGGGCGCTTGAGTTCAGGAGCCTGAACACATTGTAGTGGCCTGTATCAATGGCAGCAGGAGTAATAAGAAAAGGAAAAACAGAGGAAGAGAGGATCATATAAGAGAAGGCTTGGCAGCAGTTGATGTTACTGTGAGTTATATACTGAACGGAATGTCTGCTATTCATTGGATACTTCAGCCAGTTAGAAGTCATATTCTTCAGAAGTGGGACGAGAGTCCACAGAAGGGGAAGTTTTGAAGCAATATTAACAAAACTCTCTATGACAGTACCATCTAGTTTCTTTCTGAGAAAGGATAGTATAATAAGGTGTGGGACTCATTACTGTAAAATCCATCACCTTAGAGACTCGGTCGAGGCTTCAACAAACATGCAAAATGCTAGCTCTGCTGTGTATGAAGAAATATTTGCACCTCCACCTGTAAATCAAAACATAAATAAGAAATAAGTTAGCACTGCAATCACTTCATTCTGTAACTGCCTAGAAATTGCTACTGTTCTAGTCTTAATGAAATTTGAAATAACTTTGGGGACTTGACCACAAAAATGATACTGAATAAGATATCACAGTTTTGAGCCAAAAAAGGTTCTGTATCATAAGTACTTGTAACAATGAAGATGCCACATGAAATGATGCACTATAAACATTATTGGAACTCATTTCTCAAAAGATTCTGCAGGCACATGATGCCAGTAATGGAGTCATTGGATCAAATCCACCCCATAAATGAAAAAGTATGAAAATGAAGATCTTGAAAAATATCAAAGGAAGGTCATAAAGAAACAGACCAGACTAACATATCAATTGAAGATGTCACTCAACCAAGTATATGCATGAAAATTCTGCCTACATGGTTGTTTTGAACAACTAAAATGTTCCTTTTTTCCTGGATCTACAGAAAATAAGATGAAATAAATTGAAATATCTTCAGTTGGATTGCAATACATGAAATCTTGCCCTAATTACTTTCAATGTGCTTGTTGGTCTCATCAATTTTTTTAGAAAATTATTTTCCATGCTACAACAATTTTCAACACTTGATTCCAAAAGCATTCCCACAAGGTTTTAAAATTTCTGCAATCATAGCACCCCCATGCTATTAATTGTCATCCACATTGGAAGTCATCTGGACCTATGTAATCCATTTAGCTGCTTCCTTTTCACCACAACTCGATGAACTTATGTTATCAAGATTACCAAAAAGCTAGCAGTAGTAGTAGGTGAGGCTAGGACCTTTAGAAGAACAAGACACTTTTAGCTACATTCCATCACTTTCACAAGAATTAGACTAAAATGGTTTTTGCAGTCTCCAAATCCAGAAGCTTGTAGCCTAAGATAGGAAAATAAAACAAGTTTATACTAGGGTAACATCCTCCCTCACGTGACACTCGGTACCCACATATGAAGAAACAAATTAGCAGTTACTGATGATAGATAAATAGACAGGGAAGTGAATGGGTAGGGGAAAGTGTTAGGATAAAGATACGAACAGACCTAAAAGCTTAAACTGTTAGAATATGGACTGCAATGTATAACAGGCTAACATTTTTCACTCTATAGGTCTTGTTATCCCATCGTATCATCACTGGTCCCAATAATGGCAGGTTATAGGATCAAGTCCCATGAGATTCTCCCACTCCAGCTAGCTGGCGACACAAAATGTTAGCAATTAGCTGTGGGTACATATTTGCCCTTTCCCATGAAAATTTGGCAGAGAGGACTAGAAAACTACTTATATGGACTACTGTTTGTGATATCTTGGATAGTACATCGTATCATCACTAGTCTGATTCAACTAATATTATGTAACTACTTGGGTTATTTGACAAACACAAAGTCCAATGCAATCATCAAGAGTTTTTTTTCATTTTCATTTTCATTTTCAATTTTATTTTCCATATAGATAGAAGAAATTATATTGTCTAGAAAATGCAGTTGTCTCTTTATACCTTTGTTCTGCAAGATTTCGGGTTGTAGGCTTTGCATAGTGTATAATGTTGTATTTACTGTTAATGTGCATGTTTATGAGGGTGAGTGTGTAACTTTCGCTAACAAACATAAGCTGTTGAGATTCAGGGATGAAGTTAGTCAACAAAATACAACCCATAGAAAAACAATCTATTTATTCTTTCTTTATTTTAAATTCAATAAAATGCCATCCATTTAAACCTATTCTGGCTTGCAATTCATGCCAGTGTGAATGGCTGCAAGCTTGAAATCTTCTTGCACTAATCATATTATAGGATCAGGCAACGCGCATAGCTGCTCATACTGGTGAGAATGCAAAGAAGTTATACTGCAGAGATCCATCCAGACCGCCTTTAAGGCATGGATAAAATCATTTAAGGACAAGGATATTATCAACTATCTGTTCCTTGCCATTGTTTGGTTCCACTTGTCACAAGCATTGCAGTCTCATCCCTATGTCTAGCTTGTGGTTCTAGTTTGTTCACAGTTACATAGTTCGGCCAAGTATTACAATCATAAAAGCAAATTCATAGCTCTGAGTTCAAACATACTTTGACATATGATAATCTACCACAGAATAGGAACATACAAAGTCAATTTGCACATTCTTTAAACACAAATATACTGCATTTCTCTTTGTATATGCTGAATTTTCAGATGCAGTTATCAACCAATAGGGTTCAATATGAATGATATGGCTACCTGAAGGACTTCCATGAATTTGGTGCGAAGACGTGAATATTGACAATACAACCTGTACAACAGATTGACACATCTGGAGGAAAGAAAATGATCATCAAATTAGAAGGTACAGTATCTGCTTGGGCAGGCAGATACTTTGAGACTACAAGACAGCTGAGATACTATGACTGCTTAGAACCAATAAAGGAGGCATTTTATTGTTTATTGTTTGAACAAGAAAAGTTATCCAGTAGAAAAAAAATATCAGGTCATAGAGCTACAGGATACAGAAAATATCAAAATATCTGACATGAAGAACATAATAAGCCTCATCCATGAATCTGATTATAGCCATTATCTCTAGTAGTGGATGTCATAGTGGTTCTTGTGGTGACTTTTGTAGTAGTCATAGTGGACATGGTTTTTGTGGAGATGGCCAGAATGGTTGCAGAGCATTAGGAAGTGTGATCATCATCGTGATACCAACTATACTGAACCTTGCTATTAGGTAAAATATGATAAACTAGTTATATGCATCAAGTTACTGATGGTACCATACAACCACTAAAATCTTTTGCTTTATCAGGACAAACAATTTCTGACTCTAGTTCTTGTGATGCACTCACTACTCAGCTTAGCAATCCCATTCAAACATTCTGAACTGCTACTCCATCCTCTCTATTGTTACTTTAATCAATTCAAATAATGTTGCATGTGTAATCCAATCTGCTTCATCTTGGCTTATTGATTCTGGAGCCAATTCTAAAATACTTGGTAACTCATCTATCTTTTCTAATTTGAAAGCTGTTAAACATTATATTGTTTTAGCTGATGGTTTTTCTTAGTTTGTTCTTCAGAAAAGTGTCTTACACTACTAAGAGCTTGTTTTGGACTGATTTTGGTAAAAGCACTGGCAAAAGCACTTTGATTAGAAACACTTATAAGGAGAATCATTTAGTGTTTGGATATATACACAATTTCTGTACAGTAGTGTTTCCAAGCATTAGGAAGCACTTCTAATTCTCTCAAAATCATTCCCAGATAGGCTTAAGTTATTATCATTATCCTCTAGTGTTTATGTTCCTAATTTTCCATTTAATTTGCTTTCTATGAGTAAATTTACTAAAGCCTGAAATTGTTCCATAACCATATCTCCCAATTCATATCTTTTTCTTCGAGACATGAGAAGTATGGGTTGTGTTATTTGTATCTTAGTGAACCTCCATCGGTATTGAGAGCTACCTTCCCCTATTTAATGACATTTTTGTTTAGGGTATCCATCATTGATAAAGTTGCATTTAGTTATACCTAAATTGAGTCATCCATCTAATTTTGAATGTGAAATTATTTAATGTTGGACTAAGTTTATCTAGCTCATGAAAAGTCTCTTAAGCCCATGTATTGGGGTACGTTTTTTAGGAATTCTCTAAGCCCAAATATAAATAGCATTAGGGCTTTGGGATGTTGGTAAAAAGTGGTAGAGAAAAAGAGAAGAAGAAAAGAAGGTTATTTCCTCAGCACTGTTCTAGGGCTCAAAGGTGAAGGTACAAGTTCTTTCATCAACCTGGAAGCTTCTATTGTATAATTTCTCTTCTTGTTCATTGTTTTCTAGGTGATGGATTCCCACCTTAAGCATTTAACAATGATATATGTTTCCACTAGTTATCAGGGTGGAGAAACTAGTGAAGATTTATTTGTATTTCCATTTTTATTAAAGTGGAAGAAATTTTCTTTGTAGTTTTTTACCTCCCTCAGGAGGGTTTTTTCACGTTATATTTGGTGCCTTTTTTTCTTTGTTGGATGTTCTTAGAATATTATTGTCCTTTCTTGTTAGATTGTATTATTGTTGAGAGATTGTTATTATTATGGAGGAATCTTTTAACTTGTGCAGGTGAATGCTCTATAATTCACATTAACTTCCCAACAAGTAGTATTAGAGCCTGGTTATGGGGATATCTATTCTTGAAAGGGATGGAAATAGAAGAGAACTCAACCTCCATGGTAAAACTTAACAATTCAAATTGGGCTATGTGGAAGTCCATGATGGTAAGGAAATTACCATCAAAGATTTGTCAGATACTCCTAAGGTTGACGAAGCTAAACACAAGGATATTTTTGACTTGGAATGGAAGAAGATGAATAAAAAGGCAATTACCTACACTAGACCTAATTCCAATTTTCCAAATTTATCTATCCTATCCATGCATTATACTCTCTGAGTATTTAGGCTTGACATCTCTTGTATTCTACATAACTTGGGTGTATTAGGAGTTGCATAAAAAATCTAGGTCATGGGTTCCTTAAAAGCAAAGAAATTGTTCATAGTTGATTCATGGACTTGTATAAAAATTTGAGGTTGTAGTGCACTACCTCCCAATTGGAGGAATGACTTGTCTTGATCATCAAAATGAGGTTTCCATAGTGAGTGCACCAGTGTGTATGGTCACACATTGGATAGGACTTATGGTGAGTCATGACATTGGCTATTAAGTAGTTATGATCTCACAAGCTACTATACTGTATGACCTCTCAACCTTGAGAAAATACTAAGCTAGTGCTGAAGTGTTCAATGACTTTGACTTATAGACACCATGATATCTCATCAGTTTGAGACAACATGTTCTTTGAGGTAATCTTAAGGACGTGTGATCAGGAAATCTATGGCCATAGTACTTCCTTACTGAAATTTGACATATGTTCTTTGTGAGCTAGAATATGTCAATTGATCACATAATAGAAGGATATGAAACTTAAGAATTATAGAGATAATCTTAAAAGGATGATAACATTCACCTTGTTCAATTACAAACACTAGTTTATAGGGAGCTCGCATATAGTGGATAGTAGGACACAAACCTAAGTTTGTATCTCGTTGTAATATCATATAATATTGGAGTGCAATTGACTCTCTATAATAGGATGTCAAGCCAATTTCATAATTGGATTATGAGAGAGCAAGTATTTTTCCATGGGTCGCAATGGTCCTAACTCGAGCTCATGATCCATGGTGGCATAGTTTTTAGGGATTTATAGATTCTATATTCATATGTGTGCATAAGGGTGTTTTGGTAATACACAAGATTGCATAAGAGCTTAAAAATGGTTCTTCTAAAATAAGCTAATTAATTAATTGAAGCCTAATTAGGCTAGTTAATTAATTAAGACCTAAGTGGGCCAAATTAAGTGACCTAAGCTCAAGATATACGCTAGTCACTTAAGCCCAAAATAGACACAAGTCACTTAAGCCTAAGATGGACACAAGTTACTTAAGCCCATAAGGAGCCTATATAAAACCCACCTTAAGGGTTTAGGGCTCCAATTTTTACAATCTTTCTATTCAAACTTTGAGAGAGAAGAATCATAACCTCCATCCCTTTAGAGAGAATTCTACAAGGGCATGTCAAGATTTGGAAAGAGTGTCATCGAGTGGAATACCTTCGGTTTTTTGAGATTTACAATGCCTCTTCATCAGATTGGATCTAATCTGGGAACATCCAGATCACAGGTATGACAATATAACCTCTAGATCTAAGTTTTAATATGATTATTTATTTATTTATTTTTTATCGGTAAATGAGAATAATTTTGAAAAGTGCCAAAAAGGATGCACCAAAGTACACACAATGTATACAACATGGACAGAACAACCAACATACAACATTCATTGCTTCACCAGCAACCATCAATGATCAAGATTGGTATATCAATAGTGGAGCCACTAATCACATCACAACTAATCTGAATACACTTTCTCAAAAGACAAAGTACAAATGAGAAGCTGGTTGTAGGTAATGGTCAACTACTTCACATTTCTCATATTGGAAGGTCTTTAATTAATTCAGATGCTGATTTTAAACCATTATTCATGAATCATGTTTTGCATGTCCTGAAAATAACCAAAAACCTATTAAGCATCTCACAGTTTACTAAAGACAATAATGTCATTGCTGAATTTTTACTCTGATTGTTGTTTGATCAAGGACAAAATTACAAGGAGGGTATTGCTGTAAGGGAAACTTAGCAATGGATTGTACGGGATGGTCATGCCTCACAACAACTCCACCAGTCTTCCTTCAGCTTATTTTGCAGATTTTAAGTCCAATAATCAGCCTTGTGCTGTTGAGTCAGTTACAAAGTCCAACCATGAGTCAATCTTTGAGTCCGTTCCAAAATAATCAGTCAAAGAAATTCAGTATTTGGCATAGGAGACTTGGCCACCCATGTGTACCAATTCTAAAGAATGTTATGAATACAATTGATACTTCAAATAATTTTGAACTTGATTTTTGCACTGCTTTTCAACTTGGAAAGTCTCACCAAATTTCTTTTCAAAACTCAACAAATGTATCATCTTATCCTCTTGAACTAATTCAATCAGACATATGGGGTCAACACCCATCAGCTTAAAGAAAGAATACAAATATTACATACATTTCATAGATGACTACACAAAATACACTTGGATCTATCCCCTACATTCCAAAACCATTTTTCAAAAATTCCAAATCCTAGTTGAAAGACATTTTGATAGGAAATAAAAATACTTCAAACTGATTTTTGGGGGGGGCGGGGGGGGTGGTGGGGGGGGTGTTGTGGGTGGGTGTTGAATCCTGCAATCTTAAACCATTTCTTGATCAAATAGGCATACAATTCAGACATCAATGCCCATACACACACCAACAAAAATGGTAGGGTAGAAAGGAAACACAGATGCATAGTTCAAATGGGCTTAACTTTGTTGACCCAAGCTGTTATGCCCTTATCTTTCTGGTGGGAAGCCTTTAGCATAGCAACCTTTCTCATAAGCCACCTACCAACTCCTACCCTTGCCTCTCTTTCTCTAATTGAAGCCTTATTCCATCAAAAACCAGATTTCCAATTTTTAAAAACTTTCGGTTGTGCTTGCTATCCTCACTTAAGACCATATAATAATAGCAAGCTGCAATTTAGATCCTCCAAGTGTGTATTTTTAGGTTATAGTGCTCATTACAAAGGTTCCAAGTGTCTACATCCCTGTAGAAGAATTTACATTGCTCATAGTGTCTCCTTTAATGAAATTGATTTCCCCTTTATCTGGTTTTCCATGTTCCAGCTCACATCCAGATTATTCTTCTACCGAAAGTTCTTTTTCTCCTTATCATCAATGGATTCCCAAGTTTGATTGTCTAAGTCCAATTGATGTTGGCATGACAGGTTCTAGTGCAGTTCAAACCATAGAATCCACTACATCCTCACCAAGCTCTTTTGGTTCAGGTCAAAACAACAATCAAGGTAACAATTCTGGTCCTTCCCTCACCAATAATATTGATATTCCTTCCATTAATTTGTCCGAAGAACTCTCTTTTAAACCTATTGAGCACCAAGATCACATACAAAGGCAACCTGACGTCGTCCATCCTAATACTAGTAGCATTCCTAAACCTTGTCAAACCTCAATTTACCCTATGACCACTAGATCCAAATCAGGCATTTCTAAACCCAAGCTCTACCTTACCAACACAAAACCCAAATCAGCATCTGTTTTAATTGAGAACTTAGAACCAATTAGTATTGACCAAGCCCTGCAAAATGAGGATTGGAAGCAAGCTATGGATCAGGAATATGAGGCCTTAATGAAAAATGACACTTGGGTTTTGGTACCATATGAGGCTGGCATGAACATTGTTGACAATAAGTGGGTACTTAGGGTTAAGAGAAATTCAGATGCTACAATTCAAAGATACAAAGCCCGACGGTTGCCAAGGGCTTTTAGCAAACACTAGGAGTTATCTACTTTGAAACATTCAGTCCAAAGTGATGGCTTCAACAATCAGGGTTGTTTTGACTTTGGTAGCAACAAATAACTGGGATATACAACAACTTGATGTAAATAATGCTTTTCTTAATGGGGAACTACAAGAGGAAGTGTATATGCACCAATTGACAGGCTATATCAATCCACTCAAAGCAGAATTTGTTTGTAAACTCACAGAGGCTCTCTATGGATTAAAACAGGCACCTCAAGCATGGTTTGACAAGCTTAAGGTAGCATTAATCAGTCTTGGTTTTGTGAACTCCAAATCAGATAGCTCTTTATTTGTGTTAAGGTCTGGAAAAACAATTGTCATATTGTTGGTATATATTGATGATATCCTAATAACTGGGAATGATCAAGTGAAGATGAAAAAAGATTATTGAAAGGTTGAATGCACAGTTTGCCTTGAAGAATTAGGATCATTGAGCTATTTCCTAGGTTTTGAAGCTCATCGAACAAAGTCTAGAATCTATCTAACTCAGAAGAAATATATGACTGATCTATTGTCCAAGGATAACATGTTGAATGCTAAAAGCAACCCAACGCCTACGTGCCAAGGAACAAAAATTCACCTTGCTGATAGTGATTTATTTGAACAACCAACTCTGTATTGGACCATCATTGGAGCTTTGCAATTCCTAACTCTAACCAGGCCAAACATATCATTTGCTGTAAACAAATTGAGTCAATATTTGCAGGCACCAACAGTTAATCATTGGAAAGCTTGCAAACGTATACTAAGATACTTAAATGACACTTTGACTATGGGCTTCTCTTCTCACCAACAACAGAAATGACACTGGAAGGGTATGTTGATGTAGATTGGGCTAGTTCCTTGGATGATAGAAAATCCACAATAGGTTATTGTATTTATCTTGGTGGAAACTTAGTTGTATGGAACTCCAAAAACAAAAGGTAATACCTCGCTCACACACTGAATCAGAATGTCGTGCCATTACTCAAGCTGCAACAGAATTTGTTTGGTTACAATCTCTATTCTCTGAATTGGGAATTGAGATAAATGGTTGCCCTACACTCTGGTGTGACTATATAGGAGCTAAACAACTTGCTTCTAACCTAGTCTTCCACTCAAGAACAAAAGACATTGAGATTGATTTTCATTTGATTAGAGAAAAGGTTATTGCCAAACAATTGGAGATGAAATATGTGCCAACAGAAGATCAATTGTTGATATCTTGACAAAGCCGTTCTCCATATCTCAATTCCACTTTCTCAAATGCAAGCTTGTTGTTCAATCCCCACAGTCTCGCTTGAGGGAGCATGTTGAAGAGTTATCCATATGTGGAAAATGACCTATCTTATCAGAATTAGTTATAGACTCCCTCAGGACTGAGACTCTATCAGAGCTCTCTCTTAGGACTCTTTCTCTCTCTAAGAAGCTCCATTCTCATCCTTATCTATTAGTTATGATAGGCTCCCTCCCTTATTCTTATCTTTTATCATAAGTTCTATATATTCTGTAAAACCACTCAAGTAAAGTTTAATATACTAAGAATTGCAAAGTCTTTCAAAGCTCCAGAATCTCCCATTTCTTAACTAGAAGCAACTCTTTAAGCCTTTTTCTTCGTATTTCTGAAAAAAGTTCCATGCTAGCTCAAAATGGTATTTCTTATTAAGGAGTGCATCACCCACTTCATTCCAAAAATAAAAATAAACATGAACTACCACAAAGTAGTCACTTTCGAGCAATGAAGTGGAATATAATCAACTATTTTTTTTTTCTCCTTTTCATTGATAGATCTATTCGGTATATCCTCCATCCTCTCCTTTTAAGCTAATCCAATGTCCTTATCCTACCCTACATAGCTTCCCATGCAAAAAAGTCAACCATTGATGGTATCCAACAATTCCAAATTATATTATAAGGGAACATCTCCATTTTACCACATGATAAAGAGGAACAAATAGACTTAATTGAGAAAATGGAGACTTAGCATCTCCATTTCAGCACATCTTTACAGATAGGAATCAATCTGGGAACATCCAGATTTGAGATAAAATACATATATCCAGATCTATAAAGTTTTTAATGCCTATTGCTTCAATTGTGCATAGATCTAGAGAGTCCAAGGGAGATTTAGCATGCACCCTAATGGTCCAAGGATGAGAATGAAGATATCCAAATATTCCCAACACAAACCACTCTAAGGTTCACTCATAACCCAATTTACTTCCTCAAATAAAGTTCTGGATTTTATCAAGATAAGTATTCTTCAAATATGTCATTTTTTTTTTTTTTTTTCGGTGCATGTAGATGGGCGAGAAAAGCTCTCATTCCACAAGCTTTTTCCACCATTTTGAATAACATAGCAGTAAAAATTGGCTTTATTTATGGAGAAAATGTTAACCCACCACTAATTCAGTTGAAACACATGTTATGCATGAAAGAAAATAACCATCACCTGTGAACATAAGATTCAAGAGCAAATAATTTATGCAAGAAACAAATACTAGAAGTTAGTAATATTAAAAATTGATCTCGATTGCTGTGATGCACAAAGGGAATAAAAGATTACTGGAACATCTACAAGTTACAACCATTAGTAGCAGAAAACTAATGCATGTGGCAATGCCTTTCTTACCTTTCCTTAGATCCATATGCACAGGCCTGCATAAAGAGACAACAAGCATGTAGTATGGATTGGGCTCCAATACTGCACCAACAAACATAACAAGCATGTGAACTTTTATTTCAAACTACAAAGAATAGAGCTCCAAGATTTCAAAGCTAATATGAGATTAAAGCAAAAAACACATGTCACTGCTAATGATGTGGAAAAGCATTTCAAATTTGAATAATATTGTCCACAATCTCTCTTTTAGAGGAAAGAAACTTACAATTAAGAAAGTTGAGTGCTATGCAAGAAACCTAAATTAATAGACAGCATTGGTATTATGGTGCAATAAATATACCAAGAGAACTATTTGATAGCGTGATTTATTTGAATCTTCAAATTCTGTGTAGATGTAGGTGAAATCACAGATATGGATCATCATAATAATGTCAAAGGACAGCAAAGCTGTCCACACTCTGTCCACACTTCTTTCCTTATTGGAAAGTCAATCTTCCTAAATCTCCCATATTAAGAATAGATGATTTGTATATATTAGTTTTCCTATTGTAATCAATCTGTATATGTTAGTTTTCCTATTGTAATTCTTGACTTATAGAGAATATGGTAGCTAATTCCTGACTTGCAGGAAATAGATCACAAACCTTCCTGTATAAATACATACTTCAGCATCAATAATATTCATTCAGTCTTTCACACAATATTTTGACATGGTATCAGAGCAAGGTTGCTAATTTTTCTTCCCTCAAATTCTTTTCTGTCTTCTCGTTTTTCGGAGGTGCCTCTCGTGTCTTTCGGTCAAGTCTGTGTTGATCCGTGCTGCACCCAACCACAACCATTTTTCTCGGTATTTCTGTGGTTGTCGTGGGTCAGTTTTCTTCTGGGATTTTTTTTTGGTCCATCCTTTTGTCTCGGGTTCTATTTATTTTCTATGGATTCCGCACCTGTGTGTGTTAAGTTTACAGACACAAATTATTCTACCTGGGCCTTTCAGTTTGAACTTTTTCTCAAGGGAAAAGACCTTTGGGGTCATATTGATGGCACGGATGTTGAAAAACCATCCACTTTTGACAAATCCCAGGATGTTGGGTCTTCTCCTTCATGGGCTGTGCTTGATGCACGCATCATGTCTTGGCTTCTTGGTTCAGTGGAGCCTCATATTGTCACCCACTTGCGGCCCCATCGCTCCGCTCAATCTATGTGGGTTTACTTGAAGAAAGTTTATCATCAGGATAACGATGCTCATTGCTTTCAGTTAGAACATGCGATCGCCATGTTTCAACATGGTAGTCTTTCCATCCAGGACTACTACTCGGCATTTCTGACTCTTTGGCATGAATATGCTGATTTGGTTACCGCGGATGTTCCTATTGCCGCTCTCTCAACTATTCAGACTATTCACGCGACTACTCAGCGTGATCAGTTTCTTATGAAATTACGTTCGGAATATGAATCTGTCCGCTCCTCTTTACTGAACAGATCTCCTGTTCCCTCTCTTGATATTTGTTTTGGTGAGTTACTTCGCGAAGAGCAACGCCTTAGTACTCAAGCTATTCTGGAGCAATCTCATGGCAGTTCCGGGACGGCAACTGTAGCTTATGTTGCCCAAGGACGCGGACCACCTATGCATTCTAAAAACTTGCAGTGTTTCTGCTGCAAGGAATATGGGCATATTGCTGCTACTTGCCCTAAGAAGTTTTGTTCTTATTGCAAGAAGAAGGGTCATATTATCAAAGAATGTCGTATTCGCCCCCAGAATCGTCAGGCCCAAGCATTTCAGACTTCAGTAATTGTCCCTCCTGTAGCAACTCCTGCAGCACATGACTCTCCTTCAGTTGCGTGCTCTGTTCCTGCACCTCCTGTACCTGATTATTGCACCCCAGAAATGGTGCAACGGATGTTAATTTCAACATTATCAGCAATGGGATTCCAAGGTAACAATTCTACTAAACTCTGGTACGTGGACTCGGGGGCCTCTAATCACATGACTAATAATCCCACCGCTTTGTGTCATGTTCGGGCCTACGCTGGTCAATCTTCCATTCAGACTGCCAATGGCAGCTCTTTGCCCATAGCTGCTATCGGCGATGCCTCTTCTAAGTTCACTGATGTGTTTCTTGCTCCTCAGCTTTCTACGAATCTTATTTCTGTTGGCCAATTAGTTGATAACAATTGTGCTGTTAATTTTTCTGGCAATAGTTGTGTTGTGCAGGACCAGGTAACGGGGGAACTAATCGCGAAGGGACCTAAAGTGGGGCGCTTGTTTCCACTATTTTTACCTGTTCCAAATTTTTCTCCACTTTCTTCTATTAAGTCTTTTGCTTGTAATAATGATTCAGATCTTAGTATGGTGTGGCATCGTCGTTTAGGCCATCCCAATACTCAGATCTTATCTCATGTATTGAACTCTGAGTTACCTGGTAATAAGGATCGTTCTTCTTTATCTCTTGAGTGTGATTCTTGCAAACTTGGTAAAAGTAAAACTCTTCCCTTCCCTTTGCATGCAAGTAGAGCATCTCACTGCTTTGATCTTATCCATAGTGATGTTTGGGGACCTTCCCCGGTTAGTTCACATGAGAAATTTAAATATTATGTGACTTTCATTGATGATCATAGCAGATTTACTTGGGTCTACTTTCTTCGCTCTAAATCTGAGGTCTTTCGTACTTTCACTGAGTTTTTAGCGTATGTTGATAATCAATTTTCTACTTCTATTAAGACATTATGCACAGATTCTGGTGGTGAGTATTTGTCTACTGAGTTTCAAGCATTCTTGGCTTCTAAGGGTATTATTTATCAACGTTCATGTCCCTCTACTCCTCAACAAAATGGAGTTGCCGAACGCAAAAATCGTCATCTCCTAGATATGGTGGTACGTACTCTCTTGTTAGAATCTTCTGTTCCATCCATGTTTTGGGTAGAGGCTCTGAAAACTGCTACTCACTTGATTAATCGTTTACCTTCTCAAGTCCTACATATGGAGTCTCCCTATTTTCGCTTATTTGCTAAGCAACCTAGTTATGATCACCTTCGTATTTTTGGTTATGTATGCTTTGTTCATTTACCTCCTCATGAGCGACATAAATTATCTGCTCAATCTGTTCGATGTGCTTTCTTGGGATATAATATGTGTCAAAAGGGATTTGTTTGCTATGATCCTACATTACATCGTACACGTATTTCTAGGAATGTTATTTTCTTTGAAAATCAACATTTCTTTCCTGTATCCTCTTCTATTGTGCCATCCTCTTCTACTGTGGTCCTCCCCTCCTTTGAGCAGCAGTTCTCAGATCTTCATCCAGTCAGTTCTCGCTTTCAACCAGGTATTGTGTATACGAGACGCTCCCGCCCACAGTCTCTTTCGATGGCTCCCCCGATATCTGATCCTCCCACGCTCCAGATTCAATCAGTTGCCGCACCTCCAGCACCTTTAGTACGTCGCTCTTCTCGAGTGTCTGTACCTCCGAATAGGTATGGATTTCCCTCTTCCAGTTCTGGCAATTCTATTTCGGCACTTACTGCTGCATTGTCCAATTTTGATATTCCCACATGCTACTCACAAGCTGCGAAGCATGATTGTTGGCGACAAGCTATGCAAGAAGAAATTGCCGCTCTAGAGGCCAATCACACTTGGGACATTGAGCCCTGTCCTCCCACTATTGTTCCTCTAGGTTGCAAATGGGTTTACTCAGTCAAGGTCCGATCTGATGGAAGTTTGGATCGTTACAAAGCTCGGCTTGTTGCACTTGGGAATAATCAGGAATATGGTGTCAATTATGAAGAGACCTTTGCTCCTGTGGCTAAAATGACTACTGTTCGTACGATTCTAGCTCTTGCTACTTCCAGTGATTGGCCACTACATCAGATGGATGTAAAAAATGCTTTTCTTCATGGGGATCTTAAAGAGTGTATTTATATGAAGCCACCCGCGGGATTGTTTCCCTCTCCAACGTCACATGTGTGTAAGCTTCGTCGCTCTCTTTATGGTCTCAAACAAGCTCCGAGGGCCTGGTTTGAGAAATTCCGCACCACTTTATTACAATTTTCATTCAGGCAGAGCAAGTATGACACATCCTTGTTTCTTCGGAAATCAGACATGGGTATTGTTGTTCTTTTGGTTTATGTTGATGATATTGTGATCACTGGTTCTGATTCTGCTTTACTTGGTCAGCTCAAAACTCATCTCTCCGAGTCCTTTCATATGAAAGATCTTGGGTCTCTCACATATTTTCTTGGTCTTGAGATGCATCATAGTCCTTCTGGTATTTCCCTCAATCAACATAAGTATGCGAGTGACTTGGTGGCTACAGCTGGTCTACAAGGGGCTACTTCTGTTGATACTCCCATGGAATTAAATGTCAAGCTTCGCAAAGAGGAGGGCGACTTACTTGCTGATCCCAGTTTATACAGGAAGTTGGTGGGTAGCCTTGTTTATCTCACAATTACTAGACCAGACATTTCTTTTGCTGTACAGCAAGTCAGCCAGTTCCTTCAGACTCCTCGTCATCTTCATTTGGCTGTTGTCCGTAGGATCATACGCTATGTTCAAGGCACTTCTACTCGTGGCTTGTTCTTCCCTGCAGGCAATTCTACTCGCCTTGCTGCTTATAGTGATGCTGATTGGGCTGGTTGTGCGGATACCCGTCGCTCCATTACTGGTTGGTGTGTGTTGTTAGGTGATGCATTGATCTCTTGGAAAAGTAAGAAGCAAGATAGAGTCTCTAAGTCATCTACGGAATCTGAGTACCGGGCGATGTCTCTTGCTTGTTCTGAAATCATTTGGCTTCGAGGTTTGCTTGCGGAGTTAGATTTTTCTGAGACCGATCCTACACCTCTACATGCCGATAATACAAGTGCTATTCAGATCACGGCCAATCCTGTCTATCATGAGCGCATAAAGCATATTGAAGTGGACTGTCACTCTATCCGTGAAGCTTTTGAGGCTCGTGTTATCACTCTTCCACATATTTCCACTGACTTACAAATTGCTGATATCTTCACCAAGGCTCTCCCTCGTCATCGACATTGCTTGCTAAGTAGCAAATTGATGCTTGTTGATCAACCTGCACCAATTTGAGGGGGGCTGTCAAAGGACAGCAAAGCTGTCCACACTCTGTCCACACTTCTTTCCTTATTGGAAAGTCAATCTTCCTAAATCTCTCATATTAAGAATAGATGATTTGTATATATTAGTTTTCCTATTGTAATCAATCTGTATATTTTAGTTTTCCTATTGTAATTCTTGACTTATAGAGAATATGGTAGCTAATTCCTGACTTGCAGGAAATAGATCACAAACCTCCCTGTATAAATACATACTTCAGCATCAATAACATTCATTCAGTCTTTCACACAATATTTTGACAAATAACACATTGACAGTGTCAACTAATGGTGTTATTCTTAATCATGTGAGAACAGGCAATCCAATGCATCAATCTTGGCTTCTTTGGTTTAGTAAAGAGTGAGGTCATATTGGACCAAAATCTTGACATTTTGGAAATCCACACTAGAACTCTGGGAACACATTCTCAAGATGGAATCCACTCTCTATATCAAGAAAAATTAATATGTCCTATCAATAATTGATAAAAGGTAGGTCACTGAAAACTGATAAGTCCTTTCAACAAAATTGTTCACTAAGATGGTTTTCCATTTATTTGTCAAGACCTATTTATTTTTAAAGCCATTTCTTATAAAAGAACCTTTCAAGTGACTGAAGAGGGATGAGATGGCGATTCAAAGATTAAAAAAGGGAAAAGATTATCTTGTGGGCCAGTGTAGTTTCTTTTTTAATTGCGACATCTTGATATTACTGGTAAGTGGGTATAACTGCAAATATTTAGGCCAATAAAATGATTTTATTGCAAAGGTCTCTTATGCACACAATGCTACATCAGTTTTTCTCCACAACGGCTCAATCAAGGCCCCAAGAGATAAATATGTATCAAAATATTTCCTTAATGAAATGTGATCCTAACTCTATCAGCTTTATATGATTGCCAGGCATGATTCCTCACGTATGCAATCATAATGACAGAAACTCGTAAGGCATGTATAACTCTAGCACTCAAACTTCAAGTGAAGCACCTGCTTTTAATGACCATATAAAAAATTTATCAAGCCCTCTAATGCATTGTGTTGTAGTAGAATGTGACTCATATTGAGTGAAAGACATATGGAGAAAAGGGGGCAAATGCAGTGACGGCATTTGCCATTCAAGCTTGTATTTTTATTGTTGAGAGTGAACGATAGGTTGGGGGGGGGGGGGGGTGGCGGGGCGTTCAGGGGTATTTTTAAAATTTCATTACCTGAGGGTTAGTATAAATACCCTTTTATGTAACCCTAATTTGTGATATAGTGAAAATCTTCTTCCTTATTCCCATGGACATAGGCAATCTGTCGAACCACATTAAATCTGTGTGTCTTTCTTTTCGTTTTTCTCTAATTTTTCACTAGGAATCGTTGCACGAAATTCAACACATTGGCAAAGAGATGGCTAAATTACCTACAACTACATAATCCTAGCTGGCCAGCCTGAACAGCCACTCTTGCATGGTCAACGTTATGTTTTGTCCTGTACAAATTAAACTCAGAAATTTAATACCTAAATCATGAAACAACTACTTAAAAACTTAGGTATAAAAAGACATCAGATTGGGAAATACAGATAGTTGGTAATCACTATGAGGTCCATCTCAATTTCAGTGCAGTAACTAACTGAAGATCACCAGCCGCTCGTGTTGCTTGAACTAGTTGGAATTGGTCATTCAAAAATCTCTGCAGGGAATAATATCAAAAACCAGAAATAAATAATCAAGAAAGTAATTGAAGAAAACCTCATTCATTCTTCAATGATATATTATAACCCTTCAAAATTCAAGCGAAGAAAGATGATCAGTCTCCTAATTTCTAAGTGACAAACTCAATCTGGAATAATTAACAAATACATTAAGCCTTCGTTTGGATTATGGGAAGGAGTGGAAGGAATAAAAAAAGGATGAAAATTACTCAAAAATTGATTCTTTTCTCAAGCTATTTTCAACATTTTCCTTTCCTTTCCCATTGCTTTGTCCAATATCCAAACAAAACCTTTAAAAGTGGGCAATAAATCACTTACGCAACAGAGAAACTGCCCAAAATTACGTAAAATTTTATCTATTTTCATTATTTCAACAACATCCAAGAAACAAAATTCAAACCTAAATCTGATGAAAATAACCAAAACTTCCAAGAAGGATGAAAAAATAGACATGGAATCACTCGCCCAATCAAGCATCTCCCTCACAAGCTGATCGATCCGAGCCTGGCGTCTCGTTATTTCCATGTTCAATTCAGTTTTATCTGCAATAGAGAAAATCATGTAATAACACTTCCTGTTAACACTCTGTTTGGTTGCTGAGAAAATCTCAGTAAAGAAAATCCCGCCATCAACTGACACCACCCCTATTTAGCTTACTTCAGTTGAGCTCTTCACTTGTATCGACAATCTTCTTTTTTAGTTTTCTTGGATTTTCTCGGACAGCAAACAATAGACAGAAAAATAACGATTCTTTTTAATTTTTCTTTCCTCTCTTTTTAACTCTCAGTTATTAAAGCTTCTGATGGTGGAAGGGTTGTATGGCAATTTCATTAGACGGTTGATTGTCTGATCAGAAGCGAGATAGCGGGAAAACAGAGAAGTGAGAAGTCAGGTGGAAGTAATGGGCCAGCCTCAAATCTTGGCCCATTTTTAATGGGGCACAGTCGGGTTGAGCCCGATCCAATTTAAACGCCCTTTTTCCTTTTTAATTAAAAAAACAAAATTTTTAATTAAGAAATTTTATAATAAGTTTTTAAAATTATCATTAAAATTTTTTAATTTTCAAATAATAAATATTATTTTTTAAATAGCTTGTAATTATATGATATAACCTCTATCTATTCATTTAAATTATTATGAAAAGTATAAAAATTAATTAAATAAAAATAAATGTAAATTTTGTAAATAATTACAAATAATTTCAAATAAAAATAATTATATTATATCATTATTTTTTTTTATATAATTTATTATTTTAACATAAAATGTATTTTCAAGTTGTACAAGCCATTATTGAATATAGATTTTATCATGCATATATTATTTTCTTAAAAAAGTTAATTTCAATATTTATTTTTATTCAAAATTTTTCCAACAGGGATAACAGAAGTATGTCTCAAGTTGTATACTGTTTGGTTGCCCAGAAAGTGGAAAATAAGGAGAACTATCTTGTATGGATCTTTAACTGGTTGGACTCAACAAATCAGGTTGAATTAAATCTATATGGGTTTGCCTAGAAACAGGAGTTCATTGTTTGGTTTGCAAATTTCTTGAGATTAATTGAATCTAATAAAAATACCTTCAGAACCTAATTTTAGATAAATCAAATTTTGATTTTTTAATTTTAGTCATAAATTAATAGCTTTCACAAAAGTTCTTTGAAAAAATTTTACATAAGAAAAATTATCAAAGATAAAAATAAAAAAATAAAAAAATTATTTTGAGTATTGCCAATATGAAAACTATAAAATCTGTCATTTTTAATTTTAAATTTTGATGCTTTAAAAATGGTTTGTTTTCTAAACTTGGTAAAATTTATGCACAGCTACATAGCATATCTAAAATCTATCTTTTAGACCATATTATTTTAACTTTTAAAAGAAGTAAAATTTTAAATTTGGAAATTGTAAAATATTTTCTATTATTTGAAAATATATATTTAATAAAAAAAAAAAAAAAACTGATTATTATTTGTACATTAGAATTAAAATGTCTAGATATGAAAAAAAAAAAAAAATCATTAACATACTATATTATAAATATTATATTAATATTTTTTAATTCACATTTCAAATTTTAGAATTATGAGTTGACTCTTTTATGTTATAACTAAATTATAGTTTTAGAATCTGGGATGTGATAAGACCTACTACCTCTTCTTCAACGTAAATGAATTTATAGGGAGTGTTCAATATATGAAATTGCATTCTTAAAAAAAAAAAAAAAAAAAAAAAAAAAAAAAAAAAAAAAAAAAAAAAAAAGAAAAGTTAAAAAGAAGATATTTTTTATATGTATATATATTAAAAATAAAAAATAAAAATAATCCTACTATGCTCTCTTAAACATAATTTAAAAAATAGTCTACTTCTCTGAAACTTGAAACAGTGTAATTTTTCGATTTCACTTTCAGAAGAAACATATAAGCTTGCATATGATCTAGTTCTCTCCAGGGATTGACATACAAAATGGTAGAAAAACAGCAAATTAAATGGGCTGCACAAAGCTGTAAGGCATATGAGTATGAACCATTGAATCCACTGTTCTTAAAAGGAATGCATATGTACCTGCTGGGTGATCTTCTTCAAAAGCCAATGAAACTGTACTTATATCTGGGGCACTTGAGTTCAGGATCCTGAACACGTCAAAATGTCCAGGGAAAGATCAAGGATTTCATTAAAAATATTGTAGTGGCTAGTATCAATGGCAGCAGGAGTAATAAGAAAAGGATCAAATAAGAAGAAAGGATCATATAAGAGAAGGCTCAGCAGCAATTGATGTTACTGTGAGTTATATACTGAACAGAAGGTCTGCTATTCATTGGACAATTTGGCCAGCTTGAAGTCATATTCTTCAGAAGTGGGACAAGAGTTGTGGGCCTCATTAGTGTAAACTCCAGCACCTTAGAGACTTGGTTGAGGCTTCAATGAACATGCAAAATGCTAGCGCTGCCGTCTAAAATACAATATTTCTGCCTCCAGCTGTAAATCAAAACACCAATAAGAAATAAGTTAGGACAGTTATCACTTCCATTTTGTCACTGCCGAGAAATTGCTACTGCTCTAGTCTTAATGAAATTTGAAGTAACTTTAAAAATGATACTGAATTATCACAGTTTATTTTGAGCCAAAAAGATTCTGTATCAAAGGAATTCTCAAGGAACTACAACTACTTTGTATCATATCTAGGTGCCACTGCTTGGTACAGTACTTGTAACAATGAAGATGCCACAGGACATGATGCACTATAAACATCCTTTGAACTCATTTCTCAAAAGATTCTGCAGGCACATGATGCCAATAATGGAGTCATTGGATCAAATCCACCCCATAAATGAAAAAGTAAGAAAATGAAGATCTTGAAAATATCGAAAGGTCATAAAGCAGCAGACTATACTAACATATCAATTGAAGATGTCACTCAACCAAGTATATGCACAAAAATTCTGCCTACACATTTGTTTCGAACAATAAAAATGTCCCTTTTTTCCTGGATCTACAGAAAAGAAGATGAAATAAATTGCAATATCTTCAGTTGGATTGCAAGACTTGAGATCTTGCCCTAATTATTTTCAATGTGCTTATTGGTAACATCAATTTTTTTAGAAAAATATTTTACATACTCCAACAGTTTTCAACATTTGATTCCAAAAGCATTCCCACAAGTTTTTAAATTTTCTGCAATCATAGCACCCCTATGTAATTGCAGTCCATATTGGAAGTCATTTGGACCTATGTAATTTATTTAATTGCTTCCTTTTCACTGCAACTCGATGTTTTTATCAAGATTACCAAAAAGCTAGCAGTGGTAGGTGAGGCATTAGGACCTTCAGAAGAATAAGACACTTTTAGCTACATTCCTTCACTTTCACAAGAATTAGACTAAAATGATTTTTGCAATCTTCAAATCCAGAAACTGTAACATAAGGAAAATAAAACAAGTTTATACCAGGGTAACATCCTCCCTCACGCGATACTCCATACCCACATGAGAAGAAACAATGGAGGAGTGAATGGTAGGAGAAATTGTTAGGATTGAACAACCAACACACCTAAAAGCTTAAACTGTTAGGATATGGACTGTAATGTATAACAGGCTGACATTTTTGACATTATATGTCTTGTTATCCCATAGTATCACCACTACTCCCAGTAATGGCAGGTTATAGGATCAAGTCCCATGAGATTCTCCCGCTCCAGCTAGCTGGCGATACCAAATGTTAGCAATTAGTTGTGGGTGCATATATGCCCTTTCCCATGAAAATTTGGTAGAGAGGACTAGAAAACTACCTATGTGGACTCCTGTTTGTGATATCTAGGATATTACATAAAGTCAAAGGGCAATGTAAATTAGATTTTCCATAGACAAATTTTATTGGTTATTTAAAACACTAAACTATATATAACCCACAAAGTTATTATATGGCTCTTTAATAAAAATAATATGATTCAACTAATATTATGTCACTACTTGGATTATCTAACAAACACAAAGTCCAATGCAATCATCAAGAGGTTTTTTTATTTTCTTTTCCATTTCTTTTTTATTTTTTATTTTTATTTTCCATATAGATAGAAGAAATTATATTGTCTAGAAAATGCAACTGTCTCTTTATACCTTTTTTCTGCAAGATTTCATCCCAGGGTTCTAGGTTTTGCATAGTGTTTAATGTTGCATTTACCTGATGTTAATGTGCATGTGTATGTGGGTGAGTTTGTAAGTTTTGCTAACAAACATAAGCTGTTGAGATTCAGGGATGAAGTTAGTCAACAAAATATAACCCATAGAAAAAACAATCTATTTAATCTTTCTTTATTTTAAATCCAAGAAAATGCCATCCTTTTGAATGTCATTCTGGCTTGCAATACATGCCAGCATGAATGGCTGCAAGCCTGAAATCTTCTTGCACTAATCATGTTAAAGGATCGAGCAGAGTGCATGGCTGCTCATACTGGTGGGAATGTAAAAAAGTTATACTGCTGAGATCCATCCAGACCACCTGGAAAGCATGGATAAAATCATTAAAGGACAAAGATGCTATTAACTATCAGTTCCTTGCCATCGTATATTTTTGGTTCCATTTGTCACAAAGAACTGCAATCTCATCCTCATGTCTAGCTGGTGGTTCTAGTTTCTTCAAAATTACATAGTTAGCCCAAGTATTGCAATCACAGAAGCAAATCCATAGCTCCGAGTTCAAACATAATATATGATAATCTCCCACCCAGAATTGGAACATAAAAGGTCAATTTGTGCATTCTTTAAACACAAATATATTGTATTTGTCTTTGTATCTTTGATGCTGAGTTTTCAGATGCAGTCATCAAACAATAAGTTTCAAAAGGTATAAATTTTATCACAATTTCCAATATTCATGATGCAATATGCATAATCTGGTTACCTGGAGGACTTCCATGAATTTAGGGAGAAGACGAGAATATTCATTATACAACTTATTCAATGCTCCCACACAGCTGAAGGAAAGAAAAGGATTCTAAAATTAGAAGGTGCAGAAAAGGGGGAGAAAGAAAGAAGAAAAAGTAAACAGAGAGAACCCTATAGTGATATGTAAGAGGCATCCAGTAAGGGAAAAATGGTATCTGCCTAGGAAGGCAGATACTTTGAGGCTACGGGGCAGCTGCGATATGCTATGACTGTTTAGAATCAGTAAAGGAAGCATTTTATGTTTTACTGTTTGAACAAGAAAAATTATCCAATAGAAAAGAATATCAGATCATAGAGAAACAGGATATAGAAAATATCAAAATATCTGACATGAAGAACAAAATAAGCCTTATCCATGAATCTGATCATAACAATCGTCTTGAGCAGTGGGTCATAGTGGACATGGTTTTTGTGGAGATGGCCAGAATGGTTGACATGGTGTTAGGAAGTGCGATCATTCTGGTGAAACTGACCATACTGAACCTTACTATTATGTAAAATATGGTAAACTAGTTATGTGCATCAAGTTACTGATGGTACTAAGCAACCACTAAAAGCTTTTGCTTCATCTGTCCAAGCAATTTCTGACTCTAGTTCTTGTGATGCACTAACTACTCAACTTAGCAATCCCATCCAAACATTGCGAACTGATACTCCATCCCCTCTACTATTACTTTAGCCAGTTCAAATAATGTTGCGTGTGTAACCCAATCAGCCTCATCTTGGGTAATTGATTCTGGAGCCAATTCTAAAATATTTGGTACTCGTCTATCTTTTCTAATGTCGAAACTATTAACATCATATTGTTTTCGCTTATGATTTTTCTTAGTTTGTTCTTTAGAAAAGTGTCTTACACTCTACTAAGAGCACATTTTGGAGTAATTTTGGTAAATAGAAAACACTTGTAAGGAGAATCATTTAGTGTTTGGATAATACACACACACACACACACATATATATATATATATATATATATATATATATATATATAGATATATGTTTTTTGATAGTGTTTTTAGCAATGTATTATAACAAAAGTGATTTTTGGAAGAACCCTCTACTAAGATATTAAGTCAGCATGTATCCACAACTGTGATTTATTAAGTTACAGTTGTGATTTACATTTGTAATTGATTATATGGCTGTGATTTATACAACTGTATATTATTTTATATGGTTGTCTATTATTCTGTATAGTTGACTATCCTAAAATAGTCTTATGTACCTTGTATCAATATCCTTGAGATATATGAAAATATTTATTCGACAATTTATCAAGTTGTTATTAGAGCAAAAGCAGAGAATTTCCGTTGCTGCCAACCAACACTTCTTCCCTTCTTTTTCACCCTCTTCGTTACCATATCATGTCTGCAAAAACAGATGTGGGTATTTTTTATAGCGAAAAGTCATCCATGGTGACCATTCATAAGATTACCTCTTTAACAATTTCTATTAAGTTGGATGAAGCTAATTATTGTGTTTGGTCTCAAATTTTGGAGATACATATTGCTTACAGAAAGAAGAATGGATAAATCACAAGAAGGAAGGTTGCACCTGTAGAAGATGACCCACAATATGATGAATGGGAAGCTCAAGATGCTTTAGTCAAGTCTTAACTTATCAATTCCATGACTGATTGGCTGATGTCATACTTTATGCAGTGTGGAACAACTAAGGAAGTTTGTGATGCAGTCAAGAGGAGCTATCTTCATGTCCCTAACTCTTCTCAAGTATATGAAATAATAAAGAAATCCTTTCAATCACGCCAAGGTGGTCACCCTCTTGCAGAATACTACAATGGGATAAACTCAATATTCATGGAGCTTGATTATCAAACCCAATGATAATTTGTGTAAGTGATATTGAGAAATAAAGGAAGTGTACTGCTAAGAATCGGGTTTATATATTTTTTACAGGTCTTGATCACAGTTTGGATCAAGTTAGCGGTCATGTTTTGGCCACCTCTACTTTACCCAGTATAGAGGAAGCTCATTCACTAGTTTGTCGTGAATTGTAGAGGCAGACACCTCTCCTTTACCAATTTAGCTGAGGTCCAAACAATAATTAACGTGGTCAAGGTGCCCGTAGAGGCTCTAATAGACCAACTTGTCATTTGTGTGGAAGAGAAGGTCATGTTGCCATTCGTTGCTATCATAGGTTTGACATCTCATTTCAAGGATCTTGACAACACAATCAACATGGACAAAACAACCAACATACAACATTCATCGCTTCACCAGCAACCATCAATGATCAAGCTTGGCATATCGATAGTGGAGTCACTAATCACATCACAATTAATCTGAATACACTTTCTCAAAAGACAAAGAACAAAGGTAATGAGAAGCTGGTTGTAGGTAATGGTCAACTACTTCCCATTTCTCATATTGGAAGGTCTTTAATTAATTCAGATGCTGATTTTAAACCATTATTCATGAATCATGAATAACCATTACATTGCATGTCCCAAAAATAACCAAAAACCTATTAAGCGTCTCATAGTTTACTACAAACAATAATGTCAATGCTGAATTTTACTCTAATTGTTGTTTGATCAAGGACAAAATTACAAGGAGGGTACTGCTACAAGGGAAACTTAGAAATGGATTGTATCGGATGGTCATGCCTCACAACAACTCCACCAGTCTTCCTTCAACTTATTTTGTAGATTTGAAGTCCAATAATCAGCCTTGTGCTGTTGAGTCAGTTACCAAGTCCAAGAGTCCAACAATGGGTCAATCTTTGAGTCCGTACCAAAATAATCAATCAAATAAATTCAGTATTTGGCATAGGAGACTTGGCCACCCATGTGTACCAATTCTAAAGAATGTTATGAATACAATTGGTATTTCAAGTAATTTTGAATTTGATTTTTGCACTGCTTGTCAATTTGGAAAGTCTCACAAAATTTCTTTTCAAAACTCAACAAATGTATCATCTTATCCTGTTGAACTAATTAACTCAGACATATGGGGTTCAACACCGATCAACTCAAAGGAAGGATACAAATATTACATACATTCCATAGATGACTACTCAAAATACACTTGGATCTATCCTCTATATTTGAAATCAGAAGCTAAAACCATTTTTCAAAAATTCCAAATCCTAGTTGAAAGAGACTTTGATAGGAAAATCAAAACACTGCAAACTGATTGAGGGGGTGAATACTGCAATCTTAAACCATTTCTTGATCAAATAGGCAAACAATTCAGACATCCATGCCCATACACACACTAACAAAATGGTAAGGTAGAAAGGAAACACAAACACATGGTTGAAATGGGCTTAACTTTGTTGTCCCAAGCTGCTATGCCCTTGTCTTTCTGGTGGGAAGCCTTTAGCACAGAAACCTTTCTCATAAACCACCTACCAACTCCTACCCTTGCCTATCTTTCTCCAATTGAAGCCTTATTCCATCAAAAACAAAATTTCCAATTTTTAAAAACTTTCGATCACGCTTGCTATCCTCACTTAAGACCATATAATAATAGCAAGCTGCAATTTAGATCCTTCAATGTGTATTTTTAGGTTGTAGTGCTCATTACAAAGGTTACAAGTGTCTACATCCTTGTAGAAGAATTTACATTGCTCGTAGTGTCTCCTTTGATGAAAATGATTTACCCTTTTTACTTGGTTTTGCATGTTCCAGCTCACATCTAGATTATTCTTCTACTCAAAGTTCCTTTTCTCCTTATCATCAGTGGATTCCCAAGTTTGATTGTCCACGTCCAATTGATATTGGCATGACAGGTTCTAGTGCAGTTCAGAGCATAAAATCCACTGCATCCTAACCAAGCTCTTCTAGTTCAGGTCAAAAGAATAATCAAGGTAACAATTCTGGTCCTTCCCTCACCAATAATATTGAAATTCCTTCCATTAATTTGTTTGAAGACCTCTCTTTTAAACCTATTGAGCAACATCAAGATCACATACAAAAACAACCTGACATCATCCATCCTAATACCAATAGCATTCTTAAACCTTGTCAAAGTTCAATTCACCCTATGACCACTAGATACAAATCAGACATTTTTAAACCCAAGCTCTACCTTATCAACACAAAACCCAAATCAGCATCTGTTTTAATTGAGAACTTAAAACCAATTAGCATTGACCAAGCCTTGCAAAACAAGGATTGGAAGCAAGCTATGGATTAGGAATATGAGGCCTTCATGAAAAATAACACTTGGGTTTTGCTACCATATAAGGTTGCCATGAACATTGTTGACAATAAGTGGGTATTCAGGGTGAAGAGAAATTCAGATGGTACAATTCAAAGATATAAAGCCTGACTAGTTGCCATGGGCTTTTAGCAAACACCAGGAGTTGACTACTTTGAAACATTCATTCCAGTAGTGAAGGCTTCAACAATCAGGGTTGTTTTGACTTTGGTAGTAACAAATAACTGGGATATACAACTTGATGTAAATAATGCTTTTCTGAATGGAGAACTATAAGAGGAACTGTATATGCACCAATCGACAGGCTATATCAATCCTTTCAAAGCAGAATTTTTTGTAAACTCACAAAGGCTCTCTCTGGATTAAAACAGGCACCTCGAGCCTGGTTTGACAAGCTTAAGGTAGTATTAATTAGTCTTGGTGTTGTGAACTCCAAATCAGATAGCTCATTATTTGTGTTCAGGTCTGGGAAAACTATTCTTATATTGTTGGTAAACATTGATGATATCCTAATAACTGGGAATGATCCAGTGAAGATGAAAAAGATTATTGAAAGCTTGAATGCACAGTTCGCCTTGAAGAATTTAATATCACTGAGCTATTTCCTAGGTTTTGAAGCTCATCGAACAAAGTCTGGAATCTATCTAATTCAGAAGAAATATATGACCGATCTATTATCCAAGGCTAACACGTTGAATGCTAAGAGCAACCCAACGCCTATGTGCCAAGGAACCAAAATTCACCTTGCTGATAATGATTTATTTGAACAACCAACTCTGTATCGGACCATCATTGGAGCTTTGTAATACCTAACTCTATCCAGGCCAGACATCATTTTTTGTAAACAGATTGAGTCAATATTTGCAGGCAACAACAATGAATCACTAGAAAGCTTGCAAATGTATACTTAGATACTTAAATGGCACCCTTGACTATGGGCTTCTCTTCTCACCAACAACAGAAATGATACTAGAAGGGTATGTTGATGCAGATTGGGCTAGTTCCTTGGATGATAGAAATCCATAACAGGCTATTGTATTTATCTTGGTGGAAACTTAGTTGTATGGAACTCCAGAAAACAAAAGGTAATATCTCGCTCAAGCATTAAATCAAAATATTGTGCCCTTACTCAAGTTGCAACAGAACTTGTTTGGTTACAATCTCTATTCTCTGAATTGGGAATTGAGATAAATGATTGCCCTACACTCTGGTGTGACAATATAGGAGCTAAACAACTTGCTTCTAACCCAGTCTTGCACTCAAGAACAAAACACATTGAGATTGATGTTCATTATATTAGAGATAAGGTTATTACCAAAGAACTAGAGATAAAATATGTGCCAACAGAAGATCAATTGTTGATATCTTGACAAAGCGTTATCCATCTCTCAATTCCACTTTCTCAAAGGCAAGCCTGTTGTTGTTCAATCCCCACAGTCTCACTTGAGGGAGCATGTTGAAGAGTTATTCGTATGTGGAAAATGACCTATCTTATCAGAATTAGTTACAAATTCCCAGGACTCAGATGCTATACAAGCTCTTTCTTAAGACTCTTTCTCTCTCTGAAAGCCCCATTCTCATCCTTATCTGTTAGTTATGATACCCTCTCCCCTTTATTCTTTTCTGTTATCATAAGTTCTATATATTCTGTAAAACCACTCAAGTAAAGTTTAATATACTAAGAATTGCAAAGTTTTTCAAAGCTCTAGAATCTCCTATTTCTTAACTAGAAGCAACTCTTTAAGCCTTTTTCATCCTATTTCTGAAAAAAGTTCCATGCGCTCTCAAAATGATTTTTCTCACCAAGGAGTGCATCGCCTACTTCATTCCAAAAAAACAAAAAAAAGAACATGACCTATCACAAAGTAGTCACTTTCGAGCAATGAAGGAGAATATGATCAACTATTTCTTTTTTTGTTCTCTTTTTCATAGATAGATCTATTCTGTATATCATCCATCCTCTCCTCTTAAGCTAATCCAATTCATTATCCTACCCAATGTAGCTTCCCATGTGAAAAAGTCAACCATTGATGGTATCCAAGGATTCCAAATTATACTATATGGGAACATCTCCATTTAACCGCATGATAAAGAGGAGCAAAGAGACTTAATTGGGAAAATGAAGACTTAGCATCTCCATTTCAGCACATCTTTACCAATAGGAATCAATCTGGGAACATTCAGATTTGAAGTAAAGCACATATATCCAGAGATCTATAAAGTTTTTAATGCCTATTGCTTCAATTGTGCATAGATCTAAAGCACCCTAGGGAATTTTAGCATGCACCCTAATGGTCCAAGGAGGGGAATTAAGATATCCAAATATTCCCGACACAAACCACTCTAAGGGTCACTCATGACTCAAATCACTTCCTCAAAGAAAGTTTTGGATTTTATCAAGATAAGTATTATCCATATATGTGGTTTTTTTATTTTTTTATTTTTATTATATTTATTTATTTTTTTGTGCATGTAGATGGGGGAGAAAAGCTCTCATTCCACAATTTTGAATAACATAGCAGTAAACATTGGCTTTATTTATGGAGAAAATGTTAACCCGCCACTAATTCAATTGAAACACATGTTATGCATGAAAGCAAATAACCATCACCTATGAATATAAGATGTCAAGAGCAAATAATTTATGCAAGAAAGAAACACTAGAAGTTAGTAATATTAAAAATTGATCTTGATTTATGTGATGCATAAAGGGAATAAAAGATTATTGGAACATCTACAAGTTACAACCATTAGTAGCAGAAAACTAATGCATGTGGCAATGCCTTTCTTACCGTTCCTTAGATCCATATGAACAGGCCTGCACAAAGAGACAACAAGCATGTAGTATGGATTGGGCTCCAATACTGCACCAACAAACATAACAAGCATGTGAACTTTTATTTCAAACTACAAAGAATAGAGCTCCAAGATTTCAAAGCTAATATGAGATTAAAGCAAAAAACACTTGTCACTGCTAATGATGTGGAAAATCATTTGAACTTTGAATAATATTGTCCACAATCTCTCTTTTAGAGGAAAGAAACTTACAATTAAGAAAGTTGAGTGCTATGCAAGAAACCTAAATTAATAGACAACAATGGTATTATGGTGCAATAAATATACCAAGGGAACTATGTGATAGCATGATTTATTTGAATCTTCAAATTCTGTGTAGATGTAATTGCAATCATAGAAATGGATCATCGTAATAACACATTGACAGTGTCAACTAATGGTGTCATTCTTAATCATGTGAGAACAGGCAGTCCAATGCATCAATCTTGGCTTCTTTGGTCTAGAACAGAGTGAGGTCATATTGGACCAAAATCTTCATATTTTGGAATCCACACTGGAACTCTGGGAACACATTCTCAAGAGGGAATCCACTATCTATGTCAAGAAAACTTAATATGTCCTATTAATAATTGATAAGAGGTAGGTCACAGAAAACCAATAAGTCCTTTCAAAAAAATTGTTCACTAAGATGGTTTTCCATTTATTGTTAAGACCTATTTATTTTAAAAGCCAGTCCTTATAAAAGAACCTTTCAAGTGACTGAAGAGAAATGAGTTGGCGATTTGAGGATTAGAAAAAGGAAAAGATTATCTTGTGGGCCAGTGTAGTTTCTTTTTTAATTGCAACATCTTGATATTAGTGGTAAATGGGTATAACTGTAAATATTTAGGCCAGCAAAATGATTTTGTTGTAACGATCTTTCATGCACACAATGCTACATTAGTTTTTCTTCGCAACAGCTCAGCCAAGGCCCCAAGAGATAAATATGCATCAAAAGGTTTCCTTAATGAAATGTTATACAAACTCTATCAGCTTTATATGATTGCCAGGCATGATTCCTCACATATGCAATCATAATGACAGACACTCTCGTAACGCACATGCCATAGACTAAAAAAGAAAATAAAAAGCTGCAAAACAATTGCCATATCCAATCCAATCAATAGAAAAGAAAGATGAATAAAAGAAAATGCAAAAAAAAAAATAAAAACTGATAAAAAATAAAATAAAAATAAAAATTCAACAAGCTTAGGATTGTTAAAAGTATCACTTACAATCCTTCTTTTAGTACACTACGTGTAAGGCATGTATAAGTCTAGCACTCAAACTTCAAGTCAAGAACTTGCTTTTAATGACCATATAAAAAATTTATCAGGCCCTCTAATGCATTGCCAAAGAGATGGTTAAATTACCTACAACTACGTATTCCAAGGTGGCCAGCATGAACAGCAGCTCCTGCATAGTCAACGTTAGGTTTTGTCCTGTACAAATTAAACTCAGAAATTTAATAGCTAAATCATGAAACAAGTACTTAAAACTTAGGTATAAAAATACATCAGATTGGGAAATACAGATAGTTGGCAATTGCTCTGATGTTCCTCCCGATTAGAGTGCAGTAAACGAGGATCATTTTCACAACTATCTGACAATCACCGGCTGCTCGTATTGTTTGAATTAGTTGGAATTGGCCATTCAAAAGTCCCTGCAGGGAATAATATCAAAAACAAGAAATAAACAATCAAGAAAGTAGTTGAAGAAAACCTCATTCATTCTTAAATGATATATTATACAACCCTTCAAAATTCAAGCAAAGAAAGATGATCAATCTCCTAATTTCTATAAGTAACAAACTCAATCTGGAATAATTAACAAATACATTAAGCCTTCGTTTGGATTATGGGAAGGAGTGGAAGGAATAAAAAAAAAAGGATGAAAATTACTCACAAATTGATTCTTTTCTCAAGCAATTTTCAACATTTTCCTTTCCTTTCCCATTGCTTTGTCCAATATCCAAACAAAACCTTTAAAAGTGGGCAATAAATCGCTTACACCTTAAAAAGTGAGCAATCAATCACTTACGCAACAGAGAAACTGCCCAAAATTACGTAAAATTTTATCTATTTTCATTATTTCAACAACATCCAAGAAACAAAGTTCAAACCCCAATCTGATGAAAATGAACCAAAACTTCCAAGAAGGATGAAAAAAAGACATGGAATCACTCGCCTCAACAAGCATCTCCCTCACAAGCTGATTGATCCGAGCCTGACGTCTCGCTATTTCCATGTTCAATTCAGTTTTATCTGCAATAGAGAAAATCATGGAATAACACTTCCTGTTAACACTCTGTTTGGTTGCTGGGAAAATCTCAGAAAAGAAAATCCCGCCATCAACTGACATCACCCATATTTAGCTTACTTCAGTTGAGCTCTTCACTTGTATCAACAATCTTCTTCTTTTTCAGTTTTCTTGGATTTTCTCAGACACCAAACAATAGACAGAAAAGTAACGATTCTTTTTAGTTTTTCTTTCCTCTCTTTTAACTTGCAGTTATTAAATCTTCTAATGGTGGAAGGGTTGTATGGTAATTTCATTAGACGGTTGATTGTCTGATCAGAAGCGAGATGGCGGGAAAACAGAGAAGTGAGAAGTCTGGTGGAAGTAATGGGCCGGGCTCAAATCTTGGCCCATTTTTAATGGGGCATGGTTGGGTTGAGCCCGATCCAATTTAAACTTCCTTTTTCCTTTTTAATTAAAAAAAAAAAAAAAACAAAATTTTAAATTAAGAAATTTTATAATAAGTTTTTAAAATTATCATTAATTTTTTAAAATTTTCAAATTTAATTTGAATTATTATGAAAATTATAAACTTAATTAAATAAAAATAAAAATAAATTTATAAATAATTTTAAACTAAGTCAATATACAATGGTATTAAAATTAATCCCCAACCCCATGGGACACAATTGTGATATGTGATATCTCACATTTGATAAGGGAAAGAGTTTTTAGAGTTATATATATATCAACTTTTTAAACTTTGAAGATGTGTTTTTATAGCCATGAGAGCCTTTTAGGTTTGGAACTAACAATATTTAAATGATTTAGAGCAAGTTATTACAAAATGATATAATAAAAATTTTGGACCATTTTTTGATTTGTGCATATTATCCTTGCATAAGGGTCACGCTAATCTTCTTTGTATCATTGCAATTTTATCTAATGTCCGTGACACCCCAAACTCAGCACCACAATCATTTCACATGTCGAAACCAAAGCTAAATAAAATCCCAAACACTTAGATAGAAAAATTCTTGAAATTATAATTGAAATTGAGTCTTAAGCTGGGAATCCTAAATAATCATATTTAAAATAATTTCTAATAGAAGCACCCTTCCTATCCCGATCTTTCCTCAGAGGTGTCACTTTGTATTAGAAAAAGGGGAATAATATAAAAGAGTGAACTTGACAACTCAATAAGGAAAAAATAGTTCAATAAAAAAAATTAAGTACAGTACAAAATTAAATCCTAAGAGATATCATTTTTTTTTATATATATAAAAGTCAATTAACGAATAAGTTTATTTAATTCAATAATTTAATTTATTTTCTTTGAAAATTTTAACACTTTCAATTTAAAAATAACATGACAGAACATACTATGCATAATTAGATCATATTTAAAAGAATTTTATAAGCAAATATTTCACTATGATCCACTCACAATAGCTCTATGCCCACATAGTGAAATTTGCATTAGGTGATTACCCTTAAATTATTCTTCTTATTAGTGGATGGGATAGTTTTTAATCAATAGTATAACAAATGTCAATAACACTCTTATTAGCTAAGGTTACACTAAATCACTATCTCACCAAGGGTAATGAACGTTAACAACTTATCCCTTGTTGACTAGGGTAATTGAAAACTAGAGTTTCCAAAATTATTTTAATTAATTGAAACGATAAAATTTACTTGCATAACAATCAAACAAATCATATGATATTCCTAATTTATTTTATAAATCAAGAGATAAAATATAAATATTTTATAAAATATTAATTGATCCACTTTCAGGAATTGAAATATTTTGATCATTTGCAAACGATGAAAACAAATAAAAATATTATAAAAAATTATAAAATTACTTACCATACTATTAATCTTTACCCCAAAGAAGTCACATAAATTCTTAAAAGAAGTAATCCACACATTTAAATTAAAGAACGAAGTAAATACTATAACTTTCTTCTTTTCAACTCTTCAAATCAAAGTTCTCTAGAGGCTTTTGTTTTCCCTCCCTATTTTGTCTTTTTCATTTTTTGATATCATGGAGAAACCATAACAAGATAAAGATAGTGGGTGATTAAAGGTATACAAATATCTCAGTTATTTTAAAAAAAAAACATAAATATCCCTAAATTCAAGTTCAAGGTAGGTCCTTTTAAAATACATAAATATTCTTAAATCAAGGGTACGGATGTTGCATGTGGGCATAGGGGAAGACGAGCATTGTTTATTCATAAGACATCAATTAACTACATAACATCAAACAGGATGGATAGAATTCCTAAATTATCACGATCACTTGGGATGGCCCATAGATGTCATTACACTAATAGGCCATACGCATGACTCATCATGGGTAGCACAGTAGAAAGGAGACTCAATTAATCTAACATGAATCATGATGTTTTCACATACATTATCCATTTTGTTGGCATGGGTAGATGTAAGAAACATATATGCTATATTTGGTTCTCGTAAAATTTGAGGGAAAATGTAAGGGAAAAAAAAAAATAGAAAGAAAAAAATGAAGAAAAATAAAAAATAGACTTGAAGTCAATAAATTATTTATTTATGCTACTTCAAATTCATTTTACTTATTTTAACCTTTCAATATGAAAATTAAATAATTTGAAAAAATATAAATTTCTAATTAATTTTAATTATATTTTATTTTCTTTTATATTTTTCATGGTACAATCAATCATATGAAAATCATTTATATATATATATATATATGTATATATATATATATATATATATATATATATATATATATATATATATATATATATATATATATATATTCCTTTTCATAGTACTTTTTAGAAACCAAACATAACAGTGAGCTTTTAGAACCCTTTTGTTTTTTTCTCTATTCTTGGTGGCTAATTTGATATTGATCCATAAGACTTTCCACATTATTTTTATCTTAAAATACATGGTAAATGGTTTGAATAAATACACGTAAAAATAAACTACTAACTTGACAAATAGCTCATTCTAACACATTAGAGATCTTGCTCTCAGCAGTAACAAAAGCATGAGGTATTTCTACTTAGAAATGAAGGGGGAAACCAACCAAACCATTATGAAAACTAAATAATTTCTATCAAAGCATTGTAAATGAGAAAGAAATAGAGGGTATTATTTGATACAAATGCAGCTTAACAAAGAAAACTCTGTGCCAAAAGCCACTGCGATTAGAAAATAGTTGCTGCTTGATTTACATGACTCTGGTTTTTTAAGCCTCACCAGTAGGAACAGAAAAGTCGCATTTTCCAAATATATCATGTTTGACAAGATACCTAGATATTATTCAAATGTCAAAGTTAAATAGATGAACTTTATTAGAGGACACAAATGCATGCTAACCTACACATCAAACCAAATACACTAGCATTTTTTGCTGAAATTTTGCAAAGGATTCTGTAGACCCCCCATTTTGTCCTCCTAGCACATGTCCTATTAGGTATTTGTTCGATACTTTACAACAATTCCTTGGTGGCTCATTATTACTTGTGTAGCCTATCTTTTCTAAGCCACCTTGGGACTTTGGTTGAGGGATTTATCTAACTCCATTGTGACTCTTGGCAGCCCTAATTTAGACTAAGGCTCACTTAGCCACCCTAGGCCCATTTATGCACTTTAGGTTCACTTAGATACACTTAGGCACTACCTTAGGCCCACTTAGGCACTTTAGGCCCATTAGGCACCACCTTAGGTTCACTTAGGCACCCTAGGCTCATTAGACATTCTTTGCATGACTTGAGTTTCTCACATGATTGCATGGTTGCATAGATTGCATGACACTTTACTATTATTATTATTATTATCATCATTTACTTAATTATTTTGTTAATTTAATTTGTTTATTTATTTTATAATTTTCTAAAATACCTTTGGATTCATTCATTAAGTCTAATTTTCTTTATGCTTTTGTAGAGAAACTCACCAAAGGAATCATCACTGAAAGAAAAAGGACGGTTGAAAACGTGTATTGGCAAGGATATTCAAGCGTGAGTCTTTCGGGAAATAGAGGAAATTCAGTCGGAAAAAGAAAGAGGAATTTTCATGTGTGATTATGGAAAGGAAATATTCAGCGGGCTGAAGTATGGATTCAAGGTGGCTAGAAGAGGAGAGCACGTGTGGAAGGAAATGAACTAAGAAGGAAAGCAAGTATGCACCCATGCATGTGCTGATTGTGCTTCTGATGGAAGGAAATGAATGAAGAAAGAAAATTACCAAAGTTGTTTTGGCAAAGAAAAAGGAAACATGCAGTGTGTATATGGACAGAATGAGGGCTATGCTCAAGGGGGGAAGAGTTCGGATCGTGCGGGACTTTATGAAGCAAATGGATGGAAGATTTAGGGGGAAGGGAGAGCATCACTGAAAAGAAAAAGAAGAAAAGGATTTTTCAGCGTAAGATGGTGGAGGGATTTTTTTAGGGGAAAAGAGGAATCACGCGGGGAGAGAGAGAAAAATTTTGAACACATTTAGAAGAGGGAGCCAGACCATTGAGAGGGACTGGGGGGGTGTAGCCCTTAGGCTTTTCAGATTCGGGGAAACCTCTGGTAGCCGGTGTTTACCTGCAAGTTCAATTTCAAAAACTTCGGTGACCGAAGCTTGAAATCAAAATCATCAATTTCAGAAGCAAGCACACAACCAGCAGGCATTCTAGACATGTTCTATGGAGATTCAGCATTCCGAAAGGGGCAGAAAGGGAGAAAGGTTGCAAGAAAGGTGTTCTATAGCAGAGGCCTGGTTTGGCTTACGTTTCAGGATGCTATGTCTCTAATGGATTAGATAATCATGTAATATCAAAGGAGGAGTTCTGATCGTGCTGAACTTTTTGGGATGACCAAATTTTTGAAAGGATGCACCAAATTTTTGAGGGGAAAGATGACCAGATTTTGGAAGGGTTTTGCATAGGAAAAAGCAGAGAGGGGAAGTCTTGGAGAGGAAGAAAAGGAAAAGAGAGATGAGGAAATTCACGTTGGGGGGGAGAGATTAGAGGGCGGATTGCTACATGAGAATGGAGGACGATCAGAATTTGCTCCTAGGAGTTTCTCTCTCTATATCCTCTGACTTTTCTGGGTTTTCTTTCTCTGCCATCGACATTCGTCCGTCATCCCTCTCCTTCTCTATCCCTGACCACACCATCTCTCTATGATCAGTCCATTTTTCATTCAACTCGATTCTGATGCAATTCATGCTACGTTTTGAAAGATCCAAGTACCAATTTCCCTTTCATTAATTCATCCTAAAACCACTGTCCCTGAGGTTAGAAAAAGGGTGGAGTGTTTTTGGATTTGATATTGGTGAAAACAGAATACCTAGAAAATGAATTTTGAAACCGGAGAGTTATTAATATGCAGTCAAGGACGTTGTCGACTAAGAAAGGGAAGAATCAGTTGCATCATCAATATAGAGAAGGGGGCTGCCACTTGGAGTCTCCACACACAACAGATTGGCATTCTCCAACCCTTACACGCACAAGCCATGCCACCTTGAAGGATTTCCATTGTGGATGCCATTTGTAGCTGCGCCCATTTTAAATAGAAACACCACACTGCAACATGTATTTTGGAGGCTACCTGGACACACTTTCCATGGGCTGCACCCACTTCTACCACGCACCACGAGAGACATCAATTGATAAGGCATCAAAGCTGATCATTTAGGAGCCACCAAAAATTTTTAAGACTTTGTGGGTTGTTGTTTGAAAAGCACAAAGCTGCAAATTTGGAAGACACAGCAGGCTGCCACGTTGAGAGGCTGCCACTTTGAAACAATTATTGGCATCTCCTCATCACAAAGGGGCTTCGGCATGCACCACTTCATGGGAACACTCAAGTGAGTTTTTTTTTATTCTTGGGAAACTTTGGTATTTGAATCCATGAGTGCCATATATGTAGTAGAAGAGTGAGTATTGTTTTTTTTTAATATAAAAAATTCAAAGTGAGAGTGATGTATATACATATGGCCGGCCATGAGATGTTTAAGTATGTTAGTGGTTTGTTTCATTAAATTAAAAATTAAAGTGAATGTGGTGGGTCATATTGTTATTGTTTTACATTGTTATAAATTTAAAATGAAAGAAATGAAAACTAATATCCATGTAGCTTTGTAATATTCATGAAATTTTGTTTGTTTATTCATTTCTTTATTTATTTTTTTCCATTTTCATAAAATCATTTGTTGTTAATTTTAGATGTCTATGTTAATTTATATTGCTCCTTAAATTTTAATTTTTAGTTTTGGTCGATCCATGTTAATTTGCACTGTTCTTAAAATTATTAATTGTTATTTTGGTTGATCCATGGTAATTCTTTATGGTCCTTTGAGTTTTTAGTTTTTTATTTTGAGGGCCTATGATAATTTATATATACTTGGGAGCTTTTAGTTGTTGATTTTTAATGACTCATGTTAGTATATATTACTTCTTGAATTTTTAGTTTTTGGTTTGATTTGGTCCATTTTAATTGGTCTAGATGTGTTTGTATGTTTAATTGATCACGTGCTAATTTGTTATTATTACTCTTAATTGATATGTTTTTTTTAATATTAGTCGTCAATTTAATTGGTTTAAGTTTGAATCGTTTATTATTTTGGTAGTCTCTTGTCAAATTTATTTTTCGAAGGCCATCGGAAAATAGTGAAGATTGGCCTCCATCCTCACCACTGCAATTTTCTCGATTGCCAAAAATTTGACTTTGTGATTTTGTTTTCGTTTGTTTTGCTTAGTATTCTGTTTCTCATATGTTTCATTGTTCTCAAATTAATTTCTCTTATTTTAATATATAACACCTTTCTCAAAAGACCCCTGTAGAAATCCATTTCAAAAATTCATTTAGAGTTCTTAGAATCAAAATCTCATTCCTTTTAAAAATCTATTTCAAAAATTCATTTATCAAAATCTCATTTTCTTAAATAATATGCAACCATCTTTTGATCGGTCCACATCTTTCTTAGTTTTCGATGAAAATTTTGGTTTTGAACAAGACATGAATCAAAGCCTGTGCTCCCAAATAAATGGGATAATTCCAGGCTAGATTTGTGTATATCACTTGGGGAATTGGTGAAACCCCTACATAAGAAAATCTTTTCAAAACTCATTTTTACTACTGCCCTGATTATTTGTTGTAATCATATCTATCTATTTTTTTAGGAATTGTATACAAGATGTGTGATTATTGATTATTTCATATATTCTGATCATTTTTGCTATGCTAATTAGATACTGAGCATGCTAGGATTTCTTGTTTTATTATTTATTATCTAACCCCCCATGTCTCGAGGAAGCGTATTATGAGTTACTCATGCTATCCAGGTACGTCCCCTGTCACTTACCTTTTAAATTATGTGAATATGATTGTTTTTGTGTACCACGCCTTTGTTTGATGTCATGCTTGATTGTCTTGATATTTATTTGATTGTTTGATCATCTTAGATAAAACACATGTGTGATATATTTCTATTCTAACTCTTATGTTTCATGATAGCACTTGGGAAGTGGTTCAAGTATGCACCCTAACTCCTCTTTATTGTGATGTGATCTTATTTGGCATGTTATTTTTATTTTTTTTAATCACCTTAGTCTACCTAAGTATCCTCAATTAATCAATTAATTGCCACATTTCCCCCAACTTAGTCAGTACAGACCTTTTAGGGCTTAGAGGGGTGCTATCTCCTAGAGGTACCTTCCCAATAGGTAACCTGATCCCCGAACCTAGACTCGGGTTTTTCAAAGACACGCCTTTCCAAAACTATGGAGTCACTTCTTTAGGGTTTTCTTTCTTATTTTATTTTCCCTTTAAAATAAAAATAAAATAAGTGGCAACTCCGACTTTTTCCAAAAACCATTTTTTTCACCAAGTAAAAGCGAGTCTCGCCGATTGAGTAGGGGCGCACGTGAAAAATGCGGGTCCACAGATTCCCACATGTAAGCCGTGACAATACTCCCCATGGACAGCTCAATGGGCATGATCCATTTATGTATCAACAGGTTTGCAGTTGAGCATACCTGCTCCCTTCAATAAATCAAGAGTAGACTCTCTTTGAGAGACCACAATACTCTTTTTACTCCTTGCCACTTCCATTCCAAGAAAGTACCTTAGGGGTCTGAGATCCTTAATTTCAAATTCTCTAGCCATAATGCCTTTGAGCCTTTCCATTTCCTCAAGGTCTTTCCCTATGAGAATTATATCATCAACATACACTATAAGGATGGTGATCTTACCATTTGATGAGTGCTTGAAGAATAGGGTATGATCAATTTTCCCTTGTGTAAAGTTGTGACTTTTTATTGTTCTAGTGAATCTTTCGAACTATGTCCTAGGAAATTGTTTCAGACTATAAAGGGACCGTTTCAACTTACAAATAAGATTATTTCTTCCATTGTCTTCAAATCCTGATAGCAAGTCCATATAAACTTCATCATCTAATTCTCCGTTTAGGAATGCATTCTTGACATCCAACTATTGAAAAGGCTAATCTAGGTTGGCTGCTAATGACAAGAGGACTCGTATAGTGCTTAATTTAGCAACAGGTGCAAATATCTCTAGGTAATCTATCCCGTACGTTTGAGTGAAACCTTTACCAACTAAATACGTTTTATACATCTGAACTATCCCATCTGATTTGTATTTGACAATGAACACCCATTTACAACTCACTGTATTTTCTCATTTGGCAATTGAACAAGTTACTAGGTATTGTTATTATTTTTTTTCAATGCTTTCATTTCCTCCAATACTACATTTTTCCACTTAGGGATAGTTAGAGCCTCCTGTATAGACCTCAAAATCTCAACACAAGAAATGTTAGTAGTAAAGGTTCAAAAAGAAGAAGATAAACCTTTATACAACACAAAGTGGGATATGAGGCGCATGGTGCAATATCTTAAACCTTTCCTAAGGGCCATAGGCAAATCTAGATTTTCAAAGACAACTTGACTTGGATTTTTCTAGGCATAATCTAAAATACCTAGATCATATTGCAAAGCTACCACATTTGGTTTAGGCTCTTGACAGTGTGGTTCCACAATAGGCAGCTTCCTTTGAGGTTTAATTCTTCTATTATAAAAATGGAGTTCTTGTCTCTTTAGATCTCCCATGTTTCCAAAATGTGTTGAGTTGGTGACATAGTAGGCTCAATTGGATTAAGATGAGTGGAATTGGGTAGGTCTATGGATTTGGATTCAAGCAGATTTCTAGACTCGAGTTGCTTAGGGGTAGATGGGACACTAATAGACTGTGTTTGTTTTCTAGAAACACTCTTCACTCTTAAGATTCTCCCGCTGAAGAGTGTTCATAGGAGAGTATGGTCAAGACTAAAAAAAACATCTTTGGAGACAATTTCTTTATGGTTGGAGAAAAACACTTGTACCCATTTTGGGCTAGAGAGTATTCTAAGAACACACAATTGATGGCTCATGGATCAAGTTTGCTTTTGTTTAGGTAATGGACATGGACGAAGGACAAACAACCAAACATTTTCAAGGGTAAGGAATTGAGTGATCAAAACTAGGATAAGACTTAATGATGATAGACATAGGTGTACAATATTAAAGGACACGATTCGAGAAGTGATGACAACTTCTCCTCACGGGTATTTGGGTACACCCATGGTAAACATAAAGGCTCAAGCAACTTCTGAGAGGTGATGGTTTTTTCTCTCAGCAAGGTCATTTTGATGAGGTGTATTGACATAAGAACTCTAATGAATTATGTCATTTTGTACTAGGTGTGTCAAATTTTTAGGAAATAGTTAGAATATTTTATTTTTTTGTTAAACAAAATCTAAAATCAATAATTTAGATTGTAGTTAGGGGGTTTCTATTTTTATGCAGTAGTTACATTTTGCTATTTTATAGTTGAATTAGTTATACGGCTAGAAAGTACTTTTTGCTATATATCTATGTACTCATACTTTATGAAATTTAAGAAGAACAGTTACTTTTCTTCTCTAAAATTACATGGTATCAGAGCCTCATGCTCTTGATTCATTTTTTCTCATGACAAAAACAGCGATGACCGGTGCAACAAGAAACTCTACAGCTTCTACAAATTCATCTAAGAGCATCCAATCTATTGCTTCGACATCTAATGACAACTCTTTCTCCCAGAATTTCAACTTGCAACTCATGGTTTACAAACTCAACGAGAATAACTATTTCGAATGGGCACAATCTATGAAATTGGCGATTGATGGAAGAGGGAAATTAAGGCATTCGACAAGCTAAGTGACACAACCTGCAACAAATGATTCATCCTTGAAAAAATGACTTTATGAAAATTCCCTTATCATTGCGTGGCTCATCAATTCTATGGAGCCGACGATTAGGAAGCCTCATCTTTTTTTTACCAACAACAAAGGACGTTTGGGAGGCTGTGCGAGACTATTATTATGATTTGGAGGATTCGTCTCAAATCTTTGATTTGAAGACTTGACTTTGGCAATCCAAACAGGGCAAATGTGACATTACTACCAATTACAACGAGATGGTGACTTTATGGTAAGAACTAGACTAGTGTTATGATGATGTTTGGGAAAATTCCAATGATTGTGCTCACCATAAAAAGAGGGAAGAGAATGATCGAGTCTACATGTTCCTCGTTGGTCTTAATTGCAATCTAAATGAAGTTAGGGGACAAATTTTAGGCTGAAAACCATTGCCCTCCATTCGTGAAGTTTTCTCTGAAGTAAGGTGTGAGGAGTCCCGGAAAAGAATTATGCTACAAAATCCAGAGTCTAGTTCGAGCTAGATCCTCCAGGTAACACTTTTCTTGAGCTTGCACGACCTGTTTAGTCTACTTCAAGTCTTAATCCCAAGTCCACAAGTCCTAGGTTCGAGTCTAGTGAGTCTACCGATTCTAATATTCCCATTGTTGTCCGCAAAGGTGTAAGGTCAGGTACCAAACACCCATTTTCTAACTATGTGTGATATAAAAATCTCTTACCCAATTTTCATGTTTTTACCTCACAAGTGTCTTGTACGGAGATTCCAAAAAGTGTGCAGAATGCTCTAAAGATTCCCAAGTGGAAGGAGGCTTTTTTTTAAAAGATCAAGGCTCTTAAAAAAAACAAGACATGGGAGACAGTGGATTTGCCTAAAGTAAAGACAACTATGGGGTGTAAATGGGTATTTACAATTAAATACGGGTCAAATGGATTGCTTGAAAGGTATAAAGCTAGGTTGGTCACCAAAGGATTCACTCAAACCTATGACATTGACTACCTAGAGACCTTTGCACATGTAGCAAAGTTAAATACTGTGAGAGTTCTCTTATCACTTGCAGCAAATCTCGATTGGCCTTTACAACAATTAGATGTGAAAAATGCTTTCCTTGATGGAGACTTGGAGAAAGAGGTATATATGGATGCATCCCCGAGCTTTGATGAAAGGTTTGGTTCAAAGGTATGTAAATTGAAGAAATCTTTATATGGGTTGAAATAGTCACCAAGGGTTTGGTTTAAGAAGTTCACTCATTTTGTTAAAAGTCAAGGGTACACTTAGGGACAAGCTGATCATACTATGTTTGTAAGACACTCACAAGATGGGAAGATAGTGGTGTTAATTGTGTATGTAAATGACATAATTCTCATCGAGAATGACTTGCTTGAGATGAACTAGTTGAAGCAGTCTCTCTCATCAGAGTTCGAGATAAAGGATTTGGGATCCTTAAGATACTTTCTTAGAATGAAGGTTGCTCGGTCAAAGAAAGGAATAATTGTCTCATAACGAAAGTATGTTCTTGATCTCCTTAAAGAAATTGGAATGAGTGGTTGCATGCCAATAGACATTCCAATTAACCCCAACCAAAAACTTGGAGATTACAAAGAAGGCAATCTAATGGATACATCTCAATATTAAGGACTGGTAGGGAAACTAATTTACTTATCACATACATGACCAGATATTGCATTTTCCATGAGCATGGTAAGTCAATTCATGCACTCACCCAATGAGAAACACTTGAGGCAGTATATCGAATCTTGAGGTATTTAAAAAGTACACCAGGCAAAGGTCCACTACATTTCCAGAAGACTACACATCAAAACATTGAGGCCTACACTAGTGCAGACTGGGCAGGTTCAATTACTAATAAGAAATCTACATCACGATATTGCACTTATGTCTAAGGTAACTTAGTCACGTGGCAAAGTAAGAAACAAAACGTGGTTGCAAGAAGCAGTGTTGAAGTAGAATATCGAGCTATGGCTCATGGAGTCTGTGAGATGTTATAGCTGAAAAGGGTATTAGAAGAGTTGAAGATGCCAATTAATATGCCAATGAAGTTGTATTGCAACAACAAGGCTGCCATCAGCATTGCACAGAACATAGTGCAACATGATCGCACAAAGCATGTTGAAATTGATAGACACTTCATAAAAGAGAAGATCGACAATGAAGCTATTTGTATGCCATTTGTTCTAACAATGTAACAAATAGTTGATATCCTCACCAAAGGATTGTTCAACCCTAACTTCAAACTTCTTGTTAGCAAGTTAAGCATGATTTATATCTATGTGCCAACTTGAGGAGGGAGAGAGGCAGGGGGAGAAGGGGGGTTGTCAAAGTTTTAGGAAGTAGTTAGGATATTTCTATTAAATAAAATCTGAAATCAATAATTTAGATTGTAGTTAAGGGGTTTCTATTTTTAAGGAGTAGTTACATTTTCCTATTTTATAGCTGAATTGGCTATAGGGCTAGTAAGTAGTTTATGCTATATATCTATGTACTCATACTTTATGAAATTTAAGAAGAACAATTACTTTTCTTCTCAAAAATTACAATAGGTAACCTCCCAAAATAAAATAGAAATATTCTTGACCATTGTCAATCTTAAGGACTTGGATTTGTGCTTGAAATTGGGTTTTAATTATTGAATGAAAGGTTTGAAATATTTTGCAAGTTTCAAAATTTTCTTTTAGAAGGTATACCCAACACAACCTTGTGTGGTCATCAATAAAAGTTATGAACCATTCAGTGTCTGAAATATTAGTTACATTACACGATCACCAAATATCACTATGGATAATGGAAAAAAGCCTCAATGATTTGTATGGTTGCGGGAAGAAAGAAACTTGAGTATGTTCGGCAATTTGACAAATTTCACATTGAAAGGAACAAGGGTTTTTATTTTTAAATAAATATGGAAAGAAGTTTTTTAGGTAAGGAAAACTAGGGTGGCCTAATCTATGATGCCACAACATTATTTTATCATGAAAAAAAAAAAAAATAGATTCAAATCCAAAAACAAGAGCTTGTCTAGTCCTAGAGTCCTCATTCCCAAAGAAATACAACCCTTCATGTACTTTAGCACTCCCAATCTTCTTCCCCGAGTATAATTCCTTGAATTCACAAGAAGATGAGGAAAATTTAGCTATGCAATTGAAATCTTTGGTAAGCTTACTTATAGACAGTAGGTTACATGATAAATTTGGAACATAAAGGACTGAAGTTAGGGTCATATTTTTAGTGATTTTAATTGAGCCATTTCTTGCAACAATTGTCAAGGACCCATCAGTTATCTCAACCCTTAGATTATTGGAACAAGGAGCGAATGAAAAAAACAATTGAAATTACTTGTCATATGGTTTGAAGCACCAGAATCTATGATTCAAGGTGCTTTTGAATTTTTTGTGACACTAACAGCTGTTGAGAAATTACCTGTTTGAGCAAGATTACAAGATCCGACATTGGTGTTGGGCTGTTGTGATTGATTTAGAAGTCTATATAGCAAGTCCATTTGTTCTTTGCTAAGTGATATTTGAGTGGTTGCAGATTCTTCCCTTTTAAAGGTTGTTCCTGCATCTGCTGCAACTTGAAAGCCCCTTCCAACACTCTGTCTAGGCCTCTAATTTGCAGGTTTTCCGTGCAACAACCAACATTTGTCTTTGGTGTGGCCAAGTTTGCTATAATGATCACAATGCACTCTTTTTCTAGTTCCCTGCTTTCCATGGTATCCATTCTCACCCGCTTTTAAAGCCAGGGCAGAGTCTTCCATCTGGGTATTGTTTGAATCTTTCTCTTCTCCCAACATCACCTTTCTCCGACTCTCTTCCCTTCTGACTTCAGGAAACACTTCATCAAGAGGTGGCATCAGTTCCTTTCCTAGAATCATTCCTCACACCTCATCTAGGTCCTCATTAGGACCTGCCAAAAAATCAAACATTCTTTCCTTCTCTATTGACCTTCTCTGTTATTCAGCACACTCAAGGCAGCGATTAGCCTCCATAAATAAATCTAACTCTTGCCATAAAGCTTGAGGATCAGTGTAATATTGAGTTACACAATGATTACCTTGTTTGATTTCCTTCAATTTGCACCTAATTTCAAAAATTGGGTTAAGTTTTTGAGATATGAATAAGTCCTCTTTACTGCATCCCACATTTCTTTTGTTGAAGGCAAAAGTAGGTACATTTGACCAATCTTAAGCTCCATTGAATTAATCAATCATGTAATAACAATGGAATCTTCTAAGTCCCAATTTTAAAAGGTTGGATCATCTTCAGGAGGTTTCTTTGTGGCTCCTGTCAAGTGCCCTAATTTTCCTCTTCCTTTAATCAACCATTGCAACTAATTTTTTCCATTCAATTTCCATCCAAGAAATTGTAAAAAGGTATTGTCTCTTTTGTATAACAAGGAAGCGGACGTAGTTTGAAACATTTGTTGTATAGGACCTAAAGTAGTCGTTGAAGACTCATTTCCACAACACCCTCTAGCCATGGAAGTCTTTGCCATGAGATTGAATCAGGCCCAGATGTGCTGCGACTCTGATACCATGAAATCAGAGAGGAAAAATTTAACTCTCTGTCATATTTGATTGAGATTGCAAGCCTTAAATATATATAGGCAATCTATTTAGGAAGATAATTACCAAAAATAAAATATTCCTAAGAACTCAGAACCTAAGAAATAGAAAGCTAAAAACTAAGGGGTTACATATCTTTATTTGAAAAAAAAAAAAAGTACTCTAATAAAATAATTTGATAATTAGCTAGAGTTTATCCAAAGTTATCTCTAACTACCAACATAATTTGCCTTCACCAAATGAACCTTGATATTCTCAGGCATAGCATACCAATCCAAGTAATCTACCATAAACAAAAGCCAATCAAGAAAATCCATAGAATTCAATTTTCCCAAAAATTCAACAACTTCAATGCATACCTTTTATTTCACATCATGATTTTTCTCAAAGTTTGTCTCACATACTCTATTGGGATTTTGGTCCAAGTGTGCCATAGCTCCCACCATCTTTTTCAATAGATTACTTTTCTTGATTTCTTTCTAATAATCACACTATCTCATTTAGCCTATTGTTAGTTTCATAATGGCCTCTTGTTTAGACTATTCTATAGCATAAATTTACTCTTACTATATTGAAGCAACATCTTGAAATTAGCAGCACTCTCGGAACTCATGATTGGGTAAATTGCTCTACTCCTTAGATGCATACACCTTCAAGACAAGAATTTTCACTCCAATACCCAAATTGATGTAGGGCAACTCTAGGATGGTTGTACACAATCAAGTAAGCTGGACAAAGCTTTAATCTTATAAGATTTAAGGAGAGGAACGAGAAATAAAAATTTTGGCAGCAAATAGAAGTAAAATAAAAGATAGGAAGGAAAGATAAAGAATAAAAGATAACATTCAAAAAAAAAAAAAAACCCTAATATTATTCATCATCAATCATTAATCCAACTTTCATCAATTAGCCTAATTTAGTCTTTTGAAAGCCCAAAAAATTGAATAAAATCAGGAAAATAGAAACCTGACCTAAGTAATAGTTTATTAGGACTCTTGTTCCTTTCCTCAAAACTACTATTGAAAGAAAGTGTTTAGAATTATAAACTTTAACTCTATGGAAACTTCTTGTAATAAGAGTTTGTCACAAAGAAAAATTTCAAATCGTAAAAACAAGCATAATGGAAACTTAAAATTTAGTACATACATACATTCATACATATACATTCATATATATATATATATATATATATATATATAGAGAGAGAGAGAGAGAGAGAGAGAGAGAGAGAGAGAGAGAGAGAGAGTAAAGAATAGAAAATTCTAAACCTTCCAAAATTCTAAAATCTTCCTCTTTTTTCCCCTTTTCCTCTTTTTCTTGAATACTCCTTGAGTGGCTAATCCTTGTTAACATCCTATGGCACATGGTTTGTGTTGTTTGATCATCACACCACAAAGGTAGAATAATATGCACCAGAAAATGAGAAGGAAAGTTCAGAAAGCTGCAACACTGAGCTTGTTTTGGTGCACTTGGAAGGAAAGTTAGAAGAAAATCTTTGAAGGGAGGAGCTGTTGGATTTAAGATTCTTGGTCTAAGGGGACTCCATAGGAAGGAGAACTTTTCTTTTCTAGATTTCATTTAGATGGTACAGCTGGTCTGGACATTTCTTGCATACTCTTCTGAAGTAGGTTTGCTACTTTATTGGCACTTTTTACATGCTAAATTTACCTATAACACATGTTTTTGGGTATTTTGCATTACTTGCTATGCTATAGTGATTTGGATTGAGGGTAACACTATAATTTTACAGGATAGATGGAGATCTTCAGCAGAGTTGAGAGATCATATATACCTTTTTTGACCTCCCTTAAGGTTTCCATTAGCAGGGAGTCTGTCAGTTTTCATCTTAGCTCGAGTTAATGGGAATGCCGCCTGTCCAACCATTTCAAGGAGTGGGCTAATTTTGGCTCCACAGCCTTCTTTTTTTTGCACATGGACTTTGATTTTGGTACTTCCATTAAAGAAACATATCTTATCCTACTTTTTATAATTATTTCTATGTTAATTTAATAGCTCCTTTTTGTATCAGAAGGGGAAAAACGTAGTTCATCTGACATCATCAGCCATCATCAACAACCTTACAGCTGAAAGCAGCAATTGACTAGGGAGATAGTTTCACTCCAATCAGGAACCTCTACGATAGCTCTGGTACCAAGATGGTGGAGATCAAATGTACATGGTTTTATGTTTTTTCAAGAACAGAAGAGAGAAAAAGAAACGACAGCAATAGAACAAACCACTCTGAGGTTCACTTATGACTTGAATTACTTCCTCAAATAAAGTTTTAGATTTTATCAAGATAAGTATTATTCATGTCCTTTTTTTCAGTGCATGCAGATGGGAGAAGGAAGTTCTCATTCGACAAGCTATTTCCACCATTTTGAATTAACATATTAGTAAAAATTGGCTTTATTTATGGAGAAAATTTTAACCCGCCACTAGTTCAGTTGAAACATATGTTATGCATAAAAGCAAAGAACCATCACCTGTGAACATAGAGCATATAATTTATGCAAATGAAACAAACACTAGACGTTAGTAATATTAAAAAATGATCTCAATTTCTGTGATGCACAAAGGGAATAAAAGATTACTGGAACATCTACAAATTTCAACCATCAGTAGCAGAAAACTAATGCATGTGGCAATGTCTTTCTTACTGTTCCTTAGATCTTTGTGACCAGGGTCAAATTAAGAGAGGGCAAGCATTTTCTATGGATCAAGCTCCAACACTGCACCAACAAACAAAACAAGAATGCAAACTTTTATTTCAAACTACAAAGAATAGAGCTCCAAAATTTCACATCTAATATGAGATAACAGCAAAAAAAAAAAAAAAAAAAAACAACACCACACCTAAATCAACATACAACAATGGTAAAATAAATAAACCAAGAGAACTATGTGGTAGCATGATTTATTTGAATCTTCAATTTGGTTGAATCTCAGAAAATGTGTGTAGATGTAAGTGAAATCATAGAACTGGATCATCATAATAACACATTAACACTGTCAACTAATGGTGTTATTCATAATCCTGTGAGAACAGGGAGTCCAATACATCTATCTTTGTTTCTTTGGTAGGTCATATTGGATCAAAATCTTGGTATTTTGGAAATCTACACTGGAACTTTGGGAACACATTCTCAAGAGGGAATCCACTCTCTATATCAAGAAAGATTAATATGTCCCTGAAATAATTGATAAAAGGTAGGTCGCAGAAAAACTGATGAGTCCTTCAACAAAATTGTTCACTAAGATGGTTTTCTATCTATTTGTATAAGATCCTTTTTTTTTCAAAGCCATTTCTTTTAATAAAAGAACCTTTCAAGTGGTTGAAGAGGGATGAGTAGGCGATTGGAGGATCAAAAAAAGGAAAAGATGATCATGTGGGCACATGTAGTTTCATTTTTAGTTGCTACATCTTGACAAAACAAAGCTGCAAAACAATTGCCATATCTAATCCAATCAATATAAAAGAAAGATGAAGAGAAGAAATGCAAAACAAAAAATTAATAAGAAATAAATAAAAAATAAAAAATCGAAAAGCTTGAACCAGCAAAAGGATTGTGAAAAGTATCACTTACGATCCTTCTTTTGGTGCACTACATGTAAGGCATGTATAAGTGTAGCAGGCCAACTTCAAGTAAAGCACTAGCTTTTACTGACCATATAAAATATTTATCAAGCCCTCTGATGCATTGGCAAAGAGATGGCTAACTTACTCAAAACTACATAATTGTAGGCTGGCAGCATGACCAGACACTTTTGCATAATCAACATTAGGTTGTATCCTGTACATATTAGACAACCAAAGTTTAATACACTAAATCATGAAACAAATAATTAAAACTTAGATATAAAAAGACATCAGATTGGGAAATACAGATAGTTGGCAAACTCTGTCAAGCAATTCTCCATTTCAGTGCAGTATTGGTGGATCTTTATCCCAACTAACCGAGGACTACCTGCTGCTTGCAATTCTTGATTTGCTAGGAATTGGTCATGCAAAAGTCCCTTTAGGGAATAATATCAAAAACCAGAAATAAACAATCAAGAAAGTCATGGAAGAAAACCTCATTCATTCCTAAATGATACATTATAATTGCAACAACACACTCTCAATCATGTAGTATTTCCTTTCAGTGTCCAATATGCCTTCATAGCTAAACACATTTACAAGGTTGAGAGGAACTCATACATTTATAGTGTCAGAAACTTTTTTCTCTATCCAATGTGGAATATCACAATCAGCCCCCACATAGATATAACATCCTCATCATGTCTCACATGGTTGTGGGGTCAAACAAACTCCCACACAGATGGCGAGGATCGGCTCTAATACCATTTGTAATAACCTACTCTCAACCATGTAGCTATTGTCCACTATGGGCCTAAGAGATCCACATTGGATAGGGGAAAAAGTTCCTAAGACTATATATGGATGGACTTCTTTTAATCTTGTAAATGTGTTTTAAAGTTATGAGAGCTTCTTGGCCTAAAATGGACAATATATATACAGTTGAGAGCGGATCATTACAAACAAGATCAGAGTTGATCCCCAACCCCAATACAGAAGTTTATTTGGTCCCGCAAGGGATGTTTGTTTGTTTGATCTCACAATCTCATTGTAATATCCCATATCGAATAGGGAAAAAAGTTTTTAGCGCTATATATATATATATGAGTTTTTTATAACCTTGTAAACACATTTTAAAGTCGTGAGAACATGTTTGAATGTTTGAGTGAGAACAAACAATATCTATAAGGTTGGAAGCGGGATGCCCCTTCAAAATTTAAGCAAAGAAAGATAATCAATCTCCCAATTGCCATAAGTGACAAACTCAAACTGGAATAATTAACAAATACACGAAGGCTTCGTTTGGATTTTGGGAAGAAGGAATAAAAAATGATAAAAATTACTCCAAAATTGATTCTTTTCTCAAGCTATTTTTCAACATTCTCCTTTCCTTTCCCATTGCTCTTCCCAATATCCAAACAAAACCTTTAAAAGTGGGCAATAAATCACTTACACAACAGAGAAAATGCTCAAAATTACGTAAAATTTTATCTATTTTCATTATTTGAACAACATCTAAGAAAAAAAATTCAAACCTAAATCTAATGAAAATAAACCAAAACTTCCAAAAAGGATGAAAAAAAGACATGAAATAACTCGCCTCAACAAGCATCTCCGTCACAAGCTGATCGATCCGATCCTGAAGTCTCGCTATTTCCATGTTCAATTCAGTTTTATCTGCAATAGAGCAAATCATGGAATAACACTTCCTGTTAACACTCTGTTTGGTTGCTGAGAAAATCTCAGTAAAGAAAATCCCGCCATCAACTACCATCACCCCTATTTGGCTTACTTCAGTTGAATTCTTCACTTGTATTAACAATCTTCGTCTTCTTTAGTTTTCTTGCATTTTCTCGGGTACCAAACAGAAGACAGAAAAATAACGATTCTTTTTAGTTTTTTCTTTCCTCTCTTTTTAACTCTCTCACTTCTAATGGTGGAAGGGTTGTATGGTAATTTCATTAGACCGTTGATTGTCTGAGACTTCTGAGCAGAAGCGAAATGGCGGGAAAACAGAGAAGTGGAAGTCAGGTGAATGTAATGGGCCGGGCTCAATCTTGACCCATTTTTAATGGGGCACCGTCGGGTTGAGCCCGATCCAATAAAACACCCTTTTTCCTTTTTTTAATGAAAAAACAAAATTTTAAATTAAGAAATTTTTTAATAATAACTTTTTATACAAAATAATAATAATAATAAGTGTCATACAAAAAAAAAATATCACTTTATCCTCCATTTTTAAAACTATCTTAAAATTTTTTAAATTTCAAATAATAATAATTATTTTTTAAATAGCTTGTAATTATATGATATAAATAGTCTCTATCTATAATTTTCAAATTTCATTTAAATTATTATGAAAAATATAAAAAAATAATAATAAAATAAAAATAAATATATATTTTTAAATATAATTGCAAATAATTTTAAATAAAAAATAATTATAAATGTTTTAAATTTCAAATAATGATTATTATTTTTTTTAAATAGCTTGTAATTATATGGTATAATCTCCGGCTATAATTTTCAAATTTCATTTAAATTATTATGAAAAATTAAAAAATTAATAAAATAAATATTAATTTTAAAATATAATTACAAATAATTTTTAAATAAAAAATAATTATACTTATATCATTTTTTTATATATAATTTATTATTTTCGTATAAAATATATTTTTGTATTTTAACTTCAATATGTATTACTATTTGTTTTATTATTATTTGAAGTTTTTTCTAATATTTTTATTGTTGTTTTTTTACTGTCCCATAATCTTTTATATTTTTCGATATTTTTATAAAACCCAACCATCAATATTTACAATATTCAAATCATTGGTCTCCACTATTTATATAATAATTTCTATAGGAATTGTTTTATTTTTCTATAAATAAAAAATTTATTCAATGGACACCATACCATCAAATAACCATAGAAAAATTAAAACCTTGTTTTGTAATTTTCGAAAACAATTTAAAAAAATAATTTTTGAGAATTTTATGATATTTTATAGAGTAAAAGCCTATTTAAAAACTTAAAATATTTTCAACCTATTTTTAATATGTTTTAAAAATAATTTTTACATCCAATGCTTTATTTTTAATTATTCTACATTCTTATATAATTATTTTATAAAACAATCCTCAGAAAATAAATAAAAACAAAATAAAATAACTAAAAAAATGTTTTTGAAAACATCTCATTTTTTATTCATTTTCTATTCTTAAGAACAAAGAATAGTTCCTAATTGTCAAACATATTTTCTTATTTTCTGTTATGAAGAACAAAAAACTATTCTTGAAACCAATTGTCAAATGAACCCTAATATATTCTTGTTTTCTGAAAATATTATTTTTGTCTTAAAATTATTTTTGAAAGCACTTTTTATAAAAACAATAATAATAATAATAATAATAATTGAAAATTTATAGCTTTTGAAAACAGATAGGCTATTTTTTTTTAATAAATTGTCATCCTTCAACTCTTCAATGCTCCAGGAAAATCAGAAGAAATTGCCTAGAAAATGGGGTAAATTATAAGAATCGCTAACATGTTGCCCAGATTTTTTTTCTCCTTTTTTTTGGTCTTATTACAACTGCATAGTAATGTAAGACAGGAGTTTCAGCTGTATCAACAATGTACAAAGAGGAGGCATTCACCCGGTTTGGTTGGGATCTTCTAGGTTTTTCTCTAATAATTCCAACACCAACATTCTCCAGAAGGTACCACAACAAAAATGATACTTTCAAGATGAAAGGGCTCCCTGAAAATACCTGAATCTATTTACTGGCACAAGGAGCAGGTGAGAACGGTTGGTAGTTGTCCCTCCTTTATGATCAAATCCAGCCTCTTCTTGCTTCATCAATCGGGCATTGATGATGAGAATATCGGATATGCGCTGTCAATGGTATGGGCAACTTTTCCATCTTCCATTTCAGGTGGACAGTAAGTTTTCTTGTGACCACCTTTACTTGGGTCAGTCAGGACCATCTTCGCCATTGCTGCTTCCCTTTCTTCTGATGCATCTTGAATGGACTCCAGCTCTTTCTACGTTTGGAGGGCTCACAGAAGAGGCCTGACGCCAGAGCCTGCTGGAACCACAGCTCGAATTCATCATCTTCGTCCATCATTTCAGCACCCAAGTCCCATGGGAATCTACTTGACTTGGATCTCTGTGTCTTCTCCAAACCAACCATGTTGACATGGAAGCTCGGACGATGGGTGTTGGGTCTGCATGCCATTCCCTGTATGGAGCAATTTTAAACTGTAAAATACTAAGAAGGGAATTGAGTAGTCAGCGGAGTACAAATTAAAGCTACAAAAACCAACACTAGAACACAGCCAAAAGGATGAAGGAGCTGTCCATGCATTCAAAAAGCCTCATCATACCTGTTTCCCATCTTCTGCATAGATGTTGATGGATCCAAAGGATGGTGTTTCATGCAAAATGATATTCAATAACATCTAAACCATCCAGTTTGTAGTAACACATCAAACAAACTAAATCTTATCTCCTGTCTTTTTTTTTCTGATAGATTCTCCTGTCCTTTTTTTTCATTGTGGGCATAGGGGAAGAGGAGCATGGTTTACTTATAAGACATCAATTCATCGCAAAACATAAGACATCAATTCACTGCATAACATCAAACAGGGTGTCTGGAATTCCTGAATTATCACAATCATTTGGTATGGCCCATGGATGTCATTACATCAATAGGCCATATGCATGACTCATCATGGGTAGCACAGTAGAAGGGAGACTCAATTAATCTAACATGAATCATGATGTTTTCACACATGTTATCTTCTTTGTTGGCATGAACTGATGCAGGAAATATATAAGCTCTTGCCCTGCCTCTCCCCTTAGGTTGTTCTGTTCTCTCCCATTCTTGAAGGCTAATTTGATATTGACCCATAAGGCTTTCCACATTCTTTTTATCTTAAAATACTTTTTTTTTTTTTTTGATGAATTTCTTTTTATCTTAAAATACATGATAAATTGTTTGAATAAATACACATAAAAAACAAACGACTAACCTGACAAATAGCCCATTCTGACACATCAAAGATCTTGCTCTCAGCACAAACAAAAGCACGAGGTATTTCTACCTGGAAATGGGGGGAAAAACCAACCAAACCATTACGAAAAATAAATAATTTCTGTCAAAGCACAGTAAATGAGAAAGAAATAGACAGTAGTATTTGATAAAGATGCAGCTTAACAAAGAAAATGTTTCCCTACTGAGATAGCAATGAGAAACAAAATGACAGGTATGGGGATATAAAAAGGAATACATTCTGGTATTTGAACCCTTGCACACTAGCAGCACTCATTTTAAGTAAATCCTCCACGTGCTTTTGGCTGTATCATTTTTAGGTTTTAGCTCCAAGTGGAAGAGGACAGTGAAGACAAACTGTCTTGCTAAGTTCCCCTCTACATTCAAGCTATTCAACTCATAAGAAACCCATACTAAGCCAAGATATTTTACCTTTTAAGAGTAACAATTTACTGAACCATATAACTGCTATCCATTCAACTAAATAATAAGCAATAAAATTAATCAAATACAGTTACCTTACACAGATCATATCATGCTATTGGTTGCTTTGTTGGAGGAGATGTATCCTCTTTGGAAGTTTAATCTCAAAGTTTTGGGATGCACATAAGTTTAGAAACATTTTTGTCCATAGGCATGTGCCAGTTATAGATGTTTTATAAACATTATAGTGAGTTTTAGTTTTGCCAAGGGCATTTTTGAAATTTTATTAGTTACAGTTTTCTGGTACAGGCTTACCAGTAGCTTGGTAATGGGTATATTTCTTGCTTGGGTATTGTTGATTCAAAAGTTCTACCAGGAAGTCCTAAGTTTCAATTTTCATTAAATTTTTTATGTTCTAAAAGTTCCCATTTGCTTCAGTCTTCTATTGGATCTCAACTAGCCATTATGTGTTCGGAAATCTCTTCAGATAATGAATTCTATTGGGTTAACATATTGGCAAGTCTTGTTTTTAGAAGATTTTCACTAGCCTAGAAAGTTCTGAAGAGTAGAATTACCCATTTGGTGTGAAATGGAATTCAATAATGGATATGATCATTTGGTGTCAAATGAAATTAGAGTTTGATTTATGAAAATATCAAAGTTTTGATTCTAGAAAGCTCTTGAGAGTAGATATGGCGGTATAAAGTTTAAGTGGATGTTGAGGCACAATTACCCATCTTTCTTCCTTCTTTTACAGGGGTCTCAAACCAGGAATTCAATATTCAAAATTTCATATTTTATATACTGAATCCTATTTGGTCCCTGTATTAGAAAGCTTTGTTTAGACAATATTCACTAGCCTAGTAATGTTTCTAGAGTATGGATAGTCCTTTGGTGTAAAATGAAATTTGAATTTGATTGATGAAAATATGAAAGTTATAGTTGATGAGGAGGGGCAATTGCTATATTTTCTAACCCCATCAGACCTGTCATTTTTTTTTCTATTTTCTCTCACCTAGGTCCTATTTTTATAACCCTCAATTTCTTTCTACCTTCAGACTATCTTCCCAAAACCATGGATTGCCTGCTATCCAAAAGTTTCAACAACATGCGTTCAAGAATTTCAGTCTTCCATCTTTAAAAAACCCCCAAAATATAGCCTTTCATAGGCTTTGCCCACCAACAGAGAGCTTTTATAAACACTACTCTACATTAGTAAACATGATGGTAATCAGACTGTTCCTTTAACAGTATTGAGAATAATACTGTTTTTTGGAAAATAGAACTTTCTGCCAAACACTCCCAATTTAAGTGGTAGTCAGATCTGAATCCATATAGATATCATTCAGACATCAGAAAATAGACCAACTAAGATTAAATAACAGTTACCAACTTATCAGAAGTCAAAAACCACTCACAATTTTAGGTCAGTTTCCACACCCACAAAATTTTAACAAGTTGGTCCTCTACTTGGAAGAAAATTACCTTTTGAGGCCTATCAAAGACTAATGAGCCTCTATATTCAACCCATCCGTCTCCATCCCTGGCTGGATGATATTGACAGCAATCCTGATGCCAAAGATCAGTCATGATGCAGAGATCAGTAAGTGATTGAATGAGTAAGAGAAATTCACAAACAAATTCAAAAAAGCCAGACCTGACACCATCTTGCCTTGGCCTTCGTCCTATTGGTGCACACCCATATATGTGAATTGCCACACTTCGTGCATTGTATACGCCTTGATTCTTCAGAGCAATAATCTGGATTACCCTGCTTATGATAAAGCTATTATTAAGTTCAATCCTACAAATGAGGTTATAGTTCAACAGTAAACTGTTAACTCACTCTCTTGGAGATGGTGACTAACTCCATGTTAGTTATAATTTGGTTCAAAGAGATAAAACTTTAACTAAGATCTCCACACTAATTGATAATAACATCCACAATCATGTCAACATCACAACTGATACCTGATGTGAACTTCCGTGAGACTTCTGACATACACTTTTGGATTCTTCCTTTCTCAGTTGCTCATCATAATCTCGCTTCTTTGTAGAATCAGAAAGAACCTGAAAAAAACTTATGCCACTATGATTAGCAAAAAGAGCCTGAAAGTTCTATACCTCTGTAATTTTCCAGAAATAAAAATAAAAATAAAGAGCCAAACCACAACTTCCTTTTGATCCAATTTCCATTTCTTACACACACACACACACACACATATATATATATGTTTGATAAATAAGAGAATGTATTAAAAGTGCAATTTCCATTTCCATTTCCATTTCCATTTCTTACATATATTCTAAGTAGCACAAAAGAACAAATAAAATAAATAGAAGTAATTTCAGCAAAAGATAATTACCTCATATGCACATTGAAGTTTTTTAAATGAATCGCTTGCCTGTAGACTCCCCATATTTTTATCAGGATGCACAAGCATGGCCTACACCCACACATATAAAGGAAACAGTAAGCATACCACACCACTTGCATCAACTTACAATCACCTCACAAGGTGCAATGCAGCATATCAGATGCTACTTCCATTTTATAGTCCTACATTGAGCACCTCTCCTCCTCTTCCTTGTTTCCAGACACTAAAATGAAATATGCACGCACACACGTGTGCACACACATGTACGTTGGAATATTGAAAGACGATCTACTCAAAGAAGAAGCCAAGCACACAAGGAAACTGAGATTATGCATCAGAAACTTCAAACCCCACCCCCCACCTGAGTAAGCAGCTAAGTCCCCTTCAGAAGCTTACATCAACATCATCAGTGAACTGACACTTATGTTAGCCTAATCCAGCTTACGTTTGGTGAAAGAGAAATTGTAGAAGAAAGAATGTGCAAGCATAAAACCCAAAAAAGAAAGAAAAAAGAAAAAGGCATAGACCTTCTTCCGGTATTCCTTCTTTAAACTAGCAGCATCAATTTTCTTGTGGCGTTGAAATCCCAACGCTTCATAATGATCTACACTACATAATATCCTGTTCATCTCATCCACTGAACTTGCATCTTCCCTAACAATCTGGCTAGTAGAAGACTCTTTCAGCTTACTAATAACAGTCGTAGTAGCAGCTGCTTTGCTGCTTGATTTACATGACTGCAGTTTTTCAGCTTCCTCAGTGGGAACAGAGAAGTCACATTTTCCAGATATATCATCTTCTGTAATTGATTCTGATTCTTTTTGCTCTTCAAAGTGTTGGCTTTCACTCACATTGTCACACAAGGGGAGCAAGTAATTCAATATATCATTTGAGATGAATGAAAGGTTTATCGAGAGCAATACTCCAAACCATCCAACTCGAACTTTGACACAATAGATAGCATATAGAGTTGCCACTAGCACCACAAGCCGGGCATGATTTCGGGAGAACAAATAACCTGCATTTTCATGGTAGAGAATTAGAGTGTTTTAGATCTAAAGAAATGCAACAGTTGAGTAAAGATCTTAAACATAGCCATTTTATAGTGCTTATCATCAATATGAGATACTCATGTCAAATAGGTAAAGATGACCAAAATACAAAAGTAAACAGAAACTGTTTCTCTAATCCACATTGCTATCATGTTTGATGAGATACCAAGTTATTGTTCAGATGTTAGAGTTAAGATAGAAGAACTTTATTAGAAGACACAGATCTATGCTAACTACACATCAAACCAAATACACTAGCATTTTATGCTGAAATTTTGCAAAGGGTTCCCATATGTAAGCCGCAACAATACTCCCCATGGGCAGCTCAAACGGGGAGGTCCTCCTTCAAAATGTTAGGTCCTAGTTTCAAGTCCTAGTCTTACCAAATATACCATCCAAGAAGAGGGATCATGTATCCATCCATTCCTGCGAAGCAAGGCTAGTGGGTTTCCATGTTATCAAAGGAAAAAAATGAGGGCCAAGACAACCAAATCATGTGATTTTGTTTCAAAACATATCAGAGATTTATTTATTAAAAGAAAAGCTCAAGGTAAGAATTCAAAAGCTTGGGGTAATAATAATAATAATAATGTTAATAACATTATTATTATTATTATTATTATTATTATTATTATTATTATATCTTAGGGTTATTATAATTATGATGCAGGGAAGTGAGTCCTAAAATTTGCTGGACTGACCCTTTACAAAAGGGGAAGTTCATAAAGCTATGTTTCAATTAGACAAGGAAAAGAACCTGGGCCCTGATGGTTTCTCTATAGTAATGTTTTCAATAGTATTGGGATGTGATAAAGGAGAATCCATTAATAAAAAAAAATGAAATGTGTTTAAGGAGTTTCATATTAGCAGGGGTAATTAACTAGAGCACCAATGCCACCTTTATTGCTCTAATGCTGGAAAATGAGTCCAACTATCAAAATATCATATTTTAGGCTTATCAGCTTGGTCACAAGCTCGTATAAGATTATAGCTAAAGTTCTTTTAAATTGCATCTGAAGAGTACTTCATGAAACTATCCACATTTTCCAAGGTGCTTTTGTAAAGGGGAGACAAATTCTAGATGCAGTATTGATAACCAATGAAATGGTGGATGAGAAAAGAAGATCAGGGGAGGAAGGAACAGTTTTCAAAATTAATTTTGAAAAGGCCTATGACCATGTGGATGGGGGGTTTTTGGACCATGCACTTGACAGAGAGTTTAGTGCTAGATGGAGATCATGGATCGGGGGATGTTTGTCCTCACAAGTTTTGTGGTTTTACAAGGATGGTTTAAAGCAACCAGAGCCTTAAAGCAAGGAGATCCTTTTTCACCATTGTAGCAATTGTTTTAAGTAGGATGTTGATAACAAAGCTTCCTAGTGGAGAGAAGCAAAACTAGGGTGTATTATTTGAAATTTGCTGATGACACTACTTTTTTTTAAATGTCAAAGCGAAAGAGTTACAAAATCATAAGATCATTTTATTGATTTTTAACCGCATTTCAAGACTTTAAGATCAATCTAGACCAAAGCACTCTATCAAGAATCAATATGATTTGGTATAAGGGATTAGATTAGGCCTTTAACCTATTTGGGTCTTCCATTATGGGGGAATCCCAAGGCTAAAGTCTCTTGAGACCCAATCATAGATAAAATTTCAAGTAGATTGGATGAAAAAAAACCCTTTTTATCTTTAGGCTGAAGAAGAACTCTAATTCAGTCTTGTTTATCTCATATTCCAAGTTATTTCCTTTTATTATACAAGATTTCATTCTTAGGGGCAAGAAAGATTGAGAAAATGCAAAGGAATTTTCTTTGGTCGAGGTTCAAGAAGGGAAAGAGAGATCATCTTATTAGCTAGTTCCAAGTGTGCAAGCCTAAGGAGAAAGGAGGGTTAAGGTTCGAGAGCATTTTTTTAAGAAATAGGGTCCTCTTAGGGAAGTGGCTATAGAGGTTTCCTAAGGAGTGTATTGCTCTCTATGGCACAAGGTTATTTTAAGCATCTATCAAATGCATCGAAGGTTACGACGCTAATGCACTTGGAAGGTTATTTTTTCAAGATTTCCATGATTTCTCTAGTCATACCCAGTTTTTAGTGGGAAATGGGAAAAAATCTACTTCTAGGAAGACATGTGGTGGGGGAATCAACCTTTGGCTACGCAACTTCCAAGTCTTAACAAAGTTTCATCAATTCCAAATTCTCTTATTTCATCTATCTTGAGTCTCTCTTCTTGTCTTACTTAGAACTTTAACTTCAAGCAAAACCTCACCGATTCAGAGATTGAGGATCTTCTTGAAAGACTCATATTCATTCTCAATAGTATTAATCTATCACCATCACCCCTAGATGTGAGAGCTTGGTCATTCTCAACTTCCAACTTATTTTCAGTCAAATCTTTCTTCCTAGCCATATCTAAATCAATCAACTTTGGTTTTCTTCTCTCCTGCTAATTGCATATGGAATCAAACGTCCTATCAAAGGTTAAGGCATTTGCTTAGTTAGTAGCCAACAAGAAGGTTAACATCAATGACTTGCTTTAAGTGAGAAAACAAATCAAAACCTTTAGTCCAAATTGTTGCACTCTGTGTACAAGCAACGGAGAATCGATAGATCACCTTTTATTACACTATTTGACGACTTTGTTTTTTTTTTTTTATATAGGTAATAAAAGATCTATAAAAAAGAGGCACCAAAAGAGCGACTCAAGGTATACAATACCTATACACCTACCGCCAAACCAGCCAAAAAAGAACAAATAAACAAGCACCCAGCTGGGCCAAAAAACAACCTTAGCTAGAACTCAATCAATCAATAAAACTAACTAAAGTTAGAGGGTGATCAGCTATAAACAACTTGACCTCTGACCAAAGAGAAAACATAAATATATTTGACTCTTTGGATTAACAACACATCACCATTGAAGGTCAATCTATTTCTCATATTCCAAACCGTCCAAAATATGTAAAGAGGAGCTGCTCTCCACACCTTCTTACGCTTTTTGCCCATAAAAGAACCATGCCAACTAAGGAGAGTCTCTCTGAGGAAGGCAGCACCCATGACACCTCAAACAAAGAAAAGAGCAAATCTCATAAGACCCTTGTTTTTGTACAATGAAGAAGAAGATGGTCTATAGTCTCTTCCTTCTCATGGCACAAAAAACATATATTTGCCAAGGTCCATCCTCTTTTCTGAATTAAATCCAAGATTAAAGTTTTGCCCCATGTAGCCTCCCAAGCAAAGAAGCTAATCTTTGGCTGCACCCACATGTTCCAAATTCAACTTGAAGGAAAAAAAAAAAAAAAAGGTTGCTCGCCTCCGCCTCCTCTACCTCCCAATCATTGAAGGCTCTTGAGAAACAAGAGTTCCAACCCCAACCCCCCCCCCCCCCCCAAGCCAAGGGGTCCCAAATATCCACCACCCACACTTCTTTATCATCAGTTAAAGCAAACAAGGGAAGGACACACACAAAGGAGAATCCCTGCACCATCCATCCCTCCAAAATCTCACCCTCCGCCCTTTACCTACAAGTAAGGAAATCCTAGAACCCACAAAGTCCCAGTTCATCCTTATCCCTTTCCATAGCCCAACACCATGCGCCTCTCTCACTTCCCGAGAACACCATCCCCCTCTTTCTTCCCCATACTTCCCTCTGATCACTTGATTCCATAGGGCTTCTCTCTCATTTGCAAAACACCAATTCCATTTGCAAAGAAGAGCCATATTGAGATTTACACTATTTGACGACTTTGGAGTGGCATAACCCTTGAATGTGTTTTATGCATCATATAGACCAGCCCTTGATCTACCAGATTCTTAGAGTTTTATCCTCTCATGAAAACGATATATTTAACCAAAAAAGAAAAAAAAAAAAGATGATGAAATGGATGTACTCATAATATGTCATGTCTCTTACATTTAAATTCAAACTACTTGCAAGAAAGCCATTTCATACCTCCAACCACAAACAATGTCCCAGTTATCCAAAAGTTGGCATACATCCATAAAATCAGTATAGCAAACAGCCCTACAATAAAAAGCCCAGGAGTATAGCCCAAGTACTGAATCGCAGTTCCAGCAGCTCCCTGAAATAATATGGATCCAACTCTTAGTGGCTATTCTTAAATTCATTTAAGAAGAAATTTAAGAAATCCAATCAAATTAATACTATCCAACTCTTTATTTTAGCAACTCATTTAGAAAATAGTCAACAATGAAATATCCCTTTAGCATATCAAGGAGAAACTTTTAGCAAGCCTATGTAGAAATAACCGGAACATTAAGCCAAGTTCAACAGTATCCAGAAAGATAGATAACATGACTTGCAAGCACTGGCCTTTGTTATTTAATTTTGTTCAATCAACCACATCACTCAAGATACTAGTGCAAGTGAGATGCTATATCTATATGTTATAATTTTTTTTATAGGTGCTATATCTATATGTTATATCCTCCACCCATTCATTTGATCTTCATCCCAGAAAGGCAGTATACCAATAAATCGCATCTTTAAGTTACCAAATGTCCACCATTTTGCTTCCATACCAAAGTTTGTTTATCCATAGTAGCAAACAGAAACAAATGCAAACAATGAACTAAAAAGACATAAGACATGAAAGAGATAATGCCAAGAAACTAGAAACATGAAATAACAGTAAATATATATAAATATGTCTAATAGTGAGGCCTAGAGCAACTTACTTCAGTTGCAAAGACAAAGGACACTCTACATTGTTCTCTAATGTTCTTCAACAAAGCCCTCACAGTTATTGAGTTACTGATCTTAGAACAAAGTAAGGGTACCAACAAAAGGCCATTAAAAAATGCCTTGCACCTTTAGAAATCACAAAGTAATTTTCCTTACAAGACATATCAGATCTGGAGCAAAAAAATGGTTTCTTTTTAGAAGATTGTTTACTTCTATGATTTGTTTTTCATTTTTTTTTTTTTTGTGCTGTGCAGATAGATTTGCATTTTTGTATGAATTATACATCTATTTTCCTTCTTTGATCAGACTTAACGGAACAGATTGTGTACTTGTCAGAAGCATTTGTCATCCTTCTTTCTACTTATCGAAATAATAACAACCAAAAAATTAAAAATTACCAAAAAGAAAGCTGCCTATGGCTCAGTCAAGAGTGTGACTTTCTACATCTTTAACTCACTAAGGCACAGAATTCAGTTATTGATATTTATTTGACCTATATAGCTTATTAAACTACTAATGTCTTATAATATAGTTACATTTTATTTTACAAACATTTTAAACATCACACTTATTTTTTTATGACTTAAAAACACATCACCCAATCATAATCTATTTGTTTTGATATCTCTCATGTGAATACAAGGCAGGCCCATTTCCCACATGATGAACCCTAAGTAATTGTTCTTTTTCTTAGTTTTCTTTTTTTTTTTTTTTACAGGCATCAACGGTATGTTTACAACATCCTTGTCACCTAGGAATATCAAACTAGAGTGAGATGAAGGAAAATTAGCAAGAGAACATTCACTACAGAGAAGGACCCAAGTTCAAAAATCATGAAAGGATTGAGAAATTTAAACTGGGATAGAGTATCTCAATGAAACTAAAATTATAACATTTCTGACTTCTGAGACATTGAAATATCTCACAAAATTGGTACTATCCAGATCCAAAAGTGGAACTGACAGAGTTGGGAAGAGATTAATTCCAACATTTGACATTGGATCCCAGAACAACTTCAGACATAAATTAGATGTCCAAGCAACTTCGTATGTAAAGTAAATGACAAAGAAAAGATATGATATTGGCTTCCCGAGGGCAACAATAAGCCTCTAAATGGTGTGCTACAACCATATTTGTGTGCCTAAGGTAACTAATGACAATTTGATAATGAAGACTATGAAATTCACTTGGAAATGACTCCACATTTTCAAGAAGCTACTAATCATATGCTACATGGGTTTGGACATGGGTTTGAATCCAATTTTCAAATCTATGAAATTCCCCAATCATAAAATACGAGGACTTAGGAAAAAGATTGTTTTTGTTTAATTGAATTCTATCCCATTGTCTCACACTTTTGTTCTGCGATATGTTAGAATCACCATCAATACTTTCTTTCGTTCTATAGTCCTGAGGCTATCTACAGCTAGCCAATTAAGCATACTCAGATATACTAGTCCAAGCAATGCATCAAAGATGCAGTCATGAATTCTCCTAAAAGACCATAATTACCACAAGCAAACATAATAATGATGGGATATACAATTTTGCTATGCCAATAACATTTGTTGTTGTCCTCCTAATATGACCAAGCATGGCTAAATATGAGCAATTGGGGTGTAAAAAAAACCAAAAAAAAAAAAGAGAGAGCTGATAAGGACCTTATATGTATGCATTATTCATATAGAACCCAAATGTTATGTCCATTGCTTATTGATAAGAGCTTCATATTCCCAAGTCTAGGAGGAGCTCAAAAGTGGTTTACTATGCCCACTGCTTATTCAATTATAGAATCCAAAAACCATCAGACCACATATTTTCATTTGACACTCCCACTCCAGCTCATGCTTTAATGTACATAAATAGATCGCATATATCGTCAAATTTTGACTTTGGATCAACTCAAAAGAAGAAAAGGACAACCTCTTGCAAAGTGTTCTTGTCTGAGCAAATGTAAGAAGAATTTGCTAACCATCTTTTTATCCATTGTGGGAAAGCAAGGAGTTTCTCATCCAATAAATAAATGACTAATGCGACACAAAACTCTAATGTGAAATTGAACTCCACTAAAGAGAAAACAGAACTACAAAGGTCACAGCCTATATTTAAGCATAAGGAACTACTCTAATGTGAATGGAAACTAGACAAAAGAGAAAACTACACAGGTCTTGATCTCTATTTAAGGAAGAGAATGTGCATCCCCAAAATAAGAGAACAGTGAATTTCTTAAAAACTGGGGAAATCAGAGCAGAACCTGACCCAGTGAGCCCTGTTCATCTTCTCTCCTCAAGATGGAGGTTAAGTTGGTGGTGAGACCCCACAATTAATCATGAGGCCCCAACAGATTTATGCCCTAAAATCAAAACTTGCATAAACAACAGCTTGGAACTTCATTTAAAAGCCCGAACCAAACCCTCCCAATTCCTCCCAATTTATTACATGGCCAATGTTATCTAACCAGCAGATGATATCCATCCACCCATTAATGTCATAAAAGAAAATGAATATGCCACAACAAATTCAAGTAACCGATATTATTGCAAATGAGAGCAAACACTATACTTAATAGAACTCAATTACTACTTCACACATGCAGCTAACAATAAAAATTAGACATTAAAGGCTAAATATGCAACAAAAAAGGGAAGATGTAGCATACCATACTAAGCAGTACATAAACTAGACAAGTCATTGAAGTTAAACTAAGAAAGCAACTCCACATTATAATAAGCAAAGCTGCCGATCCCAGTTCTATAATAGATCGAAAGCCCCGAACAGTGCTATCCTTCCACTTCCGCAACACCAATAACACCAATCGCCAGAATTTCGTGCACCCGTTGCACACCATCGGCCAATGCCGCTCCATAAATTTCCCAATTTTGTCCCGAAAACCGCCTGCAGCTGTTTTCACAGCAGAGTAATAGTTGCTCTTCGATTGAACCCATTTCCACCCTTGTTTGAACAACCCTATATCTTCCATATCATCAAAAACCCCAAAATTGCATTGAAAAATACACTGATTCAAACTTCAAAACCAGTAATTGAGTCCGTTCAGAAGTTCCAGAGTCCTGAAACTTCCATTTTCACACCGCCAGAGCTAGCAGTGGGTTCTGCGCTACGGAAGCAGAAGCCGCCATTTTCACACCGCCACAGGTGTCATTCGAAGAAGATCGAGACAACAAAACGACGCCGTTTCAGGAAACGCATGGAGAAATCAGAGCGCCTGCAATCCATAAGCTTCCATGTTCACACCATTCAGCAGAGAGGAAAAAAAAAAAAGATCAAACCAGAGAAAAACGACGTCGTTTGCAAAAACCTCATAAAAAAACAGGACATTGCTTCACAAGTAAGTCTTAGAGAAAAGCAAAACTCAGCGCCTTTTTCCAGTGTCCATTTCTTTGAATCCCAACAAGGATTTAGGTCAAAAAAACCCTAGACTAGAACACCGACAAAGGAGCAGAAAAGAAAGTTTGGCTTTAATGGATTCCACACAGAACACACCTCAGCCAAATCTGAAGAAACAAACCCTAGCTTACTTTTTCAGCTAATTGTCACGGACTTAGGTCTCTCCCAAGCATTCCAAGACGATGCTTGTGGAAAAGCAACAGAAGTTCACCAAAAGAAAGTTGCTAAAAGTTCTGATTGAGAAGAGAGAGAACACGGCATAAAATGGGTATATTTTATTTGCTCCTTTTGTGTGGGTTAGTAATAGTAGGAGGAAGGTTGGCATGGTAATGATGAATGTTTGGGACCCACCACGGATGTTATTAAATTGGAGGACCTCCTCCTGGTCCTAGTATGGGGTTAGTTGGTGACTTGGTGTAGAGTTGCATGCCAACCTGGCAGTCCCACATGGGTGAGATGACATGGGAGTCATGAACTCCAACATGTTTCTTCATTCAAAAAGAGAATGAGCATCTACCACGCCACTGGTGGGTTCTCATCCATCTCTGCTTTAGCCTTAACAAGCTTGCAATACACTCAACTTCAATTTTGTTTAATCAATGTTTATAATTAAAGTGGTTCTAGTTTTTTTGATATCATGTGTCTGTCCATATTCCACGTATTTGTAGCATTAAACCTAAATTCCAAAGACCAAATACATCATGGGGATTAAATTGATTTTTAAATATGATTTTAATTTATTGACTTCTTTAAATTCTGATATGTTATGTCGGGTGATATTTAACTCAAATATCAAATGTGAAATGCTAAATTATTTTGATTTGTAGATTATGCAATATATCATTATCGAGGAAATAACAGCTTGAAAATGATATCTAAGATATGCATAGATTTCAAAATAGTTAAGTTTCATGACAATAAATCTTAATTGAGGGAGTATCATCAAACTATAAATATGATTTAAAATATGAGAATGTATCGTCGATATACCTTTGATTTTTCGAGTATTGGTGGGTTGGGTTCTAATACAAAATATGGGTGAATATATCCAATACCCGATATTTCAGAGCTTTTTGTCATTTATTGTCAAATTTTTTTTATCTTTTCTAGATTTTTTGATCTCTGAACTTGGCTATCCATACTTCAAAAAGCAATCCGTACAACAATGGGCCAACCATGTCTTTGTTTATCATTGTGGCCTACATTCTATATACTTTATGTTTTCACCTAAATTTTATATATCAAACGTATTTTACATTTACACATGTATTTTATGTTTACACTTAAAATTTGTGTATATTCAAAAAAATAAAATATTAAAATAAATTTTTAATAAATATATTGATTTTAATTATTTAATTTCAAATTTTATTTATTTATTATTAAAAGCATAAAAATCATGAATTAAATACTAATATAATAATTATACATATATATTATAAAATAGATAAATTATCCTTTTAATATTAAATTTATTTTTAAATTTGATATTAAATTAATTTTCAAATACCATCTATTGTAAAATGTTACAAATTATAGCATTTATATATTAATTTTTTCATATATCAATTATAACATATAATATATGTATCATTATTTCTTATATCATTTGTAAGCAGTTTTTTTAATATTTTTATAAATTTTGATTTGATATCTATCTTAATAAAATTAAGTTATCTATGTATATGTCAAAACCGACATTTTCATTTTTATTAAAAAAATATTAATTGAGTGAGTGAGATAAAACTTGTAACGAGGGGTAATTGGGTAAATAGAATCAAGATAGAAATTGATGGGTACTAAAACCCTAACATGATGTGGTATTGAAATTAATGATATGTTTGACTTTTTTTTTATCCAACTTATATATTTAAACTAATTTTGATATTTTTGGAAATTAAATTTTTAGTCCGACAACAAAATTAGTTGAGTGCCATGTCAAAATCTATCATTTGACTTTTGATTTTTTTTTTTTTTTAATTTTATTTGTGACAAAAATAATATACAAAATTTCGTTGTCAAGATGATATGTAAAAGATAACGACCCTTAGTGGAAACAAAGACATTTTTCAAATATAAATAATATTTATTATTTCTTACACCAAAAACCATAAAATTATTTTACCACCATATCTAACTTCAACTAAAGCTTCATTGTAATATTAAAATGAAAGGGACATTCATACAAGGGATGTTAGTTTTTCAACTTCCATCCTTTACCAAACTAATGATATGACTTACCCTAATTTTATAAACCTAGCAAGAAAAGAAACCACACTGCATGGAATCAAGTCTACCAAAGATATAAGAAGTTCCATTTACACTCACTTCTCATTCAATGCCCTTCGAAATTTCTTTACTCCATCTCTTGGTAACCCTCGTAAAATTTGGAGAGAAGTGCATTTTTGGAACAAGGGATTAGTAAATCATCATTTATTAAGATGATGTAAGTGAAAAAGTAAACATTTTTATAGTTTTACTGCAAATTTTCAAAGCCTTTTGGAGATGTGGACAATGAATCCATCAAATGGCATACCATTAACCAAGTTTAGATGTCATTTTTTTTTTTCATTTAGGCTATGTGTCTTCCCGAAAAATGCCAAGGAAAGAAAAAATGGATGATAAGTGGAAAGAAATAGAACATGAAATGTACTTTTCTCTTCGTTGGTGGTCTGCATGTTCCTTTTCTAGTGATCTTATTTATCATAAAGGAATTACTTCCGGGCAATCCTTTTGTGGTTATGTTTACCATAACAAATATGTTTGCCCTTGGCTTACTATTTCCATTTCTTTTCTCAAACTTCCTTTGTTTGGTGTTTAAAATATTCCTAAGGGTAGTTTATCTAACCGATTGATCGGACCGTTTTTTGCAAGTTTGAGACTGAATTGAGGTCGAGAACTTGTTGGACAACTTTCAAATCGCATAAAGCTTTTAAATATATTTTTGAAAGAATTTGAGCCATAGTTTACTAAAAAACATCAAATCATCATTTTAAAATACGTGAAGGATGATTTTGAAATCATTAAGTGCATTAAAAAGAATTTAATTGAATCAAGTACACCAACAAAATCAATCTTACAATTATCTCCATCAACTTCAACGTGATCAAGTCTTCATTAAATAAGGTTATCTATTGATTTGATTTGAATTGACCTTAATTTCTTGAAAACTTTAAACAATTAACTTGATTGAACCATTAATATCATTGATCTTATTTTATTATCCTTAAAACTCAATTAGGAACACGTTGGACTAACAAAACCTAAAAAACAAAATTTTAAAACAAATTCATACAATCCATTTCTAAATGCAATTGCATGTTCTACATGCATCAAACAATTTTGTGATGTCATAAAATCATAATAATGAAAAAAATTAAATCATTGTAAGAAGTTTGAAAATAAATCAAATTCATAAAGTGAAGAAATTAATGTTATTTTTATAATATAAAAAAATCATTTTAAACACATATGTTACAAAAAAAAAATTAATTAATTTCAATCAATAAATCATATATATAAAAGCACTTATCATTTTCTTTAAATATATTATTTATAAATATAAAATATTTTAAATACATTATTTCACCCATTCAATTCTCCTTGTCGAGTCACTCTTAATGGCTTCTGTAGTACAAAGCATTGGATTTTTATAAATATTTTTAAAATTATTTGTTTTTGAAAGACATATTTTCAAAATAGTTGAAAATAAGAAAATAATTTCTCATCTCTATTGTTAAGGTGTGATTTGGATTGGTTGATCGTCTTAAGGTGTCTAGAGCCTAATTATTATATTGACAATGATCGTCCTAATATAGATTTGCCCTGCTCAGAGACAACACGAGGATCGACCTTCTCAGTAAGGTTGACGTGGGGGTTGGAAGGCCCCCCTCTCCCTTCTTGGGGTTGAAGGGTGGAGACTGGACAATTGTTGAGGTATTTTGGGGATTTCACATATGTAATTTGATTACTTTAATTATGTTATGTTTAGGGTAATTGACTTGGTTAGATTAGTGTATTGAGAGAGATAAATAAATATAGAAAGCAAATCTTCAGTAATTTAGAGGGTGAGAGGTGTTTTATGATTCTCAGGTAATCTCCATTTTATCATAGTGAAAATTTGCAATAGCTGCAAGTGGAGCTACGTCCACTTGCAGCTCTCCTATCGAAAGTAAACCACTATAAATCTCATATGTTCTTATACTTCAATTTTTCACATTCGATTACTATCATTTTTGTAAAAGAGGATTAGGGTATTTTAATTCTAATAGACTCAATATAACAAGAACCCAATACAACATTTGAGTGGCCTTGGACAAATATTTTCAATACTTAGGTTGAGTTTGGGTTAAATTTTTTCAACCCAAGCTTAATTTTAATTGGGATGAGACCAAGGTTCGAACAACTTGAGTTTAATCTAAGCTTGATTTAATGTTTTTATAATATTTATAATGTATATTGTCTTATATAATTATATTTATTTATTTAGATATTTAATAAAAAAATATCAAATTATCTTATTGTATATTTTTTTATTTTTTAAAAAGATATATAAATTTATTTTTACTTTTTTATTATTATCTTAAAATATTATCTTATTTATTATTTAAATTTTAATATATGTTACAATTGTACACTAATAATTGTGAATGACTACACGGTTACCCATAAAAACTTTTGTTATTCCTAGTAAAGAATTAAATATTGTATTTAATTCTAACTCCTATAAATAGGAAATATGGATCAATGAAAATCAAATCTCAAAGTTTTTATATAACTTTATTTCTTCTCTATTTCTTTTATTCGTTATTCCTTTTATTTCTAACAGATTACCAGCATGAAAATCTCTGCAAAAGAAAACTTCTATAAACTATTGTAGAAAAGTGTTTGTGGAAGATTAAAACATTGAAAATAGTGTTTGTAGAAGATTGAAACAATGAAAGGATAAACCTATAATTAAAAAATCTCTTCTTTCTCGTTTAAAAGGTAAATGATAAAATTATACTTTTATTTTTATTTTCTATTCATTTATCTTATTTAAATACAAAAATATGTGCAAATATAATGTAGAAAATATTTATAGTAAAAATTATGAAAAATATCTAAAATCCCCATTTCCAAAAATTATTTGGGAAATTACAAAATTAGAAAGACATAAACAAAAGTTATGCATATAATTCTTAATTCATTTTAATCATATCATATAATTGAAAGTTATACAAAATAAAATAATATAACTAAAACATATACAATGAATATTTCATAACATGAAGCTATATACATATTTGTATATTTTTGTTATATTAAAATATATAAAGCATAATGTATAAGTAAAAACCAAATAGAAATTTTTTTCATAGCCAAAAGCTATGTGAGGCATATTTTCTATGCTTGAACTAGAAATTTGAAAATGTTAATATTTTAATTTTGTACCACTAGAAGCTATATGGAAATTTTCTTAAACTAAAAATGGTTTTGATATTTCAAAGAATCTGCATATTATATTTCATTGACAACTACATGTGAATATATACAAGAGAGCAGCCTTTGTTAAGTCTACAAAAATGGAACAAAATGGAGAGAATATTGACAAGGATCAATGCAGAATATAAGGAGAGATAAATGCATAGATGGAATATACATTTGAATGTCAAAAGGAGATTTTGGTGGAGGATTTCTTGCTGATTTCAATGGAGGATATATTATTGATTTCATTAGAAGAAATCTTCCTATCATCAGTGGAGGATTTCCTACTATTAGAAACTATATAAAAAAAAAATTCTATTGGTAATTATTTCATAGTAGAACCTATGTAAACAATTTCTATTTTTTTTTTTAAATAGAAGTTATATAAAGTAAAATTGTTAATTAAAAATTTTATATCCCAAAGTTATATTGAGAATTTCTAACTATGGTATAACTAGAAGTTATATAAAACTAAATTGTCAATCAACAATTTCATAAATTTTTATAGCTTCTTGCTATATAGAAAATATTTCATAACTTAATGCTATGCAAAATTGTCATTTTATCGTAACAAAATTATCCATATCTAGAAGTTATGACAAATTTATTCTTTCACTTTTTTTATTTATTTTAATGTTACTTAATTATTATATTAGTTTCTTGAGTTTATAGTAATTATTTTACTTTATGATAATATGAAATATTGTTGCTCATGATCAACTTATGATAGAAAAAAATATAAAGTTATATTATTATGATACATCACTTTTAGTTATGTAGAGAAGGTACGTACATATTTTTATATATTCTTATCATTAAAAGTTATATAACAATTATTTTAGTAGTTTCAAGCAATATGAAAAATAATTTGTATATTATTATAATCTACATCTACACAATAATTAATTTACATATTCTTATAGCCTAAAGGTATGTGGAAATTTTTTTATATATTCTTACATCTTGAAAAAAAATGTAAAATATTTTCTTAGTTTGAAGCTTTATGAAAGCAAATATATATTTCCTATAAATGGAAACCATAGAGATTATTATTTTATATATATAATATAATTTCTCATAGCTAAGAGCCATGGCTAGAAGCCATATAGAAAATTTATGACATAAAGCCATATATATGAAGCAATATATATATACCAAAAAAATTTGTAAATATTATGATATAAAATTATTGTTTCACTTATAACCTACAACTACAAAAATTTTATGGGCTTATTTGGTAACTGTTTTTGAACAGTTTTCTATTTTTTAAAATAAAAAAAACAAGAAAACACGTTTAACAATTAGGAAATTGTTTTTTATTTTATGTTCTTAAAAATAAAAAATAAGGTGTTTTTAAAGAACATCTTTTACACGTTTTAAGTTGTTTTCACTCGTTTTCTAAGGGTTGTTTAAAAAAATAATTATACAAACATGTAAAATGATTAAAAATTATTTTAAAATATTAAAAATATGTTAAAAACTTTTCAAGTTTGTAAATAGACTTTTGTTCTACAAAACATCTAAGAACAATTTTCAAAATTTGTTCTCAAAAACTATTTTTAAAAACAATTACCAAAAATAGTTTATATATTTTCATAGCTTGAAATTATGAAATATGAATTTTTTTTTTTTTTAAGAATTGAATTATTGATTTATTTTCTATGATTTGCATTATGTTGTATCATTAATATTCTTTCTATTGGATATAAAGATTGAAATATTTAGAACTATAAATTTTATGCTTTGAAGAAATTAAATCACTTTTGAAAATGAAGCAATAACAACACTAGGTAAATAATATTTATTTTTAAAATAGTGTTCATGTTTCATGAAAATGTGTAGTTATAAGTGTTTCACATTTATACATTTACTTAAATATTTTTAATTCTTTGTTTAGCTTATTATTTTATATAATTTTATTGTAATTAAAATATAATATTTGTTTGACTTATTATGCGATCATAGACTAGGATGTGATTTGAATCTATAAAATAACTTTTAACTTATGACGGTCATTATTTTCCTAAAACGAAGTTCACACGTTACCACCAAAAGTGGTAACATGGTAAATAAAAATAAAATAAAATAAAACAAGTTTGTTGAATAAACTTATTATATGCGATAAGAAAATGATTGATAAGGGTTAAACATGTAATAATATTTTATGTGTACTAGTTGTACGATCACACATTTCATTCTCTTTTACCAGAATTAGAATAAAAAGATTAGTAGATGGAAGGTCAACATATTTAACTCAAATATCAAATGTGAAATGCTAAATTATTTTGATTTGTAGATTATGCAATATATCATTATCGAGGAAATAACAGCTTGAAAATGATATCTAAGATATGCATAGATTTCAAAATAGTTAAGCTTCATGACAATAAATCTTAATTGAGGGAGTATCACCAAATTATAAATATGATTTAAAATATGAGGATGTATCGTTGATATACCTTTGATTTTTCGAGTATTGATGGGTTGGATTCTAATACAAAATATGGGTGAATATATCAAATACTTGATATTTCAAAGCTTTTTGTCATTTATCGTCAAATTTTTTTTATCTTTTTTAGATTTTTTGATCTTTGAACTTGGCTATCCATGCTTCAAAAAGCAATCCGTACAACAATGGGCCAACCATGCCTTTGTTTATCATTGTGACCTACATTCTATATACTTTATCTTTTCACCTAAATTTTATATATCAAACGTATTTTACATTTACACATGTATTTTGTATTTACACTTAAATTTTGTGTATATTTAAAAAAATAAAATATTAAAATAAGTTTTTAATAAATATATAGATTTTAATTATTTATTTTCAAATTTCATTTATTTATTATTAAAAGCATAAAAATCATGAATTAAATACTAATATAATAATTATACATATATATTATAAAATAGATAAATTATCCTTTTAATATTAAATTTATTTTTAAATTTGATATTAAATTAATTTTCAAATACCATCTATTGTAAAATGTTACAAATTATAGCATTTATATATTAATTTTTTCATATATCAATTATAATATATAATATATGTATCATTATTTCTTATATCATTTGTAAGCAGTTTTTTTAATATTTTTATAAATTTTGATTTGATATCTATCTTAATAAAATTAAGTTATCTATGTATATGTCAAAACCGACATTTTCATTTTTATTAAAAAAATATTAATTGAGTGAGTGAGATAAAACTTGTAATGAGGGGTAATTGGGTAAATAGAATCAAGATAGAAATTAATGGGTACTAAAACCCTAACATGATGTGGTATTGAAATTAATGATATGTTTGACTTATTTTGATCCAACTTATATATTTAAACTAATTTTGACATTTTTGGAAATTAAATTTTTAGTCCGACAACAAAATTAGTTGAGTGTCATGTCAAAATCTATCATTTGAATTTTGATTTTTTTTTTTTTTTTTTTTAAGATTTTATTTGTGACAAAAATAATATACTAAATTTCCTTGTCAAGATGATATGTAAAAGATAACGACCCTTAGTGGAAACAAAGATATTTTTCAAATATAAATAATATTTATTATTTCTTACACCAAAAACTATAAAATTATTTTACCACCATATCTAACTTCAACTAAAGCTTCATTGTAATATTAAAATGAAAGGGACATTCATACAAGGGATGTTAGTTTTTCAACTTCCATCCTTTACCAAACTAATGATATGACTTACCCTAATTTTATAAACCTAGCAAGAAAAGAAACCACACTGCATGGAATCAAGTCTACCAAAGCTATAAGAAGTTCCATTTACACTCACCTCTCATTCAATGCCCTTCGAAATTTCTTTATTCCATCTCTTGGTAACCCTCATAAAATTTGAAGAGAAGTGCATTTTTGGAACAATGGATTAGTAAATCATCATTTATTAAGATGATATAAGTGAAAAAGTAAACATTTTTATCGTTTTACTCAAATTTTCGAAGCCTTTTGGAGATGTGGACAATGAATCCATCAAATGGCATACTATTAACCAAGTTTAGATGTCATTTTTTATATATTATTATTTGGGTTATTTTTCTTCTCGAAAAATGCCAAGGAAAGAAAAAATGGATAATAAGTGGAAAGAAATAGAACATGAAATATACTTTTCTTTTCGTTGGTAGTTTGTACATTCCTTTTCTAGTGATCTTATTTACCATAAAGGAATTACTTCCGGGCAATCCTTTTGTGGTTATGTTTGCCATAACAAATATGTTTGCCCTTGGCTTACTATTTCCATTTCTTTTCTCAAACTTCCTTTGTTTGGTGTTTAAAATATTCCTAAGGGCAGTTGATCTAACCGGTTGATTGGACTGATTTTTACAAGTTTGAGACTGAATTGAGGTCGAGAACTTGTTGGACAACTTTCAAATCGCATAAAGCTTTTAAATATATTTTTGAAAGAATTTGAGCCATAGTTTACTAAAAAACATCAAATCATCATTTTAAAATGCATGAAGGATGATTTTGAAATCGTTCAATGCATTAAAAAGACTTTAATTGAATCAAGTACACCAACAAAATCAATCTTACAATTATCTCCATCAAAGGTCTTTAACGTGATCAAGTCTTCATTAAATAAGGTTATCTATTGATTTGATTTGAATTAGCCTTAATTTCTTGAAAACCTTAAACAATTAACTTGATTGAACCATTAATGTCATTGATCTTATTTTATTATCTTTAAAACTCAATTAGGAACACCTTGGACTAACAAAACCTAAAAAATAAAATTTTTAAACAAATTCATACAATCCATTTCTAAATGCAATTGCATGTTCTACATGCTTCAAACAATTTTGTGATGTCATAAAATCATAATAATGAAAAAATTAAATTATTGTAAGAAGTTTGAAAATAAATCAAATTCATAAAGTGAAGAAGATAATGTTATTTTTATAATATAAGAAAATCATTTTAAACACATATGTTACAAAAAAAAAAAATTAATTAATTTCAATCAATAAATCATATATATAAAAGCACTTATCATTTTCTTTAAATATATTATTTATAAATACAAAATATTTTAAATACATTATTTCACCCATTCAATTCTCCTTGTCGAGTCACTCTCAATGGCTTCTATAGTACAAAGCATTGTATTTTTATAAATATTTTTAAAATTATTTGTTTTTGAAAGACATATTTTCAAAATAGTTGAAAATAAGAAAATAATTTCTCATCTCTATTGTTAAGGTGTAATTTGGATTGGTCGATCATCTTAAGGTGTCTAGAGCCTAATTATTATCTTGACAATGATTGTCCTAATATAGATTTGCCCTACACAGAGACAACACGAGGATCGACCTTTTCAGTAAGGTTGACGTGGGGGTTGGAAGGCCCCCCTCTCCCTTCTTGGGGGTTGAAGGGTGTAGACTGGACAATTGTTGAGGTATTTTGGGGATTTCACACATGTAATTTGATTACTTAATTATGTTATGTTTAAGGTAATTGACTTGGTTAGATTAGTGTATTGAGAGAGATAAATAAATATAGAAAGCAAATCTCCAGTAATTTAGAGGGTGAGAGGTGTTTTATGATTCTCAAGTAATCTCCATTTCATTATAGTGAAAATTTACAATAGCTGCAAGCGGACGTAGCTCTTATTTCGAAAGTAAACCACTATAAATCTCATATGTTTTTGTACTTCAATTTTTCACAATCGTTTACTATCATTTTTGTAAAATAGAATTAGGGTATTTTAATTCTAACAGACCCAACACAACAAGAACCCAATACAACATTTGAGTAGCCTTGGACAAATATTTTCAATACTTAGGTTGAACTTGCGTTAAATTTTTTCAACCCGGCCTTAATTTTAATTGGGATGAGACCAAGGTTCAAACAACTTGAGTCTAATCTAAGCTTGAATTAATGTTTTTACAATATTTATAATGTGTATTATTTTATATAATTATATTCATTTTTTAAGACATTTAATAAAAAATATCAAATTATATTATTATATATATTTTTATTTTTTAAAAATATATATAAATTTATTTTTACTTTTTTTATTATTATCTTAAAATATTGTCTTAGTTACCCATAAAAACTTTTGTTATTTCTCGTAAAGAATTAAATATTATATTTAATTCTAACTCCTATAAATAGGAAATATGGATGGATGAAAATCAAATCTCAAAGTTTTTATATAACTTTATTTCTTCTCTATTTCTTTTCTTCGTTATTCCTTTTATTTCTTACAGATTTACCAGTATGAACATCTCTGCAAAAGAAAACTTCTATAAACTATTGTAGAAAAGTGTTTGTGGAAGATTAAAACATTGAAAATAGTGTTGGTAGAAGATTGAAACAATGAAAGGATAAACTTATAATTAAAAAATCTCTTCTTTCTCGTTTAAAAGGTACATGATAAAATTATACTTTTATTTTTATTTTCTATTCATTTATCTTATTTAAATACAAAAATATGTGCAAATATAATGTAGAAAATATTTATAGTAAAAATTATGAAAAATATCTAAAATCCCCATTTCCAAAAATTATTTGGGAAATTAGAAAATTACAAAGACATAAACAGAAGTTATGCATATAATTCCTAATTCATTTTAATCATATCATATAATTGAAAGTTATACAAAATAAAATTATATAACTAAAACATATAAAATGAATATTTCATAACATAAAGCTATATACATATTTGTATATTTTTGTTATATTAAAATATATAAAACATAATGTATAACTAAAAACTATATAGAAATTTTTTTCATGGCCAAAAGCTATGTGAGGCATATTTTCTATGCTTGAACTAGAAATTTGAAAATGTTAATATTTTAATTTTGTACCACTAGAAGCTATATGGAAATTTTGTTAAACTAAAAATGGTTTTGATATTTCAAAGAATCTGCATATTATATTTCATTGACAACTACATGTGAATATATACAAGAGAGCAGCTTTTGTTAAGTCTACAAAAATGGAACAAAATGGAGAGAATATTGACAAGGATCAATGCAGAATATAAGGAGAGATAAATGCATAGATGGAATATACATTTGAATGTCAAAAGGAGATTTTGGTGGAGGATTTCTTGCTGATTTCAATGGAGGGTATATTATTGATTTCATTAGAAGATATCTTCCTATCATCAGTGGAGGATTTCCTACTATTAGAAAACTATACATAAAAAAAAAAAAATCTATTGGTAATTATTTCATAGTAGAAACTATGTAAACAATTTCTATTTTTTTTTAAATAGAAGTTATATAAAGTAAAATTGTTAATAAAAAATTTTATATCCCAAAGTTATATTGAGATTTTCTAATTATGGTATAACTAGAAGTTATATAAAACTAAATTGCCAATCAACAATTTTATAAATTTTTATAGCTTCTTGCTATATAGAGAATATTTCATAAATTAATGGTGTGCAAAATTGTCATTTTATCGTAATAAAATTATCCATATCTAGAAGTTATGACAAATTTATTCTTTCACCTTTTTTTATTTATTTTAATGTTACTTAATTATTATATTAGTTTCTTGAGTTTATAGTAATTATTTTACTTTATGATAATATGAAATATTGTTGCTCATGATCAACTTATGGTAGAAAAAAATATAAAGTTATATTATTATGATACATCACTTTTAGTTATGTAGAGAAGGTAAGTATATATTTTTATATATTCTTATCATTAAAAGTTATATAACAATTATTTTAGTAGTTTCAAGCAATATGAAAAATAATTTGTATATTATTATAATCTAAATCTACAAAATAATTAATTTACATATTCTTATAGCCTAAAGGTATGTGGAAATTTTTTTATATATTCTTACATCTTGAAAAAAAAAATATAAAATATTTTCATATTTTGAAGCTTTATGAAAGCAAATATATATTTCCTATAAATGGAAACTATAGAGATTATTATTTTATATATATAATATAATTTCTCATAGCTAAGAGCCATGGCTAGAAGCTATATAGAAAATTTATGACATAAAGCCATATATATGAAGCAATATATATATACCAAAAAATTTTGTAAATATTATGATATAAAATTATTGTTTCACTTATAACCTACAGCTACAAAAATTTTATGGGTTTATTTGGTAACTATTTTTGAATAGTTTTCTGCTTTCTAAAATAAAAAAACAAGAAAACACGTTTGACAATCAAGAAATTGTTTTTTATTTTATGTTCTTAAAAATAGAAAATCAGGTGTTTTTATAGAACATCTTTTACATGTTTTAAGTTGTTTTCACTCGTTTTCTAAGGGTTGTTTTAAAAAATAATTATACAAACATGTAAAATGATTAAAAATTATTTTAAAATATTAAAAATATGTTAAAAACTTTTCAAGTTTGTAAATAGACTTTTGTTCTACAAAACATCTAAGAACAATTTTCAAATATTATTCTCAAAAACTGTTTTTAAAAACAATTACCAAAAATAGTTTATATATTTTCATAGCTTGAAATTATGAAATATGAATTTTTTTTTTTAAGAATTGAATTATTGATTTATTTTCTATGATTTGCATTATGTTGTATCATTAATATTCTTTCTATTGGATATAAAGATTGAAATATTTAGAACTATAAATTTTATGCTTTGAAGAAATTAAATCACTTTTGAAAATGAAGCAATAACAACACTAGGTTAATAATATTTATTTTTAAAATAGTGTTCATGTTTCATGAAAATGCGTAGTTATAAGTGTTTCACATTTATACATTTACTTAAATATTTTTAATTCTTTGTTTAGCTTGTTATTTTATATAATTTTGTTGTAATTAAAATATAATATTTGTTTGACTTATTATGCGATCATAGACTAGGATGTGATCTGAATCTATAAAATAACTTTTAACTTATGACGGTCATTATTTTCCTAAAACGAAGTTCACACGTTACCACCAAAAGTGGTAACATGGTAAATAAAAATAAAATAAAATAAAACGAGTTTGTTGAATAAACTTATTATATGTGATAAGAAAATGATTGATAAGGGTTAAACATGTAATAATATTTTATGTGTACTAGTTGTACGATCACACATTTCATTCTCTTTTACCAGAATTAGAATAAAAAGATTAGTAGATGGAAGGTCAACATATTTAACTTAAATTATTATAACATTCTTTGAAAATCTTAATAGTAAAATTGACTGATTGATTGGTGATGAAAATATTTATTAGTAAATTCTCATCTAGGATATTTGTTTTTTTATGTTGTGTCTTTTTATTTAGTATGTTACATATCATATTTGCTAATACATGTCAATATTTTATTTATACATAACATCAATTCCTTAATAAAATATATTATAAGGTGTTTCTCTTGTATAATGACATGGGTAATAATTGATGTCATTACCATATATATCAAGTTATGGAAACTTGGTTGAAAGCTTTAGATGAGTTCATACTATGTCATTAGTGGCACACGAATCCATATTAATGACACTTCGCATTCTATCAAATCTAGAAGAATCAAAGATGACCAACTTGGTCCCCCAAGTAAACAATGATGCATCAACTCTTTAAAATGTCATTTGGACATCCATTAAAAAACCAAAAGTTTCTTTAATTGGTGATTAATATATTTGAGCCTTGAAGGGTATTATTATATGTTATGCAAATTTCTAATTTAATGAGACAATTTTCCTATCATTAGGGGGGAGACAAGTTGATTTCAAAAGAATGATATGAAATTATGAGTATGAGTTAATGTCTTTGAAGGATAATTAACTAATACTATAACAAATAAATCTAAAACTCACTAAAGTATGATAAATTGATGTCCTAGTAAGACAATCAGCCACTATAGTGGCAAATGAATCTAAGATATGCTTAAAGCATGATAAATCTGTATATTCAAAATCTTAAAACATTATAGATCTATATATTCAAAGTCTTGAAACATGATAGATATGTATATTCCTCTAGAAGAGACCAACACAAGGAAAAACACAATATTGGATATTGGTTATTCTTGAAGAGACTATAGTTAGTCTTGTTAAAGAGGGTACAATCATAAGAAGAGCACTAAATTGACCGATCAACATGAAATTATAAATAAATAGCCCTTGAAGAAGCATAAATAAATAACCCTTGAAAACCAACAAGCTATATAACATCCCTTGAAGAGGAAGATAGTTCCTAAAAAGGCAATAACTCCTAAAGAGGCATATGTACCTAAAAATTGTGAGATCTCCATAGGTTAAATAAAATGGGATCAAAATGATGCCTTCTTTCCAAAGTGACTTAACATCATTAAAAAATGATGAGGATTCCAATTGATAAAAAAAACTGAAAAAAAAAAAAAGGTTAATCTTAAATGAGAAAAACACCCAAGAGGGGGGGGAGAGGGGTGTGAATTGGGTTTTTCAAAAAAAATTTCAACACAATAAATTCAAGTACAATAGAAGCAAATATAAAGATATAGAGTTAGAGAAATCAAACTTAAATTTTATAGTGGTTCGACACTTCCTTACCTATATCCACTCTCTTCTAGTTCCTAACCGAGTGAGGGTTTCACTAACTTGAAGCTTCAACCAAGTTTCTAATCTCCTTTACACTTAGATTTCGGCTTCAATGGGCTCTTACACAATCTCTTCAAAATTCAACTCACTTGAAGGCTTTAACACTCAATTTTACAAGAATGAATCCCTCAACCTAGCTCAATGATAGCTCAAATACAATCAAAACTAGGATGAATCACAAAGGTTCACTAAAGGATATGCAAGTGAAGATTTAATGCACCAAGAAAGACATGAGAGCTTTTAAGGCAAGAATAAGTTGGTAGACAAATAAATACAAGTGTTCTTTATGTAATAAATAAAGTGGAGCTCTCAATTTATAGGTTTCTAACCTCGGTAGCCAAGAAAAACAAAAAACAGCTTCAACCGGTCGAGTTAGGAGTTGACTGGTTAACTAGCCGTTGGAGCATTTAATGCTTTGGCATGTTACCGTTGCTTCAATCGGACCTCAACCGGAGGTTGACCGGGAAAGAGGATACCTTGACCGAGAAGGGAAGGCTACTGGAAGAGAGAGAAAGTGTTTTTTTTTTTGCACTCCTCAACCGAGCAAAGGGAACCGGTCGACCGGTACCCTGGCCGGTTGAGCCGGTTGGCTAGTGCCTCAACCGATTCACCATTTTAGCCCCGAAAACCTATATTTTTCTATTCGTTTCTCTTCTAACACTTAGGCAAGGTCTTTAGGTAAATTAATGTGTCAAATTTGAAATGTTTTGCCTAAGGTACACTTGATAAAACTTGGGTTTTAATGAAATTGTAACTTTAAAGAATAGACCGAGTTTTCTAAAGATGCATGAAATGATATGTAAACCCTAAGTGCACCCATGCATTCATCTTACATTTGTTTCCTATGAATAAAGGTCTTCCAAACATCTTGATTTTTTTTCCATTAAGTCCTTTGATGAATTTTCAAATTAATGCCTGAGATTCTTTACAATTAAACAAATTAGTAACTTAACCATGGTTTGTTATCATCAAAACCTGATTAGGAGAACCCTTGGGCTAACAATCTTCTCATTTTTTATGATGACAAACCTTGGTTATCTAAGAGAAGAAGAATCCAAAAAGGTAATGAAGATCTTGAGGTCACTCCCATCAAAGTGGCATACAAAGGTCACCACAATTCAAGAAGCAAAAGACTTGACCAACCTACCTATGGAGGAGCTCATAGGGTCACTGATGACATATGAGATCAATTTGGCAAAGAAGCTACAAAAAGGTGAAGACAAAAAGAAGAAGAACATAGCCCTTAAAGTTACAACTAAGGAAGAAGAAGAAAAAAAACAAAGTGAAGAAGATGATGATTTAACCCTCATCACAAGAAAACTCAACAAATATATGAGGGGTGAAAGGTTTAGAGGAAGAAGGTTCACCTCTAGAAGAGACTTTTCTAAAAAGGAATCTTCATCTCATGGTGACAAGGAGAAATAGGAAGAGAAAAAAGATTTGGTGTGTTTTAAATGCAAGAAATCGGGACACATTAAATATGATTGTCCTTTCTACAAAAGTGAAGCCAAGAGGAGAATGAAGAAGGCAATGATGACCACTTGGAGTGAAAGTGAAGAATCCTCCAAAGAAGAAAATGAGAAAGAAGTGGCAAACATGCGCTTTATGGGAATGGATGAACTTGATGAGGTAAACTCTAACTTTAGTGATGAAGATATGCATCATGTTTTTAAAGAATTGTATGAGGATTTTGAAAAACTTAGTTTGAATAATATTTCTCTTAAAAAGAAAATTTAACAACTTGAAAAAAAACTTGAAAAAGTAAAAGAAAAATTTTTAATTGTTGAAATTTCTAAAACTCATCTTGAGAAAGAAAATAAGATTTTGAGAAAGAAAAATGAATGGTTGACATCCTCTCTTTCAATATTTTCTTGTGGACAAAAATCTTTTGAAATGATTCTAGCTAGCTAAAGATATGTTTTTGACAAACAAGGGCTAGGATTCAAATCTTCAAAAAATCAAAAGTATTTTAAAAACTATTTTGTAAAAGAATCCACAAGTACAAGTCCTTCCACTACTTGCAACTTTTGTGGAAGAGGATGACACATTGGTAGTACATATCCTTTAAGAAATGATTCTCAAAGAATTCAAATACAAAAGATAAAAAGGTTTGAATTGAAAAATCCAAGGTCACTAAACCTCAACGACCCAAAAAGATATGGGTACTTAAATCAACTTGAGTTTTATATTGTAAGGTTCAAAAAAGGATAAGTGGTTCTTGGATAGTGGATGCTCAAGACACATGACCGGAGATGAATCCAAGTTTGCTTTCCTTACAAAGAAAAATGGAGGATATGTTACCTTTGTAGACAATGCAAAAGGAAGAATCATTGGTCAAGGCAACATTGGTAATGACACATCCTTTCTTATTGAAAGTGTTTTATTAGTAGATGGTTTAAAACACAACCTTTTAAACATTAGCCAACTTTGTGACAAAGGTTTTAAAGTGATTTTTGAAGCATCTCATTGCATCATCAAGGATATTCAAAATGATAAAACCATCTTCATGGGCCATAGATGTGATAATGTTTACGTTATAAATATTTCAAAATATGATGGCCATGATAGATGCTTTGCAAGCATGCATGATCAAAGTTGGTTGTGGCATAGGAAGTTGGAACATGCTAACATGGACCTCATTTCCCAACTCAACAAATATGAACTTGTTAGAAGCCTTTCCAAAATAAATTTTCAAAAAAACAAAGTTTGTGAAGCTTGTCAATTGGGAAAGCAAATAAAAAACTCTTTCAAAAACAAAAACTTCATTTCCATATTTAGGCCACTTGAGTTGCTGCATATGGATTTATTTGGTCCCTCTAGGACACAAAGTCTTGGAGGAGAGTCTTATGCATATGTTATTGTGGATGACTTCTCTAGATACACATAGGTCTTGTTTTTAAGTCAAAAGAATGAAGCCATTTATGAGTTCTCAAAGCTTTGCAATAAGGTTTAAAATGAAAAAGGTTTTACAATTACTTGCATAAGAAGTGATCATGAGAGAGAATTTGAAAATATTGATTTTGAAGAATATTGCAATGAGTATGGAATTAATCACAATTTTTTGGTTCCTAAAACTTTTTAACAAAATGGGGTAATTGAAAGGAAAAATAAAACTCTTCAAGAAATGGTTGGAACCATGCTAAATGAAAACAATTTACCAAAATATTTTTGGGTCGAAGCAGTTAACACTTCTTGTTATGTTTCAAATAGAATATTACTGAGACCCATTCTTAAGAAAACTCCCTGTGAGCTTTGGAAAAACAAGAAACCCAACATTAGCTATTTCAAATACTTTGGGTGCAAATGTTGTATATTAAACACCAAAGACAATCTTGAAAATTTTGATGCAAAATCGGATGTTGGAATTTTCCTTAGTTACTCAACTTCAAGTAAAGCTTTTAGAGTTTTTAACAAAAGAACCATGGTTGTAGAGGAGTCCATCCATGTTATTTTTTATGAATCTAACAATTCTCTCCAAGAAAGAGAGAGTTTTTATGATGATTTAGGTTTGGAGACCTCCATGGGAAGATTGCAAATTGAAGATAGAAGGCAACAAGAAGTAATTAGAGAGGATCCCAAGAAAGAAGAATCACCATTGGCACTACCCCTTCCTCAACAAGTGTAAGGTGAATCAAGCCAAAACCTTCCTAAAGATTGGAAATTTGTCATCAATCACCCATAATATCAAATTATAGGTAATCCATCTAGTGGGGTAAGAACTAGATCATCTCTTAAAAACATTTGCAATAATCTTGCTTTTATATCTCAAATTGAGCCTAAAAATATAAATGATGTTTTAGATGATGAAAATTGGATGATTGCTATGCAAGAAGAGTTAAATCAATTTGAAAGAAGTGAAGTATATGTTGAACAACCACCCGGTTTTCAAAGTTTTAACTTTCCTAATCATGTTTTTAAACTTAAAAGGTTCTTTATGGTTTGAAACAAGCACCTAGAGCATGGTATGAAATATAGAGTAAATTTCTTTTGAAAAAGGGTTTTAAAATGGGAAAAATTGACACAACTCTTTTCATAAAAACCAAAGAAAATGATATGCTCTTAGTTCAAATATATGTTGATGATATTATTTTTGGTGCTACTAATGTTTCTCTTTGTGAAGAATTTTCTAAGTGCATGTACAGTGAGTTTGAAATGAGTATGATGAGAGAATTCAACTTCTTTCTTGGACTTCAAATCAAACAACTAAAGGAAGGAACCTTCATCAATCAAGCAAAGTATATAAGAGATCTTCTCAAAAGGTTCAATATGAAAGAAGCCAAAACAATGAAGACTCCAATGAGCTCATTCATCAAGCTTGATAAGGACAAGAAAGGTAAACCCATTGACTTTACTATGTATAGAAGCATGATAGGTTCTTTGCTATATTTGACCGCTAGTAGACTCGACATTATGTATTGTGTATGCTTGTGTGCTAGATTTCAATCTTGTCCTAAAGAGTCTCACTTAAGTGCCGTAAAAAGAATTCTCAGATATTTGAAAGGGACAATGGACATAGGCTTATGGTATCCTAAGAGTGATAACTTTGAATTAATTGGATTTTCGGATGTCGATTTTACTGGTTGTAAGGTTGAAAGAAAAAGCATTAGTGATACTTGTCATTTCCTAGGACACTCACTTGTTTCATGGCATAGTAAGAAGCAAAATTCGGTAGCTTTATCAATGGTGGAAGCCGAATACATAGCAGCCGATTTATGTTGTGCGCAAATTCTTTGGATGAAACAAACACTTAGTGACTTTAATTTATCTTTTGAGCATGTTCCTATTAAATGTGATAATACTAGTGCCATAAATATATCAAAAAATCCCATGCAACACTCTACAACTAAGCATATAGAGATTAGACATCATTTTTCTTAGAAACCATGCACAAAAGAGTGACATAACACTTGAATTTGTAAGCCCAAAAGATCAACTTGCCGATATCTTTACAAAACCTCTAAGTGAAGAACAATTTGTTGATATTAGAAGACAACTAGGGGTGATTTTTTTATGATTTAATAATTGCTTAATGAATTCTTGATGAATATACCTTCTGATTGCATGAAATGTTATGTAAAACCTAAGTGCACTCATGCATTCATCTTACATTTGTTTCCTATGATTAAAGGTCTTCCAAATGTCTTGATCTTGTATCCATTACGTCATTTGATGAATTTCCAAATTAATATTTGAGATTCTTTATAAATCAAACCAATTAGTAACTTAACCATGATTTGTTATCATTAAAACTTGATTAGGAGAACCCTTGGGCTAACAAAAACCATTAGTCAAAGTGGAAAGAAGTAATCTAAATAGATCTAAACTCATTAACAAAACGAGAAATATTAGGACTTGAAGTCCAATACAAACATAAAAATAAGAGAACTAAAGCCTAAATCCTATTGGATAAAATGAGCATTTATATTAGAGTGTTATGAAAAATGAGATCATTAGACATGAAACATTACTTATAACATGAAGTTTTTAGAAGAAACCATGTATTAGCTCTTGTAATGACTCAATTATGTAGTAGTCCCAAAAGGACTTAATACACACTTTCTATGTGTAGCTACAAGTTATTTACATGGATCAATGGATATATACATGAAAATCCATGAAGGCTTTTGAATGTTTGAAGGAAATAAATTAGAATCTCAAATCCGTGAAATCCTTGAAGAATTTAAAATGTTTAAAACAAATTATTTAAAACCTCATGACATGTACTCAATAAAGTGACAATGATCCTTATATGGATTGAAACAATTTGAACGTATGTGGTACATTCCCTTAGTGAAAATGTTATAAAAAAAGGGTATGTAAATAATCCTATATGTCCATGCATTTTCATTAAGAAATCAAAAATTAGGATTATAATATTTGTCGTATATGTAGATGATTTGAATCTTATAGGAACTCTTGAAGAGCTTACAAAAACAATCAATTATTTAAAAATGGAATTTGAAATAAAATATTCGAGAAAACAAGATATTGTCTCAGCTTGTGGATTGAGCATTGTTCAGATGATCTTTTAGTCTATCAATTGGCATATATAGAGAAAGTATTAAGTCACTTTTATATGGACAAATCACATCAACTCAATTCTCTTATGATAGTTCGTTCGCTTGCAATGAACAAAAACTTGTTTTGTTCTAAAGAAGAAAATGAAAAATTATTTGGTCCAAAAGTATCATATCTTAGTGTAATTAGTGCATTAATGTATTTTGCAAATTTTACTAGACCAAACATAGTTTTTTTTTGTCAATTTACTGACAAGATACAATTCTGTCATAACTAGAAGACATCAAAATGAGATTAAACATATATTGTATCACCTTTGTAGAACAAATAACATGAGTTTATATTATTCACAAAAATCAAAATCACAATTGATTATGTAAATGCAAGATATCATATTTTATATTTTTCATTTTCTAAAAGGATATATAAATTTATTTATATTTTTTGTTGCTATTTTGAAATTTTGTCTTATTTACTTTTTAAATTTTGATCTAAATCTATACTATTTTTAAAAAAAGAGTATTATAGATGGATTTTAGATTATGTAACCTACCAACGCAAGTCTAACAAGATCAATCCAAATTCAATTTAAGTTCAGAAAAATTAGGTTAACTTGAACTTAGTGACTCAAATTTGAGGTGGGATTAGATTGAACTAAAATTGAATGTTTCTTAATATGGGTTTGGGTTCCATGAATTGCAACCTTAGACCAAATAGGATTTGGCGGTGGGTGACCATCATCATTATAGAGAGGGATGTACACGCGCCTCAGCAGCGAGTGACATGATACAATCCTTAAACAGTTGGATAACAAAGGGAGGGAGTGCTCCAGACGGGATTGGTGGTGAGGAGCCACAATAACTTCCCTGCCAACCAAACACTCCACCACTGCTTGCAGGATGTGGGAAATTCAGCACCAACTCCAACCCCTCTTCTTCACAACAATTTATTTTCACAAGTAACAACTCAAGCCTTCTTGGTGTTCATCATTTATTTGTTTTTCCTTCATTCGATTTGATTTTAAAGGGAAAAAAGGTAGAACCGTTTGTATACTTCGTGGCTTCAATAACTGTACAGTTGTCTCCAGCCATGGCAAGCCTGGTGAATGCAATGTCTCCAATTACAACCCCATCTCCAGAAAATACAAGAAAGGTTCGTGGATTCTTTTCCCAGGTTCCTAATCTCCATACCCTTGCACTGAACAAGGGTTTTTCTAGGGTTTTGGCATCTACCCAGATCACCATTTCTCCTAAGGACAATGTTTTCACACTCCCCAATTGGAGGTCTGGAAAGAACGACCCAAGAACTAGAGACCTCAGGCTCAATGATGCTTTTTTGTATTTGGAGTATATGATAGGGAAGGGACACAAGCCCGATGTTGGACAAGCTACTCAGCTCATGTATGAGCTCTGCAAATCAAATAAGATGAGGAAAGCTACTAAGGTGATGGAGTTGATGATCGGTTCAGGTACCAATCCAGATCCTGCTTCTTGTACCTTCTTGGTGAATAATCTGTGTAAAAGAGGGAATGTTGGGTATGCAATGCAATTAGTTGAAAAAATGGAGGAATATGGATATCCAACCAATACTGTTACCTATAATTCTCTTGTTAGGGGGCTTTGTATGCATGGAAACTTGAGTCAGAGCTTGCAACTTTTGGATAAATTTATGAAGAAGGGGTTGGTTCCAAACGTGTTCACATACTCATTCTTGCTTGAAGCTGCGTATAAGGAGAGAGGGGCTGATGAAGCCATTAGGCTCTTGGATGAGATAGTTGCTAAGGGTGGGAAGCCTAATCTGGTTAGCTACAATGTTTTGTTAACTGGATTGTGCAAGGAAGGCAGAACAGAAGAGGCAATGCAGTTCTTTAGGGATTTGCCATCTAAGGGGTTCAGTCCGAATGTTGTGAGCTATAATATTTTGTTAAGGAGTTTGTGCTACGAGGGGCGATGGGAAAAGGCAAAGGAGCTTCTGGCTGAGATGGATGGCGGGGAACGTTCCCCATCCATAGTTACGTTCAACATATTGATTGGTTCGCTTGCCCTTCATGGACAAACTGATCAGGCTCTTGAGGTTTTAGATGATATGTCGAGGGCACGGTTCAAGGCCACTGCTGCAAGCTACAACCCAATAATTGCTCGTCTTTGCAAAGAGGGGAAGGTGGATCTTGTGGTTAAGTGTCTTGACCAAATGATGTATCGACGCTGTAATCCTAATGAGGGTACATACAATGCAATTGCTGTGCTTTGTGAGGAGGGAAAGGTGCAAGAGGCATTTTCTATAATTCAGAGCTTAGGTAATAAACAAAATTCCTCCACGCACGACTTCTACAAAGGTGTTATCTCAAGCTTGTGTCGCAAAGGGAACACATACCCAGCATTTCAGCTTTTGTATGAAATGACAAAGTATGGATTTGTTCCAGACTCCTACACTTATTCTTCTCTGATCAGAGGTTTGTGTTCAGAAGGAATGCTGGATGAAGCCATGGAGATATTCAGTATAATGGAAGAAAATTACTGCAGGCCTGATGTTGACAATTTTAATGCGCTAATACTTGGGTTATGCAAATGTCGAAAAACAGATTTGTCATTGATGGTTTTTGAGATGATGGTCAAGAAGGGCTATATGCCTAATGAAACAACTTATACCATCATCGTGGAAGGGATTGCCCACCAAGAAGAAATGGAGCTGGCAGCAGCTGTTCTAAAAGAGTTGTATCTAAGACAAGCTGTGGGCAGAAGTACCTTAGAAAGGCTTGTTATGCAATATGACCTTGAGGGATTACCAATTTAAGAAGTTCAAAAAAAAAAAAGAGAAAAAAAAATCCCTGAATACAGAGAGGACCAAACAAGACCATAGATTGGTGTCCGATGCAAATTAGGTTCAACAGATTGTGGGATCAGGAGCAGTAATGAATCTTTGATATGTATATTGACAGATGAAACATTTGATATGGTATTTGAAGTTTTAGCAAGTTGGAAAGCGGCAAGTTCAACCATGAAATTGATCTGTATGCAGTATCTCTTTCTTTTTTTTCCAGCTTCTATCTGTGTTGTTTCAATTGGAACTTCTAATCGTGTAAAGGAGTTGTATCTGTCAATCTATCATTGAATCTAATGGGGGATTTAGCGACTTTTGATTGGTCGAGTCCTTCCTCAAACATCATTTTTGTAAGAATCAGTTCCCTTTTACCTACCTCTTCCTATTGTATTAACTGCTTGTTGCCCACATTGTCCATTAATTGGTCTTGTCATAATATGAAATGGCAAATCCTTAGGTGAGAATTGTATCTTCTATGGTTTGAAAGGTGAATTTTCTCTTCTCATATACACTTCTTAGTGCACTATATTATTTTGGGCTATGCTTTAAATATATGAAGACAATATAAGAACTGGAAACACGACCAACAAAATTAGTACTTAGAACCCTAAATTAGTTAATATTACTTAATAAAATGTCTTACTTTAGCTCTTTCATACTACAGTATGATATAATATATTAAGAGCCTTATCTGAACCTGCTTGAGCGGGAATGCCCCTAGAGCAAGAGACCTTATCCTGGAGATCATTGGGTAGAACAATCTCCTGATGGAAGGAGATTTAGCCACTTGTTATATTCTGGGTGTCAACAGAGGAAGAGCTCCATGGAAGTTCGATGTTTGGTTGCTCAAAGTCATTGATATTGTTAGAGGATTGGGTTGTTCAAATCAATTGGCTAAGTGGGTGCCTCGAAGTTAAGAGTCCTTGGTGGAGGATTTTATGCCGCCTTGAGTTGTAGCCTCTTAACTGATGTCATGGGATTTTCGGGTATTATAGCAGTGATATTGCTTGCTTCTTTTGTAACCTTTTGGTAATCATTTCAAGGATTTCTCATACTTATTTGATTCATTTTAATTATTGTTATTTCTGATTAGATGGTTGAGTTCAAGAGAAAGCTTTAGGGTCTATCTAGGAACATTTTCGAAAATAATTTTTAAAAATAATTCTCTAATATTTTCTAGAACAGAAGTCTATTTGGAAACTTAGAAAGAATGTTTTAAAGCTATTTTTTGTGTTTTCAATATTTCTTAAAAATAACTTTTATATTTAGTGCTTATTTTCAGTCATTTTCATATTTATATAATTATCTTTTAAAACAATCTTAAAAAATAAGTGAACATAATTTAAATATATTCTCAAAAAACACTTTGTTTTCATAACAAGTCTTTTAAAAAACTGTTTTTTATCAAAAAAATTACCAAACATGTTTCCAAATCCGGAAAACAATCCCTAAGAGGTTCTTATTCATTCCAATTGCTTGTTTGAGTTGGCTTTTTGGGTGGAACCTTCAGAGTTTTTGCATGTACAATCTCTGCTCACCTTCTAAGCTAGCAGAAGGATGGATAATCAGAGAAGATGGCATCTTATCATTTTTTGGTTGAAGCAAGAAACTTTCCATAACTATTGTTGCTTAACTCTACATTATCTTGTTGATTATCTATATTGATTGAACTACTGTTTAAGCTTTTAAGGATTTGGAGTAGAGATATTGGCTTATTGGGTCTATATAAACTTTTTTCAGGTATTTGGTAGTGACCAATTCTACCTATGATCTCGAATTAGTTTAAAGATCTTTGGGTACAGTTTGCCTGTACTTGTAGATGGGATTAGTGACTTGTAAACTTCAATATTCTTGAGAAGCCTTTTTTCAAGCTCATATTTACATGTTCTTTATGTCTTGAACTTTGATTTTATGTTGAAGTAGACATCCAAAAGTTTCAATAAAAACAGTTTCACTCATTTTGGATAGTGAATGAAGACAGACACACTTTGTATTGCGTGAGCTTGGTGCCAAGTTTTTTAATCAACTGAATTCATTCTTTGGAGTTCATGGCACATGTTTTTTTATAAATTTAAGAGCCTATTTGAATTGGTTTTTTCTGAGGTTGAAAGTTATGCCTTTGTTTGGAATGTGCTTTTTAAAGTAGTTTTTAAAAACAATTTTTGAAAATTGTTTTTTAATGTTTTATACAACAAAAATCTATTTAAAAACCTAAAATTTTTTAAATATTTTTTTTTTGTTTTTAAATATGTCTTACGAATAACTTATATGTATACTATTTTATTTTTAATCATTCTTCATATTTATATAATTATTTTTAAAAAATATCCTCAGAAAACAAGTAAAAACGATATTATGTAAGACATCATTTTTTTAATAATAAAAAAGTGTTTTCTGTTTTTAGGTTTGTCATACGGCTTTAATTAATTAATTTATTATTATTTTGTTTTGGAGTATATACAATTGTTTTAAAAAACAATAGTCAAACAAACTTTATATATTTATGACCCATAAGATTTTGTGTTTGTGTGGTAATTTTAGGTAAAGAAAGAAACATTGAAACAATGACAATTTCATTTTTGGTTTTATAATATCTGAAGGATATGGCCATGATACCCGATGGTACATCATAAATAAGCTAACCTCGTGTATGCAGCAAGCCAGCAAGATCTATCATTTTGATATATAATTGAGATTTGTATCTCAATCCCATGTGTTTGTAACCTCTTTCAATGAATTAGGTTGAAAAAATGCATAGGATATAATTAGATGTGTATACAATGCATTTTTTCTATCATTAAAATTGCTCTTTTAAAATCTGACCTTTAAACCTCAACTTCAAGCAAATACACCTTTTCAGTTTCTTCTACTTTCTATATCCTTTGGAGTGTGACCTTAGCTTGTATATGGCCAAACGCCCTTGGTAAATGAGCTCAAATTTGAATTTGCAGGGTCGTGCTTCCCCTGCAAATCAGCTTTAGAAGTACACTCCAAGATAGACATTACTTGAAAGTTGAAAAATAATGTGAGGAAGAACCTGTTCCCATGTATACTTTGAGAGGCCTACTGTCAGCCCCTCAAACTGTGCGGCGCCAAAACTTGAGACCCAGACTTGCGTGTGTGTGTATTCCAGGGCATGGAGCCAAATTCTGTACATAATCTCAACATTTATCAACCCAAACTCTGAACATTTCCTAGATGGATGAATGTTCCCCTTCATATCAAATTCTCTTTAGAACTAGATATAATTTTGCTTTTGAAGACGAGGGAGAATCCAACTCATCTATGGATGTTGCTTGAAGTAAATTAATTGTGTAAATTGCCTTTTAATAAAAAAACTTATCTCCACTTTAAGCGGAAATCAGCACTGCATCTTATTAAGGATCAAATCATTTTCCTGAAAGCTCACAAGCATCAATCATCAACCCGCTTGTTCAGATTTAACGAAAAATCCTTGCACCATTTGCAGCACATACAAGATACTTATAAAATGTTCAGATCAGAGATTCATATTCTTAATGATCCATCCAAGAGTTAAATCTTCTTCAAGTTTCATAAACCTTTCGAAAGCATATTAGAATTAACAAAACTAAATGACTGTCTCAACGTTATCATCCGAAGCATCAATAATACTCTAAAGCCTAAAAGCCAAAACTCCATAGGAATATCATAGAACAAGGTTCCAATAAGATAGAAAAAGAACAATCCATCTCCATCAGTCTTCCGATCCTCACAAGCCCGCATGGTCACGAATGCAGGTTATGAAGACAAAAAGGCATATCAGGGAAGGTCTATCTTCTTGTCCTTGTAAACATCTACTTTGATCTCTGCCTCATCTTTCGGCGCTTCCTCTTCAGCCTCCTCATGCGCTTCTTCTTCCACTGTAAATGGCAAGCAAATATGCAATTGCCTTAGTTTTCATCAAACAAAATCAATAAATTCAAGTACATTGCTCACCAGGGAATTCTTTGAATGAAGATAGGCAAACAGATAAACATTACTTCCAAGTAAACATTAAACGAAAAACTTCAGGCAATAAATAACAGTGTGTTTTAGAAAATAAATATATAAAGATTCCCTAGGAGCAACTTCTTATTTAAAGCTTTCACAAACAGCTGAAATAGTTTTACAATAACAACATCAATAGTGTCATCGGTAACTCTGTTGAGTACTGTAGAAAGGATTCAATCTAACAAGAACAAATTCAGCAACAAAGAGGGGACACCGTGATGGTCAGGGAAGAGTTTAACATGGAACAATTTCAGTAAAATCCTTGCAAACACCAATGACAGTTCTATGCATTTCATTTGAATAGGACCCAACAAATTGATCAACCAAATTCAGAAAATCCAACACTCAGATTTCCCTAAAGCTTGGTTGATCAACAGGAAAAGTAAAAGGAAGTGTGGATATCAGAGGAAGGTGCAGAACCACTTATTTGATATCCATTTTCCTGCTAGAAATGACTACCTAGGACTTCCTCAATCTTTTATGCTACAGTGGGTCATGGAGAAGTTGGTATTTCATCTCTTACAAATTTTACCATAAATTAAGCAGCTTCCAAAAGATGCTTTTGCTTACATAATTTTTTCCCCCTCTTATTTGATCTCATTTTCCTAGATTCTCAATTCCTGAACAAGTTTCTGAACAACCAAATTAAGTTCAAAGGACACAAGAATGGATTCCCATTCAACACTATTCACCAGGAGCCAAGCAAAACATTAAACTCTTAAGATGAAATGCTAATCCCCTTTTACTTCTTTTGCATGTTATCTCCTAGACATGAGTGCAAAGTCAGTAATCACTTAATTCATAATGCAAAATCTGGATTGTGAAGTTAGAGCCTGTTTCACAATGATTCTAGAAAACGTTTCCGGCCTTTCTAAGGCTTGAAAGGATAAAAATTTTCAAGTGCTGGAAAGGTTAGAAGAGTTTCCTAGAATCATTGCCAAATGGACTTTTAGTAGGTGTTGGAGAAATCACTCAAGTAAGGTGTCTAGAAGCAACCCAATTCAACCATCTTTTTAATAGGAAGTACTGAAAGAAAGAATTAGGAAATTGAAGAAAAAATGCTCTTGATTCGATCAATGATACCCATACAAAGTTTAACCCAAATCACAACCAAGGCGCAAAACCTTTAAAAAGGATATTGATTATCTGATCAATATTATACATAACACAATTTTCAAAAATAAAACCATTGAAAAAAAAATCAATATCATTTTTTCTTGGTTTTCTAATATCATTCAATATGAATCATAATTCTCTGCTTGGTTACTGGGAAAGGAAGGAGGAAAAAACGAATCCAACATTTTCAATCTTAGATTACATTTTGAAATAAATAATACCCCACTACACAAGTGAGCCTCACAAAAGTAAAAGACAAAAGACAACATACAAAACGTTTTGTTCTTTCAATTTTCCCAGCAACCAAACAGTGCTCCAGAATCTGGGAAATCTCAAGCCAAGCGAAGCCAAGATACCAGCTTCTTCTTGAGAAATCCCAGACTACCATAATACTAAAAACAATCACCATTTAAAAACCTAAAATAGACCTCCAGTTCAAATAGGGCGAATATAATATCAAATTTTCACCATACAAATAGCTCCGACCACCTAGGTGACTGAAAAAACTAAAAGATATAAGATAACGCCCAAAAATCAATTTGTTTTCGGTTTCTTCAGAACCTAAACTGGGTCCAAAGGCCGGAAAAACCCAAACAATTGACACTCCCAGCTTCTACTTTTTCTTCAGTAATCCTGGGATGCTATAGTACTAAAAAATAAAATCACAAGCAAAAAGGGGCTTCAGATCTAAACCAAATGGTTCAAATAGTTGGAGCTCAAAGTTCCAGCATCCAAGCCAATTCGAGCACCGGAGCTAGCAGCAAAGCCATCGGCATTTGGTTGCTCCAAAAATACAAGACCTTAATCCTCTGTTTGGTTACAGAGAAAATAACGGGAAAGAAAAAAGATTTCAGCCTATTTTCATTAAAAATTAACAATATCCAAAAACCCATTTTCCGCTTAATTTTCTCACTATCCAAGCAGGTCTAAAGGCCAGAAAATTTCAAGCAACAACTGAAACGCCCACAGCCATTGTTACGAAACCTCATATGAGCCTCCAGATCCAACCCAAATGATTCATTTTAAAGAAGATAATACAAGGATTACAATAAGCACAGAAAGCTTTTCGCCATTTGAGAGCGAAGAAATACAGTTACTAAAAAAACCACAAAAGAAAAAAGGAGAGGTTGTTTACCTTAGCTCTCATGGTGACTCGCTCTTTGACTCAGCAGGCCAATTACAAATCCCTAGCTCTGAATATGGCTACCAGACACCCCTTATTTGGTATTTATAAGGCTAGGGCTCCAGATTCTCAAAACCCTAATCCTAAGGGCATTTTAGTCATTTACTGTATTTTCGGCAGCAACGAACCGGCCTCCCCCATGGAAGCGGTTCAAATCTTAAACCGGACTCTCCGGTTGAGCCGGCTCAAATGTTAAAACACATACAAATTAAAATGTATGTAAGTTCTTTATCGAAAGATATATTAATTTTTTGGGATAATTGTGTTTTCAACCCATATAGACTTGATAATTAACCTAAAGTCCTTCAACCACCCATAATTGATTACAAGAATATGAGATAGTAATCGACAAAAATATCCATTTGACTCATTTTTATTTTTATTTTACCCTTCTTCAAATATCACTATTCTTTCTTGTTAAACAATTTTTAGATTTTTAATTATTTTTTAAAACTCTTTTATAATAATTGAAAATTCAACATTATTTTTTATTTTTAAATTATAAATAAACAAAAATTATATTAATGATTCAAAGACTATTTTGGAAAAAAATTTCTAAAAAAATATTAATTTAAATAAATAAAAATTGTCTTTTACATTTATTTTTATCTTTTACATTTTAGAAGTAAATAATTTAATGATTAAAATACTGTTTAAAATAAATATATTCACTATTTTAATTTCTTTTATACTAAAAAGTATTTTAAAGTCTTTTTTAACTATTATAAAATAAAAAGTTTTTTTATTTAATCTTCTTCCTTCCTTATTTTAATAACCTTTTGAACATGACTTTAAATAATAAGTTATATGAAATGTTACAAATTTGTTTACTAAGGATTGTGTGTGTTTCGGCACAATCTGCAAAGCATGCATCTACATTGGATGTCATATGATGTACCAAGGTATGAGAGATATCCATGTATCTTCAAGTATAAATAAGGAAAAGAATTTAAAGAAGAAATAATAAAATGTAAAATAAACTATAAAAGATGAATAATAAACAATGCATTCAAAGATGATAACAAAATAAACCTATTTATAAAGAACTAAATAAAAACATAACATTTAATCATAACAAACATTTCCATCATCAATTACATGGTCAATTTTCCCATGACGATTCTTAAAAAATCTAAGACATCTAAATGAGCTAGATCCACTAGGTCATCACTATCAATGAAGTTTATTTCAACTTCCTTTCCTTTTTCTTTTATTGAGGCTTGATAAAGGTGAACAAAATGCTTTGAAGTACAAAAAGTACATGACCAATGTCCTTTCATACCACATCTATGACACTTATTTACACAAGCATGTTTACTTTATGGTTAACCCCCTTTTCAAGTTATGCCTTTGAATTATTCCACTTCTGGTGGTTTGAGTTGTTCTTTTTTACTTTGAGAACCACTACGATGAGAAGAATTATGTTTGCCATGATCTCAACCACGACCATGTCCTCTACCTTGACCTCATCCATATCCACGTCTTTGTCCATGTCCAAGAGTTTGAACAAATGTGGCATTGGCTTCAGGCAATGAAACATACCTAGTGGGATGAGATTGATGGTTTTTTCAGTAAAAGCTCATTATTTTGTTCAGCCACAAGAAGATATAAGATCAATTTTGAATATTTAGTGAAACGACGCTCTCGATATTGTTGTTGCAGGAGCACATTCGAGGCATGAAAAGTCGTAAATGGTTTTTTAAACATATCTTCTTCAATGACCTTTTCTCCACACAATTTTAATTGTGAGCTAATTTTGAATAAGGTCGAGTTGTAGTCACTAACAAACTTGAAATCTTGTAATATCAGGTGCATCCAATCATAGTGTGCCTTTGGAAGGATTAAGGTATTTTGGTGATCATATCGTTCCTTTAAATTATTCCAAAGAATGAAAGGATCTTTGACCGTAAGGTATTCACCTTTTAATCCTTCATCAATGTGATGATAAAGGAATATCAAAGCTCTAGCGTGATCCTGTAGGGATGCATCATTTCCTTCTTTAATGGTATTTCCAATATTCATCGCATCTATATGAATTTCAGCATCCAGAACCGAAGATAAGTAGTTCTTGCTCGGAATATCAAGGCCAACAAATTCAAGCTTTGCAAACTTTGATATTATCTAAAAACTATGTATAGTATTAATCAAAAAAATATTTCAATTATTATAATAAACTATTAATAAAATGCTTTAACAATATTTCAAGTAAATAATATCTAAAAATATAATAAGATAAAATTTATCAATTATAAATATGGTAAAGATGTATAAATATGAAATAAGAATTAAAATCTAATATATATATATATATATTCTTTTTCATAGCTTCAGGTTATGATTCTTTTATCATAACAAAAGTATGCGAATTAATGCATAACTTCAGGCTATGAATTTTTGTTATGTTAATTTGCATATAGTTTCTGGCTATGAACTTTCATTATGCCGATTTGTAATAACTTCAGGCTATGAGCATTTATTTATTTTATAACTTTTGGCTATATTATTTTGTTTGGTATAACTTCCAATTATACTGTATAATTAAGAATAATTAATTAGGGATCATATACAAAACTTCTAGCCATATATTTGTAATTTTGTAATTTTTTTCATAACTTCTGGTGATAGGGATTGCACATATTTTTCATAATTTTTGGTTATCAATTTATCTCATAATTTATAATTTAACCTATAACTTCTGGTTATAGAGATTGTAAATATTTATGTATTCAAATAAAATAAGTGAAAATAGAGATCAAAGGGTAATAAAATAGAAAATCATGATATAAGTTTATTACATACCTTTTTGTGACAAAGAAGAGAGAAATTAATTCTCAACTTAATAAGCATTGAAAGATGAAATTAATTCTCAACCTTAAAAAATGATTTTTGAATAAAACAGAAGCCCAAAGCCTTATTTAAGAAGTCTATAACATTTAAAAAAAAAAAAAAAAAAAGAATTAAAATCTCATGAACTAGGGTTTATTTGAAAAAACATTTAAGGTATTAAAAACATGACAGAATTTGGGCACTTGGAAAATAAAATATAATTAGAAATTTAGACATTTTAAAATTATTTAATTTTTATATAATGAAGGAAAATAAGTTATATAAATTTGAAGAAACATATAAAATTTGTTTATTTATTTTGAATGCATTTTTTATCAATTGAGATTATTGTTTCTAAAGACAAATATCAATTCAAATGATTTTAACATCCAAATTGAAAGTGCCTGAGGCGAAGACCCTAGTCATGCCGAGCAAGGTTGCAAAATTATTGGAAGTCCTTTCCTTATTATCTCAAAGATATAGTTTGTGGTTTGTAATGTTTTTACTCGAAGCATTTTTAATGGAGGTGTTTTATTTAAAAGTGTTTTTATAAGAATCACCTATGAAGTGTTTTTCTAGAAAATTTTATAAATGATTTTTTAACAATATAAGTGATTTTTCATATTTTTAAAAAATATTTTCTAAATTTTACCAAATATTTTTTTTTTTCAAAAGCACTTTCAAGGCTAAAACCACTTCCTAGAATCATTATCAAAACCGACTCTTAGAGTTTATTTAATAGTGATTTTGTAAAGTGTTTTTTGCATTTCTAACACCTAAAATTTTTTATTTTTCAAGTATTAGAAATATTAGAATCACTTCACAAAAGCACTGCCTAACACACTCTAAGAGTACATTTGGTAGTGACTTTAGAAAATATTTTTAATCTTTCTAACACTTGACTGATAAAATTTTTCAAGTGTTAAAAATGTTAGAAGCGCTTTCTAAAATTATTGCCAAACGGGTTCTAAGTATTTCATAGGTTAAATTATGTTTTTTGTTTTTATTTCTTTTATAAGGCATTAATAGAAGAGAGATCAAATTCCTCACCTAAATTGGGGATAAGGCTTGTGATTGGTTGGAAATGGTTCATATCTTTTACCTAAATACTTGAGATAGCTTGGTAATTGCCCAATCCACTGATAAAAAGCATGCGAAACATTGGGTTTATTTTGAGATTCTTGTTTAAAGACAGTGTTGAGACAGTTTCATGTTTACAAAAAGAAATCCCACTATGTTTATTTTGGGATCCACTTGTACAAGAAGTTCACTTTGTTCACAAAATCAATTTCATGATCGGTCACAAAATAGAGACAAAGAGAGATACCTAGTAAGAAAGAAATTAAGGCTTTTGGAGATGAGGTTGTAGATTAGCTTAAACGGAGCTTGGTGATCAAAGAACGATGTAGAGAAAGGGTTAGGGTAGATTAAATTCAGGTAAAAAAACAAAAATTAAAAATTTGAATATTAGATTCTCAAAAAAATAAAAATAAAAATAAAGACATGCACTCAATTAAGCCAAGGAAGACTGAGGCTACATAGTTGATTTTTCAAAGCTTTTTCTATCAGATAAAACAGAAGGAGGTATCATCTGAAACTAGAAAATCATGGAGATTAGAGATTGTACATTGGAGGAAGAAGATTAGCTTGAACGAAAATTACAGAAATATAAGAGATTGTACCTTTGAGGAAGGAGATAAACTTTTTATCTCTTTGTGTTTTATCAACTTAGCAAGATGATGCTTGGCAGGAGGGAGGGTATTATTGGAACCTAAAAACATGTCAGCTCTTAGTGCATGAAACATTAAAATATTTTGAAATGATATTATTTATTTTCAAATTTAGGTATTATAACATACTTTTCCCTATTTACCGTAACATAGTTGTTTGAGTAACTCACAAATTGCAATGGTAAAAATAAAATCCTCCCTTGGATTTGGTTGCCACCTTAAATACCATACATCAATTGTTGCGTATCAATACAACTTTACCTCTTCAAACCCAACTTTCCTTTCATTTAAAGTTGAAAGGGGCTTTACAAAACCCCTTTAGGGAGTGAGAATAATAGTGTGATGCTCACATTATTTGGTTGGCGTGGCGGCTCATCCTTTCCTCTTATCAAGAAATCTATACTATTTGTCTCAGACCTATTACGTCTTCATCAGTTCAACATTCACACGCCTCTCTTAGAAATATCCTAAGTTTTAAGCCACTTGGTGAAGTTTGCTTAAATGCTCAAAAAATTCATTCTTGTGCTCTTCGTCTAGAGTCTCAATCTCATCACTCACAGTAGTAGCAATGGCCGACGAGATTATCTTGTTGGATTTCTGGGCTAGCCATTTTGGAATGAGGGTCAGAATTGCCCTGGCAGAGAAGGGTCTCAAGTATGAATATAGGGAGGAGAACTTGTGGAACAAGAGCCCTCTGCTTCTTGAGATGAACCCAGTTCACAAGAAAGTCCCAGTCCTGATCCACAACGGAAAACCCATTTGCGAGTCTCTCATGATTGTTCAGTATATCGATGAGGTTTGGAAGGATAAATCTCCATTGTTGCCTAGTGACCCTTACCAGAGAGCTCAGGCCAGGTTCTGGGCGGACTATGTAGACAAGAAGGTACGTTTTTGCTGTTGATTTAAAGCCTTCTTTTCCGTTGATTCATGGCGATTGGCTCAGACAGATTTGATGGCTTGTTCTTAGGCTTTGGGGTGTGTTCAACAAGTGTCCACTTTGCATCTCTGATATGGGTTTCATTTCTTTGTTGTGGAGATGATAAGGGTGGTTCTCAGCAAACTGATAGGGTTTAATTGACTGTTTCTGATACTATTCTTTCTTCGACTCCATTAGGTTCCACAGCTGTACCATGAGCTTGGAAAGAAGATATGGTACACCAAAGGAGAAGAGCATGAGGCAGGCAAGAAGGAATTCATAGAGTGCCTTAAGTTTTTTGAAGGAGAGCTTGGAGAGAAATCCTACTTTGGCGGTGAAAATTTTGGGTTTGAGGATGTGGCTCTGGTGCCCTTATCTTGCTGGTTTCATACATACGAGAGCTTTGGCAACTTCAGCGTGGAAGGTGAGTGCCCCAAGTTGATGGCTTGGGCCAAGAGGTGCAGCCAAAAGGAGAGCGTGTCGTCCTCTCTTGCAGACCCACACAAGGTCCATGGCTTTGTCATGGAGATGAGAAAGAAGCTCGGTATAGATTAGAGATGAAACATTTACGGGCAAGTTTAGTAGATGATCCATGAATATTTTTTTTTCGCCTTTTTCTGTAATGTTATTTCTATACTTTGTTTATTTATAATATATTTATATAAGAAGTACCGATTGAATATATTAAAAGTAATTAATTTGTATCAAATATAAATGTTTTGATATGTAAGTAACAGTAAAATAATATGGTAATTTAGATGACAATGGGTCAGGTTTGAGACGAGTCACCTTCATCCCAATACTGTCCCATTTATTTAAAATAATTTTCATCTCCGTTCCATTAAAAAAATTAAACAAGGGAGGACAGGTATGAACAATTCTCATACTCGCTTGCTTTGTTTAACCTTTTTTTTTTTTTTTTTTTGAAAATTTTTAATTTTTTAATTATATTAAAATAAATATATTTTATAAATAATTATATTATTATAATTTTTATATATTATTTTATTGAAAAGAATTTTATTATTATTATTATTATCTATATATTAAAAATAGGAAAATACAATTTAAATTAGATTAATTTTAAAATTAATTTTATATATAATTAGGTAGGACAAGTATGTATTTGAGGGTAAGGTATGTATATGAGGTTGTAAATGGATGAAATTGAATCAACCAAAATTTTCAATTTGTTGTTTTTCTTGAAATACTTTTTAAAGAGTTTAGGAGACGAGCAATAGTTTTTAAATTGAATGTTTATGTATTTAGTTTTAGGATCGATCCAGATTTAAGTAAGATTGATTTATTTATTACTAGATCTTTGTTTGATCATTAGATCAAGGTATGTCTTTCTTATTTAACAAAAATGTTTCCAATTTAGGAAAAGGAACATTGGAGAATACTAGCAGTATCTTTCATTCCCTTTAAGTTCCCTCTCTTCAATTCAAATTGGGAGTATTTGGTTTCCGAGAAAATCCTACTTAACTTGATTTCCAAATTGTTTTTCAATTAGATTTTCTTCAAAAATAGGTTGATTCATATCATTCATTCATCGCTCATTTTCTCATTTACTTGGTTTTGGATGAAACCCATTTTCTTCTCACTCCAATTCAAGAAGAGATTGAGATCAAGTTTAGTGTGGACTTCAAGTGTGTTAAAAAAGAAAAGAGTGTAAAATTGAAGTTGAAATGTGTTAGTCAAGTAGTTCAAAAAGGATGGGTAGACTTGAGTTAGGTTTTCTTGTTAGTTGAACTTTTTCATGGTATCTCTAATCAGAAAGGGTGGGTTACCTATGGACCTACATTTTTTACGTGCGTCCTCACTTGATGACGAGACTTGTTTTTTATTATGAAAAACTTATTTTTGAAAAAGTTAGAGTTACCACTTATTTTTGTTTATTTTTAAAAGGGAAAACAAAATAAAATTAAAACCCTAAGTGACTCATTTTTGAAAGGAAAAACATATCTACAAAAACCAAGTTCAAGTCCAAGGGTTTGGTTACTTATTGAAAAGGTACTATAGGGTGACACTCCTTTAAGTCGTAAACAGGTCTCTATTAAACAAGTGGAAAGAACTAAGACAATTGACTAATAAACCAATGAATATCGAGATATAACAATAAGAATATACAACAAGACAATGATGATAACAAACAAGAGCATAGAACATCCAAAGCAAGGCATGCCTATCAAAAGAATCAAATAAACAAAGATGGAAGGAAGTGTACCTTAGTGATGTCCAAAGTATGTTCGTGTGCTTACATAAGAAAAATAGAGTTAGTTCACAAGCATATAAGAATCCAATATCAAACTATGAGCCAAAAAAATATATACAAGATGTACACAAATCAAATCAAGAGTCAAAATATGGTTAAACTAACATCAAGGTAGACTAATAAACACTAATCATGCAGGAGGATCAGAATAGGATAACAAGTATGCAATCACAAAATAAATTCAAATAAAATAGCTAAAGGGGAGTTATAATACAAACAGAAGTTTTTATAACATGTATAAGATGTCTATAATACAAATCAAGGGTTAAAAAAGGTCAAAAGCATTCAAAAGGAGACTGGATTAGCAAGTTTATATAAGATATACAAAACCTAGACAAGAAGTAGGTACTTATAAAATAAATCCAAATAAAATAGTTAGAGATGAGATAAAATCCAAAAAAAATAAAATATACAATATCTTCAAAGTGTCAAACAACAATACAACCTAAAAGCCCAAAAATCCTAAAAAATGAACTAGTTATCCCATATTTCACTAGACATTTTATTGCTCAGAAATAAGATAGAACAACAAGTCATGCAAAATGGAATTATTTAACAAGCTTATAGGTAACACAATTTTTTTTTAAAAAAAATTCTATAGCATATTTGAAGTGTCTAAAACGTATGAAAATTTTCTATGAAGCTCAAACATGCTCCAATTATCCTAAATTTTCAAAAACAATTCATAGTTCCATATTCAGGTCAGCATAGTAAGCATTGAAAGAGGAAATTAATTCTCAATCTTGGGAAATAATTTTCGAATAAAAAAAGCCCAAAACTTTTGAGATTAGATTAAAAAAATTACATAATTTGAATCAATTAAAAATATATTTAAAATTTGATTTTCCTTATTATGTTTAGATTATATTTTTAATTTATTAAATTATGTTTTTATTTTATTTTATAATATTAAATTGATTTACATGTATTTAAATTGGTAAAATTATGAAATTCATGTATGCAGTGTAAAATAATGTTTAGATGTAATGTTATGAAATTGAAGAATTGGAAAGTAATGTTTATATGAAATAGGAGAATTTATAATGATAATATTATGATGATATTAAATATATTTATATGTAATGTTTTTATTTTATATAGAGATTATATTTTTAATTTATTAAATTATGTGATTTTTTTATCTTATAATATTAAATTGGTTCACTAAATTATTTTTGTATGGTATAGAAATTATATTTCTTAATATAAAATACATTTATATGTTAAACATATTGTATTTTTAATTTATTTTTTTATAAAATTAATAATTTTTTAAAACAAATTTTTTTTTTCCAAATAATCATAACTATAAAAGTAATAATTTAATAATACAGATTGAAAGGTATACATTTACATGGTATAGAAAAATTACATTTATATTTGAATCAATTTTACTTCATTATATCATGTAGATTTTTTATTTTATAATATTCTACAATTAAATTACCATAGGAAATCAATAATTATCAAAACAATAAATTGGTTCAGTAATTTTTTTTTGTATGGTATAGAAATTATATTTCTTAATATAAAATACATTTATATGGTAAATATATTGTATTTTTACTTTATGTTTTTATCTTATAATATTGCAAAATTAAATTACATTAGAAAATTAATAATTATTTAAAACGATTTTTTTTTTCAAATAATCATAACTATAAAAGTAATGATTTAATAATACAGATTGAAGGGTATGCATTTACGTGGTGTAGAGAAATTACATTTATATTTGAATCAACTTTACTTCATTATATCATGTAGATTTTTTATTTTATAATATTCTACAATTAAATTACAATAGGAAATCAATAATTACCAAAACAAACTTTTTTAAAAGAATTTTGTTTTATAAAAATATTTATTTATTTAACTATTATTTATTTTAATTAAAAAAATATAAATAAGTGGAAATGAAAAATGGTGAACTTAGGTGAGATCGTGTTTATTGCTTTTTTAGTAGAATTTATTTTTATATGGTAACAATATGAAACATATAAGTGAGTGGAAAATTGAATATTATAATTCTTATATAAATGTGTTTATATATATATTTAATTTGAAAAGTAAGTTGTTTTCCTTTTATACATGATTAGGTTAAAATTTCAAAATGGCTTCAAAACATGATATTGGTTGGGAGCATGTAGAACTTGTTGGTGGTAGTAGAAGAACCACGAAGTGTAAATATTATGGGAAAGTTATACATAGCGGTATAACAAGATTAAAGCAACACATCGTACATATATCCGGACAAGTGGAAAGATGTCCATGTGTACCGATAGAAGTGTCACATAGTGTTAGACAACATATGTTTGATACTTCAAAAGAAAAAGTACAGTTAAAGAAAAAAATGAACGATTTTTGAGTTCCTTAAATAAAGAAAATTTCTATGTAATTGATGAGGGTGATTCTGATGATGAAATTGAGAAAGTTGCTATGGCTGATTTTGAAAGAAGATAAATGAAACAAGCAATGAAAGAAAGTCATTGAATTTTTGAAGAAGGTAAACAAGAGCATTAGAAGGGTGCTAGTTCCTCACAACCTTCTAATGCTAGGATTAAGCACAGACTCACATGTAGCTTCAGTGTAAGAGAATGGGCTAGCATACCTCCAAAAGGAATTGATCCCTACATGTTCCCATCAAAGCGAAAATCAATAAATTTTCTACCGAAGGCGTGAAGAAAGTGGGTAAAGTTATTTCTAAATTCTTTCTCTTTAATGCAATACCCTTTAATGCAACTGACAATAGGCCTTATTATCAATCAATGATTGATACCATAGCAAAAGTAGGTTCGAGCATCAAGGGTCTCATGGGATACCAAATTGGAAATACATATTTGGAAGATGAAGTGCAAGAGCTTGAGGTATATATAACAATATTGAAGGCTAAATGGCCTATATATGGGTACACAATCATGTGTGATGGTTGGAGTTCTAGGACTAGAAAGCCTATCATCAATTTTATGATTTATTGTGATAGAAGTATGATATACCATTCTTCAGTTGACACTGCCAACATACCTAAGACAACAGACTACATCTTTTCCCTTATGGATAAAGTTGTGGAGGAGGTTGGGGAGGAAAATGTTGTTCAAGTAGTCACTGACAATGAGGCAAGTTTTAAAGCGGTCGATATGTTGTTGATGGAGAAGCAGAAACATTTGTTTTAGTCTTCTTGTGCAGCCCACTGTATTGATTTAATGCTTGAGGATATTTCAACCATGAAGCAAATTAAGGAGACATTACATCAAGCAAAGATGATCACAGGATTTATTTATAATAGCTTGAAAGTAGTGAATTTGATGAAAGTGTTCACCAAGGATAGAGATCTATTAAGACCAGGAATAACCCGTTTTGCCACTGAATTCATTTCACTTGAGAGTCTTATACGTTATAAGGATGATTTGAAGAGAATGTGCACAACAAATGAGTGGCGTGAATTCAATAAATATAGAAGCAAAAAATTCTAAGAGATAAGGTATCCAACTTTATCTTAACTGATTGATATTGGAAGAAGGTAGGGGAAGTTCAAACCATCATGGAAACTCTCGTCAAGTATTGAAATTGGTTGATCAAGATAAAAAGCCCACACTATCAATCATTTATGAAGCAATGGATAGAGCTAAATTGGCTATCAAGGCATCAGTCAAGCAATGAGAAAAGTATTGGGAAGTCATTGATAGAAGGTGGGAAGGTTAATTGCACAGACATTTGCATGCTACAGGTAATAAAAAATTCTTTATATATTTTTTATTATTTTTTTCAAGTACAAATTATTATAGACTAATTATTATTTAACTTATGGCAACATATTTTTTAAATCCAATGTTCCAATATTCAAAGTATTTCTCTAACCATCCGGAAATTAAAATTGGATTAAAGGAGGTTATCAAGAGATTAGAGTCAAATTTAGATAGACAAGCAAAAGTTATTAACGAGGTATAATAGTAGTTTGTGACCTTTATATATAATACATTTTGTATATGTAATGTGCATTAATAAAAAAATAAAAAATAAAAAAAATGTTAATGATGTATGTGGAAATATTTGTTGATGGCCAGGGAGAATTTGGAAGTGCACTTACAAAGAAAGCAATAAATCAATCTCTTCCAGGTACTCAATACATTTACGTCTATTACAAATAAGAAATTATCATCATTTTTTGTTAAATATATCATAGTGATTAATAAGTATGCATTTTCTTTATTATAGTTGAATGGTGGAACAATTATGGTGATGAAGGTCCATATCTACAAAAGATTGCTATTAAAATTTAAAGCCAAACTTGTTCTTTATCAGGTTGTGAAAGAAATTGGAGCACATGGTCATTGATTCACACAAAGCTGCACAACCATTTGGCAATGAAAAAGTTGCATAAGTTAGTTTATATGCACGACAATATGCAACTTCGAGTTAAGAATTTGATGCAAGAGCGAAACAATGAAGATTTATACAATCCAATTGATCTGAATCATATCTTTAATGATGATGATATATTAGATGAGTGGATACGAGAAAAAGAGGAGCCTATTTTATCATATGATAAATAGGATTGGTTGGATAAAGGTCTTCCTCCTAATGAAAAAAATAGAAAAATAGTTCATGAAGATGATGGTGCCACAAATCGTAAAGTTAGTAGGCATACAAGTAATGCTACACAAGAAAGAGATATTGATTCCTGTCGTAAAGGTAAGGCTCCTAGAACAATTTCTTCAAGTTCTAGTAGTGATGATGGTGACAATGGGAATAGTAGGCGGGGTGGTGGCACTAGTGGGGGTAGTAGAGGAGTTGGCGGCACTAGTGAGGGTATTGGAAGAGATGGTAGCACTGGTGGCTGTAATGTTAGTCAAGTAGATCCTAGCATGTCATGGGCACAAGGAGATGAAAATTACTATGCCACATAAGATACAAACTATAGATATCGTCTAGGGATATGGGAACAACAAAAGTATTTGGAAATACTAACTACATTTTCTAGTAATGATGATTATTCTAGTGGGCATGATTATCATAGATCAAATTATCACCGTATCGATGAGCACTTACAGAATTTGAGTATAGGATCAAGGTTGTATTTTAGAGGAGTAGATGATAGATCATATCACAACTTTAGAGACCATGATAGCTCTTCCAGTACTTTTAGTAGAAATGATTTTGATTGATTTCCAATGATGCATCTAGAGGGATATTCAAATACTTGATTGCAAACATCTCACAATCATATCTACACCACCAATTGCATTACACCAATCATATGCATACATCAAGCATAAAATACAAATAAATCACTACCACGTAGTTCATGATACGTCAATTATAACGGTGAAAGTAATCTACCCATTTTGTTGCTGCACAATCTGGGGTTGCACATGTATGAATTTTGAGACCTCCAATCGTCTTAGCAAGCCATGTGCATGGAATGCTTTATCAATTGCCTCAGACAATCGTCTTGATACGGCACTTATCCCGTTCCCCCTTCTTAAAGGCAACGAAGATAATATTTCGACTCTTGATGCTGGAATATTGAGCACGTGGACGTGCCAATGGTTGTTGTCGCAGACGGGAAAGAAAAGCTACACGAGAATTGATGACATTCCATTTAATAGGTAAGTAGGGCAAAATAATATGTTCACTAAATGAAATAAACATTTAGCTCTTATTCAATTGTTACAGGTTTTTAGTACCAGTTCACAACTTGAGAAATCATGTCCCACATATTCAGCATCAAGGAACATCCAACACCGGTCTCTGATTTCATGCTTTTTTGCCTTTGTCATAAGGCTAGCTAGAACCACCTGTCTATTTGTTTTTTCAGCTCACCACATAGTCTCCAATTTAAAATAATAGAGAAATGCATTAAACAATTATGGTTAAAGCCTTACCGAGAAGGATGGGTCAAAAGAGTGTGTGTGCGGTGGTATTGCTTGTTCTACATTCAACATTCGACACACCACTCCGATAATCTGAAAGTGTACAAGTGTTAATTAGAAAAAACCATAATAATGTGATTCTTATTTAAACATCATGGACATAGTTGAAAGATTTGACACTTACCACACTATTTACCCAACGGCCTCCATTGAGGGAAGATAGCTCATCCCGTGTGATGTATGCGCCATGCATATCACACAAGATCTCACTGCAATGCAAAAAATGCGTTAAGTCAATAGTTGAAAAATTTTAAAATAATGTTTGCATTAACAATATATGGTGAACTCATGTGAAGTACCTCAGCTCACCGTCATCGGCCAATGCATAATTAGCAACCAACCTTTCTTGGTGGCTGATTTTTGGAAATAGTGTAAGACATTGAGAGACAAATGGGGATTTGCAAATGACGGTTGGCTTCACAAGCCTTTTTGCACACTGTTTATATCGCTGCTTCAGGGTAGGTATAACTTGTTTGCTGCCACAACCTTCTAGAACACCAAGTTGCACCCCTTGAGGTGAATCAAATTCATCACCTTGTTGGCCAGAATGTCTTCTTACTGAAGGTGGGCATGACTGTTGGTCAATAAATGGGCCATCATCCATTTTTGCAGTGGTGCCCCTTTGCTGGCCAGATTTTGTTCTTGCTGCATCGGTTCCTTTTCCCATCACTTGATCACTACAAGGATGCATGTCAGTGCTTCTCTCCTCTTTGTTTCTGTCCACATTGACTTCTTCATTTGGTGGGGTGAGTGCACAGCCACTTTGTCCTCCACTGGACCATGCACGTAGTGTGGCAATGTCTTTTGCTAAAGATGATGCAAGGCTCAGCATCTGTTCCGATTTTCGAATAACCTGTGCTTCAATGGTCTAGTGATAGACACATGGAAGATCAATTAGCAAGGTCAACTATAATGAGGATGGAGGTCAAGTTTGTTTGTGAAGTTATAAAGCGGTATTGCCATGGTGTACCTCGGTTAGGTGCTCGGAATGTGAGCTTATGGCCTCGTATGGAGGTGCACTAGTATGTCTAACCTACCCATACATCTAAAAAACATTGGCATCTACGCTTGAAATATTAAAAAATGAAAAACCAATCTACATTTATGGAGTAGCTGAATTTGACCAAACCTGGACATGACCATAATTGCCATAAATGTGAATTTCGGCTGCTAAATGGCGCTTGATTAGGTCATTTGTCCATGCAACACCTAGTGGACTGTGCACTTCAACTTGCACAACTGACATGTAGAATTTGGTCATGTAGAAAAGTTGTGCTATGGAAATCAAATATAAATGAGTTAGATAAGCTATTTGACGATAAACAACATAATAAATTAATATGAAAGACGCATATCACGTTAATGTGGAGAGGGTGAGAATGCAATACTTGAAGAAACAACACATCCTCTAATGTATGTCAAACGACTAGTACGATAGTCCCTTATTCCATTCTCCAGATATTGGAGAACAAACTTGACCCAATTTTTGAGGACTCTCACATCACTATCCCAAAGCATGTCCCACAAGTCATGCATACCTTCTTGTTTTGAGTTAGGAGCGAGGATAGTGGCACAGGCGAAAATGAGGAAGGACTTCATGAATTCTTCGCCAACTGGTAGAGTGCGCATATTATCTTCCAATCTATGAATGTCATATGTGCGGTTGGGTGTGCCGCGCCTATTGTGAACGAAAATGTCAACGCCATTGTCCAGGATGCCTAGCACCTCTTTAACATCTTTGGGTGTGAGTGGGACAACAACTTTTGTTTCCATACATAACCGATGGTAGCCAATGTCGTATTTGGCCACTAACCACGTGATGAGGTTATAACGCTACTTTGTGCACCCAAGCTGTAGCAAACCCCCGAATCCCATTTCCATGATGACATTTTTCTTCTCCAGTGGGAGTGTATGTATGACTGATTGGAATTTTTTATCCAAGCAACGGGATTTTGCTAACTTAACCTACAACATGAAATAAGGAAAATATATTATAAATATGTTGCCAATTCTAATTGATGCCTAAAGGGTAATAGTTTAAAAAATCAGCTAAATGATGTTTGAATATTTTACCGGTCTAGATTCTAGTGGCACATGGCTTCTCCGCTTCCTTCGTGTGTTCTCCGTGTGTTTCTTAAATGGATTGTTTCGTTTGGTTGAGTTTTTTCAACACCGGTGAATAGTAGGAGCCTATGCAAAATTCTGCACCACCAGATTTTGAATGGACGATGCGCCGTCACAAATGCAACATAAGGGGCAGTTGCTGTATCTGCACAATGAAATGAGCAGTTTAGAATATCTTTTCCTCATTGATAGCATTGCAACATTAGCAGTTCTGGTACGTAAACATAGCATGGAACGATTTTTGGAGTTCATACACTTCCTCTTTTTTGTCCATCTTTTGATTGATGTCTTGTGTATATGCATATTAGGAAGCAAAATATTACTTCTGCAGCAAACTGTAACTACCAAGTCACATATGCTCATATATAGAAAATCATCCCATTGTGAATAGTAGAGCAGTATGGAACTTTATTTAATTGCTCATTTATATTAGGGTTGATATTTAATAGGTGTGGTGAAATCTGGAAAGAATGCCGAAGGGGATTCATGGTGGGAAACATGGCAAGAAATTCTTCATCAAGATGAATGGAGGTCTTGTCTTTATTATTGTGTACTGCAATTAAAGATAACTTCTGAATTTTGCAAACACAACTATAAACACAAATTAAAGTTTTCTAGTTTAGCATGGTAACAATTTGTAGTAATTGTGGATACCATAATTAGAAAAATTTAAATTTGCAGTAATGTAGTTAGGATAGAGAGGAGTGCACAAAAATAAGCAAAATCAGGAACGAGAATGCTGGGTGGTATGACAAGTGGTAAGGAAATCATTCACTGTCCTATAGTTTTATTTTTATTTGCAATATTATACACTTATGAAACAGAAACCTATCAAGTTTGTATGTGATAATATATGCCTTCATTTGTTTTATTTATGTGGAAAGAATACAACGGTAAAGGCTCAAAGTCAAGCTCAAACCCCCATTCAGATCTGGGACTGAAGTTGAAAATTTAATACAATGGCAATAATATGCTGCCAAAATTTCCAACCATTGCCCTACAATTATCATGCCTTATTGGGACTGAGTTCCCATGAAAATTGCTTATTCATCAACATGTTTGTATGATAAAAAGCGACAACACAAAAAATTTCCACTCTTAAAAGATTAACACCCAGATAGATTTAAGCAAAATTTAGATGAGAAGACAAAACAACAGAATATGCAAGCATTGCCATGTCAACTAGGTACAACAGAAACAATTTCCAGAATACAAAGAGACCATTAACTTCATCAATTGCGCATAAGAGGAAACCAGTGTTCATGGAAGTAGGAATGGTAGGATATCATGAAAAAGAAGGAAAATAGGAGAAATGAGGTGCGTACCCCGAGGAGTTCCTCAAGCTTTGTGAAGTCAGTCTTTATTCGGAAAAGGTATCAGAGATGGAAACCGCCTGCCTAAGTCGCTGGAAAGGCAATGGACAGCTAGTAGAAGCAGCAAAGGACACACCATTATAATCATTTTTAGTTGATCCAACATACTATCCAACACCGGGTAATAGTTGATGTAGCATGAGAAAGCAATAAACATGAAGAGTATAGCAAGGAAACAACAAAGGTGTTTGGTTTACCACTAAATCCCCTTAAACTAGAAAAGGTTTGAAACTTCAAAGCCCCTTTCAATAAAGTGGGATGTGAGATGCTTTTGTTGGAGGGCTTCCAGAAAGAGATTACAAAATTGCCTTGGTTTCATTTCAAGTGATAACACTTATTATTTGTTTCATTTCTAAGAAAGAAACCACACTTCAGTTCCGGCCTTTGCACATTGGCCTTTCAACTGTTGACATGAAATAAAATGAGATCTACCAATCAGATATGAGTCTCTTTGATAAATCAATTCTAGACAAACCAGACCTTAAGGAATCCTTTTTACATGCTGTTACTATTCAGATTTAAGGAAAGTAGCTAGTCAAATATGGAATTAGAGCTAGAAGTCTCGAATTTGAGTCTCCCCTACTGTTACTATACCATATATTTATCCATTCTTGCACATAATTTGTATATACAAGCTGCAGCAAACGAGAGAAGAGCTTAGGCTTATAGGGAAAAATTAGTAACTTAACACTAACCATCTCTCTCAACAAATTAAAGGAAGACCTCAAATTTTATGTTTAGATAATCACAGGCTCTAGAGGGTCCAAACTCCCTTCACTAAGAACATGGAAGAAAACAATCAAATAATTAGATTATCATAATTCAAATTAGCCAACACCAGGAAAGACTTTAATGATGGTACCTTAATCTGGGTAGAAATAGAAGGAAAAACCCAACTTCTGATTATGGCGGTAGTTAGGAAACCACCCACAGTATACAACACTGGCAGAGAGGAGTTAGTATGAATCCTCTGTAAATGGTGGTAGTGGCAGAATAATATAGATTGGACATAAAACACAACAGCTGCAAGTGTCCTACCACTGAAACAACTTTTAATAACATAAATGCTTGTTACAAACAAAATGTTTCGAGCTCCTTCCAAGTTTATCTAAATTACAATTTTTTTAAATGAACAACAACAACATATATTGCCATTTTAATTTAAAAATACAAGAAATTGTCAAAGATTGTAGCATTTTTCTTTGACCAAATCACCAGTAGCAAAGAAAAAATGAGCACACATGTTAGAGCACCCCGCTCCTAACACTACTTGTCAAACTAGGGAGTCTAAAAGAATTAAGGCCAACTAGGGAGTCTAAAGATGTAAGGCTAATGCAACTAGGCAAGGTAAGAAAAGATGAACCAATGATTGTTCCCTAGTGATTTAAAGAGTTAATGAAACACACACCCTGATCCTTGCTTCAAGGCTATGTGAATTACCATTGAGACTATAGTATTAGCGTAATTGAAGCTTCAGTTTAACCATATTGAGGCTTATGACCTTCAGTGTACTAATATCTTGAGGTCAGTGTGGCTTCATACAGGACAAAGACTATGTTGGTTTTTAATGGTTTGGGGACTTTTTGGGATTTTGGTCTATGTTTGACAAGAGGGTTCAGTTTTAATATTAAATGGGCATCATGTTTCATCTCATCTGCATGTCTTTTGATAGCCTTAAGCCGTTGTTTGAAACAATTTTTTTTTGCTGTAAAGGTTCCTCCTAACTGAATTGACAACAGGGTCAAAGCAACTAATAGTATTTGGGCCACGTTATCATCAAAATAGGACATTCAAGGATCTTAATTTGATGGTTAAGAGTTCAACTTATGTTGAGATGTATGTGACAAAAAAGAGGTGAGGCCATTTCAGCTGAATTGAGAGAAATGAGGGAACATTGAATGGAGCATATGTTGCTGCCACCACATTGTCGGGAAAAAATAACCTTATATGCACCATCATCTAACCAGTCCATGATTTTTCAGTTGATATATACTATTTTCATAACCCAAAAGACTTAATTTTTGGAATGATGTGATTTCTTATACAATTCAACTTCCACTCTTAAAGTATGATTTACAATTTCTCCCCTTGAGCAATTGCTAGTCTCTCTAATCCCTTCCAGCCTCTCTACTTTGCTTACCTCATAAATAGGGACAACTTACAATCCACATGCCTAACTTCTCTTGATTTTAGTAAAACCTTTTATCATCAAACTCAAAGGTTATCAAATTGGCAATCATTCCATAAGTAACTTAAATATTAATATATATATATATATCACAAATGTGTTCTTGGTTTGTAACAACCTTTAGAAAGAGTCTTCAAAACATGTAATGGAAATACAATGGAACATAGTTTCAATAAGGGAAAAATGTGACAGCAATACACTTAAGACAAAGGATTCTTGCACGTTTTCTTGTTGTGATTGGAAGTATGACATCTTGAGTTATAGACAATCCGTTTATCTTGAGATTCAGACTCAATGCGCTTCTTCCTTGGTCTTCTGGGAGGGCGTTTGGTATGGGGAAGGTTAAAAGAGAAGAAAACTTCACTGATGATAGATTGAACGAAACCATCGGAATCCACGATTGGCATGTCATGGGTCTCTATACTAGAGAAGAAGCCCGAGTAAATCAAGTCTTGCATTGGGAATTTATACCAATCTTGAACAAAATCAATAACATTATGACCCATGGAAAGAATAACGGTTGCCACATGTTCACAAGGGATTCCCGACATTTCCCAACCCATACATGTGCAAGTACGCCTCATAATGTCCACATTCAAGAAGGTCTTTCCGATAGAAACCCCAAATATTCCGTTCATGAAAGGAGTGACCGAATACACCTCACCCTTGGCAATATTCTGCTGTACTTTGTCTTCAATTTTTGGCCCTATACATCCCTTCCAATTGTTCGATTCCTTTTTATGTTTGACAAACACAAAAGCTAACTTAGCCATATGCTCCATTAGAAAGTTACAAATGGAGTGATGTCTTTCATTCTTTAACCAAACATTAAACGACTTGGCAAGGTTTGTGGTCATTTTATCCCATCTTTGTTTTGGGAATTTGGACAGAGCCCAATGTTCGGGTGCATTTTCTTCAAACCATGTGGCTAAAGTGTCATTGTATTTCCGTAGTTCAAACAATGAAACATTATAATCGTGCTCTAACCTTGCATAGGCAATGCTATCAAGGAGTTGGAGTGCATTTTCTTTACCTTTCTACCCTTGTGTGTTATGTTTGCTAAAAAAGGAGCTGAAATTTTCCTTCAAATGACGGTAACAGTAGGCGTGGTTTTCAAGCCCAAACACTTCAGGAACACTCCGAAGGAGAGCAGGATGTCTATCCGATATAATAACGACTTCCTTATCTCCAACAACCTTCTTCAAGTTTTGCAAAAACCATGACCAATAGTCATAATTTTCTAAGCTCATCACGCCAAAGGCTAAGGGGAACATGGAGTCATTAGCATCGTACGCGGTGGCCGAAAATAACGCACCTTTAGATGGTCCACTCATATGGGTGAAGTCAATAGCAATGATGGGCCGACACCTCATTGTAAACCCTTGGATAGATACCGAATGAGCAACAAAAAGTTGTTCAAAATGACCATCACTTGAATGGCTCAACTCAACAATACTTCCCGGATTTGTTGCAACCATTTTCTCACACATCCAAGGCATCAATTTGTAATAATATTTGGGTTCTCCATAAATGCGCTCATTTGCCTTCTCTTTGATATTCCATGCTTGAGCATACATCAATTGCATCCCATGTTGCCTTTGAAAGTCCTTACAAATTTGGTGGGGTTGGCAATCGGGAGCGGACTGTATGACATCATCAATAAGAAATGAGGCACGATTGGATTTCACTGAAGGTTGGCATGTGGCAACATCTTCCAAACTATGATTATGACGGTTTTGAAAAGTGTGAACCTGAACGATCTTCGAGTCCCCAACTGCACAAGCAATGACTTTCTAAGGACATTCATTAACTTTGCAAACAACTGTCATGTGTTTTGGACTATTCCTCTTGAAGCAATAACGGAATCGACCGGCAATTGAGATCAAATACACGGCATCACGGAACTTGGCAGCATTGGGGAAGGTATGTCCACTACCCATAATGGAATTTTCAAACCGCCTTGAGTCACGTTCGAGTATACTTGATTCGACACATCTTTGGGAAAACCCGTATGACTCAATTCTAAGAGAGTCATTACAAATATCCCTTGTAGGATCACCACCGGAGGTAAGTACGTGTGCCGAATTCTAACCAACCATAGGAGTAGGGGCACTACAAATAAAGCAAAATAAAAAAAATAAAAAAAATTATTCATCCATCTACATATGTTTCTAAAGTTAATAGACATAGTGAATGAGATGTTGATAAGCCTATAAGTACCTAGTCGGTGGTATACAGGCTTCAACAACTTCACTTTATGATGAGACATAGACTTGACAAAACATTTCGTTGAATCGAAACATTTTAAGTATGACTGCATCATCATGCAACGGTAGTAGACATGAGAGGTCAAACTTTACCATGAATTCCAATTTGAATTCCGGTCAAAGTGCAGTTCGTCACACAGTTTTGAAATGAAATCACTATGTGACATATGCCGGCTAACAACTATGGATTCGGTAAGCCCACCCTAATATTCTACAGACCCTCCACCACATTTAACTAGTTGACCGCCTTCATGAATGTAGCAGAACATGTCGTCTTCCATCTCCTTAATTAAATAGAAACTTGTTACAAACGAAATGACAACAAAAGTAAATAGGGATTATGTATGAATATAATGATGTTGGAAAAAGAAGAAGAGGGAGTGGAGAGAGAGGTCAGAAAGGAGTCATCCTCGGGCCATGTGATGCTTCTCCAACGTGTAAGAATTTTTTTGTGGTGAAACAAAAGACAAAGAGGGAAGATGGAAGTAGGGAATGAAGGCCCCAATTCGATATTCAAATCCCTAATATATCCTTGTATCCATAATCTAATGCCATGAAGTTGCTTGAGGAATAAGAATGGTGGCTTCCTCCTTACCCACCCTTCCCATGTCCTCATCTCCAACCCATTTTCCATGTTTTTTTCCACTTCCATTCTTCATCATCCTAAAAACATAATTACATCTTGTAACAGTTATCGAACAGTACTTTTTACCATCGAGAAGACATTAATAATGAAAGGATCTTACAAATAAAAAAGGGACATCCTTTATATGCACCAACTCTATCACTCTTACTCTCACTCTCACTCCCATGTACATAACTTCCTATCTTAACGTGATGGGTGTATACATTGGCCTAATTTGTTTATACATGGACCTTCATTTGAAAGATAAAAGTTGATCATAGCTTAATAAAGATTTCAATAAATCCCAGATTATAGTTTTTTCGAAATCAATTTGTATAATGCAACAAAATCGTTTATAGAGTTAATAATCAATGATCCCATCCTTTGAAGTTAAGAAAATGAAAGCAATGTTGTTGTACCATGACAAACAAATAATATTTAGTAAAGAACGAGTTATTTATGGGGGTGACTATAAACGAAGTGATACTAAAAAACCAGGCCATAGACCCATGAGAAACTAACACATAACCATCCTCAATATTATGAGAATAGCATGAGATAAATAATGCTCCCACTTCTATTCCCAAGCATTTGAAAGATTTCTTATCCCAAAAGGGAAGAATGGTACCAGCAAACCCCTTGGACCAAAGGCCACTTCAAAACTCCTTTAAAGTATTGGTATAACCACTTAAATACTAAGTGAGGGTGACAGGCAAGTAAATCGTACAATACAAGTGAAAAAGATTGCACCAACATCCTCCAACATCAACACATTGATGTGTATATGCACCAAACATACATGCCAGTTAATAATAATCTGATTTCCTATCAACACACACTGTGCAAACATGTATCTTGCAGAATCATGGAAACCAATGATAACTTAATATGTTCAACATGAATGGCATCCAGAATGCAGCATTTATCGCCCAAGTTTTCACATGGATTTGTTTGTAGTTTTTCCCTACATTCGCATGATGTTCTAGAATGAAAAGGAGAGAAAGACACACACACACACATAAAGAGAACAAAAAAGAAGCAACATAGGAAAAAGAGAATACCTCAACAACAGTTCCCAGGTAATCTATGAATGCTGGAATCTTGGCTTATGCTAAGTCTGTATATATCTGTAGTCCAACAAGGAAAAACTAAGATTGGGAAAAGAAGAAGGGAAAGGGCAGGATTATAAAAGCTTAGATACAATACATAATGAAAAAGCTAAAAAGGATTAATGGCACTATGTTTTGAGCAAAATGCATGAACATGATGAATCTATGATTATATAAGAGAAGTCATGAATGTTCGCAAATACAGTACAAATCCAAATACATAAGCAACAACTACTAAAATTAAATGAATTAACAAATAATTCCAATATATTTACACACACACACACACACACACACACACACACACATATATATATATGACAACAATAAGCCAAAATGAATAAGAAGCCCAATTTAGAACAAAAGTTTTGAACAAAATAATTGGGGTTTCTATAGGAAACACCTTACAAATTAAAACTAAAGAATTAAACAAGTAAACCAAAATGTTTAACAATAAGCTATATGTTGGAAGAATAAATTGGATTTTCTATATTTACTCGAGTTGTAACTCTCAACATAGCATGCAATGAAAACTCAAAGATGACATTAAAGAAAAAAATTGGGTTGAGTTGGACCCACTTAACCTATGTCTTAAATAGGCCATGTGTCATCAAGTGTCCACAATGTCCCACGCTTTAGAGAGTAGGAAAGAAAGATGTATTTTTTCTTGGGATAGCTCATACTGCCTATGTATAAATGTGCATAGAATCTAATATGGGTGGAAAACAAAGAAAAAGAAAAAAAAAAAAGTAACAAATAGGGAAAATATTTGGTTAGGTGGGTGGCCTTTGTAGGGTGTACATCCCATAATGGTAGCCAGCTTTTCTTTGTTCCTTTCTTTTTTTATGTTGTGAGTGTTGTACAAAGGCTAAGTTGAAAAGTATGGAAAAGTAGAATATTGCTCAAGACTTTGTTTTTCTCCTCTTTAATTAAATAAATAATTCTTATGTCTTTATATATGTACAAAATAGTAAGGTGAAGATGCGATTAGAAAACTGTTAAAGAGCTTGGCTTATGAGCTCGGTATTATAGACCAGCAAACCCTTCAGCTATACATAAAAACTCATTAGAATTTGTCAAGTGCCATACTTAGAAACCTTGTTTGTCAAAATAATGGGGAAAGAAAAATTGAAAGACAGTATGCCATGGAAATTCAAAATAATGCTACATGAATAACAATGTGAGTTGATTACATATGTTAATGTACAACATACTTCACAATTTCTGCTTAACGGGACATCCAAACACGTCATAAAAGTTTAAAAGAACAATAAAAATGAGGTATGGCATAAACATAGCCTATCAAAAGAAAGCCCTTATGCAATAACGTGTATTCGCTATCTTAATCATGACCATAGATTTGAATGTTGTAAGTGGTTGAAATTACACAAAATATAATAGAAAACACACCTTCCTCTCTGCAGCCACCTTTAGTTTGTCCCAAATTGCATCTGCAAAACACACCCACATAATTTAATTTGTATGCCAACTGAACTATGAGCTAAAAATAGACCTGCAGCAAAGTTCAATAAGCCCCTTAGCAATCTCTTCCTTTGTTTTAAGTACTCATTTTCACATAGGCTTTCAAGTGCAAGAAACATTATTAATAGAAACTCAGTCCTTGAGGCATGGCTCAAGTGATAAAATGGGTGGGATGGGTTTGTAGGGTTTTCAAGTTCAAGTGATGATGAGGGACAAAAATAAATAAATAAATAAACTGAGCAGAAAAACTTTAGATGCAATAAGAAATCATAAAATTAGAGTCACGTCCCAAGAGTCAATTGTTAACATTTTAACCGTAACCTTTAAAGTTAAGAAAAAAGCAGTTGGATCCAACAAAGTTTTAGAACAGAAGAAACCTCCATACAATCTATTGAAAGTACTTAAAGCCTCTAAAACAATGTCATATCATGTTACAAGAAAATGGGTTAAACTCTACTTCTACATGCAATAAGTATGAAATTTTCTATTACATGCAACAACTACCAAATATAAAGAACTATGGCGTATGAAGAGTCAATGACTAGCTAGGTTTCAATGAGCTAGAAACCAAGCAGTTGATTTTATAGTGCTGAGGATCTGTTGAATTTGCTAAATCGAAAAAACAACGAACAAAAATGTCATCTAAGTATGACATTTTTTAGATTTAAAAGCCTTAAGTACTAAGCATCTTCTGAAATCAGTGTTCCATTGACTCAACCCTTTTCCTATTGAAATGTGTTCATTTCTATAAAATACCAAACATAACAAAGGGGCAGAGACTGGTTTTTTATTTTTTATTTTTTTTTCTATTTTTAGAACTTTATAAGTCTATTTATTAGGTAGGCTCCAATAGAATACCCAAATCAAATAATTAATTTACAACTAAAATGGATTCCGAAATCTCACAATATCAAGTTATCAACTTGAAAAATAGATCATATTAAGCCAACAGACAAATTATACATATGAACTTCATGAGTGGATGACATACCATGTAAGTTAATTCTTTCTATCTCAATTTCCCTTTCATTCCCTTCATCCAAAGAATTTTGCCCCTTCAACTGTTGTCATAAGACTGAATGTTAGAACAATCAACTTGAACATATCTATTTGGAACAATCAAAGTGAGTAGAGGAGTGTTGGATTGCCTTTTGAAGTCCTTGAATTCAAAATTAAAAGGATAAATAAAATTTTTTTTAAAATTAAGTCATAGTCATTTTTTAGAATAGGATTAATGAGATAGATTATGATACATTTAATATTAAAATTATAATTTATTTAATTCAAATGCATTTAACAATGTGAAATAAAAAAGGCTTATTAAATACATATATGATTTTTTAAATATTTATATTTTTTATATTTAATTAGCATATAAATAATATAAAAAAGGCTTATTAAATAAATTAGATATTTATTTTTTATATTTTTATTAATCAATTAAGTATAATTTAAAATAAAATAAAATAATTAGAATTGTGTTTTTTTTTTTAATGATGAACCTTAACAAATTTAAATTGAACACATATTATCAAAGAGCATGATAGTTCAATGGTAGCCAGGGATTGAACCTAAGTTAGGGTTCGAATCCCCCAGAAAAGTAAATAATGATGATTGGAATTTTTCAATATTTCAAACACCAGTAGTGATTTAATCAAAATAAAGATGGATAATTAATAATTAATAATTATTTAAATAGATAGAGGAAAATTGTTCCCATGATTTGTTTCCTTTTTTCTTCTCTACTAAATCTAAAAATCAAAAGGGCCACCCACTTCTCTCACTCAGGCATCAAGGAGCCCTTTTCTGAAGTTGGCCTCCAGACGATAGAATCCCTAAAAAGGCCCTAATTTCCTCTGCCACTCTCAATCCTCGCAGGTACTAATCTAATCACGTTATTAATTTTTTTTTGCAAACCCCGTTTGATTCCCAATAAAATCCATCCCGTTTGATTCCCAAGAAAATCAATCCCCAATTTCATTTCCGGGAAAATTCATCCTCGTTTGATTTCCGACAAAATCCATGCAAAACCCCCAAAGAAAACAAAATAAAAGTGCTTTTTTTTTTTCCTCCCTGTGTTTTCTTGATCTGATCTAGGGGTCTCTTTGATTTTATGCCATTGGATTTAAATTTCACAAAACCTAAATCCACAATTTTTTAGCCAGGCTGAAAAATACAACCTTTGCCTGCAAATCATGATCAGATTACCAAATAGCATGATCAAATTACCAAATAGCTTCTTATGTTTTTTTTTTTAAATAATAATAATTGGACATATTTTGCATCCTGCGTGGGTTGGGCTGGTAGGAAATATTGGGATATTTCCCGAAAATACGGTAAAAAATACCGATACAATGCCGAAATATTTCTCGATATTTCAAACACTGGTGGTTCTCAAATTTTTTTTCCTCAATGATTCCCCACAAACACCTGTCCTGTAAACATTTAAATTTTAGATATAACAAAAAAAAAATCCCAAATATTTTAAATCACAGGGTCGTGAACAATGCAAAACAACCTTTCATTCATGCCAAGATGAATAAAAATACAACAAACCACAAAATATAAGACCTTCGGCCCCAATATTTTCTCAACACCAAAACGAATCCTTAAATGGAAAACTCACCTGCGATTAATCTAAAGGAAGAGGAAGCTCCACTTCGGTTTCTAGAAACCTTAAAAATATTCCACCTTTGATGAAGAAATATGAATATATGGCTCAACTTTGGCTTCGTTGAAGGTTTTCGGAAGATGGCTATCGAGTTTGGGTGGTAAGCTCATGGAGAGAGACACTAGGGTTAGGCCAAAATGAAACGAAATGAGAGGAAGTGACAGAGAGTTATGAAAATACAGATCGGGTTGGGGCAAAATGAGAGGAAGTGACAGAGAGTTGTGAAAATGCAGATCGGGTTAGGGCAAAATGAGAGGAAGTGACAGAGTTTCCCCAAATTTCAAAGTTTATCGAGTCGGGTGTTCTGTGGGTTTTGCAAATTTGATAACTTTAAGTTTTAGATTTTCATGTTTATTAAATGCACAACTTCCGGGTGACATGGACGCATGGAGGGGTATTTTCGGTATGAAATAACACCTAATACCAAAGTGCATATTTCCCTTAATATTTTTCCAAACAGTAAGCAAATCTTGGATTATGGAAAGTTGGGTTCTGAAAATGTTAATATTACCAAATTGGTCCACCAAAGCATACTTTTCCCAAAAATGAAGCTTGAATGATAACTCGAACTAAAATTCCATAATTACCCTTTCTTTTAAATTATAACATGACAAGTACACTGATTACTTTTTTTTCATTAACATCACCTCTCCGTCATCTTCTCCAATGTCGTCATTCGTAACCCTTTTTTTTTTCGACACCTTGTTTTCACCTATCATATATATGTATATATATATATTTTGTTATTTTTATTTCTCATATTAATTTTCCTTTCTCTCCTCTCACATATTTTTTTAATATGCTATTGTATTCTCCCATAAAACTTTTTTAATTTCAAATTTTTTCTTTTTTGATCTCTCCATATTTATTAATTTTTAATCATATTTTTTGGCACGTTAAATAGAAAATGATAATATATAAAAAATAGTTAATTATAAAAAATTAAATAATATATATATATATATATATATATATATAACAGACAAAAAATAAAAATATTATCCCATAAATAGTATATTTGATGATTTTAAAGATTAATTGCAATAATACATTTGATAGTTTAAAGTTTAAATTTAAAAATTACATTTTATTATTTAAAGGTCTATGATACAAGATTTTTTATATTAATGCTAAATAAAATATTTATTTATTTTGTAAATCTTACTACATGTAAAAGTAAAAATATCTTTGCAATATTATTTTACAGACTAAGTATTCATATGCGAAACCTTGGGAATGGATTTACGGCTTTCCTCCACCTTCATGGTCGATTTCTATGCTCACATACATTCTTAAGAAAAATATATATATTTGTTTAAAAGCGATTGAGACCCCATTTGACCTTATTAGGGTATACGTATTCAGTTATAGAACTTCAAAATGGATTTGGGGTCTTCTATCACCTTTATGTTGATTTTTAAGTCCACACATCATTAAGAAAAATATGTTCATTCTTAAGAAAAATACATACAATTTTTTAAAGGTCAATTGGGACCCTATTCAACCTCATTAGGGTCTAAGTATTCATTTATGGAATCATGGGAATGAATTTAAGGCCTGTTAAGACATTAAGTTTTGTTTATATGTTGGCAATTTTGTTTCTTTTTGTTAGTCTAAGGGTTCTCCTAATTGCGTTTTGATGATAACAAACCATAGTTAAGTTGCTAATTGGTTTAGATTATAAAGAATTTTAAGTGTTAATTTAGAAATTCATCAAGGGACTCAATGGATGCTAGATCAAAACAATTGGAAGACCTTTTAATCATATGAAACATATGTAATATGAATGCATAGGTGTACTTAGGATTTTCACATCTATTCATGCATTTTTAAAAACCTGGTTTACGCATTAAAGTTACATTTCCATCAAAATCTGAATTTTATCAAATGAACTTTAGGCAAAACGTTGCAAAATTAACATATTAATTTACCTAAATACCTTGTCTAATCGTTAGAAGCAAAAAGACTAGAAAAAGATAGGTTTTCGGGCTAAAAATGGTGAATCGGTTGAGGCACTGGTGAATAAGCTCAACCGATTAGGGTATCAGTTGACTAGTTAACCCTTCCCAGTCGAAGTCCAATTGAGAGATGCAAAAAAATTTATCTCTCTTCCAGTAGCCTTGCATTCTCAGTTGAGGGATTTTCCTTCCTGGTTGAGTTTTGCTCGAGTCCGATCGAGGATCGGTCGAGGCTATTTTTTGGCATTTTGGCTCCCAAGGCTAGAAACCTATAAATTGAGACCTCCACTTCATTTATAAGGGAGAGAACACTTGCATTTATTTTTTTACATACTTGTTTTTGCCTCAAAAGCTTTCATTCTTTCTTTAGTGTATTAAAGCTCCATTTTCATATTCCTTAGTGCACCCTTGTGATTCTTCCTAGCTTTTAAGTTGTATTTGAGCCCTTGATGAGCTAGGTTGAGAGCTTTAAGCTTATTATTTGAGTGTTAACAGTTTCAAGTGAGTAGAGACTTGAAGGGCTTGTGTAAGAGCCCATTGGAGTCAGAATCTAAGTGTAAAGGTAATTAGAAGCTTGGTTGAAGCTTCAAGTATGGTGGAACCCTCACTTAGTTAGGAACTTGAGGAGAGTAAACATAGGCAAGGAAGTGTTGAACCACTATAAAATTTGAGTTTGCTTTTTCTAACCTTATCTCTTTATATTTGTGCTTCTTGTGCTTAAATTTATTGTGTTTGAAAAAGAATTTTTTAAACCCCAATTCAATTCCCCCTCTTCCCCCCTTCCCCCCTTCCCCCATTCCTTCTCTTATTGGGTGTTTTTCTCTATTAAGATTAGCCTTTATTTTTTCAATTAGTATTAGAACTAGGCTTCTTATTTAAGACTTAACCGTCTAAAAGGAAATGACTAATCCATCAAGCTCATCTCATATTGAGATTTTTGCAATCAGTAGACCTCCAATTTTTTATGGAAACTGATTATCCCTATTGGAAAATTATAATGACTTGGTTTTTACAATCAACCGATTTAGACTAATGGGATGTCATTGAAGATGGCCCAACTTTTTCTTCAAAACTAGTTGATGGAGTCATGGTTCCAAAACCCAAACAAGAATGAGATGAACATGATAGAAGAAATTTCCAATTAAATGCTAAGACCATTTATACTTTGTAATGTGCTAAGGATAGAAATGAATATAATATAATTTGTTAATGCAAATTGGCTAAAGAAATTTAGAGATTGCTTGAAATAACTCATGAAAGAATAAATCAAGTTAAAAAGTCAAAAATCAATTTACTTGTTCATAGTTATGAATTGTTTTTTATGAAAGATAATGAAACTATTGTTGAGATAATTACTAGATTCACCGACATTGTCAATGATCTTGAAGCATTGGGAAAGACTTACAAGGAATTGGACAAGGTGATGAAGATCTTGAGGTCACTTTCATTAAAGTGGGATACAAAGGTTACTGCAATTCAAGAAGCCAAAGACTTGACCAAGCTACCTTTAGAGAAGCTCATAGGGCCATTGATGACTTATGAGATCAATTTGGCAAAGAAGCAACAAGTAGAGGAAGACAAAAAGAAGAAGAGCACAACTCTCAAAGCTACAACTAAGAAAGAAGAAGAAGTTGCAGAAAAATAAAGTGAACAAGATGAAGACTTAGCCCTCATCACAAGAAAGTTCAACAAATTCATGAGGGGTGAAAAGTTTAAAGGAAGAAAGTTCACTTCTAGAAGAGACTCCTTTAAAAAGGAATCTTCATCCCATGGTGACAAGGAGAAATGAGAGGAGAAATGAGACTTAGTGTGCTTCAAGTGCAAGAAACTAGGACATAATAAATATGATTGTCCTCTCTACAAAAGTGAAGCCAAGAGGAGAAAGAAGAAGGCAATGATGGCCACTTGGAGTGAAAGTGAAGATGAATCCTTTGAAGAAGAAAATGAGAAAGAAATGGCAAATATGTGCTTCTTGGCAATAGATGAACTTGATGAGGTAAACTCTAACATTAGTGATGAAGATATACATGATGTTTTTCAAGAATTGTATGAGGATTTTGAAAAACTTGGTTTGAAAAACATTTTTCTCAATAAGAAAGTTCAACAAGTTGAAAAAGAACTTGAGGAAGTAAAAGAAAAATTTTCAAATGTTGAAAATTCTAAAACTTATCTTGAAAAAGAGAATGAGCTTTTAAGAAAGAAAAATGAATGGTTGACTTTCTCTCTTTCAATCTTTTCTTGTGGACAAAAATCTTTTGAAATGATCCTAGCTAGCTAAAAATGTATTTTTGACAAACAAGGGTTATAATTCAAATCTTCAAAGAATCAAAAGTATTTTAAGAACTATTTTGTAAAGGAATCCACACGTGCAAGTCCTTCCACTTCTTGCAACTTTTGTGGAAGAGGAAGACACATTAGTAGCACATGCCTTTTAAGAAATGGTTTTCAAAAGAATTTAAAAGCAAAAGCTAAAAAGATTTGAATTGAAAAATCCAAGGTCACTAACCCTCAAGGACCTAAGAAGATATGAGTACCTAAATCAACTTGAGTTATGTGTTGTAGGGTTCAAAGAAGGATAAGTGGTTCTTGCATAGTGGATGCTCAAGACACATGATCGGAGATGAATCCAAGTTTGCTTTTCTTACAAAAAGAAAAACAAAAAAGAAAAAGAAAAAAAAAAGATATGTTACCTTTGGAGACAATGCAAAAGAAAAAATTGTTGGTTAAGGCAACATTGGTAATGACACATCTTCTCTCATTGAAAAATTTTTATTAGTAGATGGTTTAAAATATAATCTTTTAAGCATTAGTCAACTTTGTGACAAAGGTTTTAAAGTGATTTTTGAAGCATCTCATTGCATTATCAAGGACATTCAAAATGACAAAACCATCTTCATGAACTATAGATGTGACAATGTTTACATTATAAATATTTCAAAATATGATGACCATGATAAATGTTTTTGAAACATGCATGATCAAAGTTGGTTGTGGCATAGGAGGTTGGGATATGCTAACATAGACCTCATTTCTCAATTCAACAAAGATAAACTTGCTAGAGACCTTCCCAAAATAAATTTTCAAAAAGATAAAGTTTGTGAAGCTTTTCAAGTGGGAAAGCAAATAAAAAATTCTTTTAAAAACAAAAACATCATTTCAACAACTAGGCCACTTTAGTTATTGCATATGGATTTATTTGGTTTTTCTAGGACACCAAGTCTTTGAGGAAAGTCTTATGCTTATGTTATTATGGATGACTTCTCTAGATACACATGGGTCTTGTTTTTAAGTCAAAAGATTGAAACTTTTTATGAGTTTTCAAAGTTTTGCAATAAGGTTCAAAATGAAAAAGGTTTTGTAATTACTTATATAAGAAAGTGACCATGGGGGAAAATTTGAAAATGTTGATTTTGAAACTTATTGTAATGAGCATGGAACTGACCACAATTTTTCGGCTCTTAGAACTCCTCAATAAAATGGGGTAGTTGAAAGGAAAAATAGAACCATTCAAGAGATGACAAGAACCATGCTAAATGAAAACAATCTACCAAAATATTTTTGGGCCGAAGCGGTTAATACCTCTTGTTATGTTTTAAATAGAGTTTTATTAGGGCCCATTCTTAAGAAAACTCCCTATGAGCTTTGGAAAAACAAAAAACCCAAGATTAATTATTTCAAAGTCTTTGGATGCAAATGTTTTATATTAAACACCAAAGACAATCTTGAAAAATTTGATGCAAAATTGGATGTTGGAATTTTCCTTGGTTACTCAACTTCAAGTAAAGCTTTTAGAGTTTTCAACAAAAGAACCATGGTTGTAGAGGAGTCCATCCATGTTATTTTTTATGAATCTAACAATTCTCTCTAAGAAAGAGAGAGTGTTGATGATGATTTAGGTTTGGAGATCTACATGGGAAGATTGCTAATTGAAGATAAAAGACAACAAGAAGAAAATGAAGTCGATCCCAAGGAAGAAAGGTCATCATTGACATTGTCTCCTCCTCAACAAGTGCAAGGTGAATCAAGATAAGACCTTCCTAAAGAATGGAAGTTTGTCATCAATCACCCATAAGGTCAAATCATAGGTAATGCATCTACTGGGGTAAGAATTAGATCATCTCTTAGAAATATTTGCAATAATCTAGATTTGATCTCTCAAATTGAGCCTAAAAATATAAATGATAATTTAGATGATGAAAATTGGATGATTTCTATGCAAGAAGAGTTAAATCAATTTGAAAGAAGTGAAGTATGAGAATTAATACCAAAACCTTCAAATCAAAGTGTTATTGGAACTAGATGATTCTTTAGAAATAAAATGGATGAAAATGGTATAATTGTTAGAAACAAAGCACGGTTAGTAGCCCAAGATTTTAATCAAGAAAAAGAAATAGATTATGAAGAAACCTTTGCCCCCATATTTAGTTTGGAAGCCATTATGATGCTACTTGCCTTTGCATGTTTTAAAGACCTTATTTTATATCAAATGGATGTGAAAAGTGTTTTTTTAAATGGTGTTATAAATGAAGAAGTGTATGTTGAACAACCACCCGGTTTTGAAAGTTTTAATTTTCCTAACCATGTTTTTAAACTTAAAAAGACATTTTATGGTTTGAAACAATCACCTAGAGCATGGTATAAAAGATTGAGCAAATTTCTTTTAGAAAATGGTTTTAAAATGGGTAAAATTGACACAACTCTTTTCATAAAAATCAAAGAAAATGATATGCTCTTAGTTCAAATATATGTTGATGATATCAATTTTGGTGCTACTAATGTCTCTCTTTGTGAAGAATTTGCTAAGTGCATGCATAGTGAGTTTGAAATGAGCATGATGGGAGGGCTCAACTTCTTTCTTGGACTTCAAATCAAGCAACTAAAGAAATGAACTTTCATCAATCAAGCAAAGTATATAAGAGATCTTCTCAAGAGGTTCAATATGGAGGAAGCAAAGACAATGAAGACTCCAATGAGCTTATCCATCAAGCTTGATAAGGATGAGAAAGGTAAATCCATTGACTCTACTATGTATAGATGAATGATAAGTTCTTTGCTATACTTGACCTCTAGTAGACCCGATATTATGCATAGTGTATGCTTGTGTGCTAAATTTCAATCTTGTCCTAAAGAATCTCACTTAAGTGCCATAAAAAAAATCCTTAAATATTTCAAAGGAACAATGGACAGAGGCTTATGGTATCCTAAGAGTGATAACTTTGAATTAATTGATTTTTTGAATGCCGATTTTGCAGCTTGTAAGGATGAAAGAAAAAACACTAGTGACACTTGTCATTTCTTAGGACACTACCTTGTTTCATGGCATAGTAAAAAAGCAAAATTTGGTAGCTTTGTCAACGGCAAAAGCTGAATACATAGTATCCAATTTATGTTGTGCACAAATTCTTTGAATGAAACAAACACTTGGTGATTTTGGTTTATCTTTTGAGCATATACCTATTAAATGTGATAATACTAGTGTCATAAGCACATCAAAAAATCTTGGACAACACTCTAGGACTAAGCATATAGAGGTAAGACATCATTTTCTTAGAGATCATACACAAAAGGGTAACATAACATTTGAATTTGTAAGCATTAAAGATCAATTTGCCGATATCTATACAAAACCTCTAAGTGAAGAACAATTTGTTGATATTAAAAGACAATTAGGGATGATTGCTTTATGAACAAATGTTTGCTTATGAATGCTTGATGTATATGCCTATTTGATCACTTGAATTTCATGTCATATGCATCATATAGACATATACTTAGAAAATGATCAATTTTTTTGAACAAAAATCAAAATTTCCATGGCACTAGGCATAAAAAATTGGGGAATTCAACTGAAAAAGACATGAGGCGGATTAAGAAATGAAAAAGCGCACAAAAATGGAAAGTCAAAGGGTGTTGACCGCATTGACTAGGAGGTCGACTGGATTAGGATTGATTGATCAGTTCATTGAGGCTGAGAATTTTAAGAGCCTATCACGCTTCATTTGCTGCACCATCTCCTTCATTCTTCAAGGTTTTATCGGTTCTAGCTTCTAAAGACTAATTTTAGTGTGTTTCAAACTAATTAAGGCATTTTTGGATGAGATTTTAGGAGATTGGAAGCTAGGGTTTTGAATTTGGGTTGTTTTTCTCTTCCTTCTGTATGTCACAACCAACTTCGACGCTGATTCCTCTCCTCTTTTACACGTCCAAGGTTTTAGGTGTGAGTCTCTCTCTCTATCAGCTTTTATTCCTCTCCTCTTTTACACGTCCAAGGTTTTAGGTGTGAGTCTCTCTCTTTATCAGCTTTTATTCCTCTCTTGCTCTAGCATCGTCTTCCATGGTTCCCAAACAAGAGCTCGTAGCTTCCACGACACAAGGCAAACACCCAGTTGAGCTGTCATAGCCTAAGGCACGCTAAAAAACACGTTTTGACATCGTCCTGTTCAGTACTGTGGAGGACTACCAGCGGTACAAACAACATTTTGCTCAGATACGGGTGGTTTCGGGGACAAACATCAACTTTGCTTAGCTTCAGCACTTTGGATTTAAGGGATTGCTCACTAGAATGGGTTGGTGTGGACCCACATTTTTTACATGCGTCCTCACTCAATGACGAGACTTATTTTTTTAATGGTGAAAAATTTAGTTTTGGAAAAGTCGGAGTCGCCACTTATTTTATTTTATTTTAAAAGGAAAAATAAATAAGAAAGAAAACCATAAAGAAGTGACTCCATAGTTTTGGAATAAAATGTCTTTGAAAAACCCGAGTCTAGGTCCGGGGATCAGGTTACTTGTTGGGAAGGCACCTTAAGGAGGTAGCATCCCTCTAAGCCGTAAAAAGGTCTCTACTGGCCTAGTCAAGGGAAATGTGGCAATTAATCGATTGATTTGAAGGTACTTGGGTAGACTAAAGTGATTTCGAGATTCTATTAATACTAGCATGCCAAATAAAAAAAGTCAAATCACAATCATAAAGGAGAGTTAGGGTGTGTACCTGGACTTTTTTTTTAAGTGCTATCAAAAGACATCAAAGTTAGTTTAGAAATATGAAACACAACATGCATTTTTATCAAGGATAATCAAACAATCAAACAAATATCAAGATAATCAAGTATGACACCAAACAAGAGCAAAGAATTGCATATTCATAAGATTTTTTTTTTTTTTTTGAAAGTGAGGTGGTAGAGAACGTACCTAGGTAGTTAGCTAAGCGCTTCAAGGAGAAACATGGTTAGCTTAGTAATAAATACCAAAATAATTCATGTATATCACCAAGAGGAATCAAAATCAATTAATCACCAAACAAACATCTCACTTGTATCAATATTGAAGATGAATCAAGAATGTTGGACCCCCCACCAAGGTCCAAATTACTTTTGCATGAATTGGTTCAATCAGTCCCATTATTTGGAACCATGAAATTTGTTCATGATGGCTGAAAACTGAGAAAAAAAAAAGTTGAAAATTAAAGAAAATGGTGAAAATGCATGTTAGAAGGAAAATAGCAACAAATTTATTAAAATCTAGATTTTATTGTCTAAAATAGATCTAAAGATGGATTTTTTAGAGCCATAAATGTTTAGTTGAAAAAAAATTTGAAAATTCAATTCAAAACAATAAATTCCCAATCAAATAAGCAAATAGAGGAAGAGGTGTGCGGCAAGGTGGCCATGTAAAAGTGGAGCCTGGAAGTGTACTTGAGACTGTATCGCTGGTGCTGATGATGTTGGATAGAACATTGAGCTTTTGGCTTGCTTCAAGGAGTTCCATTCATTTTTTAGATAAGATATTCCTTATATTTTCAACTCCATGACTCAACTGATTTATGAAAGACCTGACAGTATTCAGTTCATTCTTTGACTTCTCCAACGAGTCTTTGAGATGAAAATTCTTTGTTTCCTCCATTCCCAAACCTCAACAAAAATTGGACAAAAGTAGCTCTTCGATTTTGATTGGGTCCCAATATTATAGATGATCTGCCTTCACCTTTCATCAATGAGTGGTTCCATATTGTCCACCTGAATCTTCTTTCTGCAAGGCTTTCTCTCAGATAGAACTCCAACTGATGTTGTTTCGCCATCAGTCAACTCAGCTTCATAGTTCTCTCTATGGGACTCACCAACCTCCGCTTCACCAGGACAAGTATCAGGAACTTCCAACTGAATTCCTCTATTTGGAAAACTCATACAACTCTATAAGGAATCTGACCTTCTGAAGAAGATGGATCGATAGAGACAAAGCTCTCAAGACCTTCATTGGAATTGTCTGATGTGATGTGTTGCTCAAATTCAATTTCTAATATTTTCTCTGTTACCACGGTAGCCAACCAATCGTCTTTATTATTGGGATTTACCAGGAGAGTTAAAATTTCCATGAGAGGAGGGTTGCTAGAAACTGAGCTACTGAGAACGACTTCATGAATTCCAGATTGTCCGATAAGAATTGTAACAGAACGAAAAGCTTTAGAACTCAGTTTAGCACCTCCAAGATAAACCTCATTAGAAACATCCCACTTTCTAGACCATTACTAATCTAAACTACTTATTTAGCCACTATTTCTCCTTCTCTTCTCTCTTTATCCTTGAGTCAAGTCTATTTTTGGCAATTCATGGAGGTTTCGCCTTCATTAGGCCTTTTGGAATTTTTGAACTGAACTTTGAAGTATAAGTGAGAAATCCACCACAATATCCTTAGTATGCAGATTTGGAACCGCATGGAGGCCTAAGGTAGTGTCTCAAGCAAGTGCCATAGGCGAGAAATAACACAGTTTGCAAATCTCCATACTTTTAGCATTTTCAATATGGAATATCATAATTTTTAATCTACACCTAGCAGTTTTGAAAGATGAAGTAGCAGGCAAATAACCTTACTGAAATATATGGAAGTGCTATTCTGACAGTTGGTTTAGGCTCTTTTGTGGTTTCTGATGCTTTAAATGAGCAGGGTCATTATCTTATGTCCGCCTGGGAAAATCATCATTGATGTATCTCTTAGTTTCATCACGATCTGCTCCCTCAAGATCGGTACATCCATAGGAATATTTTGAACCATGCCTCTACTGTAAAAAGAACAGGACTATCTCTTAACTTCACCCTGAATAATTGGAATTTTGGACCTTGATGATCTGGATAGCAAGTTGGCTCAGAAGGGAACTAATTTCTGATAAGACTGTATAGCGATTTTTACTTTAAGGATTTCAACTATATGATGATCAGGTGCACTTGATTTCCAACTGAACTAAAGAACAGACTCAGTATAGGATTCTAACTTGTTCATCAAGAACAAGCTAATGATTCCCTTGGTGATAAAGGACAACTTGATCAATTTCAACCTCCGCAAGTACAAAGTCCTTTTGCCATCCTGAACACCATTGCTTTGAGACCAATATGTTTGGTAGTAATTGATTTGGCTATAACTCAATTTCCGAGTTCTTAGTTTTCTTTTACTGAAGTCAAAATTCATGTGCCTCTCAAATATCTCCAGAAGCTGATCACACAATCTTGAAGCTTCAGCCATCCATGCGTCTTGCTCTTCTTATTCATAGAGATTCTGAAACAATCTGAGCTATTCAAGAAGTTTAAGACTCACCAAAGTGCATCGGGCTAATCGCCCTGTTTTAAGGAAATCAAACCAATATATTCTTTTCCCTTACTCTGTTTCTGCCACAATGGTTGTAGGTGGAGTCTATTTGAGTCGATGGAAAGTTAATGACCAATGGGGTGTGAACTTGGTTGCCATCTACCAACATGCAATTAGTCACAGGGTCAGGAGCATCGTCTTGCTTGCTCACCATACATGGCATAATTACATAATCTCTTCTTGTAAGGGAACTTCCAACTCCTACTATCACTCTTCTCATAATCAAACCAGTTTGTATGATTTGCCAATGCTACACCAATACCTTATGCTGTTTCTCCAATTCTTTCCCCTGCCATGAGTAAACATGGGCATCCTTCTTCAGAATTCTCTTTTGGGTTCTTTTTCCAAGTTTGAAATTGAGGCAGAATCGTTGTGAACAAATCCCAAATGACCATACTTTCCATGCTCTGATTGATCACTCTTCATTTTTGTAGTAGTAAACCAATTTTCTAAAGTTGTAAAATAGTCCTACATTCTTTTGGTAAAGCCTCAGCAAAGCTATTATTGCTCCGATTGAGTCATTGAAGCAGCTTGCAGTAAACAATTACAAGGGAAATTTGTTCAGCTCAATCGTATCACATCTAAGTTCTGGCCATACAGGAAGCCTTTTGGATTGTAAATTTCGGACAACATCATGCCTAATCTCCATTTCTAAAACTCTTAAGAGCACATTTTCTTCATTGAGTCTTTGTTGTTTCTTCCTCACTAATATCACAGTGGTTCAACTCAGGTAGCTAGCTTAGCAAGTTAAGCAACCACTGCTCGAAAAGGTGCTTACTTCATTTAAATAGCGGGGATGATTCCCAAACATTTTGGGAAGTTATGGAAAAATTTCTCACCAATCAGCTCACTGTTCTCCATCAAAATTGTCGCATATACAGCAACATGACCTTCGAAGATATGCTTACAGTGAACATTGGTGTCAAGTTGCTTGCCATCTTTGTTGTTCATGAGACAAATATTCATTTTCTGATGGACTGTTTTCCAATGATGAGGATGGAGAGCCAAACCCTCCTTATTCCTGACTTTGCTAATCGTTGCGATGATATTAAGGATGAATAACATCCAGCAAGTCTTGAACCATCCCTGCCCTTACTAGATATGAAATCAATGTATTCCTAGCATTTTCTTTCCATCTCATCCTTCCAAATTTGAACTCCATGCTCCAACAATATTCGGAAGAATTGTCATAGACAAGTACTATAAATGGGGAAAGGTATCGGAAAACAGAGTACAAAAAATGGAAACAGAATGAACCAAGAAAATCCACGTTTCATGTGTTGAATCAACGGGCTACGAACAAGTGCGACAAGCATGGACGCAGATATGTGATCACCAAATACCACACTCAAGAATGAATCTGGCTGCTTAAAGGGGGGAAAATCAAAGAATCCAAGAATATGACTAAAATAGAGCAAACTTAACAACAATCAGATTCAACAAACAAACAAGTGACCATGATGTCCATACCAATACAAACGATGTTTAGGAATTAGCAAGAAAATAAAGAAGAATAGAATGCGAATGAGAGCATAGTAAATGACAAGAACCATACTTGGGAAAACTCTACTCAAACCATGCTCACGCTTGGCTTCAAGTGGGATCCATCTTCTCTAAAAATCCACAAGCCAACACAACCTCACTTCTTCTATGCTTCTTCACAGTTCAGTTTATTCCCTCGAAAATCCCGAATACCCTTCCTTTCTATGCATCTTCTCTAAAAGCACTCATTCTTTCTTTGGTGCATTAAAGCTCTATTTGCATATTCCTTAGTGCACCCTTGTGATTCTTCCTAACTTTTAAGTTGTATTTAAGCCCTTGTTGAGTTAGGTTGAGAGATTTAAACTTATTATTTAAGAGTTAAAAGTTTCAAGTGAGTAGAGACTTGAAGGGATTGTGTAAAAGCCTATTGGAGCCAGAATCCAAGTGTAAATGTGATTAGAAGCTTTGTAGAAGCTTCAAGTATAGTGGGAACCCTCACTCAATTAGGACCTTGAGGAGAGTGGACATAAGCAAGGAAGTTTCGAACTACTATAAAATCTGAATTTGCTTTCTTTAACCTTATCTCTTTATATTTGTACTTCATGTACTTAAATTTATTGTTTGACAAAAAAAAAAAAAAAATTTAACCCCAATTCATCCCCCTCCTCTTCCCCCCTCCCCCCCTTCCCCCACCCCCACCTCTTGGGTGTTTTTCTCTATTAAGATTAGCCTTTATTTTCTCACTTTTTATGTTTGGTCATGAAGTCTTTTTAAATAGTGACTTGCTCTATATTAAAGATCAAGGGTTGTTATTGTCCAACTAGGATGTTACATGTAAATCTAAAAAAGTTTGCCTGGTGGCATATTAGGCTTCTATGAGGTACAAAGAGAATCGGTATTGTTTTGAACTTAAAATGATTTAAAATTTACATTTTATAAAGAGTAGGACCACTCAAATGCTCAAGATTGCTCAAGTGTTCCTTATCGCTCACAAGGCGCTCAAGTAGTAAACTAGTTGGCTTGAATGATCATGCTATTTTTGTTGAGAATTTGTCACTCAAATTGGATTGAGAAATCTTCCAAAACCGAAACTCTTAAGCTTAATTGCTTATAAATACCTCATTATAACCCCTTGAGGGTTAGAGATTAGAAAAGAGATTAGAAACTTTTTGAAAGAGTTTCATTAAGGAGAAAGCTTAAAGTATCACACCATTCCTGATCTCTCATTCAAGGATTCGATCTTTGAATATTGAGTTGAAGACCTTCATTCCTTCAATGAGGCTGAAGTGATCCATTGGAGCAATTGAGGGTCGCTGCGTCACGAATGTGAATCAAGTTATAGGTACTAGACAGTGAGTCTTTAGGGTAAAACGACCAGGTAAATCTGTGTAATTTGATTTCGTATAATGGATTTAGATTAGTAGGTCTTAGACCTCGTAATTTTTTATCTCCACAGTTAGTGTGGGGTTTTCCATGTAAAAATCTCATGCCCATTGCATATCTTTTAATTTCATTGTTATACCCTTGAATGTTTGATTATCATTGTTACCCCTAATATCTCGTAGGTTATTGTTAGAAGATAAAAATCATATTTTTATACTTAAGGATTTCAAGTATAGCCCATTTGGTTATATAAAGTATCCTTGGTATCTCTCAAGATAAAAAAAAAATGGGGACAATAAATATAAATCTTTATTTTAAATTTTAAAATCACTCATTCACCCCCTCTCTAGGTGTTTCCTGTTGAACTTTCAGTTTTTCAAGGCCTTCTCTTACATCCATGGTCAATTTTTAAGCCCATGTATATCATTAAGAAAAATACATATATTATTAAGAAACATCTTTCATTTACTTATGTTATATGCTCTCCCTCTCTCCCATTTCCCTTAACTGGGAATTTGAATATTTTAATTTTTTAAAAGGTCAATCAAGACCCAGTTCGACTTTATTAGGGTCTAAGTATTCATTTGCGGAACCTCGAAAATGGGTTTGAGACCTTCCCCCACTTCCATAGTCGATTTCTAAGCCGATGTACATCTTTAACAATCTTTCTTAAGGTTGTAAGTGAGGTTAGAATTTTGGTCATTGAGGTGGGGAAAAGGCTCAAATCTAGTCCTAAGGTTCCTCAAATGAATATTTACACCCAAATAGAGTTTAATGGGGTCACAATTGGCTTCCAAAAATATGTACGTATTTTTTGCGAAGAATGTACATGGGGTTTTAAATCGCATTTCGAGGTGTCAAAAGGGGTCAAATCCATTCCCAAGGTTCCCGAAATGAATATTTAAAAATAATAGGGCTTAATGGGGTCCCGATTGGCTTCACAAAAAATTTGTATATCTTTGTGAAAAATGTACATATTTTTCTAAAGGTTGTACGTGAGGTTCCAAATCGCATTTTGAGGTGAAGAAAGACGTTAAATCCATTCACAAGGTTCCCTAAAAGAATATTTAGACTCAAATAGGGCCCAATAGGGTCTTGATTGGCTTCTAAAAAAATGTACGTATTTTTGTGAAAAATACACATATTTTTCTTAAGGATGTACGTTAGGTTCCAAATCACATTTCAATGTGAAGAAAGGCCTCAAATCCATTATCAAGGTTAACCAAAAGAATATTTAGACCCAAATAGGGCCTTAAAGGGTCCTAGTTGACCTAAAAAAATGTATGTACTTTTGTGAAAAATGTACATGTTTTTCTTAAAAATGTATGCATTTTTATAAAGGATGTACGTAAGGTTCCAAATCGAATTTTAAGGTAGGGGAATGCCTCAAATTCATTCCCAAGGTTCCCCAAATGAATATTTAGAAAAATACATACATTCTTTACAAAAATGCATACATTTTTTAAAAAGCCAACAAGGATCCCATTAACTCTATTTGGGTTTAAATAATATTATAAGGAACCTTGGGAATGAATTTGAGGCATTTCCTCAATCTAAAATTTGATTTGAAATCCCATGTATATCCATAAGAAAAACATTTACATTCTTTACAAAAATACGTACATTTTTTTTAAGGCCAATTAGGACTCCATTAGGCTCTACCATATCTTAGATATTCATTTGGGGAACCTTGGGAATGAATTTAAGCCTTTTCCTTTGTAGGGAATCTCGGATCTCCCTATTCCCTATCCTAAACTAAGGTTAGATGCATGAAACCTTTCCTAGGCTTCTAGATCCTAAGCAACAGAAGCAAATATAACAATTTTAATAATCAAATGATTTAAATGTGTGCAATAGAATACTTTACCTTTCATTTAGATGTTCCCAAATCAATTTCTTTTAATGAAGATGCGATTTGGAGTAGTCGAAAGCCTCATAAACCAACGATCTTCTACCCAATGACTTAATCTCAATCTTAGTGAAAGGCGCAGTGTGTATAAGAAGGCATAGTGAAAGCATGGTGGTACTCTAAGATCTTATAAGTATATGACAATCTACTCATTGAGAATGGTGTAGATTGTCATTAGCCAAGGTTTATTTATTTACTTAGTTTTAGATGAAAATCTATGAGGGACACAATATATTCTTAGGTTTAAGGTTCTTAGGAATTGTAAGAATAAGGAAAATTGAGTTATGACACCTACAATGACAAGCATTTGGTCAAGTGCATGATGTAGGACTCCACGAAGGGTTTGCTACCCTTTAAGGTTTGGAATTGTATTTTCTCATGATAGGTGTCCTTGGACATCTGAGAAGAGAAATTACATTAATGTGGTACCCTATGTCTCTACAATGGGTAGCCTTATGTATGTGATGTTATGTGCTAGACTGGATATTTGCTTTATTGTAGGTATGGTGAGTAGATATTTGTCAAATCTAGAATCAAAGCAGTAAATGGATGTCAAGCATATACTCAAGTATCTTAGTAGAATGAGAGGTTATGTGTTTGTGTTCCAAAGCATAGAGTTAATGCCTAAGGGTTACATTTTATTCATGAAAAAGTTTAAAAGGGTGATATGACAGTTGACAAACTACCTTCAATAGAGAACATGGTCGATCCCTTCACCAAGACATTGACGAGAGACTCTTTAATGGTCACAGAGAGAGCTTGGATAGTATTATACTTTGAAGGCTAGTGTGAGATTGTTAGGATAAAGCCTTTAAAAGCATGACAGGATGTAACAAACTTGGAATTCATTATTTATTTAATAATGTTCTAGTTTCACTTTATTAATCTTTATTTCATGCATTATACTTTGTAAGCATTTTGACCTAAAATCTTTTGCATTGTACATGACTTAGGTGCAATAGAAGTTGCATGAAAGATCCAATTCATAGGTCCCTTGCAAGTAGATGAATTGTTCACAACCTATTCATGGACTTAGGCAATCAATTTGAGGTTTTAGTGCACTATCTCATAATTGGAGGAATAACTGGTATTGGCTATTGGTATGGAGTTCCGATTACGAGTGCACTAGTGTGTACGATTACATGTTGAATAAGACCTACGATGAATCACGTCATAATTCTATCAAGTAGTCATAACTTCACCATGTTGTTATGTTGTATTATCTCTCAACCTTGAGAGAATGTTGAGCTTATGATAAAGTTAGCAATGATTTTGACCTATGGGTAAGATCTTAAAGTAATCATATATTCCTTATAGATTGGGTTGATGTTAATGAAGCTAGTAACAAGTATTCTCAATAGAGGCACCATGATATCTCATGGACTTTGAGACAATATGTCCCCTTTGGTGATCCTAAAGACATGTGAACATGATATTTGTGGCACAACAGTAATTCCTTTAGTGGAATTTGACATGTGCTCTTTGTGAGTTAGAGTATGTCATTTGATCACATAATAAGAGGATCTATAACTCAAAGATGGTAGAGGTGATCTTGATAGGTTGATAGTTTTTCAACTTGCTAGATTATGGATATCAGTTCATGGGGAGACATATATAGTAGATAGCAAGTCATAGACCTGAGCACTTGGTGTCTCATTATAATACACATTAGGTATTATAGTGCAATCGACTTTATGTAGTGGGATGTTAAGTTAGCTTCAAAATTGGATTTTGAGGGTGCCAAAATTGTATGATGGATCCTAATGGTTCCCACTTGAACTCATATAACTTGATGACACGGTTTATGAGGGTTGGATTAATTCTTGGTTCACTTATGTGCATAAGAACATTTTAGTAAATATAAAAGGTTTTATAGGAGTTAGTGAATGGTATCTCTGGACTAGGCTAATTGATTAATTAGAGCTTCATTAGGCTAATTAATCAATTAAAATCCTTTTTGGGCTAGAATAAGTGATATAAGTCCAAGATGGGTTTAAGTCACTTATGCCCACGAAAGCCTATAAATACCCCTTTTAAGGGTTAGGGCTTCAATTTTTGCTTCATGTCCATTTAAATAGAGAACCTTAGCCTCCATCCTTTGTGAGATCTTCACCATCTTTGTGCCTGGACTCATGGAATAGTCATTAGGTGGAAAATCATTGTGTTTACAAGATCTTCTACAATTTTGGAGTTTTTTACATTGATAGAGTCCATCTAGGAACATTAAGATTTCAGGTATGATACTAATCTCTATATCTATTATATTATTATTGTTTTTGAATATCATGTTTTTCATTGTGCTTAAATTTAGAAAGCCTAGCTAGGATAGGATTTCTTGTACCCTAATGATCTAGGACCTAGGAACGGAATAATTCAAAGTTCCCTACAGTTCTTTCATATTTACTAAATTTGTTGTACAATCAATTAGATCCATGATTTTTATATTTACAAAATTTCTAGTAGACTCAATAAGTTATTTTCAACATACATAAGTTGTTTATCGTGCGAGTGAATTTTATTTTGATATTTGATTAAATTTATATTAGTGAAAAAGAATCACAATTTTTGGGCATAAAATAGTACAAACCTATTAAACGACATCCTACACAAAATTTTATTTTGATATTTGATTATCTCATATTAATAAAAGAAATTTATATTAATGAACAAAAAAAATAAAAAATTTTAGTCATTAAGTAGTATCTACATATTAACACCCCCGCCTTGCAAATTCATTATGCACAATATTAATTGGTAAGTCAAAGGAAAAATGAATTCGAAGTCAGTGTTGAAACTATTCCCAAGCTAATTTACAATCTAAACCTTACTTTCAAATTTAATATGCAATATCCAATATTTTACCATATTCGATAAACAAAGAATTATGACCAAGTTAAATAATCACCATATGAATCATGTACTACATTAGATCCATCTCCAAAATTTTACATCATTTTTGTAGTTTATGAATTTGCCTATTTTCAATTCAACTTCCATCTTAATTTTCCTTTCAACCAAATAGTCCAATTCACCTCTTGAAACTTACTCTTCTTAACTTCTTAGTATCTCCATTTTCAACACTCATTTTGTCATAGAATTGACTTGAATCTCTATGTTACAATACAAGCAATTTGATGTTGGCTCGACATCATTTTAGAAAGATAAATAATAGAAAACCATTTGAATGAGAGATTAACATCAAGACCTAATCATTAGCTAAGTTGGAGAATGATACATTTCTATGCCACTAGTTGGATGAAAGTAAAAATAAATAAATAAATAAATCTTCCTTTTATTTAAGCAAAATTATCTTTAAAAATGAGAAGTTAAAAATCAAACATTTGTAAAAAGTGTTAAGATTTTTTTTGACATATTTGTTAATATAGAAAACATGTAAATTCCTTTGTGGACTTGATACATAATCATATAATAAATTAATTTCATTTAAACTTCAAATATCCACATCCAACTACTTAAGTGTAGCATATATATATATATATATAATATTAATTATTGCATCCTCCTTCAAGTAAGATCGAACTAGGTGGCAGTTTTCTCCTACAAATTGAAGAGATAGAAAGGTAAAAAGGGAATAAGTCGATTAAGCCAATCCTTCTCCGGTGGTCAAGTTACCCATGGAACAAAGTAAAGGACAATAAATAGAATATGGAATTGAATTGTTTGTTTACCTTGTTTTGAAGCTGAGACCTCCTTTTATAGTTACTTTTTCATGGATTGATTATTAAAAGGCAAAGAAGGAAATCACGTAGCTACCAACACAAAATGGGGATCATTGGGAGACAATGAGCCTGCTTCATATAGAAATCTAAAGTGGTTCCCACCATCTTAAACAAATAAATATGAGTATTAAAAGAATAGAACACAACTAAAAATATTAATAAAATAACAACTAGATACAACAATAGTAGAAGTAAGGGTTACAAGATGTGTCTTACAGTCTAGATTAACTAAAGTACATAAAGTGAATGAACTACATACCCCCACAAAGTTGATAAAGGAAACACTTAAATTATAGATCCTCCTATTATGTGATTAACTAATATATCCTACCTCAAAATAGTATAGTCAAATTTCACTTCAGAAATTACTTCGATCACAAATTTTATAACCACATATTTTTAAGATCGCTCAAGGGAACATATTATCTCAAAGTCTATGAATTATCATGGTATCTCTATTAAAAATATCTATTGTTATAGACTTTCATCAATAGTAATTCAATCCAAAAGAAATGTATGATTACCTTAGGATCTCATTTATAGTTTAAAGTCACTTTAAATTTTGAATTGTTTACATTTTAAATATATATTATTAGGCCCCATGCTTTCTCTTAATAAATTTAATTCTAAAATAATTGGAATTTTATTAAGGTTGCATAAAAACTTTTTTAAAAAAAAGTTAATTTAAGAAAGGTGGAAGAAAACCGACCAACCCAAACCTACCCTCATATGTATCAATTGGTTTGGGTGGAGTTCTTAATTCAGTTTAGTTAAGATTTTTATTTAATTAAGAAGATGTTATTTGGTTTCAAACATGAGTTTTTTTCTAATAGAATCAACTCAATCCCTTAAAAGAATATATATTTTAGATTGAATGACTAATATAACAAAGAATAATGAGATAACCATAAAAGTTATAATGTGCCAATAATAATAATAATGGTTGTTACCTTGTGTTGTTTTGATTTATTTTCTCTTAATGATATTATCATGCAGTATAGTTAATAGTTATTGTTATATATTATAAAGCATGTCTTATGTTACCAACCTTATTTTCCATATACAATGCTTAAAAAGCTTATTTTAGTAGTACATAGTGTTATTATAAATATTAATTGTTATATATAAGATTTACTTGTATTTAAATTTAGATAGTGTTTATTTTTTTGGCTGAACAGAAAAACTCAAAATCAACTAATATAACTAAATTAAACTTATTAATAACAAGTTTACTTTAGTTATGTTGGTTGATATCAATATGTTATTTTTAACTTAATAAAAAAAGTCAAATATTTTGATTTTTTCTATTCGACCAAAAAACAAGCATCATCTTAGTCTCCAAACCTTTTTTTTTTTTTTTTTTTTTAATGTCAATCTTAAACTATGTTCAAATCTTTGATAAAACTTTTTATTAAAATTTTTTCATTAAAAAAATGACAAAGACATTCGTATGGTTAGTAAATGGACAAACTAGACATTTTTCAAATAGACCATGTAAAACCTCAAGCTAATTTTCAAATACTTGTGGATGAGTTTTTCCATTAATTTTTTATGGAAAATTCTAACAAAGTGGTTTATTGGATGATTTATGTATGGTATAAAATTGGCATTGCTTGAAACAATTTTAGGATTAAATTGGGGCAAATGTAAAAATACATAGGTGAACTTTTTTTTTTTTTTAATTTACTTAACTATTAATAAATATAAATGATAGTTACAACAGAAGAATTTACAAGAAAAATTTGGAGGTCAAATTTTTTTTAAAATGTTATAAAATTTGAATTTGAAGATTATTATGATACATCTTTCCTTTTAATGGAATATCATATGTAAACAACTAATTCCTTTTAAGCTCAATTGGAGTTTTATATCTATTTAACTATTTTTATTGAAAATGCTTGTGACTTAGAAATGAGTTTAATATGAAGTTAAAAAATTGTTACTTTTTGTAAAAGCTTTGTTTTGGCATATATAAAAAGTTTTTCTACATTTAATAAAAAATGTATAATACCAACATTAATCCTTTAAAATTTGTGACTTTGAGTATGAATTATAATAAACTTCCCGTTAAAACCAAAAATAGAAAGTTATTCTAAACAAGACCTTATTATGAAAGAATATGAATACGAACAAGAATAAAAAGGGAGGTGAACTATAATACAATGTGAAAGGAATTGAAATCCCGATATAAGTAGATTTCAATTTCCATAATAATAACATTTTATTTTTGTTCTTATTTCTAATTCATCATCCAAACAAAGTAATAGATGAAAAATAAAATAAATTTTACATCATTGTTGTGGGCGGCATAATTATCTTCTTTAAGTCCATAGCAATAAGTTTTTCAAAATGGAATCCAACTTAAGAAAAACAAAAAAAAAAAAATGTAGGGGATCAACTTCATCTGGTTTCCATTTCCAGACATGTTTGAATCTGATGAGGACAGAGCTAAGCCATGGAAGACAACAAAGGCAGCCATGTGGCGTAGGGAAAATTGGAGGAGCTCATGAAAGAGATTAACAGGGACGAAGGCCAAGAGATCACTTGTGTTGTTGCTGATGTGTGTCTAGGATGGGCCCTGGAAGTTGCAGCTAAGATGGGAATTTGAAGAGCTGCTTTCTGTTCAGATGCAGCCATGACTTTTGCTCAGGGACTTAGCATCAAAAAGCTGATTGATCAGGGAATAATAGACAAGGATGGTGAGACCTATCTGTCATTGATCTAAGTTATAATCTGACAGGATTTTGGAAGATTCTTTCAAACTTTCAAACTCACCTTATGTTTATTCAGGAAAGAATGGTAAGAATTTGTAGAAAAAACTACTTTCAAAAAATTCTTTCAAACTTTCAATTGTTTTAGTCATCAAACATTTGAACTTGACTCAATAGTTAAATTTCATTTCCACTACTCATAATTTATTACTAAAGCACGGTCAGGAGACCGACCACAGAACCCTATCTGGCAAAGTGAAAGTTATAAGACCAAAGACCAGATGGGAACGGGAAAAGCTCTCCATTCCTACATCTCCTGTAGCTGGGTTCTCAATTTTCAATTTTATCAAACATCATTGGCCTATCATGTTTAACAGTAATTCTAAGAAGCATTTCTAACTTTTCTAACACTTGAAAACAATTCTTTTGATAACAATTTTCAAGTGTTGGAAAGACTAGAAATGCTTCCTAAAATCACCATCAAACGGATTCTTAGCTTGGAAAGAGGTAGCCCACTGGTTGATCATTCTTTGTTAACTAACACCTCTATAATTCAAGACTGAGTGAAGAACTGGTAGTGGTTTGATAGACTACAACAAAGCTCATTCCACTGAATGATCTTCAAGGAATTTTTCAAACAAAAGAGGGAAGCTGGAGACTCAAAACACCCAGATGCAGCCAAAGAAAATCTTGTATTGGCTTCCTTCCAACATTTTGTCTATTGGTAGTGGCTTTCATTCAACACCTCTTGAAAGATACAGAGAATACATTCAGTGGTGGAACTAGGTTGCAAACAGTTTCAAAGTTCTAAAGCTAGGTTCAATCCTATAAAATGTATGGTGTATTAACAAAGCTAGGTTCAATCCTCTTGAAAGATACAGAAAATACATTCAGTGGTGGAACTAGGTTGCAAACAGTTTTTGATGTTCCAAAGCTAGGTTCAATCCTATAAAATGTATGGTGTATTCACAAATAGTTACTATAACTTGCCTGTTGTCTCCTTTTACTCTTCTAACTTGCATTTGGTTGAATCCTGGGAATGTCGAACAGAGGCAGCACGAACCATGTCAGCAAGGTCTTTATCCAGCTTTTCAATTTCACCAGTGAGGCGGAGACGGCTATATGAAGGGGCTAAGCGATTTACTGCAGTCTCAGCCAACTTCCACAGGGAGAGCCTAGCAGCTATCTGGAGTACTTCAAGAGACAAGTTTCCAGAAGAATCCAGGCAATAGTTGATCACTCTTGAGCAGTGTTCCTGAATATCGTCCAATAACCAATAGTCTGCAAGCCAACAAAGCTCCAAGTATGGTTGCAGCTCCTGTAGCTTTTTCCTTTCATCCATGTTATCCCATAAACAGCCAGTGACGAGTGTTGGCAGTTTATCAGAATACAACCAGCCCACTAGTTTAACCAATGCCTCCCAACTAACAGGGACCTTTATGAAGGGGGAATGGCTGCAAGGACAAAAAATGTTGCATTGGTTGAGATATAAAAGGGCCGCCAAAATAAGAGCAAAGAGCACATAGAGGTAACTTAGGATATATATTTTACAGTAACACAGTACGAACATGCATATCAAGCAGAGAACAAACTGCAGGGTGATCGATTAAAAGAAGAAAATGTCTATAGTTCCAGGATATTTCTTAATTACTAAATCACTGCAGGGGTATCAGATATATCTTAATTGCTAAATCGGTGTGGGGTAATTGATATGTTACACTCCGGTTTTCTGGAAGATGACACTTTTTTTTAAACTTTTTATATGATTAAATAACATAAAAAATAAATAAATAAATAAATAAAAATAAAAAGAAAAAAAAACTTAATCTGATGGGGGTAAGTTAGAAGACTTCCATGATAGTTCCTTGGACAGAGCTCCTCCAAAGTGGTGCCCATATGCATAGCATCTACAATATTGGTAGGCTATAGATAATGAATTCAAAGTCCCAAATACAGGTGAAATACCAACTTTATAGCTTTTACACAACAGATCAAGAGATAGTGCCCTTTTGTTTTATAAATATACGAACTTTGCTTTTTGTAGGGACTCTATCCAGGGAGACTAAAAGATGCATCAAAAGAAATATGAAGTACCCTCTTATACCAAAGTGTATGTGTGTAAGTACCTTTCCTGCATCCCTGACCGGAACATGGCCCGGAAATGATCACAACTTGACCACAATATGACTTTGTGGACATGCATATGAGGCACTAAAACAGAGCAGAATTTGCATGTCCACTGCATCACTTCAGTTGCTTCAGCTTCCAAGGCAACATCCCTGAAATAAAAAGATAAATAAAAACAATTTAGAATCCTTAACCTCCAAAAAATATAGAAGGTACTTATAAAGATGGTGGTCTTCAAAAGGCCCTTCAGGCCCAGCTCTAATGCAAGGATTGGGTGGGCATGTAGGAGGTACCAAGTTCAATCCTAGAAAAAGAAAGAAGGAAAAATGTTTTACCAATGAACTCCTTCCCTCACTTATCAGCAACTTCTATCCATCAAACATCTAACATAATCAAGACATTCCTGGACTTGCCAAGGATTGCTCATGATGGATGAACCAGGACGCCAGAAAGTCTTCTATCCCATCTCTAATCTTAGATGAACCAGTACATCTTCTACCCCCACTATTGGATGAATCAGAACACAAGGGTCTTCTAACTCTAGTCACAGAGTGCAAATCTCCAAAACAAGAGATTCCTAAGAAGTTATTGATAGTACATTTCCATTGACTGGCCAGTCTGAGAGATGTACTGTCAGTCCAGAAGACGGTCATTTAATTGAATGATGAAAAGGCATAATGTTTTAAATGTCTCTGAAGTGTAGCTCATGAGAACTCCATTAAATTCAGAGTCTGAGGGTCAAGAAGAAAGGAAAAAGAGCATGCCAATTTGATGCAATTTTTTAAGATGTCTTAAGGTAATAATCAAGGAGAAACATACGAAAAAGTATGCCCATCAAAATCGAGTGCAAAAGCAAGATCCAATCCAGGAAAAGGCATGCCCCACTTTGGACGATTTCTATGAAGCATTTGTAGTAGAGGTTGCAGTTTGCAATGTTTAGCAAAACTTTTCAATGACTTCACAAGGTCTTCTCCTGCTTGTAAATATCCCAAATAAACAAATTCCAATAGCTTCACTAATGGCTGGTGACGTAAATGAGAAGATAAATGAACTTCTTTCTTGAACTTTTTCGCTGACTCTGTATATTGTCTAACTGAAGAACCATCAGAACTTTCGTTATCAAGAGGCAGCTCAACAGTCTGCAGTAACGATGGACATTGGACCATAAGAACAACACCATGAATGCTCACAGATTCTCCATTTTTAAGAATGAGTTGCGTATCTGCATTTTCCTTTTCACCAAGTGCATTACCAATCCTTTTTCCCAGCCTACTTGGAAAACCATACACTCCAAAATAACTAAGAAGGTATGCAGCATACCATCTTAGCCCAGGAATAGAAGTATCACTGCAGATCTCTTGGAGTTTATTAATGAATTGAACTTCAGTATATTCCATCTGGCCAAGAAATATATCAGGATGATTTCTCATGCGACCAGAATGGTGGATCAATTCAGCTAGCCCCCACAGACCAAAAAGCACAAGAATGCCTCTGCCATCCCAATCTTCTGCACATGTCTGGCAACATGTCCAGCTACTGAACATATTTTGCAAATTAGGGGCAAAACTTAGCCTTCCCAAATGGGAATCATTTTTTAAGCACTGCTTTATAAAGGCCAGCAGCATTTTTATCCCTTCACTCTGTAAAACATACTTTCGATACTGTGGCAAACCCGAATAAAACTTCAATCCCACTATGCTAAAGAAAGTGCGTTCATCTGGTCTTCCATACTCATCCCTGGATGAGACATAGCATAGGTAATCCATCAAGGCTTTTAGATAACGCTTTCCCTCTGCCTTTAGAGCCTTAGACAATTTGGATTGGGCCTGTGATGCAATGTATTTTCAGGGAGAATAAATCATCATCAGAAGTGCTCTAGATGCTGAACAGCTGCTAATATTGTTTTCAGCATCTTGACAAATCTGACCATTTTCATGAACTGAGTCCACAAAGGTCATGCTATTAAAGAACATAGGCAGAATAATAGAATAAATCAGCAACCAAAAGATAAAGGTAAATATTATATGTTAAAATGACCAGAAAAAAACATAGATCAGGTCCCTGAAGAAGAAAAAATAGAATAAAATAAAAAAGAAAAGAAAAGAAAAGAAAAGCAAAATTAAGAATACCGTAGTATTGATGGATAGGGACACTACCATGCACAATAAATAAGGATGCTGATGAAAAGGTCACTGCCATTCATCTCAGAATTGAAATCTTCCCCACAGTGGGTTACAAGCCCCACAATAATTTCCCAGATGAATGCAGTACCCTCATCTGTTATGAATTTCAGTTCTTCCAATGACAAGGAATGTAGAGGTTGTTGGGCTTTATGAGATATGCTTGGAAGAAGGGTAGATAGGACACTGGCAATTCCTAGCTTCCAAAAATAAATGTGACGCTCCCCTGCCCAACGAGTAATCAGAGCCAAATGACCTGCCTCCACTAACAAAGAAATCCGGTCTTCAGCAATCTGTCTACCTGACAAGCCACACCCCTTCAGTCCACAAATTATGGCTTTGACAATGGGCTCACAACACAATCTCATCATTTTTGAACATCGTTGTCCACTCATCTGTGCAATTGTTGGTAGAGAATAACTTATACATGAAAGAAAATGCCATTACCTAAATAGGATATTGTAAAGCATGATTATTACCGCCAACAACTGAGCGAGTTTAAATGCCTCTATCCGTACAGAAGGAGGTTGTGTGCTGTCCATGCACTGCACCACCATTTTTAGAAGGTTTTCTCCATTTTCTAGAGGCCTCTCAGCCCCATTACCACATAAAGCTGGCATACAATCAATAAAAATTTTATCCACAAATTTAACAATGTAAGCTAATAGGGCTTGAGCATGGTAAAGTAAGAACACTACCACTAAAAATTAATACCGAAAGCAGAATACAATTGCAAAACTGCAACTTTAACAGAAGAATCAGGATTTACACTTATAACCTCCAAAACCCTCAACAACTCAGCATCATTCCATACACGATACCGAGAGGGCGGCCACTGCCCCAATATCCTCCTTGGAAGAGAAGCCGTCTGTTGGAAATATTTAATTGATTCCATCCCTTTGGAAAAATTTTGTATATTATTCATAATATGAATAACTGCATTTGTTTCTTTCAATGTCTCCCAAATAACTCCATCCTCTTTTAAACTCAGATATGAGAGGATATGATTCAAACCATTTGCACACCGGGAAGCAACTTTTATTTGATGAGAGGATAATAAAGATGAAAAAGGCTGAATAAGATGTAACACATGAGATTGCAGCATTGAACTCCTAATAAAATGTACGATGCTAGTTGCGCCTCCCCCCCCTCCTCTCTCTCTCTCTCTCTCTCTCTCTCTCTCTCTCTCTCACTCTCTTAGAAACACACTCTTCTATCATTGATTAAATCTCTCTCTTCAATTTAATTGCAACCTTCCTCAAAAGTTCCAAACGTAAACTTTAAAAGCTAATGAAATTTGACTTATTTTTTTAGCATACACTAGGTGTACATCAAATTAACTAACTTTTTTTCTGCATGATTCTTCTCTTTAATGCCAAAAATGAAACTTCATCAAATGCCATTTCTTGTTAACGCTTAACATCACATATCCATCTTATTGCAATCTTTTACCCATGTGCATTGCCAGCTCTAAGCCCACTGTTTTATCAACCAAAGAAAAATTACAAGTCTATTTTAGATCTTTTTGTTTATTTATTTATTTTTTTGGATAAGTGATTGGAAATAGTATTAATAAGCGCCAAAGAGGGCGCACCAAAGTATACAATACGTATACATCGGTCGCTAAAAGGTGTTAGAAAAAAAAAGGGAAAAGGAATAACAAAAACCTACTTCCTCCCTCAATAAGAACCCAACCAATCAATGAAGTCATATAAGGACATTAAGCCTTCAGCAATATACAACTTGGTCTAAGACAACAAGTTACAAAGGTTATCAGCCAAACTTACAGGTCTAAAATCTTTAAGATCTTATCCACACTTCCCCCTTCCCCCTCCTCTCCTCCTCCCCTTTCTTCTCTTGTCGCGTCCCATCACCTCTTCCTTGACAAAAGCCCCAACTAAATTGCCAAAAAGGTATTGAGAAACCGTCCAACCTTAAAGCTTTGTCCCCATTTAGATCTGATAGAGCACTGAACACCTCTTCCTCTAAAAAAAGCTCCTCCAACTTTGCTACATCCTACCTATTTGAAGTGTCAAAATTCATTTCCTTGATATTGGGGTGCCACTCCCCTGGCTCCGACAAGAGATTTTGAAAAGCCCGAACAATCCCTTCCCTAATCTCAATCGCCTCTATTAGACAAACCCCGTTAATTTTGACCTTAGCCAAAAAGTTTCTTCTATATGCATTTGACATTTTATGAAAGAAAACGATATTTCTATCACTTTTCTTTAACCAAACCTCTCTTGATCTCTGCCTTCAACTCATTTATATCATGAGAGCCCATTTACGATATCCTACCCTTGATTCCTCCATAGCAACCACCTCTTCTTGATATAAAGCCCTCATCCTCTCTTTAGAATCCGAAAAACCCACTTGGTAAAGAGCCAAATTCTTTCCTACTACGACATTGCACAAAACCTCTTTGTTCTGTTTCTTCAAATTAAACTTCAGCATTTTCAATTTCTCAACCAGGATGAAGCTAGAAGAACCCCTAAAACTTATGAAATTCAAAAATTGAAATTAATGGTCATTCCCTATAGCTTCTTAGTAATAAGAAAAACACATGTTCACAGTAAAATAATTATAAAAAAAGAAGATTAGTGAGTTATACTTGGAGTAGAACCTCCATATTTTAATATCAATAGTTACTGTTAGACTGTGTTTGAATGACTGGTGTCAGGAATTGGAATTGGAATTGGTATGACCATTCTGGTAATCTTCAGAATGAGAATACCACCTTTATAGCCACAATGACATGCCTGCATTTGTGTCACAAGGAGAATGGTGCTCGCCCATTCCAAATTATGACTATACACACAAAACAGACTTGAGAAAAATAAAAAATGTATAACAGTTTGGACAGAGATACAACCATCTAAATGCAGCACAAGGGCAAATTTAAACTATTGTGAAGCCCCACACATCAATTGTAGCAACATCAAGTTGTTCTTTGCCCTTGAAGCTTTATAAGAAATGGATACTGTTACCTACCTTTACAAGTGGATGTTGACAAGTGTCTGCTGAAATAAATCCAAGAAATGCACTAATAGAGTGGACTACATGCTTCTGCATCTCAATATCTCCGCACTGCCATTTCCTTTCTTTGTCATCATAAGAACTGCCGGGGCACAAAACAAATTAGGAATATGGTAATATAGTTTCGGTTTTAACACTCATACTACAAAAAACCATCCAGTGAATAGATAACACATAAATATTCATGCATTCTACAAACAGGATCAGAAAATGGAAACAATAGTCAAAAGTTCCATTACCGTATGGTTAGTGGTAATGGGCAAGATCTTAGTGAGTGGATTATTTCTAAATTATTCTATCATGTGCATATCACATCCAGACATAGGCCATCATCTCCTTCCATGTTTTCCTTCTGCCTCTGCTCTGTGGAGGGTTTTGCTTCTCTAGGAATAGGTGCTCTTTCACTCAGTAAAGGAAGTTCTAGCCAGACAGCACTTTATGACTTGGAGCAAGAAAGTAAAGATAGGTAGGATGATTAAGATTTCTACCTACAGTTGCAATGCATAAGCAAAGCAGGAAATGATGAACAGTTTAGGTCTGTCATGGGTGTGTGATCATTACCGTGTGAAATCTAGGATAGTGATGCAGGAAAACAGCGAGACAGAGATATATAAAAATTTGCTATTTTGGGCAGGATGAAATTCTTGCATGATACAAGTTTAAACCTTTCTGAGCTTCCAGTGGATTGCATTGGCTTACATTTTTCAAGTTGATTGTTGTAATTAGAGCAACAAACCTGAGGAGCAAAGCCTCTTGTTATTTGCACTTTACCATTTTTTTTGCATTAATAGAAGAAATTGTATGTTTCAAAATAGTACTATGTTTTTTATATTAAAATTCACTTTATGCAGCAGGCAATATTTTCATTCGGAATTTGATTAATGTCCAATTCATGACAGATCCAATGTTTTGAACTTCAACCTGACCAGGGAGTTTTTAGCAGAGAGTTCTTTGAGAACAGTTTGAGAATCATTTTTGTTCCCCTGGTAAGCGTGATAATCTCCTGGGCAAGAGTAAAATTTGCATGACACTTAATTTGGCTTGGATCTCAAAACATACAAGTTTTTTTGGTCTGCCTATTATCTTTTGGAAATGAATCAGGTTCCAAACAAGAACCAAACACTGATTCAAATTTACTTTCCTTTTTTTAAAGAAAAATGGACTCAAAATTCAACTACGAAAATTTCTAATTTGCATAGAAAGTCGCCTTTTATGACATAAATCGAGTAAATTATTTACTTAAAAGATTCTTACAGACTACCACTTCAAGCCTAGTTTACAGGTATATTATCTTTTAAAGAAATCAAGTTTCAAAGAAACCCAATGCTCACTTTCAAAGAAACTTGACTCGCTTACCAAATTCAACTGGAAAAGATTTTCTAATAACCGAGAAAGACATACCCTTCTGTGATACAAAAATCAAAACCTGAATCCGAGACTAAGAACTTCCAGATTCCTCTTTCCTTACCATAGCATCATCAAACCCTATACAACAAATTAATAGAACAAGCCGCGTAGACAATGTAGGGATTGGACAACCTGGCATTCCTCCTTAGGGGCTCCATCTTCTATATCAAACCACTTTTTTGGTTCCATCAATGAGCATATTGAATGCAAAAACCCCTTGGTTCATACCATCAATATTATGTAGGAATCTCTATTTTTTTCATCATAATTTTTCTTTATAAATTATGAATGTTTGAGAAATGTGCCTTTATCCATGAGTTATTGCACTTATAAATCAACTCTAGGATTTAGAGTGGTGAGTGATAAAGGACGATTTGTATTTTAAAAATCTAAAATATAAATTAAACTCTAAAATCTATATTTTTAATTTGTATTTTAATTATTTCCAGCTTTAAACAATTCAAATCACTTGATGTTGTTAAGTCAATCTTACCCTACCTTACCTTGCTATGGCTAAGCAATACACAACTCGAAAGTTAGGAATAAGGAAGGGAGTAACACTAACGGAGTTTTGAAGGATGAAACTTGTATTACATAAAAATGCTTTTTAAGGCTTACATTGTTCTCAAGTGCTTTGTGCCTTGGCCAAATAAGGTTATTTTCTATTTATAGGCATCTATAGAACTCTTTGAGACCCTCTAGAGCCCTCAAAGATTCCTTACTACTCTAGAATTATTTAGAATTGCCTATACAAATTCTATATACAAACTAAATAAAGATATCTCTAAAACTCTCTAAATTTCCAACATATTTCCCTTTGTCTTCTAAAATTTCTCACACATTTCCCTTGTCTTCTAGGATGTGTGGATGTTTTCAGGCTTCTTTAGAATCTTTTACAGTTCACTAGTAGATGACTCTAGGTAGTTTTATAAACTTCTTGCTCCCTTATATAAGTAAGTGAGGATAATTTTAAATAGGTTGTGTCTCATATAAATTTATGACTCTAGGTAGTTTTATAAACTTCTTGCTCCCTTATATAAGTAAGTGAGGATAATTTTAAATAGGTTGTGTCTCATATAAATTTTTGGGTGAAAAAATAAATAAATGATTTTTTTTTTTCTATATCTAAAAATATAAATTATAAAAAAAACTAAAAAATTGATTCAGATAATATTTCTTTTTAAAATTTAATTAAAAATAATAATATTCCATAACTAATCTATTTAATAAATTCTTCATATATTTATGTATGAGTAATTCTAGATTTTTTTTTTTTTAAATTGAACTTGTGATCTCATTATACTCACTTACCCACTTACATCCTTTACTTGTTATCCTACTAATACCCACTTTATCCCCTTATTTTGATTAATTTATTCAATAAAAATTTGATTTAAATAATGTTTCTCCATTTTCTCAAAAATAAAAATAAAAACATGATAATAATGTAAGTTTTCATATTAATTTTTCAAAAATTTCTTGTGCTCCTTTTCGTAATTACGATCATGACTAGATTATGGATTGATTCTCATCGTTACAATTATGATTGGTTATTATATTTGCAATATATTTAGATACTTAAGATTAATGGATAAATATTATCTATGCCTGAACTACTGAAATTGCCTCCTATCTCAATCAATGGATAAATGTTATCTATGTAACTCTTTGAACCTCTTCGTATTTTTTTTAAATTAATATTATTTTTTCTGAATTAATTTTGTAAATGAATTTAGTTTCTTGAGAGTAATATTAAATTTGTCTATGATTCTCATTATATTATATTCAAATTTATTTTAAAATATTTATTAGTTATGCTTTGGTCTTTTCTCTTCTCTTCTCATTCTCATAAATCTTTTTGCAAAGATATTTATCTGAATAGATTTTGCAAAGGATTGAGGATTATATATATTTTCTTGAGGATTGTATTATAATATATAGAGAGAGAGAAGAAAACTTCTTGAATTTAAATTATCTCATTAAATATGATTAAAAAAAAATCACAAAACTCACCTATATAACAAGGAAATTTGATACAAATCATTACACATTAAAAATTAACCATTAAAATTGATTTTCCTGTTGTAAAATTATAAAGTGAAAGAATAAGAAAATAAGAAAGAGAAATTAGAATGTAGGAAGAGAATGTAATAGATTTTCATTAGAGGTGTCTCCCTTTTATAGGGAGTCACAAAGAGATATACATCAGAATGGATGATCATCCACAAGTTCCCATAATCCTATAAATTCTCATATTTTATAACACTCCCCCTTGGATGATCATAAGAATATGTCTCATTAAAACCTTACTAGGAAAAACTCTATGGGAAAAAAACCCTAGTGAAGGAAAAAAAGTACAATATTCTTTTGGATTACTATAACTGCCTCGTTAAAAACCTTGCCAGTAAAACACAATGGGACAAAACCTGGACGAAGGAAAAAACAGTGCAGTATATCCATATTATCATTCTCCTCCTCATGTAAATATGATTATGATTTCTTCAACATTTCAAATGGTAGATCTCTCAATCTTCGCATTCCAATGTCATACCTTAACTTTTTCAATGTAGTCGAAGGTAACGCCTTTGTGAATAGATCTGCTAGATTATTGCATGACCGAATTTGTTGAACATCAATCTCACCTTTCTTTTGGAGCTCGTGAGTATAGAAGAATTTAAGGGAGATATGCTTAGTTCTGTCACCTTTTATGAATCCTCCTTTAATTTGTGCAATACAAGCAGCATTATCTTCATGTAACACGGTTGCATTGCCTCTAATGGAAGGTAGTCCACATGTTTCTTGTATATGTTGGATCATTGACCTTAACCATACACATTCACGACTTGCTTCGTGAATTGCAAGAATTTCTGAATGATTTGAAGATGTGGCTACCATTGTTTGCTTGACTGATCTCCAAGATATTGTCGTTCCACCAAAAGTAAAGACATATCCCGTTTGAGATCGAGCTTTATGAGGATCTGAAAGATATCCTGCATCTGCATACCCAATCAATTGTGATTTTAATTCTTTTGAATAATATAAACCCATGTCACTTGTTCCACGAAGGTATCACAATATATGTTTAACCTCATTCCAATGCCTTTTAATTGGGGTAGAACTGTATCTTGCTAGTAAATTAACAGAGAAATGCTATGTCTGATCTAGTACAATTTGCAAGATACATTAGTGCACCGATTGCACTAAGATATGGTACTTCTGGACCAAGCGATTCTTCATTTTCTTTTTTAGGACGAAATGAGTCTTTGTTCACTTCAAGTGAACGAACAACCATAGGGGAATTGACTGGATGTGATTTGTCCATATAAAATTGTTTTAATACTTTCTCTATATATGTCGATTGATGGACTAATATGCCATTTGAACAATGCTCGATCTGCAGGCCGAGGCAATATCTTATTTTCCCCAAGTCTTTCATTTCAAATTCCCTCTTTAAATAATTGGCTGCTTTTATGAGCTCTTCAGGAGTTCCTATAAGGTTTAAATCATCCACATATACTGCAATTATTGTAAGCCCAAATTTTGATTTCTTGATGAAAACACATGGGCAAATTGAATTATTCACATATCCTTCTTTTAACAAATACTCACTCAAACGATTATACCACATACGTCCGGATTGCTTTAATTTGTACAAAGACCTTTGTAGTTTGATTGAGTACATGTTTCGAGGTTTTGGATTAGTTGCTTCAGGCAATTTGAATCCTTCAAGGATTTTCATATATATGTTACTATCTATAGACCCATATAAATAGGCTGTGACAACATCCATAAGACGCATATCCAGTCCTTCAGAGACTGTTAAACTTATCAAGTATCGAAATGTAATTGCATCCATTACAGAGGAATAAGTTTCCTCATAATCTATACCAGGTCTTTGAGAGAAACCTTGAGCAACAAGTCGTGCTTTATATCTTATGATTTCATCATTCTCATTTCGTTTTTTCACAAAGGCCCATTTATATCCAACAGGCTTTATGTTTCCAGGTGTTTGAACTACAGGTCCAAATACCTCTCGTTTTGTTAACGAGTTTTGCTCTGTTTGGATTGCTTCTTGCCATTTTGGTCAATCATTCATTTTTCGACATTCATCCACAGTTTTTGGTTCTTGATATTCATCATTTCTCATGGTGTCCATAGCCATTTGGAATGCGAATATAATATCTATGATAATGTCATTACGGTCTTTTGTTTCTCCCGTGTGACTCATTGAGATCTCTTTAGTCTAGATACCGATATTTGATCAATTTGAGCTTCTTTAGGAGCTAACTGTTTGTCAGGTTGGGTTTCATCATTTGACCCTTTCATGTTTGTGAACTCTTCAAGAGCACCAAATTTTTCATATGTTGTACATTTTCTTTTTCTAGGAATTAAATCCTTTGAGCCAATAGGTCTACCACGCTTCAGGCGTGTCTTAGATTCATTTGCTATGGCATTCTCCAATTGTCCTTTAAGGACATCTATATGTGTTGGAGCGTTCAAGCTGGCACGTGTGACTTTGTTACTTTCTTTATATCTATGAAAGCATCAGGTAATTTATTTGTCCTACAGGGACATCAATCCGTGCTGGAATATTTGCAGCCGAGATATATGACTTTGTCACTTTCTTTTTATCAATGAATGCATCTTGTAATTGATTTGCAAGATTTTGCAAATGAATGATCCTTTGAACTTCTAGTTCATATTGATTTGTACGAGGATCAAGATAAGTCAAAGTCAATGCATTTCAAATAATTTCACGTCGTTCTTCTGGAATTGACTGTTCTCCCCCTAACGGCGGGAAAATTGTCTCATTAAAATGTTAATATGCACAACATGTCATTCTACCTTTTAAGTGTATAGGTAGACTAGTCACTACATAAAAACTTCTGGTTTTGTAATGTACATCCATATGACCTTTTACCCCGGGAGACCAAGTTGGTCTTTACAAGATTCTTCTGGATCTATCATCGTATTAAGTGTCATTCACATGAAATCAGGTATTACTAATGACATAGTATAAGCTCTTCTGGAGCCTTTAATTAGGTTTCTATCACCTGATATAGTATTAACATTGTTTGTCATCAATGTTGTGCAATTAATAAGACAAGAGTTTCATCAAATTCACAAGTCATAAAACATTATCATAAAGACATTGTCTTTATAGAGTTGAATAAATATTATCATAGATAAAGAGTTAAAATCAATGGAAAATAACTTAACTTAATGACTTGTGTAAAAGCGATGGGAGCATATATAACACAATAAAACAAATATGAAAAAATAATATAAAGTTATGTATTTCTTAAGTATCTCACACATTTGATTTTGTAAGTGTGGAACAATTTATACATGAAATAACTATGAAGTATTTCAATAATCAAACTAATTGTAGTGATAGATCAAGCTATGAGAGCGATCCATGTATCTTCAAATATAAATGAAGAAAAGAATTTAAATAAAATGTGGAATAAACTATAAAAAGTAAATAATAAACAATGTGTTTAAAGATGATAACAAAATAAACTTATTTGCAAAGAACTAAACATAACGTTTAATCATAACAAACATTTCCATCACCAATTAGATGGTCAATTTTCCCATTGGGTTTCTCAAAGAAATCCGAAACATCTAAATGGGTTAAATCCACTTGACCATCACTATCAATGAAGTTCATTTCAACTTCTTTTCCTTTTGCTTTTATCGAGGCTTGATAAAGGTTAACAAAATGTTTTGGAGTACGACAAGTACGTAACCAATGTCCTTTCATGCCACATCTATGACACTTACTCTCACGAGCATGTTTACTTTGTGGTTCTATCCCCTTTTCAGGTTGTACCTCTGAATTATTCCACTTCTGGTGGTTTGAGTTGTTCTTTTTACTTTGAGAACCACTACGATGAGAAGAATTGTGTTTACCATGACCTCGACTGCGACCACGTTCTCGACCTCGTCTATATCCATGTCCTTGTCCATATCCAAGGGTTTGAACAGATGTGGCATTGGCTTCAGGCAATGACATAGACCTAGTAGGACGAGATTGATGGTTTTTCAATAATAATTCATTATTCTGTTCAGCCACAAGAAGACATGAGATCAATTATGAATATTTAGTGAAACGACGCTCTCGATATTGCTGCTGCAGGAGCACATTCGAGACATGAAAAGTCGTGAATGTTTTTTCAAGCATATCTTCTCCAATGACCTTTTCTCCACATAATTTTAATTGTGAGCTAATTTTGAATAGGGTCGAGTTGTAATCACTAACAGACTTGAAATCTTGTAATCTCAAGTGCATCCAATCATAGCGTGCCTTTGGAAGGATTACGATCTTTTGGTGGTCATACCGTTCCCTTAGATTATTCCAAAGGATGAAAGGATCTTTAATCATAAGGTATTCACCTTTTAATCCTTCATCAATGTGATGGCGAAGGAATATCAAAGCTCTAGCGCGATCCTGCAGGGATGCGTCATTTCCTTCTTTAATGGTATTTCCAAGATTCATCACATTTAGATGAATTTCAGCATCTAGAACCCAAGATAAGTAGTTCTTGCCCGAAATATCGAGGGCAACAAACTCAAGCTTTGCAAGGTTTGACATTATCTGAAAGCTATATATAATATTAATCAGAGAAATATTTTAATTATAATAAACTAAAAATGCTTTATCAATATTTCAAGTAAACAATATCTAAAAATATAATGACCTAAAATTTAACATATATACATATATATATATATATATATATATATATATATATATATATATATATATATTTTTTTTTTTTCCTTTTCATAGCTTCGGGCTATGATTATTTTATCATAACAAAAATGTGCAAAGTAATATATAGCTTTAATTTATAAATTATTTTATGTAAATTTGTACATAGTTTCGGGCTATGAACATTTATTTATTTATTTATTTATTTTATAGCTTCTGGCTATAATATTGTTTGGTATAACATTCATTTATACCGTATAATTAAAAATAAATAATTGGGGATCATATACATAACTTCTAGTCATGTATTGTAATTCTGTAATTTTTCCCCACAACTTCTGGTTATAGGAATTGCACATATTTTTCATAACTTCTGGTTATGAATTTACCCCATAATTTATAATTTATCCCATAACTTCTGGTTATAGGAATTGTACATATTTTTCATAACTTCTGGTTATAGGGATTATACATATTTTTCATAACTTCTGGTTATGAATGGATAATTTATAATTTATCCCATAACTTCTGGTTATAGGGATTGTACAAATTTTTCCATAACTTTTGGTTATGAATTTATCCAATAACTTCTGGTTATAGGGATTGTACAAATTTTTCCATAACTTCTAGTTATGAATTTATCCTATAACTTCTGGTTATAGGGATTGTACATATTTATGCATTCAAATAAAATAAATGAAAATAGAAAGTCAAAATAGAAAATCATGACATAAGTTTATCACATACCTTTTTATGAGAAAGAAGAGAGAATAGTCTTTCTATTTCTCTTAAAAGAGAAAAAATCTTTCTATTTCTTTTGTAAAGACTAGTCATGCTGATAACGTATTGTAAAATTATAAAGTGAAAGAATAAGAAAATAAGAAAGAGAAATTAGAATGTAGGAAGATAATGGAATAGATTTTCATTAGAGGTGTCTCCCTTTTATAGGGAGTCACAAAGAGATATACATCAGAATGGATGATCATCCATAAGTTCCCATAATCCTATAAATTCTCATATTTTATAACATTTCCAACATTTTACCTTAATAGTTATTAACTACAAATATATGATTAGGATAAAAATTAAGTTCAAAACTAAGTTAATTTTAAAAAATAAAAACAACAATTTAAGTAATCTGATACATATATAGATTAATTTTTAATTATTTAAAGAAAATAATTTACAATCAAAATATATATAGAAAACTCTCAGTTTTATTTAAATTATGTTATTGAGGTAAAAATAATAATTTGCTCAATTTTGTGCATTTAAAATAATAAAATCAACTCTTTATAATTGTTGATTACTTTCATAAGGCCAAGATATCAACATTATTTTTTGTAGATAGATTTTGAAAAAAATTGAGGATTATATTAGATTTGTTTATCATTCTTATTATTTTATAAATAAATAAATTTCAAATTTATAAACTAATTTCAAATTTATTAGAAATTATTTATCAATAATTATCACTATTTTTATTTAATTATTTATCTTTTAAACTTTGAAAACTTAATCTTACCTAAAAAAGAAGTTGGAAAGATAATTATAATAAGAATTGTTTAGATCATTTTATATACTTATATATTATTTATTTAAAGGAGATGATTCATTGTGAAACTATAAATTTTTCTAAAAGAAAACTTCTAAATTTAATTTAAATTAATATTTGAAAATTAATTTTAGTAATCAATAATAATTTATACCATGTTACTTCTCTTCGTTCTAGTGTCACTCCCACTGGAATGATTTTTTAAATATGAATTTTAAAATATCATTATATTTATTATTGATAATTATTCAATTTGTTATAAAATATGAAAATTTATCGAATTATGGGAACTTGTGGAAGATCATCCATATTGATATATATCTCTTTGTGACTTCCTATAAAATGGAGATACTTCTAATAAAAATCAATTCTATTCTCTTTCTACATTCTAATTTCTCTTTCTTGTTTTCTTCTCCTTTCACTTTATAATTTTACAACACGTTATCAGCACGAATGGTGTCTACAAGAGACTACAAGAGAAATAAAAAGACTATTCTCTTTAGAGAAATAGAAAGAGTATTCTCTTCGGAGAAATAGAAAGACTCTTCTCTTTAAAGAAATAGAAAGACTCTTCTCTCTTCTTTCTCATAAAAAGGTATGTGATAAATTTATATCATAATTTTCTACTTTATTACCTTTGACTCTCTATTTTCATTTAATTTATTCAAATGCATAAATATTACAATCCCTATAATCAGAAGTTATAGGATAAAATTATAGGGTAAATTCATAACTAGAGGTTATGAAAAATATGTGCAATCCCTATAATCAAAAGTTATGAAAAATGTGTACAATCCCTATAATCGGAAGTTATGGGATAAATTATAAATTATAGGGTAAATTCATAACCAAAAGTTATGAAAAATATATGCAATTCCTATAACCAGAAGTTATGGGGAAAATTACAGATACATGACCAAAAGTTATGTATATGATCCCTAATTATTTATTTTTAATTATACGGTATAACTGGATGTTATACCAAACAATATTATAGCCAAAAGGTATAAAATAAATAAATAAATAAATGTTCATAACCTGAAGCTATGTACAAATCTACATAATGAAAATTCATAGCCCGAAACTATGCACAAATCTACCCAATGAATAGTTCATAGCTTGAAGTTATATACAAATTTATATATATATATATATATATATATATATATATATATATATAGATATAACAGTTCATAACCTGAAGCTATGTACAAATTTAAATATTTTCTTATTCTGACAAAATAATCATAGTCTGAAGCAATGAAATATATTAACTTTTAATTTCTTTAATTTCTTTTAATTATATTGTGTAACTAGAAGTTATACATAAATAGTTCATAGCCTGAAGTTATGTACAAATTTGAATATTTTCTTGTTTTAACAAAATAATCATAACTCAAAGTTATGAAAAATATTAGTTTTTTATTTTAATTTCGTACTCACTTATTTTTTACAACAAGAATTATGGAAAACAATTTTTATTAACAATTGTTTCATAACCAGAAACTACGCATACAATTTCTAATTCTCTTGCATAATCAGAAGTTCTACAAAACAAAATTATCAATGAACAACTATGTACCTAGAAGATACATAATTTTTTTTAAATTTTGTTATATAACCAGAAGTTATATAAATATTATTATTCATAACCCGAAGTTATGAAAATAAGAAAATTAATATTCTTTGTGTTAATCAAAGGTTATGCCAAAGTTGTTAATATGTACTTTCTTATAGCTAGAAGCTATAGAGAACAAAATTGTTAACTAACAATTTTGTACAACTTTATGAAATTTATATAACCAAAAGTTATAATAAAATATATTATAGCCTGAGGTTATGACAACAAGCATATAGATAATATTTACATATTATCAAAAGATTAATATTTTTGTATATCAAGTTATACAAATAGGTAAGTGTTTGATAGTTTTTATAAATTTCTATTATTAGAAGTTCTACTGTCATTAGTAGAAAAATTTACATATATTATTGCATGTTGCCACACATGGTATTTTTATTAATGCAATAATTTCATTATCCAAAATAATTTTGAAATTACAATAGGTTCAACTATTGTTCTCAATATATTATGTTATATCTTTACATATATGTTCAGATGGATTTGTAGTATTTCAATTAAAGTTTTGAGACAATAAGATGCTTTAAATCATGATATGTTCTCTTGAAATTTTGATTTATGAATTAATTTTTGCACATTGATTTAGATCATAATAATATTTTGAATAAAATTATTGATCTATCACTACAATTAGTTTGATTATTGAAACACTTCCTAGTTATTTCATGTATAAATTGCTCCACACTAACAAAATCAAATGTATGAGATATTTAAGAAATATATAACTTTAAATTATCTTTTCATATTTGTTTTATTGTGTTATATATGCTCTCATTGCTTTTACACAACTTATTATGTCATCATCGATAACTAATATTTTTCCATTGATTTTAACTCTTTTTCTATGATAATATTTCTTCAACTCTATAAAAAAATATATAACTTTAAATTATCTTTCATATTTGTTTTATTGTGTTATATATGCTCTCATTGCTTTTACACAACTTATTATGTCATTATCGACGAATAATATTTTTCCATTGATTTTAACTCTTTCTTTATGACAATATTTCTTCAACTCTATAAAGACAAGGTCTTTGTGACAATGTTTGATGACTTGTTACTTTGATGAAACTCTTGTCTCATTAATTGCACAACATTGATGACAAACAATGTTAATACTATATCAAGTGATAGAAACCTGATTAAAGGCTCCAGAAGAGCTTATACTATGTCACTAGTAGTATTTGATTCCATGTGAATGACACTTTATATGATGATAGATCCAAAAGAATCTTGTAAGACCAACTTAGTCCCCCAGGGTAAAAAGTCATATGGATGTATATCACAAAGCCAAAAGTTTTTATTTAGTGACTAGTCTACCTATACACTTAAAAGGTAGAATGACATGTTGTGCAGATTATCATTTTAATGAGACAATTTTCCCGCCATTGGGGAGGGGAAGAGCCAGTTCCAGAAGGACGGCGTGAAATTATTTGGAATGCATTGACTTTGACTCATCTTGATCCTCATACAAATCAATGTGAACTAGAAGTTCAAAGGATCATTCATTTGCAAAATTTTGCAAATCAATTACAAGATGCATTCATTGATATAAAGAAAGTGACAAAGTCATATATCCCGACTACAAATACTCCAGCACGGATTAATGTCCCTGTAGGACAGTTAACAAATAAATCTAAGATACGAATGAAACGTGGTAGACTTGTTGAGTCAAAGGATATAACTCCCTAGAAGAGGAGAACCCAAGAAAAACTTGGCACTCTAAAAGAGGCCATTACAAATAACTAATCAGCTTAAAATTGATAAATCTATAGCCCCTGAAGAGGCACATATTGAACGAGAAGCCCCTGAAGAGGCACATATTGAACAAGAAGCCCCTAAAAAGGCACATATTGAACGAAAAGTCCCCGAAGAGGCACAGATACTTGAAAATTGTGAGATCTCAATAAGTTATGTATACACGGGAGAAAAATGAGATCAAAATAATATTATTATTAACAATATTTTCACTTTCCAAGTGGCCTCCAATATCATAAGAAATTATGAAGATCCTGAACCACGAAATGTGGAAGAATGCCGACATAGAAATGATTGGCCAAAATGGAAAGAAGCTATACAGGCAAAGTTAAACTCATTAAAAAAATGAGAAATTTTTGGACTTATAGTCCAAACACCTGAAGATGTAAAGCCTATTGGGTACAATTGGGTATTTGTACGAAAACACAATGAGAAAATGAGATCATAAGATATAAAGTGCGATTAGTAGCACAAGGTTTCTCGTAGAAACCGATATTGATTATGAGAAAACATTCTCTCCCATCATGGACGCAATCACATATCATTTCTTAATTAGTTTGGCAGTCCCGGAAGGACTAGATATGCATCTCATGAATTTTATAACAGCATATTTATACGGATCCATGGATAATGGTATATACATGAAAATCCCTGAAGGATTTAAATTGCCTGAAGCAAATTGTACAAAGCCTCGTAGCATGTACTCAATCTAGTTACAACAATTCTTGTATGGATTAAAGCAATCTGGACGCATATGGTACAATTGCCTTAGCAAATACTTGCTAAAAGAAGGGTATATGAATAACCCTATATACCCATGCATTTTCATTAAGAAATCAGAAACTAGATTTGCAATTATTGTAGTGTATGTTGATGACTTAAATCTTGTTGGAACTCCTGAAGAGCTCACAAGAATAACAAACTACTTGAAAAGAGGAATTTGAGATGAAAGATCTTGAAAAAACAAAATTTTGTCTCGGCCTGTAGATCGAGCATTTTCCAAATGGAGTTTTAGTACGTCAATCAACATACATTAAAAAAGTTTTGAAGCATTTTTAAATGGAAAAAGTGCATCCTTTAAGTTCTCCAATGGTTGTCTGATCACTTGATGTGAAAAAAAACTCATTTTGTCTTTGCAAAAAAGATGAAGAATTACTTGGTCCTAAAGTACCATATTTTAGTGCTATTGATGCACTTATGTATCTTGGCAATTGTACACATTCAGACATTGTTTTTCTGTCAATTTATTAGCAAGATACAGTTCCTCTCCAACTCGAAGACATTGGAATGGTATCAAACATATATTGCGTTATCTTCACGGAAGTACTGATATGAGTTTATTTTACTCAAGGGAATCAAAGCAATAATTGCTTGGATATGCAGATTCAGGATACCTTTCAGATCCACCTAAAGGTAGGTCACAAACAGGGTATGTGTTTAATTACAATGGTACTGCTATCTCATGGAGATCTATCAAACAAACAATGATATCCACATCATCAAATCATTCAGAAATATTAGCAACTCATGAAGGAAGTCATGAATGTATATGGCTAAGGTCAATGTTCCAACATATACAAGAAACATGTGGACTACCTTCCATCAGAGGCAATGGAACCGTGTTACATGAAGATAATGCTGCTTGTATTGCACAAATTAAAGGAGGATTCATAAAAGGTGACAGAACTAAGCATATCTCCCCTAAATTCTTCTATACTCATGAGCTCCAAAAGAAAAGTGTGATTGATGTTCAACAGATTCGGTCATGCAATAATTTAGTAGATTTATTCACAAAGGTATTGTCAATTGCAATACTCAAGAAGCTCATTGGAACACGCGAACTCAAAGATCTCCATATTGTGCTACTATAGAAAATATAATCATGTCTACATGAGGGGGAGCTAATTGATAAGAATATCACTATGCTGCACTTTTTTTTCCTTCGTCCAAGTTTTGTCCCATTAGGTTTTACTAGCAAGGTTTTTAATGAGGTAGTTATAGTAATCCAAAAGAATATTGTACTCTTTTTCCTTCACTAAGGTTTTTTCCCATGAGGTTTTTCCTAGTAAGGTTTTAATGAGACATATTCTTATGATCATCCAAGGGGGAGTGTTATAAAATATGAGAATTTATCGGATTATGAGAACTTGTGGATGATCATCTATATTGATATATATATCTTTGTGACTCCCTATAAAAGGGAGATACCTCTAATGAAAATCAATTCTATTCTCTTTCTACATTCTAATTTCTCTTTCTTGTTTTCTTCTCATTTCACTTTATAATTTTACAACACAATAGATATTGTCCATTGGGTTAAAAGGAATAACGTAATTAGTGATTATAAAAATTTAATTTTATCATTTGAAATGCACACAATTTTTGTGAATTGTTTATGCCATACTCAATGACTTTAGATTTAAATTCAATTCGAGAATATATATATATATATATTATCCTAATCAAATATATTATAATAATATAAGATTATTCTTTACTATTCTCTAAATTATTTTATATGTTTTTAATTAAATCAATTTTTATTCTTATAAATGTTGAATTGTATCATCTTTTAGATTATATATTTTTTTTGTTAGTGATCCAAACTTTTAGTTTTTTGATAATTGCTGTTTTAAATAAATTTTTAAATCAAAATTTATTAATGCAACTATAAAGAGCTAAAATGTTTGAAAATTAATTTACGTGCTCGTTTGGATTGAAAACAATAAATAATATGTAAAAAAAGTAATTAATAATTATGAAGAATTGAATTTGTTATTTTAGATAGAGAAAACTTGTGTGAAATATTTTATTTTTAAAAGTTACTCGTGATGGTCCGGTTACTTGGAGAATGTTCCAAACTTCCTAAGCACATTTATAAGTGGTTATCCTATAGAACTAGTTAGGACTTACCATATTGAATATGCCAAAGAGAGTCCACATATAGGCTTTACTTCCTTCATTATCTAATTTATCCATTCTTGTTTAGGTTTTAATTCACCATAGATCTCTCAATCACATCTAGTTTTAATGGGGTCTCCATCTATATTCCACTGCATTCTAGATCATTTTTCTTGCATTTTTAGAAAAAATTCTATTCAAGATTTTCAATGGGATAGCTACTCTCATTAAAATAAGGTGGACTATTTAAAGAAGCTCCAAATTTACTTGCAATTGAAAAACAGTTTATCTAGTAGGGTAACACCCAAAGGGGGAAGGGGGTGAACGAGTGATTTTTAAATACCCAAATAAAAACCTAGAGATATTAGAGAAACTCAAAACAATCAAAGTAATAATAACAAAAAAAAAAACAAAAAACAAAAACAAAAACAAATAAGGGACAATGTCATTTTTTTTTTATCTGGAAAACCTATACACTAATTATATAGATAAAAAACCATGAGGTTTAAAGCCTCTAATCTACAATCCACTATTTAAGATCAAAGTACACAATTTTACATAGCCACTTTACCCTCTAGTACCTATACCTTGATTCACGCATGCAACACAACACTTCTAATGTTCTAGTAGATTCCTCTCATCCTCTAAGGGGATGCGGGTTTTTCCAACAACCTAGACTTCAATAAACTCTTTCTTGGGAGATTTGGAATGATAAGGCAAATTGGTTGATCCTCTCAAAGTGTCCAATCCTAAAATGAGGTAAGAGAGAGTGTATATAGTTATAAAAAAATATATAGGCTTGCAAGCTTAGGAGATCGATATATAGAGTTTACCAAAAAGAATACTCGTGAATTTTCAAAAATGAATTTTGACAAATTTTGGATGACTACTCAGGCGCACTTGACCACCGCTCAAGGTGCTTGATCGTTGGATAAGTGCTTGAGCCGTGGTTCCATTGTTTGAGCATCCCTTGTTTTTCCAAAACATCAATCAAAACACTCTTAGTTCATAGAAAAAATATTGATTCATTTAACTTATCAATTATCTAATTTACCACTAAACAAACTTTTTTAAACTTACTTGTAACTTTCAGATCGAATCAATGACAACCTTGAATCTTCAGTGAAGAGTAAGTTAGTATATAAAAAGTTTCATAAGTCAAAATGAAAAGAACAAAATTGTCAACAAATATGAACAAACTTGATGTCCTAAAAGTAATAAATAAAATTTAATCTAAATAAACATTTAAAATAAAAAAAATTTAAATTATAAAAATGAACACCATTTTATCTAAATTAAAATTTGTCAACTGTTTCTCTTAACTCTTCGTTCCTTCTCTTAGCTCATTTTTAATGGTGGGTTCAATTACGATCTATAGAGACTATTGGTGGTGAGAGAGATGAAGTATTAGAGCTTTTGAGGAATGTGATGTCTTTTTGGGGAAAAATAAATAAGGATAGAAATGTCCAAATATGGTTATATCATGAAAGAATTAGAAGGTTGGATTAATTTTCCAATTTGACCTTCATTTTGAGTTCCATGTCCAAATAACCCAGACGTATCAGCACCTCCCTTTCACCGAGAAGTAAAGAAATAGCCTGTGATATGTGAAACAAGACTCTCTTCTCTGCCATGTCCGAGGAAGACATAACTTGTAAATCTCCATATGAACCTCCACCAAACCCTATCCCTAACCCTAACCCTAACCCCAACCCTAACAATTCCAACGACGATGAGAACAACAATAGCATCAACACTTGCGAGTCCTTGGGCACAGCAATATCCTCCATGCTGGGCTCTGTAATTAGGGACTTCGATTCCAGAGCTGACGCCGTTATTCGAAGCCAGGATCACCTCTCTCTCGTCATTGATCGTCTCACCGGAGGTCCATATCTCAACTCTTTTTACTTGAGTTATACTTGCTTATACAATTATCGGAATTGGGGTTTTAATACCAAGGTTATATGGAATCAAATCCTATTTCCTTTTTCTCGCATCTTGATGGTTGTTTTTTGGGTTTCTGCTTTTGTTTAAATCTTCGTTTTATTTGGGTTATTTGATTTTGATTGTGTAATCTCCACATTTCACTCCTCCCTTGAAATTCAACCCCAAATTTCAACTTTGGTTACATGGATTATGCTTGTTTTTATAATATGAATTTGGGTTTCCAATCAACAGACATTGGGAATTTGCATCCTGAATTCGAAAGGAGCTAATAGAGACTGAATTCCAGTTTCCGTCAATTTTTTCCCATTTTATTTGGTTTAGTCTCAAGGATCTGTTCTGCAGGGTTTGCTTTGCAGTTTCATGAATTTTTGTTTTTTCCCTTTAAATTGTATTTTTTTCCCTGTATTTTATTTAACCTTCCAGAGATTTCCTTTTAACTTTTCCTTGTATATAAGGAAGCAAACATTATGCTTCCTTATAAAATTAGAATTAGAATTTGAATTCCGTTTGTGCCAATGAACAGAAACTAGGATTGAATTCTAATGACACAAGGTTCTTATAAAGAATGAGACTCAGTTTTCTTTATTTCATTTCTTTGGGCTTTTTTTTGGTGGTGGTGGTGGCTGCAGAGGAAGGGAGGGGTAGCTTTCTGTTTTATTTGGTTTATTTTTAGGGTTTTGTTATGGGGTTCATGAAAATGGACTTCTATCTTCTTCATTTCATGCCTTGGTTGTAGTTGTAAGTAACTGTTATGTAGGGTTTGTTACTAGACTTTGATGGCTTTTTTTTCTTTTTCAAAATTTGCGTCAAAGATTGTTTTCCTTTTGGTTAAGAAGAATAATTTAGGGTTTGGAGATGTGGAATTTAAAAATAAGTGTGATGCAATTGCTAAATATGACTGAATTTTTTTATGCCCCATTTTATAAATGATTAGAAGTCCTTCAAACTGGAAAGCCTCTGTTCCTGATTAATTATTATAATTGTAATTGGGTAAGAAATGGAGTTTTTATGTTTTTGAAGGTCTAAAATTCCATTCATGAGAAAATGCTTTCATAACAACAACACTGGAGCACATTCTGGAACTCTGAAATAACAGTGGCTCATTTACAATTCTTATTGCTGGTTCATCTTCATCCTACAAATCCCTACATATTTATTTTATTCTTGCGTATTTTTTCAATATTTTAAATTGAAATGTTGGAAAGGTTTTTTATGGTCAGCTAATGGGACATGCTTTCTAATATATAATATTTATGGTCTTTGAAAAGGGGAAGTTTGAGGGTTTATTAAGGATTGGGATTTGGATCGGCTATAGTTCAAGTCAGCTTTCTCATGTTTAGTTTCTTATTTGTCACACATCTAGTTCAAATTGTGGAGAAATGAGGGTGGTGGCATTTAAGTCAACATTTCAAAAAGCTAATTATGAGATCTTTGAGAAAAAACATATAAAGTTAAAAAATATGGCCAGAAGACGTTGCTGGATCTGATATCAGCCTTTACTTATGGAATGAAAGTTGTTTGATGCTCACATAGTGGCCTGAGTAGGGTTAGGGAGCCAAAATGGTTCTGTAACACAAGGAACTAGATAGACTTTTCTTGATGCTAGCCTCTAAGTCATTGATATATTTAGAATCTAAACAATTAGATGCTGAATCATTGCAATGTGCAGGAACTTTGCTAAGTGGCATAGATGTATAAAATTCTGAGTAGCAATGTCATGGATCAAGTCACATATTCTATGGAGAGTCAAGATTCTGTAGTATTACCTTTTTCCCTTTCTTATATCAGAAAATCCTTGCTAAAATTTGTTGAAATCTATTAACTTTGATATCTTCTATTATTTCTGCAGAGCTTGATAAATTATTAGAAGATGCACCCTTGCCATTCATTATGCAACATGCTGCCAAGATTTCTGGTGTTAGAAAGAGAGTTTCATCATTGAATTCACTTCTAAAATCTATACAGCGCCGTGTTGATAATATTGATGGAATGCTATCCATGGGATTGGCACATGGTATCTATCATTCCCTACATATTGGTTGTTCTGTTTTTTGTCTCATGCTATGATATTTGCTGAGTTTCTATTGATTATCTGCTTCCTCTTGAATGATATATATATAGTTATCACTGCAATATGATGTATTGGTGCTATGGTGCAGTGTGCAATTGAAGTTCTTTTATATTACTATGAGCATTTCAATAAGTAGTTCTCAATCTTGTGTAAAATCTTGGTGCTGGTTATAGCGATCAATGAAGATAGATATTTTTTTTGAAAGGCAAATAAAGTGAGTATATAATGTAGAAGGCGCCAAAAGAAATAGTGTACCAAAGTACATAATACAATGGGTGCCAAAAGACATACCCAAAAAAGTGGGAACACAAAAACTACTCCCTCCCTTGGTGAGAACTTAATCAATCAACAAAATCATAGTAAAAAATTACTAAGGAAAGTATTTTTCAATCTTTGGACAAATTGCTCCTTGTTTTCAAATGATCTTTTGATTCTTTTCCTTCTATAATATCCAAAAAAACAAATGCACAAAGGAGCAACTCCACATGCATTTTTTTCGTCTTTTTCGCACAAAAGAGTCATGTTAAACTAAAGAGTCTCTTTGACCATGGAATATAGCACACAAGCTATTCCAAACAAAGAGAACAACTGTTTACTAATGACTACCCTTTCCAGTGACCCTTTTCAGTTGTCTAGTCGCTCAAGTCTACCACCCACCCCTATTTTGATATGGCTAAGTCATATGGTTTATCTCCTCAATCTTTGTCCTTTTAAAATTTTACCCTCCTTACATTACCTACAAAAAAGGAGCCTCTATCATTAAAGAGATCCTAATCCTTCTTAATGACTTTACATAGCCTAACTCCATCCTATCTCTCACTTCGCATGAATGTCACCCTCCTTTTTCTTGCCCATGTTTTTCATTTATAACTTGCTTCCAAAAGCCTTCTATTTTTGATGCATATCACCAACTCCACTTATAAAGAAGGGCCTTGTTAGGCAAATAGAAACATCTAACACAAAAGCCCCCTTTCCTCTTATCAGTGCAAACAATCATCCACTTCACTAAATATGATTTTTTCTTTGGAGCACCACTTTCTTAGAGAAAATCTCTTTGAATCTTCTCTAGCCCTAATTTGACTTTCCTTGAAATGTTGAACAATGACATAAAATGTATGGGCAAGATGGATTATGTGCTCCGTATCAAATTAAGCCTTCCCCCTTTGGAGATGTTTTATCTTTTCCACATTGCTTGTCTTTTACAAAACCACTCTTCTAGTTTATCCCATGCTGCCCCTGATTTAAAAGGACATCCAAAGGTGTACCCAAGTAAGTAGATGGAAGCTATCCCACCTTACAACCTATCTTAGAGCCCAATTCCTCCATGTTATCCACTCTTTTAATTGGAATTAACTCACTCTAATCTAAGTTTATTTTTGGCTCCAGGATGACTTCAAACCACATAAGTAACCAACATAAATGAATCATCTGATCTTGAGACACTTCCAATCAACATAAATGGTTACGTCACATTTTTGGGGTTCCCTTTAATTGTGAAGGCCTCATATCCATTTTTGGGTATAAAGATTGTGCAAAAAACTGGAATTTCACTAAATGTTTTTAGAAAAAGAGTTCATTCTATCTAGAAATGAGGTTTATAAAAAAAGAAAAAAATTAACAATTTTTTTATATTTATTATAAATTTTACAAGATTATGAACCGAATAAAACTTGGTTTTTTTGCTTCATTTCAAAGAAACTTCAAAATTAGTTTTTTCATCCCAAGAGGGTTCCTTATCATTCCAATGTGATGTAACCTCACCGCTAGAAGCCCTTGCAAATTATCTGGGATTTTACTGTGAGAATAGGTTAAGAACCCCATCCATTTGTGGCTAATATTCTCCTCTTTATCAGTAATTCATAATTCTTTAAAGAGGCTTTCGTTATGGAAAAGATAACACCTCTCAAAAGGGGGAAGACTCACTTTACCTTGCAATACCCTAGCCAGTTTACCAATTTATTTTATGTCTTTATTCTCCATCCTAAGAATTGCAAAGTTGAGATTAGAGAAGATTGAAAGGGATTTTTTGTGGGAGGAGGGGCCGTAGAGAACAAAATGCACTTAGTCAAGTGGTTTTCCATTTGTAAAGAAAAATCGAAAGGAGGACTAGGTGTTCACTCTCTTTCTTTGCTTAATAAGGCCCTTCTTTGCAAATGGTGTTGGCGCTTCTCTAGTGAAAGATATTGGTTGTGGAAGAAAATCATAAAGGGAAAGTTTAGGGAGAAAGAAGGGGGTTGGAGGTCAAGAGTGGTGAGAGAGCCCTATGGTTGGGGTTTGGAAAGAGATTGGGAAGCAGTGAGATTTTTTTAATACGAAGATTTCCTTTGAGATGGGTAATAGGAGTAGAGTGAAGTTTAGAAAAGATAAGTGGTGTAGTGAGCAACTTTTATGTGAGATTTTCCCATTGTTTGCCCTTTCTTATTTGAAGGAGGCATGAGTAGCTGATTTTTGGGAACAAAGTGGGGAAAAAAGAAATTGGAACTTTCATTTTGTTAGGAATTTGAACGATTAGGAGTTGGGTATCATGGAGAGGTTTCTTTCTAAGCTCTAAGGATAGATAGTGAAGAAGGAGGAGGAGGATAAAGTAGTGTGGAAGGAAGATAGCAAAGAGATCTTCTTTGTAAGAGTGCTTTACTCATTGTTGGAGACAAATTATACCACTCTTTTCCCTTAAAAGATAATTCGAAACTCGGGGATTCCTTTGATGGTGAGTTTTTTTTTACTTGGGAGGCTTGTTGAGGAAAGGTTTTGACAATGAATCAACTTCAAAGAAGAGGGTGGAAGTTGGCTAACAGGTGTGCTTTGTGTAAAGAGGAGTTGGAGTCCATTGATCATATCCTTCTTCATTGTGACAAGACAAAAATTTTACAGTAGTTGGTGTTCTTCATTTTTAGTGTTCGATAGGTTTTATCTAAGTAGATTAGAGGTACTCTCCTAGGGTGGTATGAATTTTTTGTAGATAGAAGGTGTATTAAGGCTTGGAGAGTTGCTCCTCTTTGTATTTTGTGGATGATATGGAAGGAACAAAATAAGAGATTCTTTGATTGTAAGGAATTGTCTGATTAAAGGCTAAAAAATATTTTCTTTAACAATTTCTCTATGTGGGTTAGGGTAGGGTGTATATAGACGATGGGTATACATATATAGTTGACTGCATAGATTGGTTGGGGCTTGGATGAAGGGGGAGTATTTTTTGTATGTTCCCTCTTTCCTATTTTTTTGCCAAGTGCACTTTTTATATATCCTGTATACTCTTGTGTGCTTTTAGTGCTTATTAATACATTCTCTTACCTATCAAAAAAAAAAAAAAAAAAAACCAGAACCATGTTTGTTCTAATTCTTTCATTGATGGTTGGTAAGCAATGAGACCTATAAAAATAAATAAATAAAATTGAAGATCAATAGGCAATGATGAGGCAAAGAAAATTTCCCTTCCATCAGTTCTCTAATTCTTTTATTTTTATTTCATGATTTTGTGAATATTTGGATTAAATTGCAAGCTTTATTATCCATTAGCTTAGTGCTCAAGTTCTGATTTTTAGGTACAAGATAAATTCAAGGCATTTTTAACTTCAAACTCATCAGATGATTTAGTTCATTTAGGATCTAACTGGGGAGCAGAGCTTTGTAAATATCAGTTTTTCTTTGGAACCTTAAATTTTCCTTGTTCATTGAATTAGTACCAAATCTAAGCAAGCAATTATGTTAGGTTATCTTCTAAGAAAACTAAAATGGTGGTGCTGAATAAATTTTCAAACCTAAATCAGCTACCAAAGATGGTGGATTGAGGTTTAGGTAACACCTGGGCTATGGTTCCACCGGAGGTTGTAGGCATTTAATGGAAAAAGGCATTGAAGGTAAAATGGATGCTTCTACATGAATTTTTTTTGGCCTCACATTAATTGTGACAGGAACTATTAATTCATATGCTGTTGATACTCCACTGTTTTCGAGATGACCCTTTCAAATCCAATTGTTATAAGTGCTTCATGGATGAATGTCTGCCTTTTCTCCCTAACATGGATGTTAGGCATGTGTTCTAAAATAAAAAATTTATAATTTAGCTGTACATTACCATACTAGTAGAGGTATATAGTGATGTCCACAAACTTTTAATTTATTAACAAACCTAGTACTGCGCTACACCTGTGCCTGCGTTAATATTTTATTGTCCAGGATAATGAAGAACTGAAAATTATGTTGACCTTGGATGCAAATGTTGTGTTTAAGTCTCTCTCTCTCTCTCTCTCTCTCTCTCTCTCTCACACACACACACACACACACACACACACACACACACCCACCCACCCACCCACCGCATCTTGCTTTCTGTTAGAAAGGGTGTTCCATTCTCTTTCCTGAAAATTATAGACATGTGTATGTTGTCTGAATTTTGTACTGTTGCTCACGATATTATGTTCAATGCAATAGTCTGGATCATTGTCATCCCATGATTTTCTTGTTGGTGATTCATATTCTGGAAAACTATAAATTTGATGTTCTTTGCAGAGAAAACAATCACAGCAAGTTCTGGACATTATTAACATTCATATCTATGAGAGGTATTTCTCAATCATATTTTTCATCTCTTCATCCTGTGTGAAAAAATTTTAATTATAATGTACTATACAAGGAAGCTAGATGTTCCTTGAAAAATTTTCATGTCAAATAGTAGTTTGAATTTTGTTATCTGAATTCGAATTCATGAATGAATCTTTGTTATGTGCTTGATCCATTATTTGAGCTAACCCTTTTTATTTGATGAAGTTATTCACTTTCATTATTTGTTTATTTCTTTACATTTTTTGGCTTCAATACATGCCACATCTTCAAATGGTATTATTTGACCAAACTTCCCCTTTAATGGCCCAGCTTCATGGAGAATAAAAATCCATGGATTAAAAGTCTAAGCTTTGGGTATAGGAGAGTTTTTTTAATGGAAAAATCAACATTTTAAGGTTAAACACAGGTTCCAAGGATGCTTGGATAGACCGCCCAAACTGGACCCCACTTTGTAGGTTAGATTTATCTATGTTTTGGGAAAAAGTAGGGGAGACTCCTACACACAACAATAATACTTGTGCTTCTACTTCTCCTGCTGCTCAAAAGTAGAAGTTAAAAGCTAGGCCAAACCAACACTATGTTTCTTCACCTTGTAGACCTTAGGGGTATTATGGAGAATTGGGAGATCTATGTTGAGCCTTGTATTTTGTATTTAACAAGTTTCTGTGGTATTCATGACTCTTAACGCTCCAAACTTATTATGTGATTTTAAAAAATTGCATTACTGTTTTAATTATAAAAATCTGGAATTTTGGAAAGTCGAGGCAAAACCATAATAAAGAATGCATATGGAATAAGAAGATCCAAAATTATGAAAGCTGAGCTCAAATCCTAATATGCAGGTTAAATTATGGCTATAGGTTTACCTATTTGAAGAAATAAAATGAAATGAGCCAGCAAAGAAAAATGGTTGCCTTGAAATGATACCATTGATGGTTTAAAGGAAAGCAAAAGAACGAAAAATGAGAGATGAAAAAGAACAATATAGGGCTCTATTTGAAAATTGTTTTTGAAAATAATTTTCTGTTCTAAAAGACCGTTTTTTAAATTACAAAACAAGTTTGGCAAACTTTTGACAAAAAACAATATTTCAAGAATTTGTTTTGAAAACAAATTGTTTAGGAGAAAATTTTTGAGGTGTTTCCAACTTTTGTGTGTGTGTGTACGTGTACAATGTTTTGAGCAACAAATGAAAATTCGGAGAATACTTTAAGAACTTTTACATTATATATAACTGTAGAATACCTTCATGGAGAATAAGCGGAGAAAACCATTATATATATGTTCAAGGATATTCCTGCTATGAGATAGCATCGAATGTAAATAAAGATATGGAAGGTTTCTGATGCCGGAATTTATTGACAACAACAGTGGTAGGAAAGCCAGTTTCAAGTTCAATCAGGACTGCTCTATTTGTTGGCATGTAACATGCTTTATCTTCTCAGTTGAGCTTGTTATAAAATATCTTTTGACTACCACTTGCTCCAAAAGCTTAAGCTGACTAAGGGCTTGGGGTTCTAGAAATGGTCTGAGCCAAGACTTACAGGGAATCACAACTGTGATACCTTGTGAGATTTATTTAGCCCAAAATCTTAAACTCTTGAATAGACCAGTATCATATCTCAAACTAATGACTTTGGAGGTTTTATCCCTGAGCCCTGCCTCAAATTTACCCTCTGGTGTGCACTATAGTTTCCTGTAGATGCAAATGTATTGATTGGAAGATATGTGATCTTTGTACGCAAATAAACTTTCAGGTTTCTTGTAATATGAGATGCAACTTGTTTGTCAGTTCAATGTTTCCAACCTGCAAGAACCAAATACTAAGAAGAGTGGGAAGATAATGTTCCAAGACGTGATCAGGCAGTCTGGTTATAAATGTGAACTCTGACACAAAGAATTGGTTTCCATTTCAACAGCTTGGAAATGGACCTTAACCAGCTGACATGATAGCAAAAGCAGCTTTATAACCTGAACAATTCTATTTGGCTTCGCTTGATTTAGTTGTTTGATTTGATTTGGCTTTCTTATTGTCTAAAGGAAGGGCCCAGTTATCAAAACCCTGGAGGAAATATTTTTATTTCCAGATCTTGTATGATTGATTTGTTCTCTTTCAATTCAATTGATGTTTTATTGGTGAGGTTTTGTATGATTATGTTTTAGCTATGTTTCTGTTAAGGCAGGTGACTTTTCCCCTGGTAGAATTGGGTGAAATGTTAGTGAAGAAGGATAATAATTTCTCTCATTCATCAACAAAGGAATACAATTTATATAGCTTTACAAAGAAAGTAATTGAAAAAGAAATCCTATAAAATCAGGTAACCCTAGGAAATCATGGGTTAAATACACAAAATATAGAAAATAACTATCATATAGGAAGTCTCTACATGAACTAATATAATGAGAATTTTCTTATTATGAGAGATTTTGGTCAAATTTCCTTTATGAGGGGATTTAGTGCAATTCTTTTTCAATATTCATAGATATTTTTCATCCCCAACTTGCCTGTAATTGTCCAAGTGACTAGCGAGTTCCTAGGTGGTACCTCCTCCTTGTGGAAACGTAGGGAGTGAACATAACTCTAGTATTCAGTTTTTTCTTGATGAAATGTCGATTCATTTCATCTAGGCTAGGTAGTACCTCCTTTGGACTTCCTCTAGATTACCATGTAAAACAATGGGGTTTCAATTGAGTAACAAAGGCTTGATGTAAGGATAACAAAGTTAGAAATGAGATACTGTGTGCGTTGTCTTTTACCATTTCTAACAGCTGTGGGTAAATGAAGTTCAATAAGAACGTTAGGACTTGAATCAGTTTGGCTTTGCTACCTGATGAAAAACTCATTGCCCACCATGGGTCAACAGCTTGATCATGTAGGGTTTCTTGGACCAGTAGATTCCACTTTGGATAGACCTTGAGTGAGAAAGTGTGATCCTCCCCTTCTCTTGTATTCTATTTGGCAAGGGCTCAATTTTAGGTTCAATTTCAGGCTCAATTTCAAGTTCAAGATGTATATGGAAAAGATTTGTTGTGCAAGTGGCATGCTAAGATCAACTCTAAATTGTTGTGGTGTTTTGGAACAAGGAAATTGATGAACAAAAACCTCTTTTCAAAAATAAGGTGAAAAGTATTGATTGAAGTATTCTTTCCCATTATTAGATCTCAATGTTTGAATCTTTGCATTAAACCAGGTATAGATCAATTTATGAATATAGGAAAAACTATGTTAACATTCTATTTTTATTTCAAAAAATAAACCAAAGTGACTCTAATACAGTCATCAATAAAAGTAACGAACCACTTTGCACAAGAAACATTTTGAAGGGGTTTGAAGGGGGCGTAAGACATCAATATGAATTAAATTGAAGGGGTTTGAAGTTCTATTACCTAAAGGAAAAGTTTGGTGATAGTGTTTGAGAAGTTTACAGACTTCACCATGAAAGACAGGAATATCTTGATTTTCCAAAAGCACAAAGTAAACATCTTTCCATGAAGTTTGTTTCTCGTGTCTCTAAGTTTATTGCTATAGCCTATAGCTATGCCACTCTGCATCTTTTATCTCCTGATTTTCATCTCATTGCTATATGCCTCTTATCATTGTTGTTGGGTTTATAGGCTGCAATTGCATATACTTCTTGAGAGCTATTCTACAACATCACCATTCTACGTCTTTCTTCTCCCCCCTTGTGATTGCAAATAGCTCTCTTAAAGAAGGAAAAGACTCTCCCAAGAACTTCAACTCCTGAGCCAGCTCTATATCAAGACAAGTGAGATTAAAAAATTCTTTCCCTTTCAACAAGCTTTTGTAACTTTGCTGTAATATCCTTGCGACATTCCATATTAAACTTTGACCCAAATCCCTCGTGTTATAAATACTCAAATTACAAATAAGTTACCTTGCTGGGTAGCTCAAATCTTTGCATTTGATCTCATTAATGTGAGCTATTATATCCACCTTTGAATAAGTTCGTGAAAGGGTCTTAAATCTCCTATGGAATAGTAATCTCAGCTTAGGTTAGGTTGCTTTGAATTCCAAAGCCAAGACACTATCATAGTCTCTAACATTCCAAGAAATAAACTTGGGATCATCCTTGCTCTCGTCAAGTCCAGTGAGATGATGCAACTACCCTTGGCCCTTCAATGAAAATTCTGACAGATTTAGACCATTTCAAAAGGGAAAGGGAATTTGGGAGAGGACAGCATAATTTCTTCTTACATTCATTATGATCATTAAGACTGTTTTCAATGTCATGCAAACCCCAAAATGGAATGCACAATATTTCTACTTTGTAGGGTTTTTCCAGGTGCTGCTTTTAGTAACAGCTTAAAGATTATTTTGGAAATAGTTTCCTAAGCATCATAAGTTCTTTTTCTTTTGTTTGGGTGCCAATTAGGCAGCTCCATGTGGCATGCTTAGGAGGGTACATGTGGATAAAATAAGAAAGACAGCACACTATACTAGCGTGCCACAATAGCACAATGTGAGGAAAATTAGTCAAATTAAAATTGCAATTAAGCCATGTCATCTACTAAAAGTGGCAGGTGGCCTGAGGAATAGTTGGAGAAATTTTAGGAATCATTTATGGGATACCATGTGAGGTGATAAATTTTTTGTTAGCCCCAGGTGGATGGTGATGATATCTAATTAATGGAGAGGTTAAGATGGTTTATCCAGATCAACAAATGGACAGGAAGTTGTGGAAAATTTGGGAGAGAATAGGCAGCACATTAAGCCATATGGGTAATGCACCTAATTGAATTTCAGAGCTGAGTTCATTTCAATAATATACATTGATGATAGTGCTTTTTCAAGTGCTTTTAATGGAAGCATTTTCTCTAAAAATAAGAGTGCGTTTGGTAGTAATTTTAAGAAGTGTTTCTAATTTTTCTAATACTTGAAAATTAAAAAATTTTAAGTATTAGAAATGGTAGAAACACTTTCTAGAATCACTGCCAAATGTATTCTAATTGTGAGAAAATATTTTATCAAGTGTTGAAACACCAAAAGTAATTCTTTGACTTTATAAAAATACTTTCTAAATTTTTTCAGGTTGATTTTTTCCAAAGCACTTTTTAAGTTGGAAGCACCTTTTAAATATATTATCAAATAGAGCAAAAGCCTAGACCTTGATTAATAACCATTTTTGAAACAGTTCTAAAAAATAATTTTTTAGAACAATTTTTAAAAATTGTTTTTCAATATTTTGTAGAGCAAATGTCAATATGAGAGCTTAAAATATTTTAAACCCATTTTCTATGTTTTTAAAATTGTTTTAAAAATAACTTTTATATGTACTATTTTATTTTTAATCATTATTTATATTTGTATAATTATTTTTTAAAACATCCTTTAGAAAATACGTAAAAATAATTTAAAATAACTAAAAATTGTTATATGAAAAACACCATATTTTCTATATTTGAGAATAGAGAACAATTTTCTATTTTTTTATTGTCAAATTTGTTTTTTTGTTTTTTGTAAAGAACTAAAAACTGTTTTTTGAAAACATTTATCAACCAAACCTTGATTTTCTTACACTTATTCTACATACTTTGAAATCTCTTATTAAAACCCATTTGGATGAATTTATAGGAAAGAGAGTAATTTTACATGGTTGTTGAATTACGGAATTTTCCTTTTTTCGGAAACCTTCCGTTTGTTGGCTGAGGTAGAGATTTTGGGGATGGATTTTGTTTAGATGAACTTCATATTGACTTCTTGTTTGTTGTTATTACAGAATCTAGGAAACCCTTATTTTATTTTCATCAACTAGCATATTTCTCATTCTTTTATCCTCTATCTTGACCCTATTAACCACTAACCTCATTCCAACCTCATTCCCCAAGGTTCAACACCTAATATTTCTCAAGTTCTATAAATTTAAAATCTTTATACCTCTTGAAACTGATTACACTTGACATACAATACTGAGCACACAAGAATTTCATATTTTATTCCCCTTATTCAGAGGGAGGACTTTTTATATTTATTATGTCTCATATTCCATTGAAGCTTCAAGGTTAACACTATAAATGACATTGATAAATATAGGAGGATTTAGAAAGGCTAATAATTCTAACCTATGACATGATGAGGTCTTTTTAATTGAGCACAAGATTTTGATTTTGAAAAAGAAAATCTGATTGACCACTCTCAAACACTCAAATCTAGCGCTTAAGCAGTACCTGAGAGTGCTCAAGTGCTTCGCTCAAGTATTGGCAAGGAGCGCTCAAATGCCCATAACTAGCACTCAAGTGTTCAAGCAAGACTTTTACCAAAAAAAAAAAATAATAAATAAATAAATAAATAAATTATAATTTATAATTCTTTCTATTTTTTGAAAGCGGTCTTTTGTATTCCAGTTCACTAAGGTTTCATCCCTATAAATATTATGTCTTAAATTTTTTTTTCTTTTGCTGCCAATTTTTGGAAAAAGTGTTGTTAGCCTTTCTCTTATCTCAATACTTTCAAATAGTTTGTGAATCTTTCCCTTGTATTTATGATAGAGATTTGCATCTCCTCAAGGCGTTGAGGTATGCGTATGGTATTACATTGAGGATATGAAAACTAGTATAGATACTAGGGTGTAAGATTTAAGGATAACATTTGTTAAGTATATACTTTTATTTCAATAGTGGACTTCTGCATTATGGTTTCTAGATCTCATGATTTTGACATTCATAAAGTGGAAACCTTGAGAGTAATTTTTTACATAATATCTATGTTATATGGCTTAATTTCTCTACTTCATCTCTAATTCTTAAAGAAAAATTTAAAAATAAAAATTTGGACTAAAAAAAAAAAGAACTATCTATTCACCCCTCTTTGGATAGGTTTACAACAAGATTTATAACTTTCAATATCGACACAAACTTGGTGCATCAAGGAGTAGATCATAGATGATGAACATGAAATAATGCATCTTAGTTCTTTCCTTTACAAAACCTCTATATATTTGTGTTTGGGACTGACTAACATTAAACATAAACACTAAGCCTTGTGCACCTAATTTTGATGTTGAAATATATTTAATTTGTTGAGGAGTTTTGTTTACACTTGGTGCATTAGGTGCTATTGTTGGATGTGAAATCTGAATCAGTTTTATTATGCTTTGTTTGGGATGGCATGGGTCAAGCTATTCGGTCCACTTTGAGGAATTAAACTCCTATTATATATTTTAAACCTTTTGTTTTAGAGAGTGCAATCGCAATTAAGAGGTTTTTTTTAGAGCTCATCATTGTACTCATTTTCTTTTGATTAATAGATTGTTGAGTATTGGTATGCACTCCGTGGATGTATAGATCACATTGATTATCGAAACCATGTTAAAAATCTCATGTTCTTCCTTATTTTTTGTTCATGTATGTGCGTGATTTGGTTAAAAACTATGCCATAGATGATGACAAGAGATGATGCATCTAATGCTTACTTTCCTCTACAAAACCTCTATATAGAGATGCTTCTTTATCTCATAGGTCTTTATTTCATGATCATCACCTAAGGAATATTATAAACCCAATTCTTTATTAACTAGATTCAAAATTCTATATTTTAAAGAAGAAAGAAAGGATATTCTTTTACAAGATTTCCTATGTAAATTCTAATAGAATAAATTTTGGATTAGGAATGTGAGACAACTTTGGAAATACCTTATCTTCCTTGTTGTAAGCATATTTATTTTGTAGATTTAATTTTGTTATTGACATATATTAGTTTTGTTCAAATTCAACCCATGTCTACTTTCATCTCATGAGTTTATACTCCATATACAAATTCATCTTTATCTTGCAACTATTTTCTCCATGGTCATCTCCTATGGATTGTAAACTACTTTCATCTCATGACTTTGTACTCCATATACAAACTCATCTTTATCTTGTAACTATTTTCTCCATGGTCATCTCCTATTAATTGTAAACTCATCAATTCTCTGTTAGATGATAAATCCTATATTTTAAGAATAATATTCTTTTATAAAAATTTTTACGCAAATTCAAATAAAATTGTTGGAAAGTGTTGTAAATTCTTAATTGGTAAAATTCAGTTTTCTGTTAGAAATATCTTTGTAAATATTTTAGCCCATGAGGGGAAAAGGTTATGAGATAAAGATGAGCTTATAAAAGACTACACAATGTGGATATCGTGATTCACGGTGTTGACACAAGAAGTGTGGAAATATGAGATGTTTCAAGAACCTAATAGTTGTATTTAGTTCATTCCTCTATAATATTCTTAATGGTATAGTGAAGAGATTCTCCCTCTTCCGTAGATATAGGTATGATTGACCGAATGACATTAAAACCTCGTGTATCTTTTATCTTTATGTTCTTCAACTAACATTGTTTGCATTAAAAGTTTCTGTTAATGCAACAAAAATAAACTTTGAATAAATAACTAAAGCATAATTCAATAAAACTAATTATCCATATAGTTAGAAGGTTAAGCTCTTCCAAGAGGGTATATAATAACAACATTTGAAGAAGATAGTACAGATCACAAAAGGATTTTATTTACCACTAGAATATTTTTAATTATTTTTCTTCAACAATATAGCTAAGTTGAAAAGTACATTATTTAATACTTCCTTTTACTACAACCATATATAGAAAAACTCATTGGCATCTTCAAGCTTTGCATGGTGTATAAAGGAATTGCTTGCACCACCGATTGCATTAAAGTAATCCTCCCTGCCATGGAGAGAAGCTTTAATTTCCACCTTGCCAGCCTGTGCTACACCCCTTATCAGTTACCTCTTTACAAGTTTTCTTGCCTACCCTCTTATGTAGGATATATATCCCAAAATTTTTCCCAAGATTTTTTGTGAGAGATATTCCCGTCTTTCTATTGATTGTGTTTGCTAGTCTAGTTGACACATTCGCGGAGCAAAAAATTTTAGACATCAACAAGCTCACCTTATGGCCCATCATACAAAACTCTTCCATACAATCCCTATTCCCACCTGTTCCATAGATGTCATTGCATCATTATATTTCATAAAATTATGAGAGCAGGGGTGTCACCAAACTTGAAACTATTGATAATTATGTGGTTTGGAAGTAAAATACAAGCAATAGAACTGTTGACAAAGTCATTAGTCCTGCAGAAACCCACATGAAGCCTCTCACAAATGCTATTCTGTGCCCGGTCATAATTTCAGTACTGCTAGAGTTCTGCCTTGCACCATACAGAAAATTAACCTATTTTCAACGATATATTTAGAGAAGCCAACATCATATTGAACTGCAGGGAAGGTGGTATATAGTACTACTTCTTGTTGATTTCAGAAAGTATAGAGTTTTCAAAATAATGATAATCTTTTATTAATTAACTAATTTGCTACTCATTCTCATTAGAATTGTACAGAGTAAAGCAATAGTCATGCTTGAAAGTGATAATGTATTTGATAAAAACTCAGAAAACAT